>CAMTDV010000007.1:61886749-63086749 GCA_947069175.1 Scalesia atractyloides | reverse complement strand
TAGAGGGTTGTTTGATCCTCACAGGGTCAAGGGACCTGCGCTTCTATGTCTAACTTGTCGTTGCGCCAACTACGCAAGGTTCGTTGTGCGACCTGCTAGTATTGAAGTTGTAGTACCGTTGCGCGTTGCGCGCAAGGTTTGTCTATCAGCACAGGGTCAAGGGACCCATGCTTCCAGGTCTAACTTACGTTGCGCAGAGTGCGCAAGGTTCGTTGTGTGACCTGCTAGTTTCAAGAATGTCGCACCATTGCGCATTGCATGCAAGGTTATTCTTGTGATCTGTTCATTATGAGGGTATGGTTCCTTGCGCAGGCGCAAAGTTTTTGGGACCATACCCCTCCAATGTCTATACTATATTTCGAATTTCATTAAACTTTTTAAAAAATTTAAAATTTTAACATATTATCGTTGTTTAGTTTCGAAACGACTAAACAAATTGCGGAAGCTTGAACTTTGATCGTGTTCGATTCTTCATTGAGCTTGATCGTCATCTAATACTTCAAATCTTTACCTATATTTCATAAAATATGAAATACGTTAGTTATATGAAGTTTATAACTAATCTACTTAAACCCGAAAACTCAAAAAAAAAAACACGAAAACAACAATTTCAGAAATACCCAGCCGTAAGCTATGGCTCTGTGCCATAGCTTATGGTACACCAGTTCTGTTGCAGCCAGCAGTTTCCTGTCCTAAGCTACGGCTGGCCACCGTAGCTTACGGTGGGCTGCTGCTGCACTTCAAAATTTGTCGTTTTTATTACGAAAACTTCCGTAACTTAATAATTCTTATCCGTTTCACTTGAAACTTGTTTCTAAATGTCCGTAAAATGTTTACCTGCATATTTAACTAGAAATCCTTAACCCGGATTCATGACTTTTATGAATTACGCACCATTACCCGGTTTAGACGCATATTCATTTTAATCCGTTAAGGGATTTAAGCATTTGAGCTTAAATCTCGCTCATTCTTTCCTTACCTCCTATTTCAACATTAAGACTTCTTTTTATTTTCCACCACAACTATATTTGTGGTGGATTTGATATGGTAAAATCATATATTCCAAATTCTACCATTGGTTTGACAATTTACGAAAAAGACCCATTACGAGTCATTAGACCATAAAGGCTTATACCTTTCACCTTTACACTACCGAAAGGGTCTACTAAGTTATAAAACTCATTTTTAAACTACCCTTAATGGTCGTTTGTCTAGTTCATCATTCTTTGGCGTTTTGGTCAATATTAGTCATTGTAACTATGAAGGACATTTAAAAGTTTATTTTGACCAAGTGGGCACTTTTAACCATAATCTATTTAATAATTCATTATGATACTAAGAACATAGTATCACCAAATTAAATTACTAGATATACCTTACCTAGGTAATCCATTATCCACCCACGACTTGTTTAACCCTCATCAGACTCTAAGTCCTCATCGAGAGTTTAACCATTACACATAACTGGCTCGGTTCATAGCATTGACCCGTTTTAATTCCTTGCAATATGAATTTCTAATTAAAACAATGCAAGCCATACGCTATTCTCCCTATGAGCACAAAACTCGACAAGAAACCATTTGACCAGTTTGGCCTAAATGACCATTTTATCATTATGATATTTATTTGCCATCTCACCCATTTAGCCCTTTTCGGTTTACACCATATGATCATATTACTTAAAAGTCGCTTCTTAATTCGTTCAACCCATTATGGCTTACACCATAGGGTGTCTTTATCAAAACTCTATATTTATTTGTCAACCCGTAACCGAATTACTATTTTACCCCTTTTTACCCGTTATGCTTTACACCATAAGGTAACTTTTCCAAAACTCCTTGTTTATTCGTCATTACATGACCAAATTACCGTTTTACCCTTTTTAACATCAATTATGGTTTCTCACCATTTTCACTTGTTCCAACCCGTCTTATTCCGCATGAAATGTCATATTTCAAATACTAATTTTTTTTACCTTATTATCAATCAATACTATAAGTAGGTATTATACTTAAAAGTTGTAAGCTTTACTTATCTTGTATCAGATTATGTTTTTCCGCATACTTGATCTTTTTGACTCGCTTCTTCACAAGCTTCCACCTAGTTTGTCAAGCGTCAACTATCATTTGTAATTCGCAGAGATAGTTAAATTAGTCATCATCTATCACGACTACCCATCTTACGGATTTATATCAAAATTACCATGTGATCTTATTATAGGTTTGTTTGACTTTTAAAAATCAACTGCCTATTAACATATGCAAATCCACAATTAAGTTTGACAAACTTATTTAGGCATTCCATTAATTACCCTGTAGACGTTATTTATAGGCCACCGTTTTAACTAAATTTCTTAACTAAGTCTATACAATTGTTGACATCATTTTCAATCATTGTATGCTAATTTATCAATCTCATACAAGAACCTAGGATTGTTTTATCACTCTAAATCAACCCATTGCATCATGTATATGGAATTTACCCAATCATCAAACTTAGCCAAATGTTTTAAATATTCATAAATGCATGATGATTTCAAATATTATTTAACATGAATATTCATCTATTTCATCATATCTACTAAACCCATTCCATGGCGAGTATGAACATGTACTCGAACTCATAGATTATTCAAATATCTTCCTAATACTATCATATCCGATGATTCTAAACACAAGTATATCATCAACTATCATATTATCAAAACCCACTTCATAATCTACTTGTTAATCACTTGTAATCTTACATCAATTATCTCATAATTTCATTATGTCTAACGAAATTAAGCATACATATACACTCAAATTCACATTTGGATCATAATCCAACAATCTAATTGCAAGTATTTGTAACATTCGTTGTAAAAATGGGTTCCAAAACCCGCTCCGTTTAAAATTCAAAAATTTGCTAAAAGTTTCGTTGCGTATTTATTCGTGTTAGTTATTAATAAAATAGCCTAATAATAATAATAAGGATAATAACAATAATAATAATAATAACAATAAACACATTTAATGTTGTGTATTAAAAAAATGATGATGATGAACAAAAAGGAGAAACCGGAATCGAACCCGGGTCTCTCACAAATCCACACGCACCAAACACCACTAAACTGCACACACTTTTGTGAATAAAACTGAAACTAATTAAATTAATACTAAACAAAACGGCAACCTGCAAATCCATCAATCAGAGCCCAAACCGCCATTTTCAATCAAGCATGAGTTTCGTTTCTGTTTCTATGTTAGCATCCATAACCGTCGCGAAATTATCAAGTTTAAAAGGGAAGTTCGGATTCTAAGAGAGTAACCGATTGAAGTCAATGATTTCCATAATCATGAATTAAAAACCGAAACCTCCATGATTGACTGAAGAAAAAAAATCTATAAATACCAGTCATACTATCTCAATCAAATTCGCTCTTTTATTCGCACACTCTCAAGCATCCTCTTTAACCCATGTTAGAACCTACTGCTACCAGTCGCCTTGCCGGAGTTTTATCGGAGTGCCATCGGAAAATTGAAGATCTCGCCAAATCGGTACAAACATTCAACTTTGTTTGATTCTTTTAGCATGTAGTTGTTTAAATTAGAGAAAACAAAACTTGGTTCGGGTTTTACAGCCGAGATCGATTTTGGGTATTAATTCAGTTGAAGAAGATGAAGCCAGTCTAAATATATATGTGTAATAAAACTTGGGATTTAAATTGGGTTAGACACACAGTCCAGTGGTGGGCTGTGTGCATGTTACATAAGTGATGTCGGGTTCGAAACCCTACTATGATACCGATTTTTTTGAATTAACTCACTGTTTAAATGCAAAGTTCCAGTAAGTCTTTAAGTATAATGAAATTCAGAAATTCAATGGGTTAGACACCCAGCCTAGTTGGAAGGGCTGGGTGCGTTGCACAGTTGAGGTCGTGAGTTCGAGCAGGGGCATAGACACCGGCTTGGTGATTTTAAAATATTTTTATAAAAAGGAATTTCTGATATATTCTAATAATTATATAAGAGTAAATTAAATAGGAATCCTTATGGGTTAGACACGTAGCTCAGTTGGAAGAGCTGCGTGCACGCAACCGAGAGGTCACGAGTTCGAGTCTCATCACACGCATCCGAAAATCATAACAAAACCGGTCAGACCCCTCCTTGTCAGGTCTGACAAGTTTTTTTTATTTTTATTTTATTTAAAAATATTAATTTTGGTATATTTATTTTATTTAAAACTCATGTAGAAAACACTCAAAGGCATGATTATGAAGGCTTAAAAATTCAAATAAATACCACAAAAATAACCTAAAAATCTAACAAAAAGTATTAAATCAAAATATTAGATTGTTTATATTTATCGAATTATCGCGTTATTATTTTAGGTTAGATTTCGTTCCTCGATCAAAAATCCTCATTCGTGCGCATTCATCATCATCAAGGAACGCACCCACTGTGAGTGAATTCTTACAAATTCCCCTTTCTATTTATCTTTTGCGGTGTATCATGTGTCGTTTATACATTTCATTTATTCGAACACTTGTGCAATTACCATTATATGATCTAACGTGTGATGTAAATGTTATTTGTTGTATTGCGTGTTTATATTTTTGTCAAGTTGCGTGCAAATCATTCATTAGGCCCATCAGTTCCTCGTGGGAGACGAGTTGAGCATCAAGTGCCTCATTAGATCGGCTCCGTTTGATTGAGCCTTGATCTCATTGTTCATCATTGGATATGTGTGTGTGTGCATTAATTGATATTATGTGGTTTGTGGTTAAGTTTACATATGCATATACTCATATTTGGTTATGCATATTTTTATTTAAATAACCAATATAACTAATTCGTTCAAATGTTTTTATAAGTTTCTCTCGCAAACTTTTGTTGACCCAAAAACCATTTTTTACACATGATACAGTTGAACAGGTTGAAGCAAGGAACACATAGGAAATTGCCTTAGAAGAAAAATAAAGAGTTCATGAATGTGGGTTTAGAACATGTTGTGCTTGTTTTGATGTAATTTCTCTTTTAAATTGGAAGTAATAAATATGAACTTTATAGTAAATGTCACGAGCTTTGGTGATAACCCAATTATGCCCCGACTACCATTTCCGCTGCGGGTCAGGGTGTGACAGTATTCTACTTGTCTCAAGTTATGATTTTCACCAATCTAAGTTTTTTGACATACCTTATGATCCCCTAGTTTAGGTGATTGATAATTAACGTTCATGTACTAATTTGAGCTCTAATTTCTCTTCAATTTTGATGATTTTGGATGAACTAGGGTTTCACCCTTTTTATCTTCTCCTGGAGATCGACATACACACACACACACACACTAAGTGTGTGTTATGTGTAATTTTTTTTGTTTTAAAACTCAAGTTTTATTTTTGACATCCTAGGTCCCTCAAGTTTAGTTTTTATTTAAACGCCCATATAACACTTACTAGCAAATAACCATTATTATAACTAGGTTTAGATATTCTTAGTCAAATTACTTAAATTTGGGGTGTTACAACCCGATTCAAATTAAGTCCCACTCGCCCAAGCCGTATATAAACTTTTACTTACTACAAAGTATTTATTCTCTTTAACTAGCGTTAGATTTTATTATTTAAGATCCTAACGCTTATTTGGTTAATCTTTTACCACTGATGGAATTTAACAGTTCTTTAATATTAACGGAGTTTAATTACCAAACCGGTTTTTAGGGTGTTACAGATTGTGACTTTGGTGATTGCGGTGGAGGTTATGGAGGAGATGTGGTGGTTTTCTGAGAGAAAAAAAACAGAAGGATAGAGAGATAATAGAGAGAGAAAGAGTATAATTATTTATATATAAATAAATATGTGTGTGTGTTTTTTTATAACATTAAATTTTTTCTTTTATTTTTTAATGTAAAATAACTTTTGAACTAAAATGGCAAGTTAAAAATTTTATAATGAAAATGCCAAAAATACCCTTGGTTAAAACTGAGTTTTTTTACTGAGTTAGAGTGTTGAATTAAAATGGCAACAAATGAGAAAAGCCAGGGACCCAGAGAAGAAAAAAAAATATTTGGACTAAAATGACAATTTGTGACAAATCTCATGGACTAAAATGACAATTTACTCAAGAATGATAAATCATCATAAAACGGTGTTTGTTATACTTTTTTAAGCTAATTTATGATATATTACTCTACATGGGTACATAGTTGCTTAGATCGGATGGCTAAACAGAAAGATTGAAAACATGACGAAAATGAACAAAAATGTTATTTAAATCTTAGTCGCTTGATTGAAGTGAGCGTGAAACATCACCAAACTGATTGCATATAGATTTTCATCAGAAGATTTAAGTGACTCAAGAACATTAGTGTGTTCATATGTTCTTACGGGTCGATAACAATAAATCTTTATCATATTAAAAAGACTATCGTGTTGGAAGATACAAGTTTGTAGAATTATGGTTACGGATAGGTGTATAAACTTGGTATTAGGTTATCCTTACACTTGATGATTCTTAATTATCATAAAATTCAAGTTTCCTTAATTAGTCTATGCTATTTGAGCTTTATGTATCTTCTAGAATAACCTGTCTTGCACTATTATTGAAAAAAAAAGTCTAAAATAGTTTAATCCAAATCTAAGAAGATAATAATGCAATAAATAATAAATTAATCTTTGATTAGTTTCCATGCTTAACTCTTTTTTACAACAATATTTTTTGATTAAGCAAATAAATATCTAGTAACTATTGTTTCTCACATGTAAATAAAGAAAAACAGCTTTAATTCATTTTTACGGTGACGGATCTATAAAAAACGTTAAGTGGCAACGTTTTAAAATTTTCTTTTTTATAACGGAAAGCAAATTCGAAAAACGTAATTTTTTTTTCAAAATTTATACTATCACCGGAGCGTTAAGGGGTAACGGGGACTTCTCAAGCTACATCTGCCACTTTTTTCACTTCAACATGTCGCGCTAAAGTGTTCTAAGTTAGGCATAGTTTTAAGCGTAAACTGCCAAAATGGTCCCTGGGTTTTTGTCACTTTTGCCACTTTAGTCCAAAACTCAAACCTTTTCAATCTGGTCCCTGTGATTTCAATTTTGTTGCCATCTTCATCCAAAATCAAAATCTGGTCAGATTTTTCAGTTAACATCTGTTTTTTTTTTTGTCTTTTCATCCCTTTTATGAAGGGAAAAATAGTCTTTAACGCTTTATTATAACAAACTAAAAAAATCTAACCATTTTGCCCTTCATTAAAAGAGGAGGAAAAACAAAAAAATCTGGATGTGAATTGAAAATTTGAGCTGATTTTGATTTTGGATGAAAATAGGAACAAAATTGAAACTATAAGGATCCATATTCAAAAGGTTTGAATTTTGAACTAAAGTGATAAAAGTGACCAAACCTCAGAGACCACTTTGACAGTTTACTCTAGCTTTAATCTTCAAAAGCAACTCTTTAACCTTGAACGATTAACTTTTAATCCTTGTATAGATTATCATATAGGCTTTAGTCGCATCTTCTATACTTTTTTTACACATTTACAAAAATAAAAGTAACTTGGTCTTATAAAAATCCAACATACAACATTACGATGATATTAAGCTTTGGGAAATACTCTAACTTCATTGATTTATATATAATATGGCAAGTTAACATGTTTTTAAAATCACTCTCTCCTTATGTTAAAGGGTGTTAAAATATCCATTGGTTAACATGTTAACCTAGGCAAAAATAATAAGAAATTAATGATATAATTTATTATCAATTTTATTTTAGGTAAGAAGTTAATAAAATAGTATTATTATATTTTTTATTTTGTATTTAATTTAAATATTTGATATTAAAATAATTATAAAATAGTGAGTGAGGTAGAGTTAATAAGGTAAAATTATATTTTTAGGATGAGATAGAATAAAAAAGAAAAACAAATGATGTAATATATGAAGTTAAAAAATGTTAAGATATACCTAATAACCTCAATATATCACATGCAAGCTTTCTTAAAATTAAAACAATAACCACCATGCAAATCTACCCAAAATAACATAATCACTTTTACTTAATGCATTTTGGTGTTAATTTTTTTTATGTATTTCATAACTATAAAAAAATACGTATCATCTATCGGTAATGGCATGAATACAAATTAAATTACAAGGATAACTCGAAAGCTAATAATTAATAACTAGTTTTTTTACGTCGTACGTTGCGACGAAACCAAGCAAATGATGATGTAAAAGAAACGTGATTTGAAAATAAAGTATTTGCTAAGAAAACCAAATCATTAGAACGGTTAGTTAATCATTGTACCGTTTTATGATACCAAATAAACAATTTATTTTGAGTACAACTTCATTTTTAACAAAACTTATAACGGATATCAAGGGAAAAAATCAAGGATAACTACATACTTAAGGTTTAAAAAAAAGTTATAAAAGTAAATTATTAAAGAATTATTAAATTATTTGATAAATTAATAGATGTTCTAAAAAAAGAATTATTTAAAAAGGGTAAAGGAAATATATGGTTCTAAAAAAGGTAAAAAATATATAATAATAAACTATTAAAATATATGAAATAAAAAATAATAAAAAACTATATATCATTTCTAAAAAAAGTTACTATTGATCGTCTCTAATTAAATATATATATATATATATATAATATTATTCTTATTGGGTGCAATTTAGATACATGAAAATATTGCACCTAAAATGACAATTAAATAAGCAAAACCAAGTATTTTTCTTTTGGTGATCATAAAAAATCGAGGATCGCTATGCCCCCTACCAAAATTCGAATTTAGCATCTTAAACTATACTAATTGAAAGCATTTGGCCCTTTGCAAAAATTCTAGATGTTATTTTTATTGTAAGTTTCTTGTTATTTATGTTTTTAATCTTTTTACATGTAATAAATCATTCTAATTAATCTCTTTTAAATATATAGAAACATGATCTAAGTAAGCTATTTATATAAAAGATCTAAAACTCAGAAGTTGCAAAAGTTAAGTATGAGAGAGCCTAAACTGAATCTTTAGCTATTGATTGTTTCGTGGAATATAATGGAATTAGAACTGAAATTTATATAGGCATTGGAATTTGATTTGAAATTTATATGTGTTTGTGTCACATAATAGAGTGGAATTTGGATAAAATTGGAATGTAGATTTCGTTCCTGATGTTATTGTTAAATTCCAATCCTTCTTTTATTGAAATGAACAACATAAGAAATGCAATCTATATTTCAATTCCATCTAGATTCCATTCCATTATGTGAAACGAACAAGCCATTAGATTTTGTTACAACTAAAAGCAGCTAGCTTTGATATCATTATTCAATTTTTTTAACGGCTAACTCACTCACCCACTAAACTTACTGTAAATCTAATATTCATCACAATACTAGAACCCTCACCCACATGGCGAAGACCACCATTACTACTCCTTGATAAAGTTACAAGCCATTTGGTATTTAAATTACTTGATGACTATTATCATGTATATTTGCAAGCTCGTAGCAACGTGATCAGAGTACCTTAAAATGTCGATTACTAATTTAGTTGTCATTAGTGGGGGATCTAGAAGAAAATTGAGTGGTAGCGCGGGCTTTTTTTTGTTTAGGAGTAACCGATACATAAAGCGAAGAAGAAAAAAATTGCACTAAAAATGTACTTAACCAATAAATTTAAGGGGTTGCACGTACAGCTCCCTCTATGCTAGATCCGCCCCTGGTTGTCATGCAACTTATCTGTAAAAGTAGCCATACTCGGTTGCAGTGGCGGAGCTAGCCCAAAAATTCACGGGCACCCCAATTTTATTATTTTTTTGGATCAGGGGTATCCATTGAATAAAACCGTAGTTATCTACTTTTTTTACACTATGAAAATGGATAGCCTATGCTAACCCTTCTAATACACTAGCTTCGCTCATGCTCGGTTAACAGTTTCTGGCTTGATTAATTGACTATAATGCATGACCAATCTTGTCCTGCGCCGATCTTGCATGGTCAAGTCTAAACCTAGTTTGGTCCAATCTTGGACTTGTGCACGCCCTTAAACTTGACATTTTAGATAATAATTAATTGATGTTGGTCCAATCTTGAACTTGTGCATGCCCTCATAGCAAACCTATTTTCAGTTTAGAAAAGATAAATAATGAGAAACTTTTCCTCTGTCAAGAGGATTATGAGTTCAAATGAATTAATGTGTATAATAAGAAACCAGTATGAAACAATTTGTTGTAAAAAATTTATGTATACACTAGCGTTCAAATATATATGATGTAAACATATACGAACGAGTCATAATAGGTCCTTCTAGTTTAATAACAGATACATCATACATGATATTAAAACATACACCTAAAAACACACCTTTTAATGTCACTTGTGTAACTCTACAAGCGAGTCGAGTTAAACTCTAGAGCTTGAGCTCTGTCTAATTTTAGAGAACTCGGATTCTATGTCTAAACCATAATTTTGGTGATTATGAATTATATACATACTCAAGTTCAACCCGTTTATAACTATTTATATATATATTATATATATATATATATATATATATAATATATATATATATATATATATATATATATATATATATATATATATATATATATATATATATATATAGTTGGGGTAAAATAAAACTCTTATGAGTTGAGATGATGCCTATTTATACATTGGTGCCTATCTAGAGTGTTCTATATCTTGAACGCTCCTTACAAAATATCAAGTCTAATTATCTAAGATATTTGTTACAAAATATTATGATATTTGTTACAAAATATTATGACATTTGTTGGAATCTAGATCATTCCATGATAGATTTTTATGGTTGTTTTGTCCAGCCATTTCTAGCGGGTTCTAGAGTCTTCTTTGCTGGAAGTTTGTGTTTTGTGCCCCTTATGTTGTTGGAAGAGTAAGGGTTGTTTCAGAACCTTCCGGGCAGCTCCAGATACAACTAGATGGTCCCGGAAAGCTCTAGATTACTGAAATTTTGGGTTAAATTGTGTGGGGCGTGACAGTAATCACTTATTTATATTTATCATGTAAATACATTAAGTAAAGTTTATTATATTTACACGAATAATATGTTTGTTTAAATTTGTGACTTGATAGCAGGGGTGAAGCTTTTAAGGCCACCCCCCACACCCATTGTTGAATCTCTACCACTTCTTGTGAGTCTAATCATTCTCGATATTTGAAGCTTGGATTCAAGCTTTATCATCATATAAGTCTACGTTTTGGTTAGAGCTCGAGCTCATTAAAGTTTGACTTAATTTAAGTTGTTACCAAACGACCTCGAATAGCTAACAAACGCTTTAAAATGTTTGCAACAATAATACCCTTGGATAGTGTTTGGCATGCAGGAATGAGAGGCGAAATGGAATAGACTATTGCAAGTGAATCAAAAAAGAAAAGTGTTTGGTTGGTCAAGGTAATGGAATTACCTATTACATGAGACATTCAATTCCCTCTAAAAACTTCAAATCATTTCATCCACATTCATTGTTTTATTTTTCATTCAATTCCCTCTCTCGACCTTTATCATCACCACCGATCACTACCGTTGCCACTACCCACCGCCACTACTACCCATTGCTGGCGTCACCCGCCGCCGCCACCCTCTACCATCGACCACTGTGTTATCGCCGACCACCACCACCCATCGCCATTGCTGCCGTCATCACCCACCAGCCCCAGCTGCCACCGCCGCTGCCAACATCTATCGCCCGCCACTGCCGCCACCCGCCACCCACTACGACGATCACCACCCATGACGTCGTCCAACGCTGATTTTATTTAATTTTCTTTTCCTGCATAGCAAACAACATAAAAATAATAAATAATTTCATTTTCACATAATAACCAAACTATATCTTTAACCATTAGAGTTGTATGTTAAATACACAAGGGTCTCATTCTATAATAATGATAAACGGATGTAAATCTTTTATGCATACAACATATATCGAAAATGTTTTCTTGCTACATGTGAAGTTAATATTTTATTTATTTTTGCCACGTCTGTGAATATATAAAAGTTTCTAAAACTTTAGTCTCCATTCTAAAATTCTCCATTGAATACTTGACATTTTAGAATTTTATTATTATTCTTTGTTTACAGGGTCGCTCACATGATACCTGAATTTACATGTGACTTTGCCTGTTTTCTTTATACTAAAGGCTCCTATATTTATTGCATCTTACTTTTTATTTTATCTTTTGGCCAAATCTCAAATAAAAAATGACATTTTTTGTAATAATAATATATAGTACTTAAAAATTTGATTTACAATTAAATCATAAGAAAAGTTAAATTTTTATTTAATTCACCTATGACTATATATAATTAACAACAAACATATGGTTAGCATTTCACTAAAAGAATCATATTTGATTAATGTACATCAAACTTATTAGGGCCAACGCTAAAAAATATATATAAACATTTTAGAACTGAAAAAGTAATAGTTGCATTATATATATAAACTGGATTTTTCGGTATTGATTAGCAGGATAATAATAGAGTTTAGTAATTTTATTTCGGGTACCATGCCGTTGTTATTGTAAAAAAAAGTTGGATTTATAAATCTTTTATGTTATGTTATTTATACTATATAATGTAAAAGAACACCATTCCACGAAAATTGGGTTGAAACTTGGTGAGATTATTCTTTTCTCCTGCTACTAGTTTGTTTTGTAATAATAACTAGTACTATTCTAACATTCAATCCATTTATATCAATATATTAAATATTCTGATACTTAAATCTCAATTTTTTTTCTTAAACAAATAATTTATGAGTATGAATTAACTGATAACCCAAACAAATCAACTTAACGGATTTTTACACATATATATTACAGTCTAAAAACAATGTGGTTTTATACTTGAAAACTTTGTCACACATGATCATACTTTAACTTTTCCGAAAATATGTTCCCGACGAAGCAGTGGTTTAAGAGTGTTCGGTTCTTCGCATGCTTGATCATCCATTCGGTGTTTGTCTTTGTATAAACCTACCGTAGAACCCAAAGACAATTAGTGTTTTAGTTAAACAAGTAAAATTGTAAAAAAAAATAACGAACAAAACACTTTTTGTTGGTTGAGGTGCCCTCACGTGGGGTGGCGGAACAAAGTTTGACCTTTTGTTGACTGAGCTTCTCTGCGCATCGCGGGGAGCAAGATGTCTCCCCCCACGTGGTGCGCACGCGGGTATGGGGGGCACTTTTCCATAAACTTTGTGGAGCTAGCAGCTTTTTCACTCTTTTCCGAAATTTTGCCAATTTTCAAAATTTGCACCCAACTTGATCTAACTACAAGTTTACCAATTTTAGGACTTTCTTCCACATTTATAGATACAAAACCTTGATCCGAACCCGGATCTTTTAGTTTTTCAATTCATTATTTCGGTGGGAGTTTATTACCCAACCGACCCGTTATGAGGCATTATGCATTCTAATCCATGTCTTCTATTTTCGTATCAAGGTTTTCATCATTTCTACCAACCACAACCTCAACTATGGTTGGTTGCTTTAGTCAAGACCTTAAGATTCCATTATTATTTTTCAGTATGATGCTTTTGTAACATTTGTGTAAATCGGGTTTCGAAAACCCGCCCCAAGTTTACCAATCAAGTATATTTTGCGTCGTTCGGTTATTACTTTTGATTACAACATTCCAATATATATATATATATAATATAATAAAAATCTATGTTTAAAGGTAAAATATAATTAAAATTTAAAGAAATTAATCAGTTAAACACTTAATATTTATTATCTAATAAATGACTTAACTTAAAATAGATTAATTAAATAAAAAACTCAAAAAAAAAGAAAAAAAAAAAAGGGGTGAACCGGGATCGAACCCGGGTTCCCTCGGTTACTCACACACCACCAACACCACTAGACCACACACACACATTGTAACAAATCTCGCGCACCATCACTTATATTCACGTATATACGAGCGGGAAAACCTGCAACTACCCAGGTCTCCACAACGCGCCTTTCCTTTTTCATTTGAACTTTCCGACAATTGGCTTGCGGCTATTCTTGGCAAACTTCAATCGAATAGCTGTCATCTCCGCAAACGATTGGCAATCATAGAACGCGGTTTCCTAAAACCGAACCCAACCACCACTCTACAAATACCGACTGCAGCCCCTCATCCAAAATCGCTCAGTCTTTCAATTTGTTCCTCCACTCTATAATCCTCTCCCTCTGTCGCCGGAATCCTCTGTTCGCCGGAAGTCCATGTTCGCCGGAATACAGAAGGAGCCGAAATCAGTCACCGCCGATTAAATCAATTCGGTAGAATTTCTTGATACTTTGTTATAATATTATCTTAATTATCTCATTTAATCGTTTAAGGGAATTTGGAGAATGGTTTTAGGCTGGTGGATGTTCTGGGTAAAAGAGTTTGAATGAAGGAGACGAAGTGGGTTACGGGTTATATGTAATTAAACTCTAAGTTTTAACCGGGTTAGACACACAGTCCAGCAGTGGACTGTGTGCAAAACACAGCCTTCACGTCCCTGGTTCGAATCCGGCTCATGACCGCATAAATACACGTAACCGTTTTTATTTTGAATGAAATATATCAGTGGCAGTATGTATACAAATGTAATTAAACACAAGAGTTATCGGGTTAGACACCCAGCCCAGTTGGTCGGGCTGGTTGCAAAACACCACCAAGGTCCCGGGTTCGAAACCCTTGATGCGCGTCCGGTTCGATCCAGTATAACCTTTTTAAACTTAATTAAATTTGAATAAACCTAAAATATGTATAAGAATAATTAAAATCCAGAATCTTACAGGTTAGACACGTAGCTCAGTTGGAAGAGCTGCGTGCACACGAACGAGAGGTCGCGAGTTCGAGCCTCACACGCGCATACGAGTTCAACTGTTCGGCCGGCCTGACAGACATTGTCAGACTGACAATTTTTTTATAATATTTTATTTTATTTTTCTTTTTATTTTATGGATTTATATTAAAAGGAAAACCAATTAAAAATGCTTAAAAAATATATAATTTTAAAGGTTTTAATATATCAATAAAGATTAAAAAACAAATAACTTAAAAATCTAAACAAAGGATTTTAACCGAAATATTAATTTATTTATTTATCGAATTATCGCGTTATTATTTTAGGTTAGAACTCTTTCATCGGTTAAATTCTCAACTCGTGCGCCCTCCTCATCAACCAAGAATACGCACCCACTGTGAGTGAATCTCTAAAATACCCCGTTTTAATCACGTTTTGGGGTGTATCATGTGTCGTATCATTTCTTTATATTATTTAACACTTGTGCTTATATCATTGCGTGATCAAATGTGTATTGCTTGTAGTGTGGTTTATATGTGGATTCATTTTATCATTTCAGTGCACTCATTTCTTTAGGCCCATCATTTCCTCGTGGGATACGGGTTGAGCATCAGGTGCCTTATTAGATCGGCTCCGTTTGATTGAGCCTTGATCTCAGATACATCATCAATCATGTCATATATTCATTCAATGTGGTTTGTGTTTGGTTACATATACATATTTGCTCACATGTGATTTATGCACAATTTTCTTTAATTAACATAATAAGCAATTATTTAAATGTTTTATCAAGGTTCACTCGCCAACTTTTGTTGACCTATAATTTCCTCTGTTTTACACATGATACAGATGATCAAGTTGATGAAAGAAACGCTTAGGATGGCCAAGAAGAATAAACAAGTTATTTCGTTGGAACAAACATTTAGATTTTTATTGTGTTTGTATGAAATTTTTGTTGGATATTTAAATTTTAATTTGAATTTAACAAATATGAAACTTCTTAGTAAATATCATGAGCTTTGGTGATAACCCAATCATGCCCCGACTTTTATTCCGCTACGGGTCGGGGTGTGACAGATTGGTATCAGAGCTTGTGACTATAGGGATAGATGATAGGTTATTAGACCTTTAGAGCCTATACTATAGTTGACTAGATTTAAATTGTCTATGTGTTACATGCAAAATTCATGATGTTTATATGTTTCATGTTTATATTCACACACAACATTATGCAAACATTCTCATAAGTACATGTTAATATGCAATGCTCATCATAGATCATACCCTCATAACATATCATATCTATGAAAGCACACACCTCACAATTTCACAATTTCTGTTATTTCTTTTCGAAGATTTTTGCAATGTTTTCATATTTTTTAATTCACATCAAAGTGAGTTTTCACGACGGGCATGTCGTAACTGGAACGGTACGAGTACCGGTAGTCGGAACGTCCTGTCTAGGCTTGGCATTCGTATAAATCCAACATAAAGGACCAGTTTGCCTACCTGGGGACTAACGATGAGAGTACGAAGGACCTATTAGGCCAAAGCATGCTATACCAAACGTCTTGTGAACTAACCCCACTTTGAGCTGTCATTGTGTCCACACCTGGACACCCTCCGACCATACATCTCGCAATCATGTTTTATGATTTTTATTCGGGTGGTGCGAGTGTTAACCCGCCGACACTAATGTGAATCCTACCAAGCCCAATAGTCATGGGGGCCCACATGACTACACATGCAATGGTATGGGGGACATTTGGAGGCCCAAACATGAGCAAACTCAAGACATCCTATGGATGTAGTTAAATTATTTTCAGTTATGTTGTTTTCATTCTTTTTACGACACATGACACCTAGGAAATTCTCGAACTCACAATCTTCCTACTTATATTCCTGTAGATGTCGGCTAGGCAATTACGTGGAGGTAGAAGGTCAGGAAAGTCAAACGAACGCTTGGCCACGCAAATTGCTAAACAAATGGCCGCAGTGCTTCCTGACATCGTGCTACAAGTTCAGCAAGCCCTCACCGCTAATTCCATCAACCCTCCCAACCAAGAAGACCAAAGCGTCGTCAACCCTCCTCCCAAAACCCCCAAATGCACCTACAAACACTTCAAGTCTTGCGATCCCCCAAAATATGAAGGGACTGAAGGTATCACCACTCTCCTTCACTGGTTTGAGGAGATGGAAGACACCTTTCTCAATTGCGACTGTCCTGAGGACCGAAAGGTACGTTACGCGACTGGGAGATTGTTTGGGGTAGCCCTTACCTGGTGGAACACGGAAATGGGTAAGCGAGGTGTTGAAGATGCCATGGCCTTAACATGGGAAGAGTTAAGGGAAATCATGATGAGACGCTTCTGTCCAAAAAGCGAAATCAAAAAGCTAGAAGACGAGTTTCACGCAATGAAACAAAAGGAAGGAAACCACACTTCATACAATAGAGATTTCTTGAGTTGAACCAGATGGTCCCCAATCTGTTCACCCCATTATACCACCTAATTGAACACTACATTCGAGGCCTCCCCTCGAAAATCCAAGATTCGGTTTTAAGCACTTAGCCTGCAACACTCGAAGCCGCAATGGAGTTAGCTACGGAACTCACTGAAAATCGCATTCCAAATGGCAAATTTAATGATGAAAAGAAGAAAACACCCATTGAGACCCCAACTCCAAACCACTCAGGTTCATCCTCGAAGTTTGCTGGTAAGAGGAAGCGAAATGGCAAGAACTTTGCTGTCACCCAAACCAACCCTCCCATCACTGCTGCTCCAATCACCCAAGTTGCCCCTCCAGCCCACCATTCAAAAGGCCATACACTGGCCCACACCCAAAGTGTAACCGTTGTCAATACCATCACCCTCCTGAAAACCCCTGCCAACATTGCACAAGTTGTGGTCGTGCGGGTCACACCATCCAAACCTGCCGTACCCTTCAGCGATTGAACCGCAGTCAACCTCCAACCCAAACCCAAAATCAAATGGTGGGCCAAGCCCAACAACCCTTACTTCTACCACCTGCACAACTAGCAGCCCAACCTTACTACCAACCCAACTACCCCATATGCAATCCATGCGAGCCTGTTTCAATTGTGGGGACCCAAACCACTTCAGGAACACTTGCCCACGCCTGGTGAACATCACCCATGCCCAAGCTCAAACAAACCAGGTAAACCAAGCTAACCAAGCTCCTCCACCTGCTAGAGGAAGAGCTTTCAATATCAACGCCAACCAAGCCAGGGCTGACAACAATGTGGTCAACGGTACGTTTCTCATAAATGATAGTTATGCATCCATATTATTCGATACTGGTGCGGATAAGAGCTTTGTGTCTTTAGAATTCGAATCTATCCTCGACCAACCTCGTGATAATCTCGTTGAATCTCTGACGGTGGAAATTTCTGACGGAAAACCCACTTCATTAAATTCTATTATACACGATTGTACTCTCACCCTAAATGATCACGATTTTCCAATTGATCTCATTCCTATGAAATTGGGAAGTTTCGATGTTATCATCGGCATGGACTGGCTCAGCCAGCATCACGCTGAAGTGGTGTGCCATGAAAGTTCATTTGTATTCCTCTCGCCGACGGTCAGACACTACATGTAACATCCGTCGAAAACGGATTTACCAAACCCGCTCCATTTATCAACCGAACAGTCAGTCAAAATTTTCGTTGCGAATTAAATGCCCAAAATATTTTTAAACGATCCGTAATCAATTATTATATGGGAATATATATTTAGTTTTTGAAAAACAGTCAAAAATCGCAAAATAAAAATGAATTGTCTCTGCCGGGTTTCGAACCCGGGTCTGTACCGAGTCACTCAGCGATTTATCACCTCACACACAAACCACTGCGCCGCGGACTTTGTTTGTTGTATAATAAAATCATTTAATTGATAAAGTGTCGTTACAAATTCAAAACCGGCGCCCAAACGGTTCAGTCGTCGGAATCCCGGAATTCTCGCGAGTTTTAACACCAATTTACGTTATAACGTAAACCATTAAACAGATATCGGTTATAACCGATGTTTGAAGTCCGCGACACTTTTCAAAACCGCCGGAAATTTTAAATAAACGAATGCAGTCCAAAATCAGACCAAATACATCTCGTTTTCTCCTATAAATTGACCCACAACCGACGACAAACACTTTCGCTCAAAAATCACACCTTTTCTCGGCGAAATTCCACTCGCCGGAATAAACCTGTTTTTCGCCGGAAAACCGATTTCATTACTTCTGAACCTCACTGAGCCCTGAAGCTTATACCGGAGATACCCTTACCTTTTCCAAACTTTCCGGAGACTTGCTGCTGCAAGACACCTGACGCCGGAGTTGAATTCTGTCGCCGGAGTTCTGCCGGAAAACAGAGAGTCCTGTCGGTATACTTTCTCCGCCCAGTTTCTTTTCCGTTTCACTTTTATATTACCTTAATCGACTGTAAAACACTGATAAAACTGATAAAAATCTCGAACCAGTCAGACTTCATCTCTGGTTATTTTTCAGTGAAGAAGACGATGCACTTTCGTATCTTATAAGTTTAATTAAAATCATGATATTAATCGGGTTAGACACACAGTCCAGTGGTGGACTGTGTGCACATAAAACGTTAATCATGCAAAGGTCTCGAGTTCGATTCCCGTCTCACGCACGCTGCCTTTAATAAAAACCAATTTTTGTTTAACCGAACCGGAGTCGTCACTAGTGTATGTTAAGTATATTGATAACCGGAATAATAACCAAGTTAGACACACAGTCCAGCGGTGGACTGTGTGTTTGTTTATATCGCTGGTCACGAGTTCGAGTCCGCTCTTCAGCACCGACTCGGACCATTATCTCTTCTTTTTAATTAAGGCAGAAAAGGAAATAAATAATTAGTACTTAAGTATAATAAAAACCGAATGATATAACATGTTGAACACACAGTCCAGCGGTGGACTGTGTGTTGGATTAAACCACAGGTCCCGGGTTCGAGACCTGTGGAGTGCAAGGCCGGTTCGTTTAAACTGTTTTTAAAATAAAAATGATTTTCTGTTAATTCTAATTAATGTATATATGAAATTAAAATCGGATATATAACGGGTTAGACACGTAGCTCAGTTGGTAGAGCTGCGTGCACGCGTACGGGAGGTCTCGGGTTCGAGCCTCACTCAGCGCACAATAATCTGCCATCGAACCGGTCAACGGTCAGGTCAACGGTCAAAGGGTCAGTCAACGGTCAGAAAAAAATAAAATATTTTTATTATTTTTATTTAATTATTTTAATTAAAAATCAATTATAAATACTTAAAAATAACATTTTTAAGATTAGAAAATAGCCTCAAACTCACAAAAATGCACCCAACCATCCTACTAAAATAGTTTAATAAAATCCGTTTACTTACCAAACCATAATGCAATTTATCTAGGTTAAACCTCACTCGTGGTTAAAACCACTTCGCGTGCATTCAACGTCATCAACCGAACGCACCCACTGTGAGTGAATCTTACAATTCCCCCTTTTTAAATTACACGTTTTGGGGTGTGTCATGTGTTATGAAATTAATTAATTTTTTTTATTTAAACTTGTGCTATACCACATCATGACTTAAACTTAGATTGTTTTTATTGTTGTGATTTACTTATTGCCATTAGTCAAGTCATATGAAACTCATACATTAAGCCCATCAGTTCCTCGTGGGAGACGAGTAGAACATCGCGTGCTTCATACCAATTTCATTATTGTTCATGTGTGTATCATTGAGTTTATATTGTTTGTAGTTGTGTTATTCATATTATCATGTTTATGCAATTCATTCATCAGGCCCCTCAGTTCCTCGTGAGAGACGAGTTGAGCATCGCGTGCCTTTAATTGTTCCATTATTGCTCATGAGTGTTTTCATTTAACATCTTATGATTATTGATCAAGTTACATCTAATTTTACTCATGTTTGGTTGTGCACATATTTCATAATCAATTTAAATAAATTGTTCAAATGTTTTCCATAGGATTCACTCGCCAACATTATGTTGATCCAAAAACCTTTTTACACATGATACAGGTGAACAGGTTGAAGCAAGGATAACATAGGATATGCCTTAGAAGAGAACAAAGAAGTTAGATTGTTAGTTAGATTATGTTGTAGCAATCATTGTAAATTTCCATTTAATTTGTATTAATGAATATGAAACGTTTAATAAATGTCATGAGCTTTGATGATAACCCAATCATGCCCCGATCACCTTATCCGCTGCGGGTCGGGGTGTGACACTACGTATCTTTGGGGAAACTCCTTCGAAAGGGCTCAAATTGATGTCCTGCCTTCAAGCCCGAAGTTATCTTCGCAAGAATTACGTTGCATTTCTAGCTCACGTCGTCAAGAAGGAAGGCAAGGAGAGGAAGCTCGAAGATATTCCAATTGTGAAAGAATTCCCGCAAGTTTTTCCCGACGACGTTTCAAGACTTCCTCCTATGAGAGAAGTCGAATTTCGAATCGATCTTGTGCCTGACACTACACCGGTCGCAAAATCTCCTTATAGGTTAGCCCCATCCGAGATGCAAGAGTTGGCTAGTCAACTGCAAGAGCTGACTGACAAAGGATTCATACGTCCTAGCTCATCGCCTTGGGGTGCGCCTGTTCTTTTTGTGAAGAAGAAAGATGGAACGTTTCGCATGTGCATTGATTATAGAGAACTCAACAGGTTGACGGTTAAGAATCGCTATCCACTGCCTCGTATTAATGACCTTCTAGACCAACTTCAAGGCGCCACCTGTTTTTTCCAAAATCGACATTCGTTCTGGTTATCATCAGCTTAGAGTGCGCGAAGAAGATATTCCAAAAACTGCCTTCCAAACTCGTTATGGTCATTACGAGTTTATGGTTATGCCCTTTGGTTTAACCAACGCCCCCGCTGTCTTCATGGATTTAATGAATAGGGTATGCAAACCCTATCTCGACCGTTTCGTCATAGTCTTCATCGACGACATTCTTATCTACTCCAAGTCAAAATCCGATCATAAGCGACACCTTCGACTCATTCTTACACTCTTAAGGACTGAAAAGCTTTACGCTAAGTTCTCAAAATGCGAATTCTGGTTAGGAGAAGTACAATTCCTTGGTCATGTCGTCAATGACAAAGGGATTCATGTCGATCCTTCGAAAATCAAGGCAGTACAGGAATGGCAAGCGCCACGTACCCCTACCGAAGTTAGGTCATTTCTTGGCTTGTATGGTTACTACCGACGCTTCATTGACAATTTTTCCCGTATAGCCGTTCCGCTCACGGCCTTGACTCACAAAGGAAAACCTTTCATTTGGGGACCTAAGCAAGAGGAGGCCTTCCAAACTTTAAAGCAAAGGTTTTGTGATGCACCTATCCTTACACTCCCTGAGGGTTGCGATGACTTCGTGGTTTATTGCGACGCATCAGGGCAAGGACTAGGCTGTGTATTGTTGCAAAGAGGAAACGTGATAGCCTATGCCTCTAGGCAACTCAAAGTTCATGAGAAGAATTACACCACTCACGACCTGGAACTTGGAGCCGTCGTGTTCGCTCTCAAGATATGGAGACATTACCTCTACGGTACCAAGTGTGAAATATACACTGACCACAAGAGTCTCCAACATATCTTCAACCAAAAAGAGTTGAATATGAGGCAACGAAGATGGGTCGAACTTCTCAACGATTACGACTGCGAGATTCGGTACCATCCTGGCAAGGCAAACGTGGTGGCCGATACGCTCAGTCGAAAGGGATATGCGCATATATACGTCTTCTATGTTCGCAAATCATAACCGATATCAAGGATCGAATCCGGGCAGCTCAACATATCTCCGTAACGGAAAATGACGTATGCGATGAGCTGTCATGTGGAGCTGAACTCAAAATTGAAACCAAATCCGACGGGATTCTATATTATTTAAACCGCATATGGATTCCCGATCGCGACAACCTTCGTGATTTCCCCATGAATGAGGCACACAAAACATGATACTCTGTACACCCAGGAGCCGATAAGATGTATCAAGACCTACGATACACATACTGGTGGCCTGGCATGAAAAAGGATATCGCTGTTTTTGTTTCCAAGTGCCTTATATGTTCCAAAGTGAAAGCTGAGCATCAAAGACCTTCAGGACTTCTAGTCCAACCCGAAATACCTGTATGGAAGTGGGAAAAATAACCATGGACTTCACTACCGGGTTACCTCGCACCTCCAGCGGGTATGACACCATATGGGTAATAATCGATCGTCTTACAAAATCATCTCACTTCATTCCGATTCGCGAGGACTTCAAGAACGAGAAGTTAGCTCGTATCTACATAAACGAGATCGTAAGCCGTCATGGTGTACCGTTAAGCATCATTTCAGATCGTGATGGTCGTTTCACTTCACGAACATGGCGAGCCATACAAACCGCTTTGGGTACACGGTTAGACCTCAGTACCCCCTTTCACCCTCAAACTGATGGTCAATCTGAACGCACCAACCCTTGAAGACATGCTTCGAGCATGTGTCATAGACTTCAAAGGGAACTGGGACGCTCATCTACCGTTAGTCGAGTTTTCGTACAACAATAGCTATCATTCAAGTATCGGCATGGCTCCTTTCGAAGCTTTATATGGTCGTAAATGCCGATCTCCAGTATGTTGGCACGAAATTGGTGAAGCGCAAATCACCGGACCTGAATTGATTCAAGAAACAACCGACAAAATCATTCAAATACGAAACAATCTTCTAGCGGCTCAAAGTCGTCAAAAGAGTTATGCTGACAAACGACGAAAGCCCTTGGATTTTGACATTGGTGATCAAGTACTTTTAAAAGTATCACCGTGGAAGGGAGTGGTTCGTTTTGACCAGAAAGGCAAGCTAGCACCACGCTACGTAGGACCTTTCAAGATACTCGAAAGAGTAGGTCCTGTAGCATACAAGCTTGACCTACCAGAAGAGCTTAACAGAATTCATCCCACGTTCCACGTATCAAACTTGAAAAAGTGTCTCGCCGACGAAAACCTCCATATCCCTTTAGAAGACATTCAAGTCGATGAATCAATGCACTTCGTTGAAAGACCAGTGGAAATCATGGATTTCAGTGAGAAGCGTTTAAGGCGAAGTCGTATTCCAATCGTCAGGGTACGTTGGGAGTCAAAGCGAGGACCCGAGTTTACTCGGGAACGTGAAGACTCAATGCGCGAAAAGTACCCGCATCTTTTTCCGGTCACAACTACTACTTAAATTTCGGGACGAAATTTCTAAAAGTAGGGAATACTGTAACATTTGTGTAAATCGGGTTTCGAAAACCCGCCCCAAGTTTACCAATCAAGTATATTTTGCGTCGTTCGGTTTTGATTACAACATTCCAATGTATATATATATATATATATATATATATAATGAAAATCTATGTTTAAAGGTAAAATAATAATTAAAATTTAAAGAAATTAATCAATTAAACACTTAATATTTATTATCTAATAAATGACTTAACTTAAAATAGATTAATTAAATAAAAAACTCAAAAAAAAAAGAAAAGAAAAAAAAGGGGTGAACCGGGATCGAACCGGGTTCCCCGGTTACTCACACACCACCAACACCACTAGACCACACACACACATTGTAACAAATCTCGCGCACCATCACTTATATTCACGTATATACGAGCGGGAAAACCTGCAACTACCCAGGTCTCCACAACGCGCCTTTCCTTTTTCATTTGAACTTTCCGACAATTGGCTTGCGGCTATTCTTGGCAAACTTCAATCGAATAGCTGTCATCTCCGCAAACGATTGGCAATCATAGAACACGGTTTCCTAAAACCGAACCCAAGCACCACTCTATAAATACCGAATGCAGCCCCTCATCCAAAATCGCTCAGTCTTTCAATTTGTTCCTCCACTCTATAACCCTCTCCCTCTGTCGCCGGAATCCTCTATTCGCCGGAAGTCCATGTTCACCGGAATACAGAAGGAGCCGAAATCAGTCACCGCCGATTAAATCAATTCGGTAGAATTTCTTAATACTTTGTTATAATATTATCTTAATTATCTCATTTAATCGTTTAAGGGAATTTGGAGAATGGTTTTAGGCTGGTGGATGTTCTGGGTAAAAGAGTTTGAATGAAGGAGATGAAGTGGGTTACGGGTTATATGTAATTAAACTCTAAGTTTTAACCGGGTTAGACACACAGTCCAGCGGTGGACTGTGTGCAAAACACGGTCTTCACGTCCCTGGTTCGAATCCGGCTCATGACCGCATAAATACAAACCGTTTTTATTTTGAATGAAATATATCAGTGGCAGTATGTATACAAATGTAATTAAACACAAGAGTTATCGGGTTAGACACCCAGCCCAGTTGGTCGGGCTGGGTGCAAAACCCCACCAAGGTCCCGGGTTCGAAACCCTTGATGCGCGTCCGGTTCGATCCAGTATAACCTTTTTATACTTAATTAAATTTGAATAAACCTAAAATATGTATAAGAATAATTAAAATCCAGAATCTTACAGGTTAGACACGTAGCTCAGTTGGAAGAGCTGCGTGCACACGAACGAGAGGTCGCGAGTTCGAGCCTCACACGCGCATACGAGTTCCACTGTTCGGCCGGCCTGACAGACATTGTCAGACTGACAATTTTTTTATAATATTTTATTTTCTTTTTCTTTTTATTTTATGGATTTATATTAAAAGGAAAACCAATTAAAAATGCTTAAAAAATATATAATTTTAAAGGTTTTAATATATCAATAAAGATTAAAAAACAAATAACTTAAAAATCTAAACAAAGGATTTTAACAGAAATATTAATTTATTTATTTATCTAATTATCGCGTTATTATTTTAGGTTAGAACTCTTTCATCGGTTAAATTCTCAACTCGTGCGCCCTCCTCATCAACCAAGAATACGCACCCACTGTGAGTGAATCTCTACAAATTCCCCGTTTTAATCACGTTTTGGGGTGTATCATGTGTCGTATCATTTCTTTATATTATTTAACACTTGTGCTTATATCATTGCGTGATCAAATGTGTATTGCTTGTAGTGTGGTTTATATGTGGATTCATTTTATCATTTCAGTGCACTCATTTCTTTAGGCCCATCATTTCCTCGTGGGATACGGGTTGAGCATCAGGTGCCTTATTAGATCGGCTCCGTTTGATTGAGCCTTGATCTCAGATACATCATCAATCATGTCATATATTCATTCAATGTGGTTTGTGTTTGGTTACATATACATATTTGCTCACATGTGATTTATGCACAATTTTCTTTAATAAACATAATAAGCAATTATTTAAATGTTTTATCAAGGTTCACTCGCCAACTTTTGTTGACCCAAAATTTCCTCTGTTTTACACATGATACAGGTGATCAAGTTGATGAAAGAAACACTTAGGATGGCCAAGAAGAATAAACAAGTTATTTCGTTGGAACAAACATTTAGATTTTTATTGTGTTTGTATGAATTTTTTGTTGGATATTTAAATTTTAATTTTAATTTAAAAAATATGAAACTTCTTAGTAAATATCATGAGCTTTGGTGATAACCCAATCATGCCCTGACTTTTATTCCGCTGCGGGTCGGGGTGTGACAGCTTTACCCAAACGACTCGTTATGTGATTTTAAGCCATTTAGCTCAAGCCTCCCGTTTTTAGTTACCGGAATGATCAACTCGCTCGTAGGACTCATTATCCAATCTACCCTTCGAGGTAGTTTACCCAAACCCATTATCTGAGGGTGTATTTAAGCCATTTTCCAAACTAGAAAACTTTTTTATGTTTAAATGAAAACTAACGGACACGTTTAGCTCGTTATCCCATTAAGATTAATTATGTCCCTAAGAACATAAAGATTTCCAATGGCTTGGTATTTTAAAACTCATTTAACCAGAATTTCGTATCATGGACATATTCTTGGCTCTAAGGGCTATTTTATCCAAATACTAGCTATACCTCACTTGAGGTGGTCTATTATCCAATTCTGACCCAACTATCTTTAGTTGGACCAGAAGCCGTTACTAAGAGTATGATCCATTACACATATCTGGCAGGGTTAAAAGAATGACTCATTATCAATACCTTGCAATTTTTTTTTTGCTAATTCATGGCAATGTATGCCCGTACATTATGCTTACATATAAGTATAAAACTTAACAAGACAAAACATTAAAGGCCCGTTTAGTTCGTAGAATTTTTAAAAAAGGAATCGGAATGTCATAAAGGAATTGATATTCGACGATATTGGAATTAATTCATATGAAATTAATATAATGTTTGGTTTATAGATTGATAAACAGATTTGGAATTAAAAAAAGTCAAATTACGAAATTACCCTGTGCATCCCCATCCTTAACTTACTGTTGTTTTCTCAGCCTAAATTCGTTCATCATCATAATTTCCATCAATGGTCATGTTCTTTTGTTTTGATGAGATTCTGGCTCTTTGATTTTGTTCGTTGGTTTCTAGTTTTGATTATGGTTTTTCTAGTATTTTGAGGTTTTCTTTTTATTTATTCATTTTCAAACTTTTGATATTGGTTTCTATTTTTCTATTATTTGACTTTAAATTGATCTTTGATTTTTTTATTTTGTTCACTAGTATGTTCCTAGAAGCTTTTCATCTTAATTTTTTTGTCTTTTGTAAAATGGTCAAGTACTATAAGAGGAAGATGAGGGTATTTTGGTAACCTTTAACATTCCATAGGAAATCTTAGCATTCCATCACGTGTAGGAATGAATGTTGAATTTCTTTAACTGATGGAATTTGGTGGAATATTTTTTATTTTTAATTCCATTGAAAACCAATCAAACACAATTTTTAATGGAAAATTTTCTAATTCTAATTTCAATTCCGTCGAATTCTAAGAACCAAACGAGGCTCTAAATACCGAGTTCAAATGGTGATATCATCACCATTTGACCTAGTTGTCCATTTGACCACTCTTGGTTTGCCCTTTAGGCATCTCAACTAATCTGTATATTGTTTATCACCAAAATGTGATTCAACAAAATTTTTATTTGTTTGACCCGTTTCGGTTTACATCATAAGGTCTTACTTCTACAATTCTATGTTTAATCATCAACATGTATTATCTTATCATTTTACCTATTTGACCCGTTATAGTTTTTCCCATAGGGTCTTATTTACAATTCTTTGTTTAATCCCCAACATGTGATTACTTATCATTCTACACATTTGACATGTTATGGTTTACACCATCTTCTATCCCAAATATTAGTTTGACATTATTTTAATCCATTTTGACCCTTTTCATAGTTTTCAATACGGGGTCTCAACTTAACAATTTCTCATTTATAACCAAAATATAGTCGTTATCGTTTTACACATTTTGACCCGTTTCATCGTTTTCACCATGAAGTCTCATCTTAACAATTCGTTGTTTGTCACGAAAATATAGTTCGTCATAATTTTATTCATTTTGACCTATTTCACGGTTTTCATCATAGGGTCTCATCTTAAAAATTCCTCATTTATAACCGAAATGTTTGTAACGTTCTGATTTTTCATTTTATTTTCGATTTACGGTAACTCGTATTTCAATTTCAATCCTTGTAATCCCGAGACTTTGATCGTAATGGAAATCGTATTTTATATCATACTTTTTTAATCATGCCTGCACAATACGCAAACAATCACGGAATACACATCTTTATACAAAAGCCGAGCCATACTTTAAGTTTATAACCTCTCGGAATATAATCATACATGTATCATACTTATCTACACCTTAAAAACCCTAAAAATGTGATTAACTTTGTGTTTATTACATAAAATGACAAACCACCAAAATCAAGGGGCCAAAATGGATTTCTTTTATTTTCAGGTAGCCATACGGACCGCAAATCAAAGGCCTTATGGTTCGCAAGGACCTGGTTTGGCATATCCTTTAGCAGCTTGTGAAATTTGGTTCAAAGTCGCCTTTCCCTCATCTCTAACTCCCAACTACCTTCATTAAAGACCAAATCCTAATACCCACTTACAAATACAACTCTTCCCCACTTCTTAAACACTTTCAACACCACCAAATCACTTCCAAACATTCTCAATTCATTAAAAATCTCAACTTGCATACATTGTTCAAAGCTCTAAAACAATGAGTTTTGAGCTTGTTTCTTTAACTTTTCTTCTTGTTTTCTTCTTCCCTCTTCCTTGGATAACCTCTAGAAGCATTACCACATGTTTATCAAGGTAAAAAAAAGTTGTTATGTCACCATTTTTGAGGTTCAAGTGAGGATTTTGTTAAACTTTTTAAACTTGTTCTTACTTTACCTTTTAAAAAGTTGGTATGTCACCATCTGTGCATTGGTAAAATCTTGAGGTTAATGGAATTATCCAACCTATGCTTAGCAATACATGGCTAGACTAATATATGACTATTACATAATAATATATACATAATATAAATCTCCAAAACTGAACCATGATATTAACCGAATTCATGGCTGAATATTATGTGTTAAGGTGGAAAATGTCTTAGATGTTGTTTGTTTTTTAAGAGGTAAAATATATGTAGTCTGTGGACCATATCTGCAGACATTTGTAGAAGAAGAGGTGCTCTATAGTCTGTAAGAAGAAGGTTGTTTGTTTTTTAACATATGTAGGCTTCTAAAATAAACTGGTGGTGGTGTACAGACGGTGGTGTTGGACGATGGTGGTGGGTGGTGGACGTGGATGGTGGGTGGTGGAAGCTAGTGGTGGGTGGTGGTGTTTAACCATCTGCAGACCTTAGAAGTGGTTGGGCCAAATTTGCACCAAGAGGAGTTCGCGCAAACTTTTTAATAAAACGTCTCCAGAAAAACAAACAGTCTGCTGAGGGCAATGTCTGCGCGGCGCGGACTGAAGAGCCTGCGCATATCTTTTTTTGAAAAACAAACACCACCTTAGTTTTGGATTCCTTAGGTTGGACTTCTAATGGGTGACTTAGCACCCATGAAAAACACAATTAACAATAGTGACCAACTTAAGTGTCCAAAACAAGGTATGTTTTATGTACTTTCATACGCATATAATTCTTATTTACTTTCCAACCTCCAACTCTTCAAAATCATACACCTTTGTTTATCCTTATTAGGGTAACTTGGTGATTCCATCCTCTCAAAGCGCTATCTTCGCAAACCGTGAGTATACTTGACTTATTTTCCGCTTTAGATCACCATTTGGGTTGTAACATGTAAACATACTAAATTCACATACACACACATACTAATAATCTTATGCAAACACTCAATCCATATACATGCTTAAATTGATATGCTTATTGTGATTCCATCTTGACATTTTATGCTTACTATTATATCATTAAACTTGCAAGCCCCCCTTAACATGTACAACGCTATAGAATTAGCAGACCGCCCGTTTGTGGTCATTGATAAGTTATACTTTATGGGCTTGTTTACTTCAGTGACAAGATTATACTCACGGTCTTATTCACTTTGGTGATAAGATTATGCTAGTGGAAACTTTGGATTGATGTTTAGTTATGCATGTTAGTATGTAACATGATTAGGATACTTTAACATGTGGATTTGAGATTCAGTCTTTTAAATGCTATGTAGACAAAACTAGTATGCTCATTGACATTATTTGTGTTGACTAATACTTATGCTCACCGACATTAGTATGTAACATGATTAGTATACTTTAACATGTGGATTTGAGATTCAGTCTGTTATATGCTATGTAGACAAAACTAGTATGCTCACCGACATTATTTGTGTTGACAAATACTTATTACATGTTGTAGGAAATTGATGATGATTCTACGAGAAATCTACTTAGGGATTAGAAACTCACCAAAACTTTATTTATTTATTTTGTTTTTAGTATAAAATTTCCACTTGTTGTACTTCTTTTCCTTGAACAATGTAACATGTTATTCGATAAATGAAATGAATTTGAACTTTAATATATTGTCACAATTTTAGCATTATATTATCTTTGAGCAATCTCTTTCGTCTTGCCTCGATGTTTCCGCTATCGGTTGGGGTGTGACAATTTTTTCCATTACCTAAGTTGTGATTCTATTCTAGGAGCTGTAAGCTTTACTTACATTGCGTCCGTTCGAGCTTCCTTACGCATTTGATTTGTTTGACTCATTACTCTCCAAGATCCCACCTAGCTTGTCAAGAGTCAAACCCCTTACATATTATTCACAAGATGGTTAGATTAATCATCCAATATCAGGAACATCCCACCTTATGGACTTTTATACCATAATTATCTTTCAGTTCTATTATAGGTCGATTTGACTTTTAAAAGTCAATTAAAACTCACTTAGGCATTTTATCGAACATTTGGTGTGTATGCCACATCATACATGGTTATTTCATTCACTAGTTATCTAGCAAGTAACCAATATATGAACTTATCACCTGCACTTGTTCTAACAACCAATTTAGGCTATCTTTGTAATCAACTTAACAAATTAACATCGTGTAATTCTTATACAATCCATGCTAATAACATAGAGTTACAATCATTCTAGTAACATCAAACTACTAATGAAAACCAAAATCATCATCTATTAACATTAAGCAAATTTCAACCATGAAGCCCATCACTACTCTATTAAAGATGTCCAAGATAGCACATATAATCATTCAAATTCATGGATTTAACTTAACTTAGTCAAAACCCACTTCACCATTAATGGGGTTTTCAATGTAAAACAACCACATATGAAAATTTCTAGACATATAACATGCATATTATGGTTCTAAACTAGTTTCACACATCCAATTTCACTATCAACAATACCCAATTCAAGATCACCACATTCAAGTTCCTCCTCATAGAAAATACGTCAAACGTAGAACCACAATATACCTTGGGTTTGATAGGGCTAGATGATTTGAATTCTTCAAACATGCGAGGATTACACACTCTAATCCCTTATGAATTTGTAGAATTTTGTGATTTTGAGAGAACCCACTCTTCTCCCTCTCTCAAAATCGCAGGTATGTATACACATACACTGAGATATTATTTTTCTTCCATCTTTACATAATTACTTTTCATCATGTCCCATTTTGGTCCCTTTATTTTCTTAGTTATTTAGTTTGGTCATAACCTTCTTGTTTCCACTAATATATAAGGGATGTTTAACTAGGTTAATATTCCTAGTTACCTATTTCATGTTAAATACCAAAGAACATGATTATTTAAATTATTAAATTCGTGAATGTTACAACCCGATTTAATTTAAGTCCTGTTAACCCGAGTCTTGTATAATTTTATCATCTTTAAATCATGTATTTACTTTAATTAGTGTTAGATTTATTTATTTAATTTCTAACGCATACCGGGTTGATCTTTACTAATCTTGGTGATTTACCCACTCATCCCTATAACTTGGTTTAATTACCAAGTTTATTTTTGGGATGTTACAAGAAGTCTTCCGCGCGTTGCGGTGGAAATTCGATCGGTATAATACCGACACCCGGTATTGCAACCAAAAGATAAACCCAAAAATTAAATTCGTGATATGATTAAAATGATATCACATACGTTTTACATTGATTGAAAACTATAAAAACGAATATTAGTAACGATTACGATCGTACTGATTTCGGTACCGATGTTGGTCTGAATCGACATGATGCCAGTATTGTTGAGACGGTATCCATTCTGCTCGTTACGATATGGATGTTGTAGTGACGCTCATTATAACTTACAATACAAAAGAAATTTATACCAAAAACCATAAAAATGAATGCCGGTACAACTACAGAAGTTGTTCGGACATTATCAATTCGGTTTATCACAGTAAAGAAAAACAAATCATTTATATTTGAGTCATTCGATTTTGAACAAAACATTTATTGAAACGTAGATAAAAATAAGCACGTCGTAACAATGTATTCAAAACTTACATTATATTAGTAGAATAATGAAAAATAAATGGCTTCAATTCATTAAAAAACTAAATGTAAGTTAAGTTTACTAACATGTACGTTTGTGCTTCGATTAATTTTACATTAATACTTACAACCTGGTTTCGTAAAAAAATATATCATGACAGAGATAAAAAATGTGTCATAACAGCATACTCAAAACTTTATAAAATATCGTTTCCGAAAGCTATAAAAGAAAAAATAATATATAATTCTATGTAATACCAAAGAGAATTATGAACAGTCCTAACTCTCCATTAGGCCATTTTTATTACTTATTTAATATCAAGGTAAATAATTAATTACAATTCTTTTTCTCCAACCCTCTTTCTTTCTTTTTTTCATTTCCTTTTCGTTTTTATTTCATTTTCAGATATATTTTTAGGTTTCTTTTTTTTATTATGTTTATTTTATACCTCCGACATGAATTACGACACCGTTACAAAGCGGGATGTTATATACTATTTATAATAACAAAATAATAAAAACTAAATGCTACTGTGCATCCGGTTGCTAATAATAATAACTAGGTTATTTGCCTGCGTGTTGCGGCTACGTTATCGCAGACTGCACTCGGTATAGAAATCAACACGTGTTTTATATCAGCTGGAAACGATAAAAATGAACATCTTCACCGGTACCGGCTCTGATGTTGTTCGAAGGATATCGATTGGTTCAGATCGTCAAGAAAATGGTACCGATATTCATTTATCATCGCAAACAAAGTTGTATGAATGAAAAATTATCAAAACCAGATATAATTAAAATGAATAAAGGTATCGATATCGATGTTGTTCGGGTACAATATGATAGCGATACCAACTCAGTTTATCAAAAGTAAAAACAATGGTATTGCGAAGTTAGTTAGTAATACCATTACCGAATACAATTAGAAAATAATAAAAGAAATCATATTAATATTGATGTATATTCGATGTTAATCCTTAATATTAATAAAAAATAATATATAATCAATATTAATGCTTATTATTAATAATAATTATAATATTAATATATCACTATTTATCCTAAGTTTCTACCAATATGTATAATTTCTACAAATATGTAATAATAATAATAATAATAATAATAATAATAATAATAATAATAATAATAATAATAATAATAATAATAAAATGATATCAATTATTATTAATATTAAAATAAAATAATTTCAGTTAGTATTAATATTATATTTGGTTTGTTACGGTCTTTAAAAGGGTATGTTTTCAGTTAACCAGAATTGGTTTTGAAAAAAAAATATTGACTAGTAAAACATAAGAATAATGGATATGAATTATTAAATGCCTCCATTTGGGCATTGGATTCTTTGAAAATGGGGTATGGAGTGTCCAATAGATCTAAACTAACATGGCTCTTGGACATGGCGGTTTTAATTATTATGATACAATTTATTTCTTATTTATTTGTTTTTAGCGTTTAAACATAGGAAAACACAAAAGCATATGACGTCAGCATATTATAAAACAAATAGATGTTAATTCTAATCCTAATTATACCAATTGCATGTTAAGATATGCCAAAAGGAAATCTAAGAACTTGGGAGTGTGTTTTTTTTATTAGTTAAGCCAAAAGGATGCATTTAGAGGGTAATGTATCACTTCACTATCATTATGATAGGAGGTTACTTGTAGATGATTGTGTTCATCGTCTACCTAAAGTTGAGGTGGGTCCATTGATGAAATTTGACATCTTTCGGTACTTGTGACATCATGAGATCAGATGAAAACATGGCTTGGGAATTGGGATGAGGAAAAAAAAACTTAATCTATTTGATGTGGGTGGCGGGGCTCTTTCCAGGATAACCCGTCACGTCAGCATGCCCCTTCAGGGATGGAAGCTAGGAAATGGGTGACGACCTGACCTCACCTAGTTAATTCTCTCTTTCTTTTTATTCTCTACACCACCACCATAAAACCATCACATCTCTTTTTTTCTCGTTCCTCTCTGTCAGAAAACGAATCACCGGCGGCTCATGGCGGCATCATCAGGTACACGATGCTGCACTTATGTGGAATCTGGTTGGCGGTTCTTTACGGAAAAAAGGAACCACCGGCGGCTCACGTTCTCCTTCTTAGAAAGGTGTTGGTTCTGGTTGACGGTATAAAAATCGAGCGATGCTACACATGTATGGGTCGACTTTGAGTGGTTATGAGGAGCCTGGTTAGGGTTATGTAAAATGGGTCACAGTTGAATTGCGTCGTAATGAATTGATGGTGATGATGAAGGAGTTCGATGGGTCACAGTTGAAAGGGTTTCAAGAATTTTGAAAGTATCCGGCCCGTCTCCAACGTCTGCAGGAGGATGATTACGACGCCGACGACCCACCTGGCGCGGTGTTGGGGGCGTCGCCGGTCCAAGCCGGGCCTGGACGGCCCCCCACACCGAGTGGCCTAATGGGAATACTTGAAACCCAAAATATTTATAACGGTATAAGATGGGTTATTCGTAAGAGTGTGTATGGTTCGGTTCGGTTTGGTTTGTTTTTTGGTCAAAACTAAAACCGAAACCGAAATATCGGTTTTCGGTTTTTACGTCGGTTCTGTTCGATTTTTCGGTTATTCCAGTTTTTAGAACAAAATTATGTAAGATTTAAATAATAAAAAGTATAACTTAAAATATAACGATCTTTCTTATATGTTTACATTTAAGTTATTATAATTAATCTCTTTAGTTAATATTGCTTAGATAAACTTAACCTTCTAATCTATTTATGTTCATTCAAAGTTTGTATTAAGACATTTTCTTTTATAATAATTTGCAGATCATTTAATTTTTAGATAAAATTTTGTTATTTCTTATAGGTAATAAATAATCATTTCAATTATAAATAAATAATTAATATTTTTATTATAAACACTTAACAGTCAAGATTAAAATTAATAGTTTCTGCTAGCATTGGATTAAACACTTAAACATAAAAATATATGAATTGTAACTTATCGGTTCGGTTCAGTTTTTTCGGTTATTGAAAATGGTTATCTGAAAACCAACCAAAATTTTCGGTTATTTAAAATCCGAAAGCCAAACCATCGGTTTTCATTTCGGTTCGGTTTTGTCGGTTATTTAAGTTATGGTTCAGTCATTTCGGTTTTTTGCTCACCCCTAGTTATTCGGGTATGAGATTCATAAAAAAATGGGTTGGATGCATGTATGGTATTAGATGATACATGACTCGATTACCCAAAAAGTATTTTATTTTTATTTTCCGTAATGCTTGTCTAATAATTAGTAATACTTCATTTTAGTAGCTTTAAAATGTGAAACAAGAATTTTTATTGTGAAATATACTTGATGATATTATTTATATTTTGACTTATTTGATATTTATAATCACAAACTTTACATGTTTTTAGATGATTCAAACATTTTATAGTGATGAAAATATATATTTAACTAGAATTAGTACCCATCGCAGTATGGTGGGGTTTGGTACAAACAATTATAGTTTTAAATAAAATGTATTAAAAGTCAAATTGTCACACAATACATTTAAAGTCAAACTGTTATTACAAACATTTTTAAAAAAGATACGTCATTTTTCCCTAAATTACACGACTAAACCTAACGCGCCCAATCTATGCTAATGTATCTTTGTGATACAGCTGGTTATGTCGTATGTGTTAAGCGGATGGCTCTCCAACTGGCATGGTCGATCAGTCTCGTTTTGGAACCCATTTTTTCTGCGTCGTTTGGTCTTTTTTTACCACGACCTTCTTTTTTCTTTAAATAAGACCCAGTCTGATTTAAAACTCACTGAAGTAAGGTTAATGATTAAGCACTTAGTTGTAAGTTCTAGTAAATTGGAGTATTAAGAAGTGAAATAAAAATTTGTTGAAAGTATTATTCCTATGCCCACACCTTATTTTAACACCGTATAAGTTATGAAAATCTACTTCTGAAAGGCTCAAAGTAAATAAAATAACGATACCATCATGGTTACAGGAAAGGTTGCAAGCAATGAACTACCATCCTTGAACCCTGCCACGCCAATACAACATCCTCATCAACTTTTCAATTAGATACATTGACTCATCATAACTTATAAGGAAAACCAACGTACTACAAATCCCGTACGACTTTATTACTATTCTCAAAATAGCCAATTATTGTCTCATGGCAACACTGACTAATTTGCAACATACTTGTGATTATGTGGTTTATACCTCACGCAGGTGAGTAAGATCTACTTCTTACCAGCTCAGAGTATAAAAAAAGACACCGTCATGGCCTTACGGAAGGTTGTAAGTAATCAACTGCCATCCTTCAACCCTGCAACACCAACATGACATCGTCATCAAGTCGACATCCATCACTTGTCCCAAGAAGTTAAATCTGTAAAGAAACATTTACAGAACGTACCTTAAAGGCGCAGGATGGCAGCAAAACATACTCCCAAGCCAAATCCTAAATAGCATGACAACAATGTTATTTGGAATTGTTTTTAACCAGGTAATCTAATCGAGTGGTGCATCAGGCAACAACAATAGGATAAGACCACAAAGAGCATGCAAATAACATTGCACACCCAAATAGCCATAATGAAGGGTCAGCGAGGTGTACATCAGCCAATAACCACATCAAAGCAACCATAAAACTAAGGTTTGCACACCCATATATCTATACAAACATCATAAGTTGTTTTTCGCTAGTGGTTATTTAAGGGCTATTCTTTATGGGTTTTGCCTTCACTCCGAAGCTTACAACTTTTCTATTTAAACAAAAGATAAAATAAGAAAAAACAATAATGTTAATTCACACCATCCAATTCAAAGAGTTAAACCAAAAGACAAACAAACATAGAATCATAAAAAGTAGAATCTTGAGCATTAAAAAATGAAATCTCTCATAGCCCTTAATATCATAATCTAATCGTCCATCTAAAGACATTATCCACCAAAGTAAGAAACAAAGAAAGCAACAGAAATAAGGCTACTGAAACGCGTACACGTAATCAAGAAGATGCAATAGCCGTTTGAATGATGCATTTGTTGAAAACGAATACAAAAACAGTTATAGTTAAAACCAGGAGCCGGAATGGAAAGCAAGAATGCATGTCTGCTTAATATGAGAACCGAAATCTCAAGAAAAGCAATGTTGCTGGACACGTGCCTTTAAGTTAATAAAGGACAACAAACAGAACGTAGCAAACATTCACAAGTTGCACACTAAAGCACTAGTATGTGAGGTACAATAAGTAACAACACAACATTCACGGGTTAGTATATATGAGGCTCAGATATGTAAACAATTCACATAGTAATTGTTGGCATGCATGTTGACGTAAGGGTCATGTACACTTATACAAAATCGCATCACCTGGTCGGATGTACAGTTAACTAAAACAATGTGAAAGGCAAATAAATGACATGACAGGCAACGCAATGAATTTTTCATTTATTTCCAAACCTATGTATACACGTCCGAACTTAAAATCACAGCCCCTAGATAAGAGAAGGAATACGTAGTAAAAACAATCAAAGGAAGAGAATAACTTAGCTACTTTTGCATCTTGCTCAAGCCAAAACCATTATTTCAATTTACGCATTAGGGCTATAGTGTGTGTCTTAGGGTTGTACCATTCGCTTTGTACCACAAACTGCATTCATATGTAAAAGTAAATTTATGACCATAGCCCCTTATCTTTAACAAACACCTTTTAAATTCAACCAACACCTTATGCACATAGTTTCTTAGTTGTGTTAGCCAAACAACACCTTGGTGTATGTACAGAATCCCGCCACATTATAATTTCAATCAACATCTCACATAATAGTTTCTCAGATGAATATTATCCTAACACCTTTACAACCTTTGAAACAAACAACCAAACAAGAAGATCGTTTAAGCAACAGTCTTCTGGAGATTAACTTACCAAGGCAAGGTCCAAGCCACATAATAAATTGTTTGGAACCACCCAAGCCAAAATAGTTGTACATTAAGCCAACAATAAGAAAACCCAAATGGCCATAATTAACATAAAAAGGCCACAAAACAATGGTCATAAGCAATAGACAGCTACAACATAAGTTATCAAGCCAATCCCAAAGCAACATCATAGCCAATGGTCTCCAATGAGCCATAAGTCATCTCCATAGACAAAACAGACAAACAAACGTCAAAAAGACTAATCACAACCGTAAAACCATAAAAGATATCCATCAAACGTTATCATTACACCTTCACAAATGCTTAGAAAACTCTAAAGGCCTCATCCAAACTAGGGGTGTTCATCGAATCGAATAACGAATTTTTGAATTATTCGAACTTTTATTTCTTTTACATGAATTCGTATTCGATTAGCATTTGAAACTCGAATTTGAAAATTCAAATAAATTCGATTTAATTCAAATTCACCCTAAACAATAAATTATTTTACTTTCATTTTTTAAAACTACTACAAATAATTATATTCAACATAAAATATAATAATCTGCAAAATTAAACTAACCATCAATATGTCAAAACATCAAAATTAGAAGATAGGTTGGTTACTGGTAGCGATTTAAATTAGATAAAAATTTGGAAATAAGTAGCATGGGCTATTTGTTAGAAGGTTTGTTAATGTTATGAATAATAAACTATCACTTATGGAGGTAGTTCATACTTTGGCCAAGTTTAGAATTTATATGTGTGTATACATATATATTAAAAAAATATATAAATTGAATTCGAAATTCGAATTGAAAATCATAAATTCGTATTCGATTCTAATTCGATTACTGGACTCGAATACGAATCAACTCGAATTCGAACATTTTTAATCGAGTTCAAATCGAGTCGAATTTGAATTTTTCAAATCTGAATTCTAACACCCCTAATCCAAACAGCCAAAACAGTTGTAAACCATAACCAAGGTCAAACAACAACATCATATGTTCGACAACGAAACTCTAACATCAAATGTTCAGTAAAAAGACCCCGATTAACATAAAACACATGCAACAACAGATCGTTAATACATGCATAAAACCCAGACAAGAAAATCGAAAATCAGACGATGAACCGTAAGCTGTCTTCTAACTCAATTATATATGGGTAGCAAAGGGATATGCACATCGTATTAAAGAGGTGTGAATGTGGAATTCTCACGGATCGAAAAAACTTTGTACGACATGGATGGCTTAAGTTGCTTTTTATTGAGTTTTTTTTTCTCTCTTGTTATCACTTGCTTGTTGTGTTTCACAAGTGGAACTTTGTTGGGTTATGTAGATAGACAAAATGGATAAAGACAAACTACTTTTGGTGCTAAATCTAACTAAATGTTTTTTCTTATAGAATAAGAAATATAAATGATTAGTGTTTTTTGTTTATTAAAAATGAATGTTTAATCTGAATGCTATAAATATTAAAAAAACAAACTTAGTTCAATGTGGGGAGTGGGAACAATTGGTTAAGTATTAATACGATTTATCCCTACCCTGAATGGCCCAATAGGCTAGGCCTTAAGAGAGTCCAACAAGAGCGAGGGTCTTAAAGCCCAGTTTGGGACTTTTCTAGGAGCAATTCTAGAGGTGCACTGCAATTGATCAGGTTTTTTGAATACCTGAGTTCGGTTATATACCCGGGCACTGTATTACTAGTTATAGATTTTTGGGGTATTGGCAATGCCTAGATCGGGTTCAGGTATTGGCCAGGAAAACCATAACATGTGTACGGGTTCGGGTTTTCAATACCCGGATATAAAAATACCCTATTTTCGGGTTCGGGTATTGTCATACCTTGTTTGGGTACTGGAAAACCCAGTGCGGGTATAGGAATACCCGATTACGTAGTTGTGTGTTTTTATGCAATTTTTTTCCTTTTTTTAATTGGTTTCCAACTCCATTTTTTATATAGAAACTTTAAAATTAATAATATATTAGTAACTTATAAATATTACAAGATTACATATTATAAAAGTGTATCATAATTGGGTATTGAAAAACCAGGTGCGGGTATTTGAAAACCTGGTCCAGGTATGCAAAAAACTTGGGTATGTGTATTATAAAACCCGGATACAAGTATAGCTAAAATAAGGTATTGATAAAAATCGGGCACAAAACGGAAAAACCCGGGTTCGGGTTTTCACAGTATACCATAACGGGACCCTACCCAGTAGGGTCAGGTTTACAATACCCTGCTTTTAAAAAACATGGGTCCGGGTTTTTTTGTTTGGATTCAGGTTTTTTTGCACCACGATTCATCATCAAAAGCCTTGTTTCTGTCTACAGCAACAAGTCAAAAGCAACTTTGGCCAAATACTTTTTTCTTGAGTATTGTAACCCTAGTCATTCATTGCTTCACTAAGGTTCGTATCTATGATTTAAGTAGATTAATTGGAAAACCTACCGAGGGGTTGATTCGCATTGTATAAAGGTTTGTGAAATGGTGTCTCACTTCAAGGTTAGAGCGTTTGATTCGACGGTGAACACTAGTGTAGAATTTAATTTTTGAATAAATTAGATTGTTGTTTAAAAAGGTGGAAAACCTGACCACCTAAAAATTCCGCCATTGTTCCAAAAAGGTATTCCCAAAATTACACTTATCTTTTGCTTAAACAATTTTCATACCGTCCATGGTTGAGTTTATGTTTGAGCGATTTATAAAATTAACCCCATGCCTGTCTTATAACTACTTTTTTTCTATTTCAGGCTCTAGTCATTGAAGGGCGTTGTGATGGAGAGTTTTGTTGTAGAAAACGTAACCCAAAACTTTCTTGGAATTTGGTTTAAGGGTGTGAGGGATGATCATATACACTATCCTTAGTTTTACCAATCTTACATTGTCATGTCATTTATATTTTATACCTTCAACTATCCTAAAATTACTTAATTCTAGCATCACTCCACCCAAGTACCCCTCTTAACTTTTTATTTATTTATTTAAATATAAATAAATTTATATAGATGGCAATGATTGGGTAGGGATGATCAAGGGTCTACCATTCTCTCAGAGCATTCACATATCTTCATCAAATTTATTCTATGGTAGGGGGATGATCGAGGGTCTACTCCTCTCTTAGAGCATTTACATCTCTTCCATCAAATCTATCCTATAATTACACTAAAACAATTATATTTTCTCTTTCAATTCAATTAAATAATGTTTTTATACATTTATCATTATATTTTCTTTTTCCTCCATTCACAGACTTTCAAAACATATTAAAAAATTAGAGGGTGAACATTGTACCCTTAAATATACAGATAAACAGTAACATTTCTATGTTCTTCACTCACAACAACTTTTTTATAATATAAAAATCACCATCACAGAAATTTAATGGAAGGGATGTGAATGCTCTTACACCCTATATGGTGACTACAACCCTCAAATCACTATCCTAAATACCGAGAGACGATATATCTGCAAGGGTACCCACTATCCTCAACCACTTCACTCGAACGCCCCTACCACCCTAATTGACTAATTATGACAATAGTACTAAAATTTAAAAAATGTGGTCTCATATAATTGGTCATCATCAAACACGCTTAAATAAGATAAGCAATGATTAACGTTGTTATCCAATGATTATATATCAAGACTTTGTAAAGGGCCACAGGGGACAGTTTAAGTGAGATTCCGAGAGATTTGGTTAAAATGAATAAAATAGGATGGTCGGTATGATCAAATATTGATAAAAATAGATGACGCTATGCGTGGAACAAGTGATAAGGTTCGGTGTGCTCCTCATGATCCATTTCTAAAATAAAATTATATTTTAAACAACTAACGTATTACGTATATGGCCAACCACAACTATGCATTTATTAACTAATTAATAATAGTATTATTATTTTAAGTGAAGTTTATAGTTTAGCTTCAACATCAACTATCATATATTAATTTGCAATTTTAATTACAAGTGTATAAACTAATGTATAACCATAAAGCATAGCCTCATTAGCTCTTTTCATTTTACAATCTTAGTTTATGAAATTTTTACCCATTTGTTAACTTAACACCGTCTCATAAACCTCCATATCTAAATTTACTATTTAGCAACCTTAAATTTTTCCTTAAATTTGTGTACCATAGAATAATTGATGTTATGATAATAAGGTTTCTAAAATTATAGAACATATGTATTTGTTAGAAGTAGGAAGCTAGATTTTAAAAATTCGACTTAGCTTTTCTTTTTTACGATAATGTTTAGGTTTTAGTATAAATTGTATTTCAATCTTTTTTTACTTCTACTTTTTGTTTGGTTTAAAAGTTTCGCCGCAACGCGCGGATCCTAAGCACTAGTGGTCATCAAAATGCATTGGAAAGATGTCCCTCCTAATTAGGTTAAGGGCTCAAGTCTCGAATAGATAAATATTTAGATTTATAAGTAGGTTTATAAGTCATTTGGAAAACTAACAAATACATAGGACTCCATACATACAACTAATAAGAATTCTGAGTTGAAATCATATAAATTTAAGTTTGACATGTTTGATATTTTGTTCATATATTTGCGTTAAGAGTGGAACACGAAAGTAATAAAGTTTAATTGATATAGCTCAAAACAAATAGCACAAAACGTATCATTTTTTATCTAATAATATAAGCAACCAAATAAAAATAGCAAGACCGTATACGAAAAGAGGCAAAGAATGAAATGGTCATATTACGTGTGACACACATTAGAACATATATTGAACGTATATGAAAATAGGGAAAACATGAAATGGCCATATTAGGTGTGAGATACATTAGAACATATATAACGTTATCACTATTTTTTTCTCATAAAATAGTGTAAACGTGTTAAAAAACATAAGTTTAGTTTGATGTATGGTCATATGTAAATTAAACTAAACATAAAATAAATTGGGTGTGTTGGAAAAAAGTTACTACTCCCTTTGAAGTAGGGGGCTTGGGTCTCATGCCTCTTACGGACGCGAATATTGCTCTTTTAACGAAGTGATGGTGGCGATTTGAAACCGAATCACAAGCGCCTTTTGGAGAAGAGTTATTTCTTCTTTGCATGCCTCGATCATGGCCCGTTTTCCCTTACTCTAAAAGCATCAATAGCTCTTGGAGCATAATAGCAAAAATGGAAAGCCAACTCATCCATTCTAACATTGATCTTGGTTCTCTGGTTAAAGGCGAGGCTCAAAAAGGAGATGAAATTTGTTTCTGGTTAGCCCCATGGATTTCTTCCATCCCGTTGCGGCGTACCTTTCCCGATCTCTTCTAGTTAGAAAAATCGAAAGGTCGCCTTCTCTGTGAAGCTTTCTCTCAAAATAACGGCATCCTTTCTTGGAATTGGGTTTGGGCCCAAACCGACTGGACCCCTCAGCTCAACTCTGATCACAGCAGCCTTTTAGCTCTTATGGCCGCTTATCAGCCTTCGGACCTACCTGACAAATGGGTGTGGGCTGGTGACTCCTCTGGGTCCTTTTCCGTCGCTTCGATAAAGAATGTCTTGCTTGAACACTCCTATAATTCCTCTAATGCAGATTTTAATCTGGACTGGAACAATAAAATCCCCAAAAAGTCAACATAGTCGCGTGGAAAGTGGGTCAAAACAGAATTGCGTCCCTTTCTGAGCTCACGAAGGGGAACGTCTCACATGATTCCATCTCATGCAAATTTTGTTAAGAATCAGATGAAACTGTTGTGCATTTACTTATTCGTGCAACTGGGCTGCTCAAGTATGGCATCATATCTCGTGAAAACCCAGGTTCATGACTTTCTTTCGATTCATGAGACTTACAGCTTGGGGCGGCAAAAGAAGGACATTTTGCAAGGCAGAATCTTTACCACCTGCTGGATAATATGGAACTGCAGAAACGACTTAGTCTTTTGAGCCCTCATAAAAGCATTAGGCTTTTTGTCAAAGACATAAAATCCTTGAGTTTTTTATGGATTAATAATCGTTCTCAAGTCAAGAATTTAGAGTAGAGGGACTGGATAATCTATCCTTTGTAATGTTGTTGTTCTTGCTAGTTTTGGTCTAATAAATTCTGCATTTCTAAAAAAATTGTAAATTAAACTAAATAAATTTAGAGCAGCGGTATTTATTTGCACTAAAACTCAAACAAACTTTACTTTTAAGTTTTCCAATTTTAGTTGTTACTTATTTACATAAAAACTTTATAGGAAAAAATATTATTATAAATTTATCGTAAGTGCTATGAAAACTAACCATTTAATAAGTAAAAGATAAATATATAATAGCAAGGCCCCTTCTATTTTCACATCTCTAGTGTATATGGATCGTATAACCTTATACGACCCGTATAGAATGTTGCTGCACAGAGATGTATGAAGTGGAAAGTTTTTCTTTGTTTTTATGTATATGGGCCGTATAACGTTATACGACCCGTATACACATGTATACGAGCAATGTAACGTTATACGACCAAATGGGTTTATTTTGTGAGGTTTAATCAGGTTTTTTGGGTTTTAACACATGTATATGGGCCGTATAATGTTATACGACCCGTGTGTGTGTGTATATATTGTTTTTTTATTTTTTTTGTGAAACCGAACAATCGTTTAATAAGTTTTAGTAATTTTTAAGATAGTGTTTGCCGTATTATTTAGATGTTTTGCGCCAGCTCATGGAAGGTTTTCAATGTCCGGAGTTTGTTGGGTGGCGACGACGGTGGGTTGAAGAGTTCTGAGAGTATGATTACTGATGGTTTTCAGTAACCGGAGTTTGTTCGGTTGTTTGTAGCTAGGGTTCAGAATGTTTGATGTTTTACTATAAACTTTTTTGGTTCGGTTGGGGAGAATGTTTGAATTGAAGGAAAGGGAAGGTTGTAGCAATTTAAGATTAACTAGTAACTTTGCAGTCGGTATGTGTTCAGGGCAAATATATTCATACATGCATTTAATTCACTCACATCATTACAAAGTGTCAGAACATGAAATAAGATCAACCTTAACGTAATGAAATAAGACTGACGATGAGGAATGTAAGGAGAAGCGTTGTGATTCAAGGATTTAGACGCCATGGTTTGAGTTCATTAAGAACAATTTCTTGAATTTGAGTTCATTAAGAAGTAATAGCTACTGGCTAACGCTTACTTATTATATGTTTAATATATGAAGCATATTATCTAAGTTTTTAGATGGTGTTTGTAAGGTTTAATTGCCTTGTGTAACTTTAATTTTGATTGACATCTATCATTTCCTTAACTTAAACTTTTTATCATCCCTTCCTCACTATTCTTACAAAAAAGTAAGTAAATCTATCATTACCTTTTCAAAGTGAAATTTACTAACCTCCCTACATAACTATATACCAAGAATAATTTCCTGAATTCGAGTTCATTAAGAAGTAATGAATTCTAACTAATTGCATGACTGTTTGTCGGCTTCCAACGAAATAACTATTCGTTTGTTTCATGTTTTGACAATTTGTAATGGTGTGAGGGGATTAAATGCATGTAAGGAGAAGCGTTGGGGTTCAAGGACCTATGATGAGGAATGTAAGAAAAAGTGTTAGGATTCTTTCTTTTTTAAATTAGGTTATAGTAGTATAATAAGTTTACAGAAGAAAAAGGAAAATACGTAGAGATATGGAAACGATGGTTACGGAAGCTATGGAACGGTAGTTACAGAAGCTATGGAAACGGTGGTTACGGAAGCTATGGAAACGGTGGCTATGGAACGGTGGTTACGGAAGCTATGGAAACGGTGAGCGTTGGAAGCCCGACAAACACTCTTGCAATTAGTCAGCAGTCATTACCTCTTAATGAACTCGAATTCGGGAAATTGTTCTTGGTATATAGTTATGTAGGGAGGTTCGTAATTTCACTTTGAACACATACCACCGGCGGTAATCCTCCCCGACGAGTGAACCCACATAACCTATTACTCGGGCTTGTAGGTATCGGTGTAAGTGAATAATAACGACGTAGATCCTCCATTACTGTTTTTTTTGTAAGATAATGTGAGGAAGGGATGATGAAAAGTTTGAGTTAAGGTGACTAGTAGACTACAGCTTTGGTCCGCGTGTAAAAAGTAATGATAGATTTATTTTTTGCTACAAACTTCCTTTTCCTTCAATTTCCAGAACATTCTCCCAACTGAACCAGCTCTGTAAGAATCTTATTCGATTTCGGTTTAACACAACCTTCCTTGACGAGCCGGCTACTGCGAAGTTGAATGTAGGAGCTTTCACCATTCATATGCTTGACTTGACCAAAAAAGTTTATAATTAAAATCAAGCATTTGAACCTAGCTGCAAACAACCCAAAAACTCTGGATACTGAAAACCTCAGCAATCATACTCTCAGAACTCTCACAACCCCCTGTCGTCACCACCCAACAAAACGTCAAGCATTTTAAACTCTATCGACAAATGTTTTATTGCCTTGGTAACTTTGATTGACATCTATCATTACCTTTTCACGCAGGCGGCACCAACAGTAAATCTACAATCGGAAACCACCCACAACGGTTGTGATAAACAACGCTGATCTGAATTGAGAACTGTATGGAGTGGTAGTTACCCGATACCTGTCGCCTTGGTAGTTGTTACCATATCCATTCCCACGTGATAGCTTCTATAACCACCGGTTCCATGTATGGAAACAAGTTTTGGCAATTTGTAATGATGTGAGTGAATAAATGCATATATAATAATTATAAATAAAACTGTTAATTGTATACGAGTCGTCTAACGTTATACGGCCGTATACAAACGTCAACGTGCTTGTATATTGTGTATACGAGGAATAAAAAATAAAAGAAATTGTATCGGGCCGTATAACGTTATACAACCCGTATAACGTTATACGACCGTAACCAATACGGCCTGTATACATAAGATGAACTGACAAAGTTTGTGCCACAACCTTTGTCGGTTCTTCTTGTTCTATACGATACATGGTAAATCTTATTTCACTTGGTTATAAAGGCCGTATAACACTCAACACCGTATACATAAGATGATTAACAAAATTGTGCAGCAACCTTTGTCCATCTTATTCTATACGTGTCATATAACATAATACGGCCGGGAAACATATAAAAATAAGATTTTACCATGTATGAATATAGGACTCATTTAACCAATAGATATATATATATACACACGTAAGCATAGTTAGATGATAAATATTAATTTAATTTAAAATATCTTACATACCTAAAGAATATTTACATTTACAATGAGATTGAAACAAAATATAATAAAATATATGAGCTCATATCATCTATGAAGACAAACAAGGTTTTGCCCTCCCGTATTTGTGAGGAATTAAGTTAATATTTCTTTCTTATAATAGTTGGTTTGTATTCAGTTATTTGTACTTAACATGATACAAAAAATTACATTAAGTCAACCAATTAAAACAAAATACTATCATACTTTGTTAAAAAAACTAAATCGATGTAAAGACTATAATTTTTAATTAGGACAAATTGTAATTTTTTAAGATAAATAATCATGTGCTAGGCATCTGTTTGACAAAAAAAAAATTACACCGACTCAACCAATTAGCACAAAGAGTAAACGCAAATAGTCCTTGACGTTTGGTCAGTTTGGCACTTTAGTCAAAACTCAACCTTTTGAATCTGGTCCATGGGTTCAATTTGTTGCCATTTCATCAAAATCAAAATATGATCAGATTTTTAAGTTAACATCCAGTTGTTTTATCTTTTCTCACCTTTAATAAATGGCAAAATGGTTAGATTTTTTTAATTTGTTATAATAAAACGTTAAAAGACCATTTTGTCATTCCTTAAAAGAGATGAAAAAGTCAAAAAAGTTGATGTTAACTGAAAAATCTGACAAGATTTTTATGTTTGTTGAAAATGACAACAAAATTGAAACCACAAGCACCCATATTCAAAATGTTCGAGTTTTGAACTAAGTGACAAAAGTGACCAATCTCATAAACCATTTTGGCAGTTTGCTCTAACACAAAACACTTCCATAGTTTTGTAAAAAAAAAATTAAAACCATTGGATGACTTTAATTTTATACCGGGGGCAAAATCGTAATTTGATAGAAAAAAAACAAAACACAAAACTGTAAATTTGAACTGGGGGTAAAATCGTAATTTGTCTGAGAGTGAAAAACAAAATCAATAATAAAAATGTAAATTTTAAACCAGGGTAAAATCATAATTTTGGACGAAAGTAAAATCATAATTTTTAATTAGAGACAAAATCATGTTTTTTTCTAAACTAATGAAGGAAGGTCAGGAGAGCTTTAGTTATATAAAATTAAATTAAATTAAATTGAATTGTTTTGTCACGTTTGTCCACGTAATGAGGTACAACCGATATTTGCCACCGTAGGTTCGCGTAACTTTTCCGGATTTTCCATTGCGACGGTTACAACCAATATCGAAACAATGAAATCTAGAGGGTTGGTTTCATATAATGTTGGTGTAATTTGTCTCCTAGTATATTAAATTGTTAAAACTTATAATTGAAGTGGGTGGAAGATCAATCAAAATGACGAATATACCCTCACATGTTATACATGTGAGGGAACTTAACTGAAGAAAATAACGTGGTTAGCTGTAAAGGATTAAACCCGCAACAAAAATAAACTTAAAGGCTGGTTTTAGCAACTTTTAAACATTAAGGCTGTAACCTACAATTTTGAGGAAACATAAAGGATGTTTTGTGCAATTTGCTCTTAATTTTATTGGTATATTAAATTGTATGTCTAGCATTATCAATTTTAGGGGATTTTTTTGACACACAAGCCAATCTGTCTATATACTTTACTTTTTCAATACGGATCGTATTAGTTTAAAAGTCAAAAGTCAAATCTGCATGTGTTGGTTTTTGTCTGACGGTTGTGTAGGCTAATACGGGTCATATAGGTCTATACGTGTTATATTGCATTAATTTTTTAACAAATTTTTGTATACATTTAATCATGGTTTTAAAGAAGTTTAATAAAAAAACTCCTTTTATTTTTTAAACAAAAAAACATTTTAAAATTTTTTCATGTATTATATAGGATTGGTAAATGCTTATTATACTATATTATCTATATGTTATAAACCGTATTATATACTACACTTTTTTATAAATTTTTGTATACATTTAATCATAGTTTTAACAAAGTTTAATAAAAGAATTCTTTTATTTTTTAAACAAAAAACATTTTTAAAAAATTATCATCTAGGATAGGCTTGGTACATGTTTATTATACTATACTATCTATGTTATAAACGTATTATACTACACTTATACTATAGTTTATTATAGTATACTAACTACACATATACTATATTATACTACAACTTTAAGCATATACAAGATCTATATTACACCTTTAGGCTTATACGGGACCAATACTACACCTATAGTTTATTATAATATACTATACTTATACTATTTATTAATGTTATAATACTACGTGTAACGACAAAATACGTCAAGTAATGATACGGTGCGACACATATAGACACTTGAGAAACACCGAACCAAACTATATCCGGGAAATATCCAGGTATTGGTAAGAGGTCTCTGCATGTAAAGATTTATCTCTTTTCTGCCGTCGATATGAAGATCTTAGTTCAGACTCACTGGTAAACCTGAAAACCACCGTTAGTCTCGCCACAGGGAGATGGGGGGGGGGGTTCTCTCCGTGACCACACTCCGGCGTGAGAATAAGTATAGTGACGTGTACATGATAATGTATGTAATGAGTGAGCGAATAAGAATGATCGTGATTCAACCTGGCGGTGAGGTCCTTTCTTTATAGCGGAGAGATTCGTGCAGGAGATGGGCTGATGGGCCTAGAAACGACAATCAGGAATATCCATTCTGTCCCTTCTGCCATTACCGTTAGTGATCCCTGGCAGGAAGATCACTCGGCGCGCAGTGGATGGGGCTATGTATCCTGGCAGTTGTCCTTGTTGTCTAGTCTGTCATCAACCGTTAGTGGAGATCGTGTGACAGTTGTTGGCACGAGTTGGCTGGTGCCACGTGTACGTCCTTGCGTACTTTTCGTCTGTTGTACGACTGTTCATCATGCAACGTGGTCTGGTACCACCTGCGAGTGCCTATTGAGTCACGACTCTGCCACTTGTACCTTTTGTATTTAATCGATGCCTATTTGCGCTTCTCCTCACTGCGTGGCCTTTTCAGCGCTTTTTGGCTAGCGTGAACTTGTAGGGATCAAGTTCTTTTTTCAAGACTAAGTACGAGTTGCTCTCGCCTTAGTCTTGGCTTTGTGTGCGACTGCCGAAAGGGCTGTGCAGTCTGCGCAAGGTTTGAGAAGTCGCAGCTAAGCGTTTTTCTGAGTATGGTCAGATGCGCAACTAGAAGCTAACTTACTTAATTAGTATGGTCAGATGCGCAACTATTATAAAAATCATGTATGCGCGTTGTTTACAACAGACGTAAATCGTTAAGACCTTTGTGAGGAAGAAACTAAAGAAAACCTTTGAGTGGAGGAAAACATTGCTCAGGATAAGGTCTTTGAAGTTTGAATTTTCATAAAGCTGACAGGCTGTAGGCAAGTTGTTGAGAAAAAAACGGGATGAAAGTGACGACTGACAGCTGTGGCGAGCTGTCAACAGTGTTAGCTGTTTTTTCATTAATGAGTCGTAGAAAAGTACCGGCCACACGCGCATGGCACTCGTCAGACTCCCACTTGCCCTCCACATGTCATTTGTGGATTCGTCTCTAGGTGTGTGGAGGCGTCACGCTTCCCCATCGCATTAAATGCAATGAGTATAAATAGGTGATTCACCTTGGTTGAAATTCACTCGTTTCTCCATCTCTTTGTATCTCTTCCCACATTTCTCTTCTCCAAAACCTTCTTTGATCCTGCTCCACCCGATAACTAGAGATGACGACCGAAGAAAGACATGAAAGTACCACCGGCGAAGAGACTACCAGCTCGTTGCCGATATTGAAATGGTCAGCCAACAGTTTTCAAAAACTCGCCGCCCGTTTCCGGTTCCCAGAAGAATGGGATGCTCGGTACCCTTCCGATGGGGATACTGCTGCAAACGCCCCACCCGGTTACATCACTTTATTTTTTGATCAATTTGCCGACGGGAATTTCTGGCTGCCGGCAACAAAATTTTTCTGGGATATCCTCGATCACTACCGATTTCACATTTCCTAGTTAAACCCCATGGGAATGGTGGGGATAAAACATCTTGAATTTTTATGCTGTTCGATGGGCATTCACCCAACCGTAAACCGGTTCCGGGTTTTTTACCAACTTCATTGCTCTCTAGGGTTTTACTCATTTCAACATCGCATTCAGGCGAAGAAAATCTTGCATACCCCGCCCAAGTCCTATCACGATTGGAAGCAAAAAAATTTCTACATCAAAGCTGGGGAAATCCCTCAAAAGATGCACTTCCGCGGAGCTGAAGACATTCCGGTGGAGACCATCTCCATTCCTGACCATGAATCATGGTATCAGGATATTAAAGCGATCTCGGCGGTTCAGCTGGCGGAGAGAGCGTTGATTGCCGCATGGATGAGTCTGTTGTGGAAATCTGACAGCCATCAGAAGCCGGTTTATATGGAAGGCGATAAGAGTAAGCTCAATTATTATGTTACTTATCCTTGTACATTATTGCTAAACCATGCGCTTTTTTGTAAGGGTTACGATGTACATTGCGGTATACCAGAGGGAGAATGGGCGGATGAAGAATGTTCCGCTTAATCCGGAGGAACCAACCTGGTATTCCCAAATACTCGGGAACTTCGAGTTGCCCCGAGATGAAGATTTAACGGCTCCTCCGTCCGGAAGTGGTAAGTGTTATCTGTTTGTTACTTGCATCCTTTTGGATTACTTAGCGCGTGCTGCGCCACGATGTAGGTGCGCTGTAGGAACCTGGGTGTTGGCCCAGATTCGAAGAAGAAAAGGCATGTGGGGCCAGTATTGGTGCGCCCAAAAAACCTGCTCTGCCCAAGGCGAACCCACCAAAGGTACGTGCTCTGTGCCTGACATTTGGGTTGACTATGTAGTGGTTTCTGATTCCTTAGAAGGCCTTGCACCTATATGCTTGAGGAAACCCAAATCTGAGCCGCAGAATGTCACGGAGATACCAGCCGCGAACCCGGACGATCCAATTGATCTGGAGTCGGGCCCAGAACCCTTGAAGAGAAAATCCGAGAAAAGAGCTTTTCCAAAGGACGATACCGTTGCACAACCGCCTAAGAAGGTTGCATGGAAGAAAACCATAGGCAAACGCGGTAATCTTGACGCGCTTGCGGCCAAATTTTCACGAGGTAAAACCTTATCTCCCGCTCAAAATTTTATTCTTCCTGTTTAACCATTTCGGCGCCTTTTTTATACAGGGATAGATGAAACACCAGTTTTTGTGCCGTTCGCTCCTGCCATACCTGTAGAGACTACACCAATGCCACCACCCATTTATGGGGCTAGCAGGCGCTGAGTGCCCAAGGTGGTGAGTCAAGTGTCAGGGTAACGGAGGCAAGCGTAGATGTTGAGGCAGTGGTGCCGGAAGGGAAAACTGTGTTGAAGAGGAAGGCCAAGAACCACCAGTCGAGGATGCTCCCGAAGATACCTCTCTTCCCGAAACTCAATCAGCTGAAGAAGTACCTGGGGATGATGACAGGGGAACTTGGGGAGCACCCATTTGATGAAAGGTCCCCAATTCGTCCAGATGAAACCCCGGGTGACTACAACTACCGATCTTATTAAAAAAGGCGAGCTGCCGATATTCATACGCCTATTTAGAAATTGAAGCAGGGCGAAAAGTTCAGCCACTGGCATGTATGCCGAGAGTGGTTTAAAGGTGCTTCCCCAGCGAGGTGAGAGCTGCGGGGAACAAGGTACGAACAAGCTACCACACATATCTACAAATTAGCTGCCATTCCGCCTCATCATCATGAATGCGCCGTATGCACAGGGATCTGGAAAAGTTTGAATCTACGAAAAAAGGGATGGCGCCGAGCGGGCCTAAATGGCTGTGCAGAAACAAGAATTTGAAGCCGAGAAGGCGAAGTTCGCTGAGGCGCAGAAGACCGAGGAATGGTCGGTGCTGCGGTGGAAAAAGAAGACCGAAAACACCACTGCCACGCTTGATAAGGAACGCAAGTTGTGGAAGGAGGCGTGTGAGAGGGATAATAACGAGAAAATATCATTGAGGAATAAAATCGTTTGCTTGCACGCTGAAATTGAGCGCCTAAAGGAGGAGAAAGAGGAGGCTACAGCTGCCGCCGAAGAGGCCAGGTCTCATCGGGAGCGCAGTGAGCAAAAAGAGGTAGAAATTTCGGCCCTTCTTATTTTACTAAATCAAGAGATAGCCGAACTTACATCCTTATTGCATCATCAGGAAGAAACTAAGGCGGCTCTCGAAGGTGTGAAGAAAGATCTCCAAGTTGCCAGAGTTGAGAAGGCTGAATTACAGCACTGGCACTTGGAGGATCAAGAGAAACTGCGATTCTCCAAGGTGAAGGTAAGTGCGGGTGAAAAGCGCGTCGAGCTTGCGAAACAAACACTGGAAGATTCAGAGGCGGCACACGCCACAACAGAAAGTATAGTTGAGCCTTTGACGAACAACATGCTCTGGATGCAACAACATGGAGTTGTGAATGTAAGTACACTTTTATTACTTTGATCACCATCTAGGGATGACTTCGCCACTTTCACCGGTGGTTCCCCCTTTATGGTCATAACTTCTTTCCTTCAGTACATGATTGCCACACCGGTTTCTATAGGAAAACCACATGCAACGTGAGGAGTTGATGTAATCATATTGAAATTCCTTTGTGCACGACGGCCGAGTAATACATCATGGCGAGATGTTGCGGGCATCACCATAAAATTGACCGAACCGTGCGCAAATGTTTCCCGTCTGAAAAAAGTGACCAGGAAAGAGATCTGCCCGAAGGAAAAACGACTTCATTACAGAAACCGGTTAATGGGAAATCAACCGGTTCTAAGCGCGCTTTGCCTTCTGGGTCTAGCTGCTTAAAACACTGTTCATAAATGATATCCATAGAACTTCCCGGGTCGATGAACATGTAATCGGTGTGATAGTGGCCGAAAATGCCAGTTATCACTACCGGTCGTCTTCCTGAGGACCGCAGGAACTATGGGAAAAATTACTTGCTGCTCGCGCCAATGCGGCGTCAGCTCTTCGATTACAACGTTTGCGCGCTGGACCACCTACCATATGAACAAAAGCTTGCTTCATTTTCTTATTACTCGGGCCTTCTTCACCGCGAGTAATCTGACGAACTTCTTTGCGCATATTCTGAAGCAAGTGGGTGAGCTTCCCACTCTTCAATGCCTTCTCTATCTCTGTGCGCAAGCTTATGCAATTGTCGGGTTTTGCTACCACCATTGCCCAAACCTTACCCAACTATTCACGAGGACCCACAAATGGGTGGACCATCTAATGCATCACCTATGGTGGAACCAACACCAACACCTACAGTTCAACCACCATCGGGTTATAGTAACCCTATCCCCACATATCCAGATACGTCTAGATATGATCCTTTTAACCCGTCTACACCGGTAGACTATCAAGCATGGTCGCATGACCCTTACATGCAAGCGGTCATGCACAACGCACTTTACCCGTCTCCTTTCCCACCTGCTTATCCACCTACTGGATATCCAACTTATGGGTACCAGTATCCGGTTATGCCACAACCACAATCACAACCTCCACCACCACTTGAGGCCATTAACGAAGCCTTAGAAAGAATGAAAGAAATTCAACAACAAGCGGAGAAAAAGAAGAAGAAGACGAACAAGTTCTTCAAGAAACTCTCCAAGCTGGTTAAGGGAAAGAAGGACGAGTAAAGTCTCTTCTAATAACTTATATTAGTCCTTGCGTGGACATTTTTTTTATTTTAATTTCTTTAAGTCCTTGCATGGACAGTTTATTTCATTGTTTCTAGTATTGTAACTCCTATTGAAATTTAATGAAGTATGTTGGAATTATATATATGTATTCATCCTCTCCAAACTAGCATCTTGATTTTACTCGAAAGTTATGCTTTGCGATATAATTCCAAAAAGATCTTAATGGTTTTGATTAGCAAGTGGCACATACCACATAATTGGCCAACATTATAAAAAGATAGTTAAGGATAAAAGGGCCTTCTATCGTGATAGTTAAGGAAGTTATCCTTCTATCCAGAGGTGGTGGACTTAAGTTCAAGCCTCCAAGTCGTTAAGGTCAATGCGACCGGGACTATTAATCAACCATTAAGGTACTCTTATGTTAACATTCAGGAATGTTCATATTCCTGGTAGTGTGACTTGAGGAACCACACTAGCCTTCAAGGTAATGGACTATGTCCTAACCTTATATAGCCTATGTGATCAAATTGGTCCCGTCTAATATCATCAATATGATGATTAAACATCCATTAGTGATGTACTGCCGTTGGGGGTATGATTAAACATCCATTAGTGATGTATAGCCCTTAGGGCTATGATTAAAACATTCATTAGTGATGTATTGCCCTTGGGGCTATGATTAAACATGCATTAGTGATGTAATGCCCTTGGGGCTATGATTAAACATCCATTAATGTGGATGTAACTCATTGGGCCCTTGGGGTATGATTAAAACATCCATTAGTTATGTATTGCCCTTGGGGCTATGATTAAACATCCATTAGTGATGTAATGCCCTTGGGGCTATGATTAAACATCCATTAGTGATGTATTACCCTTGGGGCTATGATTAAAACATCCATTAGTGATGTATTCCCTTGGGGCTATGATTAAACATCCATTAGTGATGTAATGCCTTTGGGGCTATGATTAAACATCCGTTAGTGATGTATTGCCCTTGGGCTATGAGTAAACATCCATTAGTGATGTATTGCCCTTGGGGCTATGATTAAACATCCATTAGTGATGTATTGCCCTTAGAGCTATGTTAGACATCCATTAGAGATGCAGGCCTATGTACCATATTTTATGTCCATTAGTGACAGGCCTATGTGCCATATTTCATGTCCGTTAGTGACAGGACTATGTGCCGTATTTTATGTCCATTAGAGATGCAGGCCTATGTACCATATTTTATGTCCATTAGTGACAGCCTATGTGCCATATTTTATGTCCATTAGTGACAGGCCTATGTGCCCTATTTTATGTTCTTCGAGACAAGCTTATGAGCTAAATATAATTGTCAATTATGACAATGACAGTTGTGACAATGCGATCCACTGTCCAATAAAATATATGGACTATGACCAGATTGTAATTTGCCTTTGATGGTCCTTTTTGAGACCTAGGCCAAAAATAGATATAATAAGCCTAAGAGTTGTGACGTTATTCACACTAGCTTGATTAGGCAATGGATTGTTATATCCAATGTTTGAAGCCAATATGGTTATTAATACCATAGCTAAGGGAAGTTTTATTGGTGTATGAGAACTAAGCTCAGAGAATGGCCAACTCGGATGAGGCACAAAGTAGCCACCGGGATATTAACTCTAATAACACAGAAAACAGAGCCATTAATAATGACGATTCCAAGCTCGCATTGATGCAGCTGTTGAAAAGGCCATGGGAAAGGCCATAGAAAAGCTTAAAGAGTCGAGTGCTACTCGCTCTAGACCATTATCGATTACCCAATCCTCAGCTCATAAGGAGAGCTTCGTTCACTCTTCATGCGAAGAGTGAACCAAAGAAAATAGATTTTGTTGATATGTCCCGTTCTGTTAAAGACAGATGTACCTATAAATATTTCGTCTCCTGCAAGCCCCGGGATTTTAATGGGGAGAAAGGAGCCGTGGAAGCCCTAAAGTGGCTGGATGAGATGGAGACAATCGTAGATATCAACAGCTGTGCTGATAAGGATGTGGTCAAATATGTATCACAGTCCTTTAAGGGCGATGCCATAATCTGGTGGAAGGCTATGATCCAATCTACGGGTAAAGTCCACCTGTACAACTTAGGATGGCCTAAGTTTGTTGAATTAGTCAAAGAAACTTACTGCCCACCTCATGAGGTGGAGAAATTAGAGACAAATTTTTTGTCTCTTTCAATGAAGAACCTAGATTGTCGGAAGTACGTTTCTGACTTTAACTCCCTATCTAGGTTAGTTTCCTATCTGATTACCCCTGAAACCAAACGCATTGCGCGTTTTATCAATGGATTAGCTCATGAAATTAAGGGTATGGTAAAGGCTGCTCAGCCTAGTACCTATAGGTCCGCTGTTGACCTATCCCTATCCCTCACCCATGATCTAGTGAGACAAAAGTTAGTTAAGTCTGAAACTGACGGGAAAGAAAGAGAGAAGATGACAACTCCCAAAGGTTTAATAAGAAGAATAAAGGGAGATCTGGGTTCAAAAGGAACCAAGACAAGTCGACTTTGACGCCAACATGCAAAACTTGCAACCGCAGACACTGGGGACAGTGTAATTATGTTCCACAAGCCAAACCCTGTGGTATTTGTAAGAGAAAGGGACATAAGGCCCTAGAATGCAAGGATCTTAAGGATGCCATTTGCTACGTCTGCAATGAAAAAGGGCTATTAAGACTAACTGCCTAGGATTCTTAAGAATAATAATGCAAAGCCTGGAGAGGCCAAGAAGGAGAATGCTCGTGCCTTTCAGATAACTGCAAGAGAGGCTGTTAATGACAACAATGTCATAATAGGTACATTCCTCATTATCTATATTTATGCTAGAGTTCTTTTCGATTCGGGTGCAGATAAATCTTTTGTCGATCATAAGTTTAATAAATTATTAAACTTGCCCATAAGAACTGTAGATATAACATATGAGGTAGAACTCGCTAATGGAACATTAGAGATAGCATCTTCCGTTCTTGATGGATGCTCTATATCCATTAAGGGTCATTCTATCCCCATCACTCTTTTACCAATGAAATTGGCAGGGTTCGATGTAGTTTTAGGCATGGATTGGTTATCCCATAACCAAGCTCGCATTGCATGCGATAATACACTCATCGAAATTAAAATCACATCTGGTGAAACAATCACCATCCTTGGAGATTCACACTATGGATTGCCAGACAAGGTGTCGTTATTTAAGGCATCTAAGTGTTTGAAGAAAGGTTGTGTCATTTGCATGGCACAAGTTACTATTAATGAGCCTAAGCCAAATATTGAAGACCTCCCAGTTATCTCGGAGTATTCTAATCTTTTCCCTGAGGAATTACCAGGCCTACCTCCGGATAGGCAAGTGGAGTTTAGAATTGATATCATACCTGGATCAGCACCCATAGCTAGAGCCCCATTCCGCTTAGCACCAACGGAAATGAAGGAGTTAAGGACTCAATTAGATGAACTCTTAGAGAAAGGCTTTATTCAGCCTAGTTCTCGCCTTGGGGAGCTCCAATTCTTTTCGTTAAGAAGAAGGATGGTTCAATGCGCATGTGCATTGATTACCGTGAGTTAAACAAATTAACAATCAAGAATCGATATCCTCTGCCAGGATCGATGATTTATTCGACCAACTTCAAGGGGCTAGTTACTTCTCCAAGATTGATCTAAGATCTGGATATTATCAGCTGAAGGTTAGGAGTGAGGATGTTCCTAAGACTGCCTTCAGGACCCGATATGGTCATTTTGAATTTCTAGTGATGCCATTTGGGCTCACAAATGCACCTGCAGCATTCATTGATCTCATGAATAGAGTCTGCAAACCGTATTTGAATAAGTTTGTCATTGTCTTTATAGACGACATACTTATCTATTCTCGTAATCAAGTTGATCACGAGAAACACCTTAGGCGCATTCTAGAACTACTAAGGCAAGAGAAGCTTTACGCAAAGTTCTCTAAGTGTGAGTTTTGGCTTAGAGAAGTCCAATTCCTTGGATACATTGTAAGTGAGCGTGGTATCTAAGTGGATTCCGCCAAAATTGAGGACATAATAAATTGGGAAGTGCTAAAGACCCCATTGGAGATTCGTAGTTTCCTCGGGTTGGCGGGATATTACAGGAGGTTCATTGAGAACTTTTCAAGGATAGCCACTCCTTTAACTACCATGAACTGTAAAAATGTTAAGTATAACTGGGGTCCAAAAAAACAAGAATCTTTTGAGATTCTGAAACACAAGTTGAGCAATGCCCCTGTGTTATCCCTACCTGAGGGTGTTGAAGACTTTGTTGTTTATTGTGATGCTTCGCACACTGGCATGGGTTATGTGCTAATGCAAAAAGACAAAGTGATTGCTTATGCATCACGACAGTTAAAGGTGCATTTTTGACAAATGCCTTGACTTTCGGTTAAGACCATTATGGTCCAGCCATTGTTCGAAACGAATATGGATAAGTGATCGTAATTAGGTAGGTGTTAATCCCTTAAAAGGGCACCTCCTAAGGATCACGTTTACTAGGTCAATTGACGGGTCAAAGTTATTGTTTTAAAAAGTCAAACGGGTCAGATTTCATAAAAATCATAATATGAGTTTATGCATGTTATAAATATATTTTTGACACTTAAGCAAGTTAGTAATAATTATTAGAACATGTGGGAGCATGTTCGATCCGTCAATTTCAGTCCTAGAGTCAGTTCGCAACCGAAAGTCGTGAAATTCGACTTCTGCTTTGATTTTCAATTCTGATCCGACTTAGATTAATTAACTTCTGAATTAAGGTCACATTATGATCGTAATGCAATGTAGCATAACCCTATGAGGTTATATTACATGATCATAATCATAATATGAGTTTATGCACAAGTTCCGTAAAATGTCAAAATTTGACTAAAATGCCCTTTTTGCATAAAACATGATTTTAATCAACAATGGACTAGAAAATGAATTACCTACTGATATTTAATGTAATTAACATATTATGATGTTAATATTCTGATCATAAACTGATTTTAGTATAATATCGTAAACTATACTTTTAAATGACCAAAATGCCCTTTCGGTGCATAGTTTGGTGTTAAACCATGAACCACACTTATGTGTGCTTTCTTACTGATATTATATCACAAATTAAGTACTTTTTAGAATGTTTATGATCATAACATCATAATACACGCAAGTTCCTTTTATACGACATATAATTACCAAAACGCCCTTATGAGGCATAATTTCGTTTCAAAACTTTTTCGGGCATATAAGTTGATATCCTACTGATATTACAACTTGTTTAAAGTATAATGACATATAGAACTTATTCATCACTCATCCGGTTACCCGATATCGCTTATATGCATACAGTTAAATATATGTAACTAGTTTACGAAAATTAACCGAAACGGGTTTAACCTTACCATTTTAATCTTAAATTCCAGAATGTTAATTGTTTACCCATATTATACAAGTCTTAAGTACTTGTTGGGTTTAAACTACATTCTATCTGCTCATCGCTTAATCTAGCGTATCGTACCGATTTTGATCCTTAAAGCTAGTCGGTCTAAGTCTATGACTTAAATAAAGACCGTTAGCATTCTAATTGGTTAGCTTATGCCATAATCCAGACGAGAGCCTTCCAGTAAATGCTATATGCACTTATTTCATTTTGGGGACGGCTGAAATATTAAATCTTGCATTTTAAATCAAGACTAGCTCAGGTAAATACTCTTGATTTATTTTCCCTATACGGGCTTGGGTTATGGTTAATTATTACCGCTTGGTCGGAAATGGGATCATTTGAATGCCGAATTGTGGCTAGTAAATCCGCATATTCCGTTTTAATCAGTTATGTTTGATAACTTAAACATTGGGGGTTAACGACCGTGTCCTGGATATCCTTGGCTCATTACATTAGATAATGGCCACGACCAAAGAAGGGGTGTAGGCATACACCCGACAGATGCGAATGCTAAAATTATTTTTACCCACAAGTTGGAGATAACTCCTTCGTGGGTTCATAAGTGGTGTGTACGTTAATCATGTCTCGGTCTCTGTACTGGGCCCCATATGTATTGACAAGCATGTAAAGCTGTTAACAAGGTTACAAAGCTGACTTTCACAAGTTATAAAAGATTTGTGCCCTGTGCACTTAAATCAAAATTTTAAAATGTTTTCAAAATGAGTCAGTCGGGTGTATTTACCAGCGAAAGCTGACGTATATTCAAAAGACTAAGCTTGCAGGTACAATACGAAATAGGCTGGAAGCTGCTCGGTAGTGATATAAGAGGATCTTGCAAATCCTTAGATCTGCCCTAAAGTCTGTTATACATTTTTGTACATTTTACGATCCGCCTGTGGATCTTTCGTTACAAGCCGTCTGTATATTATTTTGTACTTTGAACATTTCGGTTTGTAATAGTAATTTAAATCCAAGACTTCCGCTGTGCTGTGTTTAATTGACTATGATGATATCAACTTACGTCACGATATTCCCCACCCGGGCCCACCAGTGTTTGGTTGGAAATTCGGTATGTGACAGGTTGGTATCAGAGCCAACGTTTGAGAGAATTAAACACTAGCCTTCTTGTGTTTAATCTCAGACTTACACAAGCACATTCCTTAGACTTCCGAGTCTAGGCTTTGACCTAGGATTATTCATTTCATTATTAAGTGATTAGTATTGTTTTGATTTGATTTTTAAATAGGAAAATGCCGCCAAAATTTAGAGGACAAAGTGGAAAAGGAAAAGGTACAATGAGGGGAGGACCATCGGGGCGCATCCCTTCACAACCTCACAACTCAGACACTCTGTCTCTCATAGACACTCGCCCCCACATTCCCAAAATTCTTACCACTCTCAGCACTCCTATCATTCACACCATTCTCACCATTCCATCATTCCCATTCACACTCTTACCATGAAGAATTTAACCCTAATTACTATTTTAACACACCTCCAGCTGACCAAAATCAGTTGGATCAACCAAACCTAATGGACGAAGACTCCGATCCGGAGATGCCGCCATCAGGATCGAACGCACATCCTATTGAAATCTCGAGCGATTCCAACTCTTATGCCGGATCGCCATATCAAGGTCCTAATGAGTGGGACCAATATTGGAGTCAATTTTCCTTTACTAATACTCCTTCCCATCACTTTCAACCACCTCCAATACAGGAAGATGTCCACATGGAACTCGTGGACCAACCCCAACCTCCACCTGAGTCACCAAGGAGAAAAAGAGGAGCACGTATGTCGATACGTGCGGGCCAACGGTCAGGATCGCTTCCACCTTTGCCCAAACCTTACCCAACCATTCAAGAGGATCCACAAATGGGTGGACCCTCCAATGCTTCACCTGTGGTAGAACCGACACCACCACCAGTGGTTCAACCACCACCATCGGATTTTAATAACCCTATTCCTACATATCCGGATAACTGGATATGATCCTTTTAACCCATCTACGCCGGTAAATTACCAGGCACTATCACATGACCCTTATATGCAGGCGGTCATGCATAATGCACTTTACCCGTCTCCTTTCCCTCTTGCTTATCCACCTACTGGATATCCAACTTATGGGTACCAGTATCCTATGATGCCACAACCACAACCTCCGCCGCAACTCGAGGCCATTAACGAGGCCTTAGAACGAATGAAAGAATTGCAGCAACAAGCGGAGAAGACGGAGAAGAAGACAAATAAGTTCTTCAAGGAGCTTTCCAAGTTGGTTAAGGGAAAGAAAGATGAGTGAAGTCTTTCTTTTATTATATGTAGCCCTGCATGGACATTTTTGTTTCTTTTAGTCCTTACATGGACAATCAGTTTCATTTATTTATTTCAAGTATTGTACTTTCTATTATCAGTTAATGAAATATTTTGGAATTATATGTATGTGTACTCATCCTCTTCAAGCGATCGTCTCGATTTTACTCGAAATTTATGATCAGCTATATAATTCCAAAAAGATCTTAATGGTTTTGATTAGCCAAGTGGCATAAACCACATATTTGGCCGAATGTATAAATGATAGTTAAGTACGAAGGGGTCTTCTATCATGATAGTTAAGGGAAGTTATCCTTCTATCCAGAGGTGGTGGACTTAAGTTCAAGCCTCCAAGTCATTAAGGTCAATGCGACCGAGACTATTAATCAACCATTAAGATACTCTTGTGTTAACATTCAAGAATGTTCATACTCTTGGTAGTGTGACTTGAGGAATCACACTAGCCTTCTAGGTAATGGACTATGTCCTAACCTTATATAGCCTATGTGATTAAATTTGATCCCTGCTAATATCATCAGTGCGATGATCAAACATCGATTAGTGATGTATTGCCCTTGGGGCTATAATTAAACATCCATTAGTGATGTATTGCCCTTGGGGCTATGATTAAACATCCATTAGTGATGTAGTGCCCATGTGCCATATTTTATGTCCATTCGTGACAGGCCAATGTGCCATATTTTATGTCCATTAGTGACAGTCCAATGTGCCATATTTTGTGTCCATTCATGACAGGCCAATGTGCCATATTTTATGTCCATTAGTGACAGGCCAATGTGCCATATTTTTATGTCCATTAGTGACAGGCCAATGTGCCATATTTTATGCCCATTAGTGACAGGCCAATGTGCCATATTTTATGTCCATTAGTGACAGGTCGTACTCTCATCGTTAGTCCCTAGGTAGGCAAACTGGTCCTTTATTTTGGATTTTATACGAATGCCAAGCCTAGACAGGACGTTCCGACTACCGGTACTCGTACCCTTCCAGTTACTACATGCCCGTCATGAGAACTCACTTTGATGTGATTTGAAAACACAAAAATCGTTGTAAAAATCGTATAAATTGTGAGGTGTGTGCTCCCATGGATATGATATGTTATGAGAATATGATTCATGATAGGCATTGTATAATAATATGTACTTATGAACATGCTTGCATAACATTGAATGTAACAATAAACATAAAGCATATAAACATCATGAATTTTGCATGTAACACACAAACATTTAAAAATTCTAAGCAACTATAGTATAGGCTCTAAGGGTCTAATAACCTATCCTATATCCCTATAGTCATGGCTCTGATACCAATCTGTCACACCCCGACCCGCAGCGGAATAAGAGTCGGGGCATAATTAGGTTATCACCAAAGCTCATGATGTTTACTAATATGTTTCATATTTATTAAATTCAAATTACATTTCAAAGTTCCAATTCAAATTCATACAATACAAGGAAAGGAAAAATTAACTAAAACAATCCATAATCTAAACTGGTTTATTCTTCTAAGCCGCCCTATATGTTTCTTGCTTCAACTTGATCACCTGTATCATGTGTAAAAATGGGAAATTTTGGGTCAACAAAAGTTGGCGAGTGAACTTGTTAAAAACATTTGTTATTGATTCATTATTGTAATTAATTTTAAGAAAATTGTGCAATAATCATATATGAACAAATGTATGTAAACATAACGATCACAAACCACCTTGCTTAAGCATGAAATAAGAATGACAATGTATATGTTGGCAACGTCCCGTTCACACTCATAGGTAATGGGGAACGGACGGCATATGCTAATGTATGTGAGATCAAGGCTCAATCAAACGGAGCCGATCTTATGTTGGCAACGCCTTGTTCACGCTCATAGGTAATGGGGAATAGCTCACGCTCATAGGTAATGGGGAGCGGCGGCCTATGAAATGTATGTACTGAAAATGATAAATTAAATCTAACTTCAATCACGCAAACAATTGATACACATTGAATACACATTTGTCATGAACATGATGGATGCACAAGTGTTTAATTATAATAAATAAATAACAACACATGATACACCCCAAAAAGTGATTAAAACGGGGAATTGGTAGAGATTCACTCACCTTGGGTGCGTTTGTTTGAAGGTGTTGGATGCGCACGAGTGTAGAGGATTGATCGACGAGAGATAACTAACCTAATTAATAACGAAAGGTACGGTAAGTATGTGGATTTTATTAACTATTTTAATAGGATTTTTGGATATATTTTTTTGTGAGTTTAAGGCTACTTTCTAACTTTAAAAACGTTATTTTTAAGTATTTTTAATTGATTTTTAAATTAAATAAATAAATAAATTAATAAAAAAAGTTGACTTTTTGACTTTGACCGTTGACCATGACTGTTGACCGTTGACCGTTGACCGGTTCGGTCGGTTATATTGTTGCACTGAGTGAGGTTCGAACCGGTGACCTCCCGTACGCGTGCACGCAGCTCTACCAACTGAGCTACGTGTCTAACCCGAAATAATTCTGTTTTTAATTATACTTATATACTATTTAGTTTAATCCGAAAATCATTATTTTTAAAAAGGATTTTAAATGTATCGAACCGGTGCTGACCACAGGTCTCAAACCCGGGACCTGTGGGTTAACGTGCACACAGTCCACCGCTGGACTGTGTGTTTAACCTGGTTAATAATCCGGTTTTTATTATACTTAACATGGTTTTGTGAGTTAACCCGGTTCAGTTAAAAAGGCATTTTTTTATTTCGAGAGAGTAAGGTTGGGACAGGATTCGAACTCGCGTCGCATGTGTATTTGTTGCACACAGTCCACCGATGAACTGTGTGTCTAACCCGTTCATAAAACTGATTTTAATTAATCTTATATTATAACCCGTCTTCGTCTTCTTCGTTAGACTTTACCCAGAAAACAAAGTCCGACTGTTTTGACTGATTCATGTCTAATTTTGATTTTCAAACATTATAAGTAATTTAAAGGTAATGAATGGAGAGAGTTTGGGGGAAAGGATGTACCGATCAGTGTTTTTCACAGAATTCCGGCAGAGGTCCGTCGGCTCTGATAGTGAACTCCGGCTGTTAAAATCAATTAACAGTTCTGTTCGATTATTTATGAAATTGAGGTACTTAAACAAAGTTTAACAGAAGTTTGAAAGATCATACCGGCTCTCAGTTGTGATTCCGGAAGTTTCAGAAGTTTTCCGGCGAAGGTAGGAATTTCGACAACGTTGTCTGGGATTGATTCTGATGGTGGATTTGTGTTAGTGACAGTCTAATCAATTGATTGAAACAGAAAGAGTCGAAGGAATTACCGTGTGGATGTGAGTCTCGGTTTTCCGGCGAAAGTCCGGTGATGGCAGGATATTTCCGGCGAGTGAATTTTCGTCGAGAAAAGGTGCGATTTTGAGCGAAAAGGCTACCAGTGGATTGTGGGTGAATTTATAGGGAGAAATCGAGATGCATGGGGTCTGATTTCAGTCTCGATTCAAGGTCAGCCATTCTCTGGCGGTTACGACTGATGTCGCGGGTTCAGACATCGGTTATAACCGACGTTGAGGTAAATTCTTCGGTTAAAATAGAAGAAACCGTCAATTATCGGCGAAGTCGTCGGGATTTCCGACGACTCCGAATTGGGCGCGATTTTGACTGGATTTGACTTCCGTGTTTTATTATTTGAATTAATTGTTTCAATATGATATCAAATAACCGAAGTGGCGGAGTGGTTGGATGAGTGAATGTTAAGACATTGTGGATTTCCGGCTGACCCGGGTTCGACTCCCGGCAGCCGGTTTTCCTTTTTAATTAATTTATTTTTATTTTTTAACAATTATAATTTATATCTTCTAATTTGTTTATTAATTATGTATCGTTTAAAATTAAAATAAGTCATAAATAAACAACAAAAGTTAAAAGCTGATTGTTCGGTTTTTAAACGAAGCGGGTTTTGAAAACCCGTTTTTCGACGGATGTTACAGTATCCCCTACTTTTAAAAAATTTCGTCCCGAAATTTAAGTAGTAGTAGTTACAGGAAAAAGATGTGGGTATTTCTCGCGCATTGAGTCTTCACGTTCCCAAGTAAACTCAGGTCCTCGTTCCGACTCCCAGCATACCCTGACAATTGGAATGCGGCTTCGTCTTAAACGTTTTTCCCCGAAGTCCATAATTTCTATTGGTCTTTCAATGAAATGTGTAGATTCATCGACTTGAATGTCTTCTAGAGGAATATGGAGATTTTTATCGGCGAGGCACTTCTTCAAGTTCGATACGTGGAATGTGGGATGAATTCTGTTGAGTTCCTCTGGTAGGTCAAGCTTGTATGCTACAGGTCCTACTCTTTCGAGTATCTTGAAAGGACCTACGTAGCGTGGTGCTAGCTTGCCTTTTTGGCCAAAACGAACTACTCCCTTCCACGGCGATACTTTTAAAAGTACTTGGTCACCAATGTTAAATTCCAAGGGCTTTCGTCGCTTGTCAGCATAGCTCTTTTGACGACTTTGTGTCGCTAGAAGGTTGTTTCGGATTTAATGAATCTTGTCTGTTGTTTCTTGTATTAATTTTGGACCGGTAATTTGAGCTTCTCCAATTTCGTGCCAACATATTGGTGATCGGCACTTACGACCATATAACGCTTCGAAAGGTGCCATGCCGATACTTGAATGATAGCTGTTGTTGTACGAAAATTCAACTAATGGTAGGTGAGCGTCCCAATTCCCTTTGAAGTCTATGACACATGCTCGAAGCATGTCTTCAAGAGTTTGAATGGTGCGTTCAGATTGACCATCAGTTTGGGGATGATAAGCGGTACTAAGGTCTAATCGTGTACCCAAAGCGGCTTGTACAGCTTGCCATGTTCGTGAAGTGAAACGACCATCACGATCTGAAATAATGCTTAACGGTACACCAAGACGGCTTACGATTTCGCTGATGTAGATACGAGCTAGTTTCTCATTCTTAAAGTCTTCGCGAATCGGAATGAAGTGAGCTGATTTTGTAAGACGATCAATGACTACCCATATAGTGTCATACCCACCAGAAGTGCGAGGTAACCCGGCAATGAAGTCCATGGTTATGTTTCCCCACTTCCATACAGGTATTTCAGGTTGGACTAGAAGTCCTGAGGGTCTTTGATGTTCAGCTTTCACTTTAGAACAGGTAAGGCACTTGGAAACACAAACAGCAATACCCTTTTTCATGCCAGGCCACCAGTAGGTGTATCAAAGGTCTTGATACATCTTGTCGGCTCCTGGGTGTACCGAGTATCGTGTTTTGTGCGCCTCTTTCATAAGGGTATCGCGAAGGTTATTGTGATCGGGAATCCGTATGCGATCTAGGTAATACAGAATTCCATCAGGTTTTGTTTCGAGTTTAAGTTCTGCTCCACAAGATAACTCATTTCGTATGTCGTATTCCGTTATGGAAACATGTTGAGCTTCTCGGATTTGATCTTTGATATCGGTTATGATTTGCGAACATAGAAGACGAATGGAGTTCGTATAACCCTTTCGACTGAGTGCATCGGCCACCACATTTGCCTTGTCGGGATGATACCGAATTTCACAGTCGTAGTCATTAAGAAGTTCGACCCATCTTCGTTGCCTCATATTCAACTCCTTTTGATTAAAGATGTGTTGGAGGCTCTTGTGGTCAGTGTAAATTTCACACTTGGTACCATAGAGGTAATGTCTCCATATCTTAAGAGCGAACACGACGGCTCCAAGTTCTAGGTCGTGGGTAGTGTAGTTCTTCTCATGAATTTTGAGCTGCCTAGAAGCATAGGCTATCACTTTTCCCTTTGCATTAAAACACAGCCTAGTCCCTGCCCTGATGCGTCGCAATAAACAACAAAGTCATCGCAACCTTCGGGGAGTGTGAGGATAGGTGCGTCACAAAGCTTTTGCTTAAGGGTTTGGAAGGCTTCTTCTTGCTTAGGTCCCCATAGGAAGGGTTTTCCTTTATGTGTCAAAGCCGTGAGTGGTACAGCGAAACGAGAGAAATTTGATATGAAACGGCGGTAGTAACCAGCCAAACCAAGGAAAGATCTTACTTCAGTTGGTGTACGTGGCACTTGCCATTCTTGCACTGCTTTGATCTTTGAGGGGTCGACATGTATTCCCTTGTCATTGACGACATGTCCAAGGAATTGTACCTCTTTTAACCAGAATTCGCATTTGGAGAACTTAGCGTAAAGCTTTTCGGTTCTTAAGAGCGTGAGGATGAGTCGAAGGTGCCGTTCATGGTCAGTTTTGGACTTTGAGTAGATGAGAATATCGTCGATGAAGACTATAACAAAACGATCGAGATAAGGTTTGCAAACTCTGTTCATTAGATCCATGAAGACGGCTGGAGCGTTGGTTAGACCAAAGGGCATGACCATGAATTCATAATGACCATAACGAGTTCGGAAGGCGGTCTTTGGGACGTCTTCTTCATGTACTCTGAGTTGATGATAGCCAGAACGAAGGTCGATCTTTGAAAAACAAGTGGCGCCCTGGAGTTGGTCTAGAAGATCATCGATACGAGGTAATGGATAGCGGTTCTTGACCGTTAATTTGTTGAGTTCTCTGTAATCGATACACATGCGAAACGTTCCGTCTTTCTTCTTCACAAACAGAACGGGTGCACCCCAAGGCGATGAGCTACGGCGTATGAATCCTTTGTCGGTCAACTCTTGTAATTGGCTGGCTAGCTCTTGCATTTCGGATGGGGCTAACCTATAGGGAGATTTCGCGACGGGTGTAGCACCCGGTATAAGATCAATGCGGAATTCGACTTCCCTCTTGGGAGGAAGTCCTAAGATGTCGTCGGGGAAAACTTGCGGGAATTCTTTCACTACAGGTATGTCTTCGAGTTTCTTCTCCTTATTTCCCTTCTTGACAACGTGGGTTAGAAATGCTACATAATTCCTGCGGAGGTATTTTCGGGCTTGAAGACAGGACATCAGTTTGAGTCCTTTCGAAGGGGTTTCTCAAAAGATTCGTAGGGTTTGACCGTCTGCAAGAGGAATGCGAATGAACTTTTCGCGGCATACCACTTCAGCATGATGTTGGCTGAGCCAGTCCATGCCGATTATAATGTCAAAACTTCCCAACTTCATAGGAATGAGGTCAACAGGAAAATCGTGATCGTTTAGAGTAAGAGTACAGTTTCGGATAATGGAGTTTAATGAGACCGGTTTTCCGTCAGCAACTGCTACCGTTATGGATTCCATAAGTTTATCACGAGTTTGGTTGAGGATGGGTTCGAATTCTAAGGACACAAAACTTTATCCGCGCCAGTATCAAATAACACAGATGCATAACTACCATTGATGAGAAACGTACCGTTAACCACGTTGTTGTCGGCCCTAGCTTGGTTGGCGTTGATGTTAAATGCTCTTCCTCTAGCAGGTGGAGGAGCTTGGTTAGCTTGGTTCACCGGATTTGCTTGAGCTTGAGCATGTATGATGTTCACCAAGCGTGGACAGGTGTTTCTAAAGTGGTTTGGGTCTCCACAATTGTAGCAAGCCCGCATGGGTGGCATCAAGGGGTAGTTGGGTTGGTAGTAGGTTTTGGTAGTATGTTGTGTAGGTGGTGGTAGTAGGGGTTGTTGGGCTTGACCCATTATTTGATGGTGGGTTTGAGTTGTGGGTTGGTTGCGGTTCATTCGATGTAGTGAGCGGCAGGCTTGGATGGTGTGACCTGCACGGCCACAGCCGGTACAATATTGACAAGGGTATTCGGGGGAGTGATGGTATTGACAACGGGTGCATTTTGGGTAAGGGCCAGAGTATTGCCTTTTGTGTGGTGCGGGTGAAGGAGCAACTTGTGTGATGTGCGCAGCAGGGATAGGGAAATTGGTTTGGGTGACAGCAAAATTTCTGGTATTTCGTTTCCTCTTGTTTGAAAATTTTAAGGAGGAGGTGGAATGGTTGGAAGTTTGGCCCTCAACGGGGGCTTTCTTTTTCTCCTCTTTGAATTTACCGTTTCTGATGCGGTTCTCGGTAAGTTCGGTGGCTAATTCCATAGCAGCTTCGAGAGTTGCTAGCGAAGTGCTGAGGACTGAGTCTTGAATCTTCGAGGGAAGGCCTCGAATATAGTGTTCAACCAAACGGTATACTGGGGTGAACAAGTTAGGAACCATCTGGTTTAGCTCCAGAAATCTTTTGTTGTAGGAAGTATGGTCCCCTTCCTTTTGCTTCAGCGATTGGAATTCGTCTTCCAACTTCTTGAGTTCGCTTCTTGGGCAGAAGCGTTTTGTCATCATTTCCCTTAACTCTTCCCAGGTTAAGGCCATCGCGTCTTCAACTCCTCTCTTACCCTTCTCGGTGTTCCACTAGGTCAGGGCTACCCCAAATAATCTCCTGGTTGCGTAACGTACCTTGCGATCCTCTGGACAATCGCAATTTAGGAAGGTGTTTTCCATTTCCTCAAACCAGTGGAGGAGAGCGGTGACACCTTCGGTCCCTTCGAACTTTGGGGGATCGCAAGACTTGAAGTGCTTGTAGGAACACTTCTTGGAGGAAGGGTTGTCGATGTTTTGATCCTCTTGATTGGGTGGTTGACAGGATTCGCGGTGAGAGCTTGCTGGACTTGAATTACAATATCAGGAAGTACCGCGGCCATTTGTTTCGCAATCTGAGTGGCCAAACGTTCGTTTGACCTTCCTGACTTTCGTCCTCCACGTAGCTGCCTAGCCGACATCTACAGGAACATACATAGGAAGATTGTGAGTTTATGGAGTCTTCTTAGGTGTCATGTGTCTTAAAGAGAATGAAAATAACATAAATATTAATAATGCAACTACATCCATAGGATGTCTTGGGTTTGCTCATGTTGGGCCTCAAATGTCCCCCATACTATCACCGGTATAGTCATGTGGGCCCCCATGACTATTGGCTTAGTAGGATTCACATTGGTATTGGCGGTTTAACACTCGCATCACCCGAATGAAAACCACAAAATATGTTTGCGAGATGTATGGTCGGAGGGTGTCCAGGTATAGACACAATGACAACTCAAAGTGGGGTTAGTTCACACGACGTTTGGTATAGCATGCTTTAGCCTAATAGGTCCTTCGTACTCTCATCGTTAGTCCCTAGGTAGGCAAACTGGTCCTTTATTTTGGATTTATACGAATGCCAAGCCTAGACAGGACGTTCCGACTACCGGTACTCGTACCCTTCCAGTTACTACATGCCCGTCATGAGAACTCACTTTGATGTGATTTGAAAACACAAAAATCGTTGTAAAAATCGTATAAATTGTGAGGTGTGTGCTCCCATGGATATGATATGTTATGAGAATATGATTCATGATAGGCATTGTATAATAATATGTACTTATGAACATGCTTGCATAACATTGAATGTAACAATAAACATAAAGCATATAAACATCATGAATTTTGCATGTAACACACAAACATTTAAAAATTCTAAGCAACTATAGTATAGGCTCTAAGGGTCTAATAACCTATCCTATATCCCTATAGTCATGGCTCTGATACCAATCTGTCACACCCCGACCCGCAGCGGAATAAGAGTCGGGGCATAATTAGGTTATCACCAAAGCTCATGATGTTTACTAATATGTTTCATATTTATTAAATTCAAATTACATTTCAAAGTTCCAAGTCAAATTCATACAATACGAGGAAAGGAAAAATTAACTAAAACAATCCATAATCTAAACTGGTTTATTCTTCTAAGCCGCCCTATATGTTTCTTGCTTCAACTTGATCACCTGTATCATGTGTAAAAATGGGAAATTTTGGGTCAACAAAAGTTGGCGAGTGAACCTTGTTAAAAACATTTGTTATTGATTCATTATTGTAATTAATTTTAAGAAAATTGTGCAATAATCATATATGAACAAATGTATGTAAACATAATGATCACAAACCACCTTGCTTAAGCATGAAATAAGAATGACAATGTATATGTTGGCAACGTCCCGTTCACGCTCATAGGTAATGGGGAACGGACGGCCTATGCTAATGTATGTGAGATCAAGGCTCAATCAAACGGAGCCGATCTTATGTTGGCAACGCCTTGTTCACGCTCATAGGTAATGGGGAATAGCTCACGCTCATAGGTAATGGGGAGCGGCGGCCTATGAAATGTATGTACTGAAAATGATAAATTAAATCTAACTTCAATCACGCAGAAAATTGATACACATTGAATACACATTTGATCATGAACATGATGGATGCACAAGTGTTTAATTATAATAAATAAATAACAACACATGATACACCCCAAAAAGTGATTAAAACGGGGAATTGGTAGAGATTCACTCACCTTGGGTGCGTTTGTTTGAAGGTGTTGAATCCGCACGAGTGTAGAGGATTGATCGCCGAGAGATAACTAACCTAATTAATAACGAAAAGGTACGGTAAGTATGTGGATTTTATTAACTATTTTAATAGGATTTTTGGATATATTTTTTTGTGAGTTTAAGGCTACTTTCTAACTTTAAAAACGTTATTTTTAAGTATTTTTAATTGATTTTTAAATTAAATAAATAAATAAATTAATAAAAAAAGTTGACTTTTTGACTTTGACCGTTGACCATGACTGTTGACCGTTGACCGTTGACCGGTTCGGTCGGTTATATTGTTGCACTGAGTGAGGTTCGAACCGGTGACCTCGCGTACGCGTGCACGCAGCTCTACCAACTGAGCTACGTGTCTAACCCGAAATAATTCTGTTTTTAATTATACTTATATACTATTTAGTTTAATCCGAAAATCATTTATTTTTAAAAAGGATTTTAAATGTATCGAACCGGTGCTGACCACAGGTCTCGAACCCGGGACCTGTGGGTTAACGTGCACACAGTCCACCGCTAGACTGTGTGTTTAACCTGGTTAATAATCCGGTTTTTATTATACTTAACATGGTTTTGTGAGTTAACCCGGTTCAGTTAAAAAGGCATTTTTTTATTTCGAGAGAGTAAGGTTGGGACAGGATTCGAACTCGCGTCGCATGTGTATTTGTTGCACACAGTCCACCGCTGGACTGTGTGTCTAACCCGTTCATAAAACTGATTTTAATTAATCTTATATTATAACACGTCTTCGTCTTCTTCGTTAGACTTTACCCAGAAAACAAAGTCCGACTGTTTTGACTGATTCATGTCTAATTTTGATTTTCAAACATTATAAGTAATTTAAAGGTAATGAATGGAGAGAGTTTGGGGGAAAGGATGTACCGATCAGTGTTTTTCACAGAATTCCGGCAGAGGTCCGTCGGCTCTGATAGTGAACTCCGGCTGTTAAAATCAATTAACAGTTCTGTTCGATTATTTATGAAATTGAGGTACTTAAACAAAGTTTAACAGAAGTTTGAAAGATCATACCGGCTCTCAGTTGTGATTCCGGAAGTTTCAGAAGTTTTCCGGCGAAGGTAGGAATTTCGACAACGTTGTCTGGGATTGATTCTGATGGTGGATTTGTGTTAGTGACAGTCTAATCAATTGATTGAAACAGAAAGAGTCGAAGGAATTACCGTGTGGATGTGAGTCTCGGTTTTCCGGCGAAAGTCCGGTGATGGCAGGATATTTCCGGCGAGTGAATTTTCGTCGAGAATAGGTGCGATTTTGAGCGAAAAGGCTACCAGTGGATTGTGGGTGAATTTATAGGGAGAAATCGAGATGCATGGGGTCTGATTTCAGTCTCGATTCAAGGTCAGCCGTTCTCCGGCGGTTACGACTGATGTCGCGGGTTCAGACATCGGTTATAACCGACGTTGAGGTAAATTCTTCGGTTAAAATAGAAGAAACCGTCAATTATCGGCGAAGTCGTCGGGATTTCCGACGACTGCGAATTGGGCGCGATTTTGACTGGATTTGACTTCCGTGTTTTATTATTTGAATTAATTGTTTCAATATGATATCAAATAACCGAAGTGGCGGAGTGGTTGGATGAGTGAATGTTAAGACATTGTGGATTTCCGGCTGACCCGGGTTTTACTCCCGGCAGCCGGTTTCCTTTTTAATTAATTTATTTTTATTTTTTAACAATTATAATTTATATCTTCTAATTTGTTTATTAATTATGTATCGTTTAAAATTAAAATAAGTCATAAATAAACAACAAAAGTTAAAAGCTGATTGTTCGGTTATTAAACGAAGCGGGTTTTGAAAACCCGTTTTTCGACGGATGCTACAGGCACACCGTGTAGGGACACAATCTTGTCCACGTACAACTTAGCCAACTTGTCAGAATTATAAGTTTCTTTAATTGGTAAGAAGTGTGCTGACTTAGTTAGCCTATCAACGATGACCCAAATCGTGTCATTACCACATTTGGTCTTAGGTAACTTGGTAATCAAGTCCGTTGTTACCATTTCCCATTTCCAAGTGGGAATCTCAAGTTGTTGTAGAAGTCCTGACGGTTTTTATGTTCGGCCTTAACTTGCGAACACGTCAGACACTTAGCTACATAAGTGGCTATGGATTTCTTCAAACCCATCCACTAATAATTTTTCTTCAAGTCTTGATACATCTTGTTACCTCTCGGGTGAACTGAGGATTTTGAACTATGCGCATCTTGGAGGATTAGATCTCTAAGTCCTTCAAAGACTGGAACCTAGATCCTATCATTAAATCGAAGGATTCCATCTTTTCCAGGTGCTAACTGGTCAATAGTTCTGTCTAATCCCTCATTAGGGATGTTAGCCTCTAATAGGGCTTGCTTCTGCGCATCTAATAGCTTTTCACTTAAGCTATTTCTGAGCTCAATGCTCGTGGCGTTAATCCTTATAGTTTTAATCCGTTCTTTGCGACTTAAGGCATCAGCAACTACATTTGCCTTGCCCGAATGGTAGCGAATCTCGCAGTCATAATCATTAAGCGTTTCCATCCATCGACGTTGTCGTATGTTCAGTTCCTTCTGATTGAACAGGTGCTGGAGACTTTTATGGTCAGTGTATATAATACACTTTGTGCCATACAAGTAATGTCTCCATAGTTTTAATGCAAATACAACGGCACCCAATTCCAAATCGTGGGTGGTGTAATTCCTTTCGTGCACCTTTAACTGTCATGATGCATAGGCAATTACTTTGCCTTTTTGCATTAGCACACAGCCCATGCCAGTGTGCGATGCATCACAGTAGACTACAAGGTCTTCAACACACCCTCTGGTAGGGATAACACAGGAGCATTGCTCAACTTGTGTTTCAGAATCTCAAAAGATTCTTGTTGCTTTGGACCCCAATTATACTTAACATTCTTTCGGGTTAAGGTAGTTAAAGGAGTGGCTATTCTTGAAAAGTTCTCAATGAACTTCCTATAATAACCGGCCAATCCTAGAAAACTACGAATCTCCGATGGGGTTTTGGGTACTTCCCAATTCATTATGGCCTCAATTTTGGCGGGATCCACTTGGAAACCACGCTCACTTACCATATGTCCAAGGAATTGGACTTTTCTAAGCCAAAATTCGCATTTAGAGAACTTTGCATAAAGTTTCTCTTGTCTTAATAATTCTAGGATGCACCGAAGATGTTTCTCGTGATCAGCTTGATTACGAGAATAGATAAGTATGTCGTCTATGAAGACAATGACAAACTTATCCAAATACGGTTTGCAGACTCTATTCATGAGGTCCAAGAATGCTGTTGTTGCATTGGTGAGCCTAAAAGGCATCACCAGGAATTCAAAATGACCATAGCGGGTCCTGAAGGCTGTCTTAGGAACATCTTCACTTCTAACCTTCAGTTGATGATATCCTGATCTCAAATATCTTGGAGAAATAACGAGCCCCTTGAAGTTGGTCAAATAAATCGTCGATCCTGGGCAGAGGATATTTATTCTTGATCGTCAACTTGTTCAGCTCTCGGTAAGCGATGCACATTCGCATCAAACCGTCTTTCTTCTTTACAGAGAGTATAGGAGCTCCCCAAGGCGAGGAACTAGGTTGAATAAAGCCTTTCTCTAAGAGTTCGTCTAGCTGCGTCCTCAATTCCTTCATTTCTGTCGGTGCTAGCCTATATGGATCTCTAGCTACGGGTGCTGATCTTGGTATAATATCAATCTTGAACTCCACTTGTCTATCTAGAGGTAGGCCTGGTAATTCCTCAGGAAAACATCAGGATACTCTGAGATAACTGGTTGATCTTCAAGGTTCGGCTTAGGTTCATTGATGGTTACTTGTGCCATGTAGATAACACAGCCTCTTCTCAAACACTTGGATGCCTTAAATAACGACACCTTGTCTGGCAATCCATAGTGTGAGTCTCCAGGTATGGTGATCATTTCACCAGATGGGGTTTTAATTTCAATGAGCTTTTTATCACAGGCATGCGGGCTTGGTTATGAGAGAACCAATCCATGCCTAAGACAACATCGAACCCCGCCAATTTCATTGGCAGAAGAGAGATAGGGATGGAATGATTCTTAATGGATATAGAGCATCCATCAAGAATGGAAGATGTGTATTCTATCGTTCCATCAGCAAGTTCTATCTCATAGGTTTTATCTAGAGTTCCTATGGGGAGGGTTAGTAGTTTACTAAACTTACGATTAACAAAAGATCGATATGCACCCGAATCAAAAAGAACTCTAGCATAAATATCATTAATGGGGAAAGTACCTGTTATGACATTGTCGTCATTAACATTTATTTGAAAGGCACGGGCATTCCCCTTCTTGGCCTCTCCAGGCTCTGCATCATTACTTTTGGGTTTCTTGGGGCAATTGTACGTTATATGCCCTTTTTCATTGCAGTTATAGCAAACTGCATCCTTCAGATCCTTACAATCTAAGGTCCTATGCCCTCTTCTTTTGCAGATACCACAGGGTTTGGTTTGTGGATTTATGCTACACTATCCCCAATGCCTATTGTGACATCCCGGTTTTTCAGATATCTTAAATGCACTACTTCACGGTTATTCATTCCTACGTTAAATTGGTTCGGAGACTTAAATAGCACGCTCGAAATAATTACGATAATTTTGTGGACTTGTCAAATGAATTACGTGCTATGTGTATTAAACGTTTAGAAGTTGGTGAATTATTATGTGATGTTCGATTTCGTGATTTGTTTTTAGTTATAAAATATATATAGTAAATATATAGACGAATCGAACCGAGCCGCGACACGAGCCGGCCTCACTTCCTTGCGACTCAAGTAGTTAATCTAAACTTGAGGACCAAGTGTTAGACCCAAACCAACCCACCCGAACCCCTTGCGGCCGTGAGTACCCAAACCGTAAACCCTTCCCTGTTCTCCTTACCCTTGCGCTATATATACACATACATGCATGAGCTTGGTTTCACAAAACAAAAACATACAAACCCTAGTTGTGAAACAGCCGTCAGCAGCCTCTCATTCACCTTCTCGATCGCAAGACAGCCTTGCTACACTCCCTCTTGAATCGCGGCAGCCCTCCCCTCACCATTCTCCTTCTCGGTCGCAAGTCTCGCCAACATCCGAATCAGTCCCATCTAGTTCTCGGCTCATTAATCCTATTGTTAAGGTTAGAATCTTATGTTATTTCGTTAATCATACTAGAGTTATGAATTATGGATCGTGTGTGTATGTAATGGTGGAAAGTATTAGGATGATAATCGATTGAATAGGCTAGTTTGCAAGTATGATGATTTGCGGAATTAAGAAACGTTAGGCTGTGTTTTGTTTAAAATAAAACTATATGTTATGATTAGGGTTTGCATGGGTATGATATATATGATAGTATATGATTGGAAATTCTGTTCTTGATCGCATATGTTCAATGTATCGATGGTTTAAGCGGGTTAGATTGTGATAAAGTGCTGAATCAGGATGCTGAATGGTGTTTACAGCCAACTTCAACTGGCTGTAACTTGGTTATTATTTATCGAAAAACGGATTTTCTAAAGTCTAAAACGTAGAGTTTTGAAAAACGATTCTAATGGCGCTGGATTCATATTTTTCTGAAGTCGTTTGATATTTTTAAGTGGCCAATTAAGTTCAGTAACTAAAGCTGTGAAAATCCTGAAAATTTGTTAGTTGTTTATCGAGTTGGATTTAATAATCTGTAGGGATTCGAATCATGAAATTTGTACAGAAACTAGATATGGAAATTTCCAGGAAACTCCAACTGGAATTTTGTTAATTGGACGAACGGTGATTTTTAAATGAATTCTTCCGTGTACTGCAGTCAGAAAGCGACGAATCTGACTGCAGCCTAGTATATTAATATTTATGAATAATTGGTAAAGTGTTAGGACTTGAAAAATTTATATAAAATTCTACAGTATAGTTGCCACCTTCTGTAAAATATTTGGAATTTTTGGAACGTTGGAACTATTTTATAAAAATCCTCGAAAACAGCCGAATTATGAGTATATAAGCTGAAACTTGATAACTTGCGAATGTGTGCACCAAAGTGTTGCATGGATTGGATTGTGTTCATGATAAATTGTTTTGATCACTATGTTCATATGAGGATACTTGCATGCATGTTTGAGTGTTAGGATTTGTGATTGTGTGGTACCGCTTTGTGCGTTAATTATGTGTAGGATTTGTATTGGTGTGTTCACACACTAACTTGAAATCAATTGACTTGTTAGGACGCAATTAGCGGTCCCACCATTTGCAACTTCTGTCTTACACTAACCGAGCAACTAAAGGTGAGTTCACGGCCCCTAATTTTATCCGGTTTTAAACAACAGGGGAGAAACATGTATACACTCTACAACTCTATCTCTTTACGTTATACGAAATTAACGTCATTTAATTATTCGGTAACTAAGTTAATGTTAATGTACGTTATGGTCACTAAGCAGCTATATCACACAAGTCCTCGACAATCTCTCGGATCGTTAGTATTGGGTTTAAATAGCGGGGAAATTATAAGTAGTACTACTGGGCCCGACAAGCCCCATCCGAGCTAGTCGTGCTAGCTGACCGGGTATGGTCAACGGGTGAATAATTTGGCCTAACTTCGCCATGGTCAGTGATAGGCCTGGCAACACGGAGGCACAACAGTCAGCTTCGATCGCGAACACTTACGTGACATAACTTTAGGCTAGCTACCTATATATATTAACATTGAACTTAATTACGAATCAACAATATTATCTCGGGTTAGGGATAATGGAACCAATAACTTTATTATTCCGGGTAAGGAATAACGGAACTATCATTATTATTCCGGGTAAGGAATAATGGAACTATCATTATTATTCCGGGTAAGGAATAATGGAACTATCAGTATTATTCCGGGTTGGGAATAATGAAACTAAATCGTTATCCCGGGTTAGGGATAACGGGGGAAACAAACTTATAACCGAACAAACGAATTTATGAAAACTTGTGAACTCACTCTTCTTTAATGTTGACACTTGTTTCTTTACATGTTTCTCAGGACGCTAGGAGCTCTAGGTGCACTCACTTGCATTGATCAAGACACCTTTTATCGAGTCTCATTTACAAACATTGTTTTGGGTTTTCCTTTAGTTTTGGCGTTTGTGTTGGCGCCCTTTTCTCTACTTTATTTTTATGCTTCCGCACAACCTTAAAAACTAATTCTTCCGCTAAACATTGAAAACTAACTAAGACAATATAAAATCTACAATGAATGGTTAAACAAATGATTTTGGAAAACGTATTATCAAATCATATAGAGTCGTTCGACGTACTAGTGTCTCAGATTCTGGTTTGTTCACACGCCTCGCGGTAAAACTCCGCAAGTGGAAATTGAGGGTGTGACACCTATATTTACAATTCTTGCACAGGGGTTTGTCATTAGACGCGTGCTGATTCTTCTTGAACCTAAAATTTCCTTTCTTTTTAAATCTTTGGGAGTTATATCCTCCCGTTTCCTCTTTCCGTCAGTTTCAGTCCTAACTGACCTTTGTCTTACCAAATCAAGGGTGAGGGAAAGAGATAGGTCTACAGCGGACCTATATGTACTAGGCTAAGCATCCTTTACCATTCCCTTTATTTCGGGCGCCAACCCATTTATAAAACGCGCAATGCTTTTGGATTAAGGGGTGATTAAATAGGAAACTAACCTAGATAGGGAATTGAAATCGGAGACGTACTTCCGACAGTCTAGGTTTTTCATTGAAAGAGACAAAAAGTCTGACTCTAACTTCTCCACCTCATGGGTTGGGCAGTAAGTTTCCTTAACAAGGTCCACAAACTTGGACCATCCTAAATTATACAGGTGTACTTTACCTGTAGACTGTATCATGGCTTTCCACCATATTAGGGCATCGCCCTTGAGGGATTGTGATGCGTACTTAACCACATCCTTATCAGCACAGTTGCTGATGTCTACAATCGTTTCCATCTCGTCTAGCCACTTTAGGGCTTCTACAGCTCCTTTCTCCCCGTTAAAGTCTCGGGGCAGACAAAGTACTTATAGGTACATCCGTTTTTAACAGAAGGGGATTTTTCAGCAAAATCTAATTTCTTTGGTTCACTCTTCGCATTTGATGAGTGAACGGAGCTCTCCTTATGAGCTGAAGATGGTGGAATAGATAAGGGTCTAGAGCGAGTGGCACTCGACTCTCTTAGTCTTTCTATGGCCTTTCCCATGGCCTTTTCGACAGCCGCATCAATGCGAGCTTGAAAATTTTCATCATCAATATTTTTGTTTTCAGCTTTATTAGATTCAACATTCCTGTGGCTACTTTGTGCTTCATTTGAATTGGCCATCTTTAAGTCTTGGTTTCTATACACCAATAAAGCTTCACTTAGCCATGGTATATCAACCATATCGGCTTTCAACATTGGATATAACAATCCATTGCCTATACTAGTGTGAATAACATCATAATTCTTAGGCTTAACATAACTATATTTGGCCTAGGTCTTAATAGGACCATCATAGGCAAATTACAATTTGGACGTAGTCCATATATTACTGGACAGTGAATCGCAGTGTCACAACTGTCATTGTCATAATTGACAATTTTATAGCTCATAGGCTTGTCCCTAATGGACGTAATAATTGGGCACATTGGCCGGTCACATTGGACCTAATATATATATATATATGTATATATATATGTATATATATATGTATATATATATATGGCGTATCAGCCTGTCACATTGATCATAAATTGGGCACATTGGCCTACATCATATCAGATGTATATGGCATATCAGCCTGTCTCTTTGGACATAAATTGGGCACATTGGCCTACATCATATCAGATGTATATGGCATATCATCCTGTCCCGTTGGACATAAATTAGGCACATTGGCCTTCCGTTGGACATAAATTGGCACATTGGCCTACATCATATCAGATGTATATGGCATATCAGCCTGTCCCGTTGGACATAAATCGGGCATATTGGCCTACATCATATCAGATGTATATGGCATATCAGCCTGGCACATTGGCCTGATGGCTAGTGTGGTTCCTCAAGCCACACTACCAAGAGTATGAATATTCTTTAATGTTACATAAGAGTCCCTTGATGATTGATTAATGGTCCGGTCACCTTCGACCTTAACGACCTTGGAGGTTTGGACCTAGTACCTTACCTCTGGATAGAAGGATAACTTCCCTTAACTATCTTGATAGAAGACCCCTTCGTACTTAACTATCATTTCTTGGCCAATATGTGGTCTACGCCACTTGGCATAATCAATCTATTAAGGTCTTTTTGGAATTAAGAGTAAATAGAGACGCTTGTTTTCAAGAGGATGAATACATGTATATATATAATTCCAAAATACTTCATTAAATTTCAATAGAAGTTACAATACTAGAAAAATGAAATAAATTGTCCATGCAAGGACTTAAAGGAAATAAACATGTCCTCACAGGGACTAAAAGAAATAACAATATCCTTTGCAGGGACTACATATAATTAGAAGAGACTTCACTCGTCCTTCTTTCCCTTGACCAACTTGGAGAGTTTCTTGAAGAAATTCTTTGTCTTCTTCTCTGTTTTCTCCGCCTGCTGCTGCATCTCTTTCATTCTTTCTAAGGCCTCATTAATGGCCTCAAGTGGTGGCGGAGGTTGTGGTTGAGGTTGTGGCATAACTGGATACTGGTACCCATAAGTTGGATATCCAGTCGGTGAATAAGTAGGTGGGAAAGGGACGGGTAAAGTGCATTATGCATAACCGCCTGCATGTAAGGGTCTTGCAACCATGCTTGATAGTCTACCGGTGTAGACGGGTTAAAAGGATCATATCCAGACGTGTCTGGATATGTGGGGATTGGGTTAGTATAACCCGATGGTGGTGGTTGAACAACAGGTGTTGGTGTTGGTTCCACTATAGGTGAAACATTAGAGGGTCCACCCATTTATGGGTCCTCTTGAATTGTGGGGTAGGAGTTGGACAAAGGTGGCAGCGATCCCGACCTTTGTCCGGCACGTACCGACATACGTGCTCCATGCTTCCTTCTTAGTGGTTCAGGTGGTGGTTGAGGTTGGTCTACCGGTTCCATGTGGACATCTTCTTGTATTGGGGGTGGTTGAGAATGATGAGAAGGAGTGTGGACGAAGGTGAATTGGTTCCATTGTTGGTCCCACTCATTAGGACCTTGGTAGGGCGACTCGGCATAAGAGTTCAAATCGCTTGAAATTTCAATGGGATGCATATTCGATCCCGACGGCGGCATAGGGTTTGGCTGGTCCAACTGATTTTGATCGGCTGGAGGCGTGTTAAAGTAATGGTTAGGGTTAAATTCTTCATGGTAAGAGTGATGCGAATGGGAATGGTGAGAATGATAGGAGTGGTAAGAGTGGTAAGAATTTTGGGAATTTGAGGGCGAGTGTCTATTAGAGACAGAACGTCTCGCCGGTTGCCAAGGAGACGAATCTCCTGATTCCTGGTAGGCATCTGAGTTGTGAGGTTGAGGGGGAATGTGCCCCGATGGTCCTTTCCTCATTGGACCTTTTCCTCTTCCACTTTGTCCTCGTACACGTGGCGGCATTTTCCTGTTAAAAATTCAATTCAAAACAATACTAATAACTTAATAATGAAATGAGTAATCCTAGGTCAATGCCTAGACTCGGAAGTCTAAGGAATGTGCTCATGTAAGTTTGAGATTAAACATAAAAGGCTAGTGTTTAATTCTCTCAAACTTTGGCTCTGATACCAACCTGTCACACCCCGGATTTCCAACCCGAAATCAATACACTGGTGGGACTGCGTGGGGAGTATCGTGACGTCAGTTGATAATCATCATAGTCAATTAAACATGGCACAGTGGAAGTCTTGGAGTAAAATTATTATTACAAACCGAATGTTCGAAAATACAAAATAATACACAGGCTCGTAATAGAAGATCCACAGGTGGATCATAAATTGTACATGGAAAGAATATAAAACAGACTTTGGGCAGATTTTGGATTTGCAAGATCCTCTATCACTATCGAGAACTTCCAGCCTATTTTCGTATTGTACCTGCAGTTTAGTCTTTTAAAAATACGTCAGCTTTTGCTGGTAAATACACCCAACCGACTCGTTTTGAAAACATTTCAAAAATGTTTTAAGTGCGTATCAGCACAAAATCTTTTTATAACTTGGGTTAATTGACCGTCCAACCTTGTTAACAGATTTACATGTTTGTCCATACATACGGGGTCCGGTACGGAGACCGAGACACAATTAACATACGCATCACTTTGGACTCACAAAGGAGTCAATTCCTCCCAACTTTGTGGGAATGCATAATTGAACGTCTATCAGGTGTATGCCTACACCCGCGCTAAGGTCGTGGCCATTTCTATTGTAATGAGCCAAAGATGTCCAGGACAGGATAGTTAACCCCCGATGTTTAAATCATCAAACAAAACTGATTAAAATATGCGGATTTACTAGTCCCGAACCGGCGTTCGATTGATCCCATTTCTGACCAATCGGTAATAATTTACCGTAACCTAAGCCCGTATAGGGGAAATAGGTAGAGAGTATTTACCTGAGCTAGTCTTCTTTTAATTTTTTTAATAACTCAGCTGTACACAAAGGGACTAAGTGCAGATAGCATTTACCGGCAAGTCTCTAGTCTGGATTATGGCATAAACTAACCAATTAAATACTAACGGTCTTATTTAAGTCATTGACTTAAACCGACTAGCGTACTTGATCAATACGTATGACGCTAGATTAAACGATGATTGGATAGAATGTAGTTTAATCCCAACAAGTACCTTGACTTGTATAATATGGGTAATGTCACACCCCGACCCGCAGCGGAAAAGGTGATCGGGGCATGATTGGGTTATCATCAAAGCTCATGACATTTATTTTAACGTTTCATATTCATTAATACACTTTAATGGAAAATTACAATCAATATTACAACATGTCCTAAATATCAATCTAGGCTTCATTGTTTTCTTCTAAGGCATTTCCTATGTTTTCCTTGCTTCATCCTGTTCACCTGTATCATGTGTAAAAGGGTTTTTGGATCAACAAAAAGTTGGCGAGTGAATCCTATGGAAAACATTTGAACAAGTTTATTTAATTGATTATAAAATAAGTGCACAACCACACATGAGTAAAAATAGATGTAAACTTATTCACCAATCAATTTAATAATAAACAATACACACATGAACAATAATGGATCATTTAGAGGCACGCGTTGCTCAACTCGTCTCTCACGAGGAACTGATGGGCCTAATGAATGAATTGCATAAACATGATTATAAGAAAGACATAACTACAAACAATATAAACTCAATAATACACACATGAACAATAATGGATTGGTTTTGAGGCACGCGTTGCTCAACTCGTCTCCCACGAGGAACTGATGGACTTAATGAATGAATTTCATATAAGTTGACAAAATGAAATACATAATCACAACAATATAAACAATCTAAGTTTAGATTACGATATGGTATGGCACAAGTTTAAATAAACGAGTTAATTATTTTGTGACACATGACACACCCCAAAACGTGTAATTAAAAAGGGGGAGTTGTAAGATTCACTCACAGTGGGTGCGTTCGGTTGATGATGTTGAATGCACGCGAAGTGGTTTTAACCACGAGTGAAATTAACCTAGATAAATAGCATTATGGTTCGGTAAGTAAACGGATTTTATTAATCCATTTTAGTAGGATTGTTGGGTGTATTTTTGTGAGTTCAAGGCTATTTTCTAACCTTAAAAATGTTATTTTTAAGTATTTTTAATTGATTTTTAATTAAAATAAATAAATAAAAATAATAAAAAAAGTTGACTTTTTTACCGTTGACCTTTGACCTTTGACCTTTGACCTTGACTGTTTGACCGGTTCGTATGCGTGTAAGTGTGCGCTGAGTGAGGCTCGAACCCGAGACCTCCCGTACGCGTGCACGCAGCTCTACCAACTGAGCTACGTGTCTAACCCGAAATATTTCTGTTTTTAATTATATTTATATATTAATTAGATTAATCCGAAAATCAACTTATTTCTAAAAAGGTTTTTAATCAGTGACTCGGTGCGCTCCACGGTCTCGAACCCGGGACCTGTGGTTTAGGTTAACACACAGTCCACCGCTGGACTGTGTGTTTAACTTGTTATATAAACCGATTTTTATTATACTTAAATACAAACTAAGTATTTTCATTTCTAACTTATTTAAAAAGTTAGATAATTGTCCGAATCGGTGCAGTAGACCGGACTCGAACTCGTGACGTGTGTTTAAACGTTCACACAGTCCACCACTGGACTGTGTGTCTAACTTGGTTATTATTCCGGTTATTAATAAACTTAACATGTAACAGCGGTGACTCCGGTTCTGTTAACAAAAAAGGCATTTTTATTAAGGCAGCATGCGTGGGTCAAGATTCGAACTCGAGACGTTTACATGTTTAATGTGCACACAGTCCACCGCTGGACTGTGTGTCTAACCTGAGTTATATCTTGATTTATAATAAACTTATATGTTACCGAAACTTCGTCTTCTTCGTCAGTCTTAACCAGAATCGGAAGTCCGACTGGTTCGATGTTTTAATCGTGTTCTTTAGTGTTTTGAGGTTAATTACAGATGAGATATGTAAAAAGAATGAAAGATTTAAGCGTAAGGTATACCGACTGGACTCCTCTGTTTCTCCGGCAGAACTCCGGCGACAGCAAAATATTCCGCCGTCGTGTGTCTTGCGGCAGAGAGTCTTCAGAAAGCTTGAAAAGGATGTGGGTGACTTCGGTATAAGCTCAGGTGGTTCAGTAAGGCTCAGAAGTGAAGGGTTCGGTTTTCCGGCGATGTGCAGAATTTTTCCGGCGAATGGAATTACGTCGGGTAAAGGTGCGGTTTTGAGCGAAAAAGCTTGCAGAGGTTTGAGGGGGTATTTATAAGGCAGGTCATCGATGAATTTGGTCCGATTTCCGACTTGATTCGTCGGTTAGAAATTCTCCGGCGGTTATAGCTTGTGTCACGGACTCAGGCGTCGGTTATAACCGATGTAGCGATTAAGTTTTACGTTATAACTGAAGATATCGTAAATTCTTGGCGAGTTAGTCGGGATTTCCGACGACTGAAATTTGGGCGCCGGTTTTTGAATTTGGGATTCATGATATGAATTAATTGATTCTAATAATTAACAAAGAACACTAGTGGCGTAGTGGTTGAGTGTGTGTGTGTTAAGTCTGTTGAACCGGTTACTGACCCGGGTTCGAAACCCGGCAGAACCATTTTATTTTTATTTCATTATTTTTAACAATTTTTCAAAAACAAATTATATATTCCAATATAATAATTAATTATGTATCGTTTAAAATTAATTTGAGCATTAAATACGCCACGAAATTTTAAACTGATTGTTCGGTTAATAAACGGAGCGGGTTTGGTAAAATCCGTTTTTGACGGATGTTACAGTATCCCCTGCTTTTTAGAATGATGGTGTTTAGTTTGACAGTTACATACTTAGAAGAAAAGTACGAGTTTAAATTTTTTGTTTGAGGCGGTAACGTCCCTTGTAAGGTTTAAGTACCCTATTACAGGAATCGTTTTTTTTTTGTTGCCTACTGTAAAAGTATTGATAAGCAAAATTGATTCGCTAAATATGATATCATGCATAAGAGTTGGGATATGTTTGGAAGGATATGGTTATATCCTAAGGCAAAACTTCTAATACTATAACCTACATGGAACTTCTCATAACCATCTAACAATACCTCTGATCCTTTGACAAGAATACTTATACATAGGAAGTACCAGCGACGTATCCACCATATTCTTGTCAAATTTTCATTGGTTTTATCAGTAAGTTATGATTGGTTCTATGACTATAGAACATAAATAAACACAACAGCTAATATTTGAAACCACATTCTGATAGCATATATGTTTGAATGGTGACAGTTCCTCTCTCGTTTGTTATGATGGAGAGGTTAGTTTATGTAGAAATGGAACACAATCCAATTTCTTTAAATAGCGAGATGATATAAATGTAACACAAATTTTAACCCAGGGCAATACTAAATCCTACATGGAACTTCTCATAACCGCCTGATAATGCCTCTGATCCTTTAGCAAGAATACTTATATATAGGAAGTACCAGCGGCGTATCCACCATATTCTTGCCAAATTTTCATTGGTTTTATCCACAAGTTATGATTAGTTACCAAGAAACTACTAAATCCTACATAGAACTTCTCATAACCATCTGACAATGCCTCTGATCCTTTGACAAGAATACTTATATATAGGAAGTACCAGCGACGTATCCACCATATTCTCGTCAAATTTTCATTGGTTTTATCAGTGAATTATGATTAGTCCTATGTGACTCTACAACCATTACAACAAACACAAAATACTGAAAATGAAAAAAAATGTCTGTGCGATCAAGGCTCAATCAAACGGAGCCGATCGTATTGCATGTACTGAAAATGAAAATGTTTGTGCGATCAAGGCTCAATCAAGCGGAGCCGATCGTATTGCATGTACTGAAAATAATAAACTTAATCTAAACAACAATCACACAACAACCTATACATGGAACCTCTCATAACCGCCTGATAATGCATCCGATCATTTGACAAGAATACTTATATATAGGAAGTACCAGCGGCGTATCCACCATATTCTTGTCAAATTTTCATTGACTTTATCCACAAGTTATGATTAGTTCTATGTGACTCTACTACAAACACAACAACCACAAAATACTGATAATGAAAATGTCTGTGCGATCAAGGCTCAATCAAACGGAGCCGATCGTATTGCATGACTGAAAATGAAAATGTCTGTGCGATCAAGGCTCAATCAAATGGAGCCGATCGTATTGCATGTACTGAAAATAATAAACTTAATCTAAACAACAATCACACAAACAGCCTATACATGGAACCTCTCATAACCGCCTGATAATGCCTCCGATCTTTTGACAAGAATACTTATATATAGGAAGTACCAGCGGCGTATCCACCATATTCTTATCAAATTCTCATTGGCTTTATCCTTAAGTTATGATTGGTTCTATGTGATAAAGAAAAACATAAAACTAAACGATTGGAGTTGAATCTGGATTTTCGGTGAAGAGGACTAGTTGGGTATCTTCGTTTGGGCCGTCATTATCTTTGACAGGATTGGCGTTGATGTTGAAGACTCTTCCTCTTGCTGATGGCCTAGCGGTTGGGTGTCTTGCGGCTGGACACCTCTGTTTGTCCGGCAGAACTCCGGCGACAGCAAAAGATTCCGCCGTCGTGTGTCTTGCGGCAGAGAGTCTTCAGAAAGCTTGAAAAGGATGTGGGTGACTTCGGTATAAGCTCAGGGGTTCAGTAAGGCTCAGAAGTGAAGGGTTCGGTTTTCCGGCGATGTGCAGAAGTTTTCCGGCGAATGGAATTACGTCGGGTAAAGGTGCGGTTTTGAGCGAAAAAGCTTGCAGAGGTTTGAGGGGGTATTTATAAGGCAGGTCATCGATGAATTTGGTCCGATTTCCGACTTGATTCATCGGTTAGAAATTCTCCGGCGGTTATAGCTTGTGTCGCGGACTCACGCGTCGGTTATAACCGATGTAGCGATTAAGTTTTACGTTATAACTGAAGATATCGTAAATTCTTGGCGAGTTAGTCAGGATTTCCGACGACTGAAATTTGGGCGCCGGTTTTTGAATTTGGGATTCATGATATGAATTAATTGATTCTAATAATTAACAAAGAACACTAGTGGCGCAGTGGTTGAGTGTGTGTGTGTTAAGTCTGTTGAACCGGTTACTGACCCGGGTTCGAAACCCGGCAGAACCATTTTATTTTTATTTCATTATTTTTAACAATTTTTCAAAAACAAATTATATATTCCAATATAATAATTAATTATGTATCGTTTAAAATTAATTTGGGGCATTAAATACGCCACGAAATTTTAAACTGATTGTTCGGTTAATAAACGGAGCGGGTTTGGTAAAATCCGTTTTTGACGGATGTTACAGGTAAACTATAAACATTCTAGATTTTGAGACTTAAATGACAAGGTTAAACCCGTTTGGATTAATTTTCGTAAAATAGTTACATATACTTAACCGAGTGCATATTAGCGATATCGGGTAACCGGATAAGTCATGGACAAGTTCTATATGCCATTATACTTTAAATAAATGAAAATATCGGTAGGATATTAACTTATATGCTCGTTAAGGTTTTAAAACGAAACTATGCCTCATAAGAGCGTTTTGGTAATTTCATATCGTATTAAAGAAACTTGAACATATTTTAAGTTTATAACCATAAGTATTCCAGAAAAATATTTTATTTATTATATAATATCAATTGGATATCATTTATATGTGTACTTCACCTTTTGTGTCCAAACTATGCACCGAATGGGCATTTTGGTCATTTTACACATAGTTTATTATATTTGGGATTCTGAGTTTATAACATGTACCTACTGTAATTATGTTTAAAATGATTTTTAAAATCAGTAGGTATCAATTCTTGGTCAATAATATGGTTTAAAACCATACTATGCGCCGAAACGGTACTTATGTCGTAAAATGACGTCTTTAAGCGATGTTTACGAAAACTGATGTTAAGGTTAGATTAAAATGTTTAAAATATGTTATTTAATATAACATATCATTAGGTAAATGATTTACCTTGAAAAGATTTGATTAAAACCATTTTATAAGCCACAGGGGCTAAAATCGTCATTTATCGACATGGTTTAAGGACCTGTTTGAAAACTCAGTTTATGTCACACCCCGACCCGCAGCGGAAATAAGAGTCGGGGCATAATTGGGTTATCACCAAAGCACATGACATTTACTATTATGTTTCATAATTAAATGAAGTCAAAGTTACATTTCTCAAACATCCAAACATGTTCATTCATTACAAGGGAAAATAACCAAACATAATAATCCAAATACTAAATCGTTTTATTTCTTCTAATCCAGGTCCTATGTGTTCCTAGCTGCTGCTGGTTCACCTGTATCATGTGTAAAATAGGAGGTTTTTGGGTCAACATAAGTTGGCGAGTGAACCTTATAGATAAACATTTGATAATGATTTTATGGTTAGTTTATCAATAAAATATTGTGCATAATCATAAAAGAGCACATGTATGAAATCAAACATTGGCAAATATCAGTTACAATTATAACATACTTTAACATTCGATAGCATACATGAACATACCAATATCATATGATAACTAACATAAATGAACTGTGCGATCAAGGCTCAATCAAACGGAGCCGATCGTATTGCATGAACTGGAAATGTAAATTGAACTGTGTGCTCAAGGCTCAATCAAACGGAGCCGAACGTATTGCATGAACTGGGAATGTAAATTGAACTGTGCACTCAAGGCTCAATCAAACGCAGCCGAGCGTATTGCATGTATTGAAATGTAAAATGAAATGACCGATCAAGGCTCAATCAAACGGAGCCGATCGTGCGGGCACGCCAAAATCAACCGCATAATAAAATGGGGATCAAGCTCAACCTCGATGGATGGGGAGCTGCGGCCTCGGCAATTGCATGTACTGAAATAATAATTTGCATCCAATAATAACTGCTTAACAGTAATAAACTAATACACATGTCATGATATGATGTATGCACAATGATTTCGTTATAATAGGTAAATAAACAAGACACATGATACACCCAAAACGTGATTAAAACGGGGAATTTGAAGAGTTCACTCACATTGGGTGCGTTGAACTGAAGATGGTGAGATGCGCACGATTTAGATGAGCGGATCGACGAGGAGTACTAACCTAATAATAATGGAAAAGTATATTAAATGGATGGATTTTATTAAGGATTTTTAATGGGATTTTTAGATATATTTTTGTGAGTTTATGGCTATTTTCTATCTTTAAAAATGCTATTTTTAGGTAATTTTTAATTGATTATTTAAATTAAAATAAACAAATAAATATATAAAAAAAATATTATTATTTTTACTGTTTGACCATTGACCGTTGACCGTTGACCGGTTCGGTCAGCGGTAAAGGTTGCGCCAAGCGGGATTCGAACTGGTGACCTTCAGTTCACGTGCACGTAGCTCTACCAACTGAGCTACGTGACTAACCCGTTAGAAACTCAGTTTTAATTATATTTATATACTTATTCGAATTAACCGAAAATACCTTTATTTACAAAAACGTTTTAATTCAATTGACCGGTGCTTGGGACAGGGTTCGAACGCGCGACGTGGAGTTTATTTTGCACACAGTCCACCGCTGGACTGTGTGTCTAACCCGGTTATATTCTTGATTTATATTATACTTAACAACTACCCGCTCTAACCCGGTTAGTTCATGAATAAAAAAAGAATGTTATTACGTAAAGCGTGTGTGTATTAAGGTTCGAACTCGGGACGTGTATATGAACTTTGCACACAGTCCACCGCTGGACTGTGTGTCTAACCCGTTTATAAACCGGATTTTAATTACTCTTATATTCTGAAATAGATTCATCTTCTTCGTTGGATTACACTGTCAGCGTAATTCGACTGGTTGAAGTTGATTTTGCGATTTACAAAGATCTTAGACACTAACAGTAATTCAAGAGTAAGGAATGGAGAGAGTTTAAAGAACAGAATTTACCGATTGTAGATAATCACAGAAATCCGGTGAAGGTTTTGTCGGTACAGGAAATGAACTCCGACTGTTGAAACAATTAACAGTGTGGATCGATTATTTATAGAATTAAATCACCTAAACAAAGTTTAAATGAAGTGTAGGATATCTTACCAGTTCACAGTGGGATTCCGGCAATTTCAGAAACTTTCCGGCGAAGGTGAGATTTCCGATAATCGTTGGCTAAGATTGATTCTGATGATGGAGTTGTGTTAGAGATTGACTAATCACATGATTTAAACAAAAAGAGTCGAAGGAATTACCGTGAGAATGCGAGTCCCGGTTTTCTGGTGAGTTGCAGAAAAATTCCGGCGATCGGATTCAGAGGATCTTACGGTTCAGAAACTTGATGAAAATGAAATTGAGTGTTGTTGTGATAGTTATGAATCGCGCAAATGATCAGAACTTGAATTAAATCAGAGTTTGATAAGTTTTCGGTTTCAAATACCGGAAATGATGAAGTCTTTATGTTCATTCAATTCAGACTTAATTAGAAACCGAAATACATCGGTTATAAGCTGGCCAATAGAAGTCGAAATGATTTAGCGTTCGGTTTGCCGGTTTCCGTTATTCAGATGGCATCAATGGTTAATTCGAGTTCGCGTATAAGTTCCATTTGGTTGCCAATTGTTAACAGAAAACACATTGTGGCAGAGTGGTTTGGGAAGTGGATGTTAAGTCTTGGAATGCCTCAGCTGACCCGGGTTCGAGTCCCGGCAGCTTCAGTTGTTTTTTATTTATTTTATTTTAACTTTTTAACAAATTTAATTTTTATAGTTTAGTTTATTTATTAATTATGCAACGTTTAAACTCAAAATAATCATAAATAATTAATGTACTTTCATAACTTAGTATTTGATTACAAAGCGGAGCGGGTTTTGGAGACCCGATTTATACAAATGTTACAGTATCCCCTACTTTTAGGAATTTCGTCCCGAAATTTAAACGGTTGAAGTAGCAGGAAAAAGATGCGGGTATTTTTCACGCATTGAGTCTTCACGTTCCCAAGTAAACTCAGGTCCCCGTTTCGACTCCCAGCGTACCCTAACAATAGGAATGCGACTTCGTCGTAGACGCTTTTCTCCATAGTCCATAATCTCCACTGGTCTTTCAAAAAAATGCATGGATTCATCGATCTGAATATCTTCCAGTGGAATATGAAGATTCTCATCAGCGAGGCACTTCTTCAAGTTCGACACGTGGAATGTGGGATGAATCCTGTCGAGTTCTTCCGGTAGGTCAAGCTTGTATGCTACAGGACCTACTCTTTCGAGTATCTTGAAAGGTCCTACGTAACCTGGTGCTAGCTTTCCCTTTTGACCAAAACGAACTACTCCCTTCCACGGTGATACTTTTAAAAGCACATGATCACCAACGCTAAACTCCAAGGGCTTCCGTCGTTTATCTGCGTAACTCTTTTGACGACTTTGAACCGCTAGAAGATTGTTTCGGATTTGATGAATCTTATCTGTGGTTTCTTGGATCAATTCTGGACCAGTAATTTGTGCTTCCCCAATTTCGTGCCAACAAACAGGAGATCGGCACTTTCGACCATATAAAGCTTCAAAAGGTGCCATGCCGATGCTAGAATGATAACTGTTGTTGTACGAAAATTCAACTAACGGTAGGTGGGCGTCCCAATTTCCCTTGAAGTCTATGACACATGCTCTAAGCATGTCCTCAAGGGTTTGAATGGTGCGCTCAGACTGTCCATCAGTTTGAGGATGATAGGCGGTACTGAGATCTAGTCGAGTGCCCATAGCGGATTGTACTGCTTGCCATGTTCGTGAGGTGAAACGACCATCACGATCAGAAATAATACTTAATGGTACTCCATGTCGGCTGACGATTTCGTTGATATAAATACGAGCAAGCTTTTCGTTCTTGAAATCTTCTCGAATAGGGATAAAGTGAGCTGATTTTGTAAGTCGGTCTATAATCACCCATATAGTGTCATACCCACTAGAAGTGCGAGGTAACCCGGTAATGAAATCCATGGTTATATTTTCCCACTTCCATACAGGTATTTCCGGTTGGACTAGAAGTCCTGAGGGTCTTTGGTGTTCAGCCTTCACCTTAGAACATGTGAGACACTTGGAAACAAAAACGGCAATATCTTTCTTCATTCCAGGCCACCAATAGGTGTACCGTAGGTCTTGATACATCTTATCGGCTCCTGGGTGTATAGAATATCGCGTCTTATGAGCTTCATGCATGAGTGTTTCACGAAGATTGATGTGTTAGGAATCCATATACGATCTAGGTAATACAAAATACCATCAGATTTAGTTTCAAGTTTTAGCTCGGCTCCACAGGACATCTCTTTTTGTACATCTTCCTCTGTTATTGAAACGTGTTGAGCTTCTCGAATTTGATCCTTAATATTGGTTATAATTTGCGAACATAGAAGATGAATGGAGTTCGCATAACCCTTTCGACTAAGTGCATCAGCCACCACATTTGCTTTACCAGGGTGGTATCTGATTTCACAGTCGTAATCATTTAGGAGTTCGACCCATCTTCGTTGCCTCATATTTAACTCTTTCTGATTGAAGATATGTTGAAGACTCTTGTGGTCAGTGTAGATTTCACACTTCGTACCATAGAGATAATGTCTCCATATCTTAAGAGCAAATACCACAGCTCCAAGTTCAAGGTCATGAGTGGTGTAGTTCTTTTCGTGTGTCTTGAGCTGCCTTGAGGCATAAGCTATGACTTTTCCTCTTTGCATGAGAACGCAACCTAATCCTTGCCCTGACGCGTCGCAATAGACTACAAAATCATCACAACCTTCAGGAAGAGTGAGGATTGGTGCATCACAAAGTTTTTGCTTAAGAGTTTGAAAAGCTTCTTCTTGCTTGGGTCCCCATACGAATGGTTTTCCCTTATGGGTTAAAGCCGTGAGTGGCACCGCAATGCGAGAGAAGTTTGAAATGAACCGACGATAATAGCCAGCTAGTCCAAGAAAAGACCTTACTTCAGTTGGTGTACGTGGAGCTTGCCATTCTTGAACTGCTTTGATCTTTGATGGGTCCACATGTATTCCTTTGTCATTGACTACATGCCCGAGAAATTGCACCTCTTTTAACCAGAATTCACATTTAGAGAACTTGGCATAAAGCTTTTCCTTTTCTAGAAGTGCAAGAACAAGTCGCAGATAACGCTCATGATCAGCTTTAGATTTTGAATAGATAAGAATATCGTCGATGAATACAATAACAAATCGATCAAGGTAAGGTTTGCAGACTCTATTCATTAGGTCCATGAAAACAGCTGGTGCGTTGGTTAATCGAAACGGCATAACCATGAATTCATAGTGACCATATCGAGTTCGAAAAGAAGTTTTAGGGACGTCTTCTTCATGCACTCTAAGCTGATGATAGCCAGATCGAAGGTCGATTTTCGAAAAGCAACTGGCACCTTGTAGTTGGTCAAGAAGATCATCTATGCGAGGTAAAGGATATCGATTTTTGATAGTTAACTTGTTGAGCTCTCTGTAGTCGATGCACATGCGAAAAGATCCATCTTTCTTCTTTACAAAAAGTACAGGTGCACCCCAAGGCGATGAACTGGGGCGTATAAATCCCTTGTCAGTCAACTCTTGCAATTGACTGGCTAGCTCTTGCATTTCAGAGGGGGCTAACCTATATGGAGATTTTGCCACTGGTGTAGCACCAGGTATAAGATCGATACGGAATTCGACATCTCTGATTGGAGGAAGTCCTGAAATGTCGTCAGGAAAGACTTGTGGAAAATCTTTTACAACAGGAATATCTTCAAGTTTCTTCTCTGTGGTCCCCTTTTTGATGATATGGGCTAAAAACGCGACATAATTCTTGCGAAGGTATTTTTGAGCTTGAAGACAAGACATTAAGTTGAGCCCTTTCGACGAGGTTTCTCCAATGATTCGAAGAGTCTGACCGTTTGAAAGAGGAATACGAATAAATTTCTCACGACATACAACTTCCGCATGATGTAGACTGAGCCAATCCATACCGATTATGATGTCGAAACTTCCCAGCTTCATAGGAATAAGATCGACTGAGAAATCGTGGTCGTTTAGGGTGAGCGTACAGTTGCGTAAAATAGAGTCTAATGAAACTGGTTTTCCGTCCGCAACTTCCACCGTTATGGATTCCGTGAGCTTATCCCGATTTTTACTTAAAATAGGTTCAAATTCTAATGACACGAAACTTCTATCCGCACCAGTATCAAATAACATAGAGGCATATCTACCATTCATAAGAAACGTACCGTTGACCACATTGCCGTCAGCTCTGGCCTGGTTTGCGTTAATATTGAAAGCCCTTCCTCTAGCAGGTGGAGGAGCTTGGTTCGCTTGATTCACAGGGTTGGCTTGGGCCTGAGCATGAATAATATTGACCAGCCTTGGACATGTGTTCCCGAAATGACTTGGGTCGCCGCAGTTGAAACAAGCCCGCATAGGTTGGCCCATAGGGTAATTGGGTTGATACTATGTTTGGGCTAAATGTTGAGTGGGTGGATATGGTTGTTGTTGGGCTTGACCCATTAACTGTTGGTGGGTTTGGATTATAGGTTGGTGGCGGTTTGTTCGTTGAAGCGTGCGGCAGTTTTGAACAATGTGTCCGGCGCGACCGCAGCCGGTACAGTATTGGCAAGGATAGTCAGGGGAGTGGTGATACTGATAACGGTTACATTTTGGTAGTGGCCTTGTCTATGGTTTTCTGTATGGCGCGGGTGGAGGAGTGGCTTGAGTGATGGGTGCAGCAGGAACAGGGGTGTTGGTTTAGGTGACTGCAAAGTTCCTGGTGTTACAATTCCTCTTGTTAGCAAATTTAGAGGAAGGAATGTGGTGGTTTGAGGTTTGTCCCTCAGCAGGGGTTTTCTTCTTTTCCTCCTTGAACTTCCCATTGCGAATTCGGTTTTCGGTCAGTTCTGTTGCCAACTCCATGGCAGCTTCGAGTGTTACCGGTGAAACGCTGAGGACCGAATCTTGGATTTTCGAGGGAAGTCCTCGAATGTAATGTTCGATCAGACGGTAGGTTGGAGTGAATAAGTTTAGTACCATTTGGTTCAACTCCAAGAACCTTTTGTTGTAAGTAGAGTGATCACCATCTTTTTGCTTCAAGGCATGAAATTCATCCTCCAATTTCTTAATTTCACTTCTAGGACAGAATCGCCTAGTCATGATTTCCCTTAACTCCTCCCAAGTTAAGGCCATCGCATCTTCCGTTCCCCTCTTTCCTTTCTCAGTATTCCACCAAGTGAGAGCTACCCCAAGTAGTCTCCCGGTGGCATAACGAACTTTGCGATCCTCAGGACAATCGCAGTTTAAGAACACATTTTCCATCTCCTCGAACCAATGTAGGAGAGCAGTGACTCCCTCAGTCCCTTCGAATTTTGGAGGATCGCAGGACTTAAAATGTTTGTAGGAGCATTTGATGGTAGGAGGGTTGTTGATGATCTGGTCCTGTTGTTGAGGAGGGTTAGTAGGATTTGCAGCAAGGGCTTGTTGTACTTGTACTACGATGTCAGGTAATATCGTGGCCATTTGATTCGCGATATGAGTGGCCAAACGTTCCCGAGACTTTTCTGAATTCCTACCCCTTCGATGCTGTCTAGATGACATCTACAGGATCATAAAATGAGAAGATTGTGAGTTTATGATGTCTTTTTAGGTGTCATGTGTCTTTAAGAAAATGAAAATAACATAAATATCAATAATGCAACTACATCCAAAGGATGTCTTGGGTTCGCTCATGTTGGGCCTCAAATGTCCCCCATACCTTCACCTATATAGTCATGTGGGCCCCCATGGCTATTGGCTTGGTAGGATTCACATTAGTATTGGCAATTTAACACTCGCATCCCCCGAATGCTAACCACAAAATATGTTCATGAGATGTTTGGTCGGAACGTGTCCAGGTGTAGACACAATGACAACTCAAAGTGGAATTAGCTCTCACGACGTTTGGTATAGCATGCTTTGGCCTAATAGGTATTTCGTACTCTCATCGTTAGTCCCCAGGTAGGCAAACTGGTCCTTTATTTTGGATTTATACGAATGCCAGCCTAGACAGGACGTTCCGACTACGGTACTAGTACCCTTCCAGTTACTACATGCCCGTCATGAGAACTCACTTTGATGAGATTTGAAAACACGAAAATCATTGTAAAATCAATCATGATGTGGTGTGTGCTTGCATGGATGTGATATGTTATGATCATACGATTTCATGATAGGCATTATTTGATAATACATACTTATGAACATGCTTGAACAATATCAAATGTAACATTTAACATAAACATATAAACATCATGAAATTTGGCATATAACACACAAAATTCTTATAAGTTTCTAATTGACTATAGTATAGGCTCTAAGGGTCTAATAACCTATCCTATATCCCTATAGTCATGGCTCTGATACCAATCTGTCACACCCCGACCCGCAGCGGAAATAAGAGTCGGGGCATAATTGGGTTATCACCAAAGCACATGACATTTACTATTATGTTTCATAATTAAATGAAGTCAAAGTTACATTTCTCAAACATCCAAACATGTTCATTCATTACAAGGGAAAATAACCAAACATAATAATCCAAATACTAAATCGTTTTATTTCTTCTAATCCAGGTCCTATGTGTTCCTAGCTGCTGCTGGTTCACCTGTATCATGTGTAAAATAGGAGGTTTTTGGGTCAACATAAGTTGGCGAGTGAACCTTATAGATAAACATTTGATAATGATTTTATGGTTAGTTTATCAATAAAATATTGTGCATAATCATAAAAGAGCACATGTATGAAATCAAACATTGGCAAATATCAGTTACAATTATAACATACTTTAACATTCGATAGCATACATGAACATACCAATATCATATGATAACTAACATAAATGAACTGTGCGATCAAGGCTCAATCAAACGGAGCCGATCGTATTGCATGAACTGGAAATGTAAATTGAACTGTGTGCTCAAGGCTCAATCAAACGGAGCCGAACGTATTGCATGAACTGGGAATGTAAATTGAACTGTGCACTCAAGGCTCAATCAAACGCAGCCGAGCGTATTGCATGTATTGAAATGTAAAATGAAATGACCGATCAAGGCTCAATCAAACGGAGCCGATCGTGCGGGCACGCCAAAATCAACCGCATAATAAAATGGGGATCAAGCTCAACCTCGATGGATGGGGAGCTGCGGCCTCGGCAATTGCATGTACTGAAATAATAATTTGCATCCAATAATAACTGCTTAACAGTAATAAACTAATACACATGTCATGATATGATGTATGCACAATAATTTCGTTATAATAGGTAAATAAACAAGACACATGATACACCCCAAAACGTGATTAAAACGGGGAATTTGAAGGGTTCACTCACATTGGGTGCGTTGAACTGAAGATGGTGAGATGCGCACGATTTAGATGAGCGGATCGACGAGGAGTACTAACCTAATAATAATGGAAAAGTATATTAAATGGATGGATTTTATTAAGGATTTTTAATGGGATTTTTAGATATATTTTTGTGAGTTTATGGCTATTTTCTATCTTTAAAAATGCTATTTTTAGGTAATTTTTAATTGATTTTTAAATTAAAATAAACAAATAAATATATAAAAAAAATATTATTTTTTTTACTGTTTGACCATTGACCGTTGACCGTTGACCGGTTCGGTCAGCGGTAAAGGTTGCGCCAAGCGGGATTCGAACTGGTGACCTTCAGTTCACGTGCACGTAGCTCTACCAACTGAGCTACGTGACTAACCCGTTAGAAACTCAGTTTTAATTATATTTATATACTTATTCGAATTAACCGAAAATACCTTTATTTACAAAAACGTTTTAATTCAATTGACCGGTGCTTGGGACAGGGTTCGAACGCGCGACGTGGAGTTTATTTTGCACACAGTCCACCGCTGGACTGTGTGTCTAACCCGGTTATATTCTTGATTTATATTATACTTAACAACTACCCGCTCTAACCCGGTTAGTTCATGAATAAAAAAAGAATGTTATTACGTAAAGCGTGTGTGTATTAAGGTTCGAACTCGGGACGTGTATATGAACTTTGCACACAGTCCACCGCTGGACTGTGTGTCTAACCCGTTTATAAACCGGATTTTAATTACTCTTATATTCTGAAATAGATTCATCTTCTTCGTTGGATTACACTGTCAGCGTAATTCGACTGGTTGAAGTTTATTTTGCGATTTACAAAGATCTTAGACACTAACAGTAATTCAAGAGTAAGGAATGGAGAGAGTTTAAAGAACAGAATTTACCGATTGTAGATAATCACAGAAATCCGGCGAAGGTTTTGTCGGTACAGGAAATGAACTCCGACTGTTGAAACAATTAACAGTGTGGATCGATTATTTATAGAATTAAATCACCTAAACAAAGTTTAAATGAAGTGTAGGATATCTTACCAGTTCACAGTGGGATTCCGGCAATTTCAGAAACTTTCCGGCGAAGGTGAGATTTCCGATAATCGTTGGCTAAGATTGATTCTGATGATGGAGTTGTGTTAGAGATTGACTAATCACATGATTTAAACAAAAAGAGTCGAAGGAATTACCGTGAGAATGCGAGTCCCGGTTTTCTGGTGAGTTGCAGAAAAATTCCGGCGATCGGATTCAGAGGATCTTACGGTTCAGAAACTTGACGAAAATGAAATTGAGTGTTGTTGTGATAGTTATGAATCGCGCAAATGATCAGAACTTGAATTAAATCAGAGTTTGATAAGTTTTTGGTTTCAAATACCGGAAATGATGAAGTCTTTATGTTCATTCAATTCAGACTTAATTAGAAACCGAAATACATCGGTTATAAGCTGGCCAAAAGAAGTCGAAATGATTTAGCATTCGGTTTGCCGGTTTCCGTTATTCAGATGGCATCAATGGTTAATTCGAGTTCGCGTATAAGTTCCATTTGGTTGCCAATTGTTAACAGAAAACACATTGTGGCGGAGTGGTTTGGGAAGTGGATGTTAAGTCTTGGAATGCCTCAGCTGACCCGGGTTCGAGTCCCGGCAGCTTCAGTTGTTTTTTATTTATTTTATTTTAACTTTTTAACAAATTTAATTTTTATAGTTTAGTTTATTTATTAATTATGCAACGTTTAAACTCAAAATAATCATAAATAATTAATGTACTTTCATAACTTGGTATTTGATTACAAAGCGGAGCGGGTTTTGGAGACCCTATTTATACAAATGTTACAGTTTATAACTTATTTTAATATCCCAAATAATCCTACTTATAATATCACATCAGTAGAAAACTCATTTTTAAGTTCATTACCATTTAAAACCTCGTTTTATACAAAAAGGCATTTTGGTCAAATATAACATAATTATGGAACTTGCGCATAAACTTGGATTCTGATTATGATCATGTAATATAACCTCAGAGGGTTATGCTACATTATATTATGATCATAATGCAACATTAGATCAGTAGGTAACTAATCTAAATCGGGTCAAAATCGAAAGTCAAAGCAGAAGTCAAACTTCGCGACTTTCGCTTGCGAACAGACCCTATAACTGAAATTGACGAGCCGAACATGTTCTTACATGTTCTAATAATTATTACCAACTTGTTTAAGTGTCAAAACAGGTTTCATAACATGTATAAGATCAATTTATGATTTTTCCGAAAAATGGCCTGCTTGACTTTCTAATATCATAACTTTGACCCGTCAATTGGTATAGCAAACGTGATCTTCAGGAGGTGCCCTTTATAGAGACTAACACCTACCTTATTACGATCACTTAGCCATGTTCATTTCGAACAATGGCTGGACCATAATGGTCTTAACCGAAAGTCAAAGCTTTTTCTGTAAAACGCTTGACTTTTGGCTATAAAAGCCTATAAACGAAAATGCAAGAGCAAGGAACACTTACAAGAGGTTCCTAGAATGCAAGAGAACTAAGTTGGATGCTCCTTTCAGCTAGGAACTTCCAGAGGAGGGAGAAGAGTGAATAAATGAGAAGGTGCAAGTTGGAATGTGAACTTAAGCACCTATTTATAGTTGGAGAACTCAAAGGAGGTGAAGCCAGGTGTTTAGGGGTGTAAGAGGGAGCTTACAAGTGTCCCAAAACGTGGCATAGCAGTTTGGGAAGCCATGGTTTCAAGTAAACGGTTTTTGGAGCTTTGTGTGGCAGCCAAGAAAAACTTTCTGCTGCAGAGCCTTTCTCGCGCCCAGCGAGAGATTTAGGCCTGGTCGCTCGCGGCCCGCTACTACCCCTTGGCCAGTTTCAAAGTTTGACACTTTAGCCCCATAACTTTAAAAAGCTTCTAAAAACCTTTTAAAACACAGTTTTGGCACTTTTAGCCCTCCGTAGCCAATACTTGGCATATCCGGGATTATGCCTGGACATTGTCGAGATCTCGGTTCGTTAAAAGGTCACTCAAAGGTGAGAATTAACTTGTTGACACTTTTAATCCCTCCATCATCCAACTTCACATATTTACAAAATTGAACCCTCTCGTCCAACATTTGGCACGTATGAGAGTTAGGACTTCGTAAAGGATCACTCAGAGGCTTAATATAAGCATGTTAATTCCAATGTCACTCAGAGGCTGGGCATGTTGACATATCAGTCACTCAAAGGCTAATGATTTAAGCATGTTGACATATCAGTCACTCAGAGGCTGTTATTCACGCATGTTGACATCGGACCGTCACTCAGAGGCCCAGTTTGAGCATGCTGACGCCTTTAGTCCTCATTGGTCTTTAATAGACTATATTCAAAATACAACACGTGTCACGATACTATTGGACAAGATTTAATAGGGTGTTACAAAACTTCTGCTCATATCTTGCGGATGATATTGAGGCATGGGAGGTCGGTTGGAATTCAAACTGCGCTCAGTTTGAGCGTAAACTTTGGTTGTCGCCATAAGTTTTTCTGGGAGACCAGCAATTCCCGACAAGACCTTTATCATCTCATCACACCGAACAACGTATTTAAACTGTGTGCGAATCAGGTCTTCACGTACATCGCCAATCTCTAAGACATCTTTGTTGTAGCGCATGATGAAATCTTCAAAACTTTCATCATCCCCCGCTAGATATTCATAACGTCTGAGGAGTCACTAACATATCGCCGTTGCTGGCTGAAGTGGGTCAGAAACTTATCCTTAAGATCATTTCAGGAAGTAAGTTTACCCGTTGGAAGATTGTCAAACCATAAGCGCGCAACGCCTGTGAGGGTTTGAACAAACAAATGACACCACATAGGCAACGTCCATCCTTGAATAAGTCCTGCGCCGGTGAACAAGCGCATGTGATCATCTGGATCCGTCATTCCATTAAATTTTCCCACATTGGAAGATAACTTTGCACGTTCAAATGGAGCCAACGCAATTTCCTTCACAAACTTGGAATGTTCTGTTGCTTCGGCCGGCCTGTAGATCAAATTGTAATTATGTTCGGCCTCCGAATTGTATATAGCACGTGATGTAGGCTTGTACACAGCGTGATCTTTTGTCAATCGGTGAAACATGCTACCACTGTTACCTTCGTCATATGTTCTGTCGACGCAGGCCCAAGCGGGGATGAATTGATGCTCGTTTCTGAGTGTTTGACTCGTATCTTGATCTAGATTGAGAATGCTCTTTTGTTTCTCTGGAAGAATTGTGTGATGGTACATTTTCTCTAGCCGGCGAATTATAACTTAATACTCGTGGTGCAGGCGAAGCATGCATGTGAGTCGTAGGCGGTTGCACCGGTGTAGCCGATGCGTTGGTTTGCGCATAAAGTTGTGCATAAACGACATTCAAAGTGGTTTGAGATTTGACACACCATGACATCGGAGTCTCACCGGGAGGGAATATTGATGTAATTGGAACAAAAGGAGTTTTGGTTTGAACCCTCGGAGTTACTGGAATATTCACACGACCGGAATCGTGACGAACATCAGCGCCCTCGGAGAATCCTTCTTCCACTTGCCCATCGAACCGAGGAACATGAACTGGGTTCTTGCCCTCAGCCCGAAGACCTCGTGGTACATTCAGCAAACCATCACAAAACAAGAGATGAAGGTTAAGAAAGGAAAAATCAGATGGCGCCAATGAAGAAACACCAAACCAAACTATATCCGGGAAATATCTAGGTATTGGTAAGAGGTCTCTGCATGTAAAGGTTAATCTTTTATCTGCCTATCGATATAAAGATCTTAGTTCAGACACACTTCAAAACTGAAAACCACCGTTAGTTTCGCCACGAGAGAAGGGGGTTCTCTTCGTGACCACACTCCCGTGTGAGAATAAGTATAGTGACTTGTACATGATAATGTATGTAAGGAGTGAGCGAATAAGAATGATCGTGATTCAACCTGGAGGCGAGGTTTTTTCTTTATAGCCGGAGAGATTCATGCAGGAGATGGGCTGATGGGCCTTGGGCCTAGAAACGACAATCAGGAATATCCATTATGTCCCTTCTGCCATGACCGTTAGTGATCCCTGGCAGGAAGAGCGCTTGGCACAAGTGGATGGGGCCACGTGTCCTGGCAGTTGTCCTTGTTGTCTGGTCTGTCATCAACCGTTAGTGGAGATCGTGTGACAGTTGTTGGCACGAGTTGGCTGGTGCCACGTGTACGTCCTTGAGTACTTTTTGTCTGTTGTACGACTGTTCATCATGCAGCGTGGTCTGGTACAACCTGCGAGTGCCTATTGAGTTACGACTCTACCACTTGTACCTTTTGTACTTAGTCGATGCCTATTGGCGCTTCTCCTCACCGCGTGGCCTTATCAACGCTTTTTGGTCATCGTGAACTTGTAGGGATCAAGTTCTTTCAAGACTAAATACGAGTTGCTCTCGCCTAAGTCTTGGCTTTGTGTGCGACTCCTGAAAGGGCTGTGCAGTCTGCGCAAGGTTTGAGAAGTTGCAGGTAAGCGTTTTCTGAGTATGGTCAGATGCGCAACTAGAAGCTAACTTACTTAATTAGCGCAGGGTTTAGGATCTGCGCTTTCTGGTCTAACTTGCCGTTACGCGAGGTGCGTAAGGTTTGTTAAACAACCTACTGTCTTCAGGGCTGACTTACCGTTACGCACGATGCGCAAGGCTACTCAAGCGAACTGTTTTCATTATGAGGGTATTGTATCCTGCGCAGGCGCATGGTTTTTGGGACCATACCCCTCCAGATACAATACAACACGTAAGAGTACAAGTCGATTCAAAATAGAATGACATGTAATCATAGAATACGGTACCACACATAGAAAGTCACCGATACGGCACATATAGAGCATATACCTCATAAAACGACACTTAATGACAAAATACGGCCTGTATCCACATCAAAAAGGCAAATTCTAAAATTATGAAATTTTGATTTTACCCTTATACGCATCGTAGAGGTCAAAACTGGGTCGTAAAGTACCATTATACGGCCCGTTTTGATGCGTATACGGTCCGGTTTTTGATGTATTTTGTTATTACGTGTCATTTTATGAAGTATATCTTATATACATGTCATTTTCGGTGACATTCGGTTCCGTGTGGTATCGTATCTATGATTACGTGTAATTGTGTTTGGAATCCAATTGTACTCTAATGTGTCGTGTTGTATGTATACGCGTCGTACGGTATCATTACTTGGCGTATTTTGTCGTTTAATGTCGTATTATGACGTATATTGTCAATGCATTATGGCATATATTGTCCGTAAGGGTCGTGTCAATGACATTTGGTATTGTCACGTTTATTGTCTGTAAATGTCCTATTAGGGTGTAGATTGTCTATATATGTTGTACCCATTAAACAAACAAAAAAACAATTTAAATCTATTATACAAACAAAATACCTTTAAAATTAAAAATTAACCTATACGATACATATACGAGACCTTTACTACACCTATATATGCTCACATGGGACTTATACCTCACCTATAATATACTACATTGTACATGGTATTCTTAAAAAAAAGTTAAGAAAGTTTTTATTTAAAAAAATAAATATTTAAAAAAAAACTTTGTTAAAACCATAAACAAATTTGTAAAAAAAACCCTCAACCAATACGACCCGCATAGACCTATATGACCCGTATAAGTCCAGTCATATAGACAAAATCTCACATCAGTATTTATTGAAAATTGTAAAGGCAATACGACCCGAATTGAAGGTGTCGATTTAAGGATTAAGGTGTGCCAATAATACGACTCTAATTTTATTGCAATATGCTAATATACTAAGTTGTATGTCTAGCATTATTACTTTTATTGCAATGTATATTATCATATTTATACTATGTTTTATAAAAAAAAAAGTAGTAAAATTTATTGAAAAATAATTAAATGAATATAACTGATACACGTAGATTGTATTTTTATAACTAAAATAATTTAGTTAGCAAAATATCTGGCAATTAGAATACGTTTAAAAAATTGAAGCAAATACTTAGTGCTAGATTAGAGCTAACTTTTTAATGTAAATATATTTTAAAAGTATTTTTATATAATTTTTATTGTGAAATTAATACACTAATGTTAAAATTGATGATTTTTAGTTTTAATGTCTTTTTTACGTAGACAGTGATTTATGACGGTCACTGAAAAGGACAACGCCATGCCACCACCAACTAACAAATATGCTCCTCCGAAATGTGTTTAATAATCTAAATTATAAAAATAATCACTTTAAAAAAAGTTTTTTCCCCTTTTTGACTAAAGGAAGAACCTAGCTTGTAAATAAAAAAAATGGACTTTTTACCCTTCCGGCCGGTTTCAGATCCTTGTAATGTAACTAATATTGGAACCGTCGCGAAGCGAGTGTTCAAATGATTATGTAGTTCTTACATGATACATCAATAGATTATATTAGGCCGTGTAAACTTTAATTTAGAAGACGGTAAAAATAAACAATCAATATGGTTAAGTAAACACATTTAAAGTTGAAGGTTAACTACAACTATAATAAAGTAAAAATAACAATTAATAATAAAGTAAAAAATAATAATTAAATTTGTTACCTGTTATATTGATAGATTAATATAGAGTCTGTATGCTTTAATCTAACCAACAATAAAAATAAACAAGCAACCAAATTAAGTAAATATATCTAAAGTTAACTTTAATTATAATAAAGTAAAAAAATAATAACTAAAATAAAAAAGGATTAAAATTATAAAAAACGATAAAATATTTGTTAAGAAAAGAAAATAAAAAGATAAAATATTTATTGAAAAAATAATTAATTTTATGAACTACGTGTAACACCCAGTAAAAATCGTGTCCAATAGTATAGTGACACGTGTTGTATTTTATATAATTGTTTGTTAAAGACCAATAAGGACTAAAGGCGTCAACATGCTCAAGATTGAGCCTCTGAGTGACGAACCGATATCAACATGCATAAATAATAGCCTCTGAGTGACTGATACGTCAACATGCTTAAATCATTAGCCTCTGAGTGACTGATATGTCAACATGCTTGAAACTTGGCATCTGAGTGACTAATACGTCAACATGCCTAGCCTCTGAGTGACATCGGAATCAACATGCTTGTGATAAGCCTCTGAGTGATCCTTTGTGAAGTCCTAACTCTCATACGTACCGTTTGTTGGACGAGAGAGTTCAATTCTGTAAATATGTGAAAGTTGGATAGTGGAGGGATTAAAAGTGTCAACATGTTAATTTATACCTCTGAGTGACCTTTTAACGAACCGGTAGCTCAATAATGCCCGGGCATAATCCCGGGTATGCCAAGTATTGGCTACGGAGGGCTAAAAGTGCCAAAATAGTATTTAAAATCGTTTTTATAAGCTTTATATAGTTTAGGGGCCAAAGTGTCAAATTTTAAAACTGAAATAGGGGCGGTCGCGGGTCGCGAGAGAGCCGCCTGTGTCTCTCACGCCCCGCGAAAACAGACCTGCAGCAGAAAGTTTGTTTTGGAGCCCAAGCAAAGCTCCAAAACCATTAAATCGAAACCATGACCTTCCTAATCAGCTATGCCATGTTTTGGGACACTTGTAAGCTTCTTCTTACACCCCTAGACACCTGGCTTCACCTCCTTTGAACTCTCCAACTATAAATAGGTACTTAAGTTCACCATTTCAACTTGCACCTTTCTTATTCACTCTTCTCCCTCCTCTAGAAGTTCTTAACTAAAAGGAGCAGTCCAACATAGTTCTTTTGCATCTAGGAATCACTGGTAAGTGTTCCTTCCTTGTGCATTTTCGTTTATTGGCTTCTATAGCCTAAAGTCAAGCGTTTTACGTAAAACGCTTTGACTTTCGGTTAAGACCATTATGGTCCAGCCATTGTTCAAAATGAACATGGCTAAGTGATCATAGTAAGGTAGGTGTTAGTCCCTATAAAGGGCACCTCCTGAAGATCACGTTTGCTAGACCAATTGATGGGTCAAAGTTATGATATTAAAAAGTCAAACAGTCCATTTTTCGGAAAAAAAAATCATAAATTGATCTTATATAAGTTATGAAACCTATTTTAACACTTAAACAAGTTGGTAATAATTATTAGAACATGTATGAACATGTTCGGCTCGTCAAATTCAGTTCTAGGCTCGGTTCGCAACCGAAAGTCGCAAGGTTTGACTTTGCTTTGACTTTCGATTCTGACCCGATTTAGATTAGTTACCCACTGATCTAAAGTTTCATTATGATCATAATATAATATAGCATAACCCTCTGAGGTTATATTACATGATCATAATCAGAATCCAAGTCTATACGCAAGTTCCATAATTATGTCATCTTTGACCAAAATGTCCTTTTTGCATAAAACAAGGTTTTAAATGGTAATAAACTTGAAAATGAATTTCTACTAATGTAATATCATAAGTAGGATTATTTGGGATATTAAACCAAGTTATAAACTGAGTTTTTAAACAAGTCTTTAAACTATGTCGATAAATGACGGTTTTAGCCCCTGTGGCTTATAAAATAGTTTTAATCAAATCTTTTCGAAATAAATCACTTACTTACCAATATGTTATATTAATTAACATATTTTAAACATTTTAATCTGATCCAAACATTAGTTTTCATAAACATCGCTTAAAGACATCACTTTACGACATAAACGCCGTTTCGACGCATAGTATGGTTTTAAACCATATTAGTGGAGCAAGACTTGTTACCTACTGAATTTAAAACTTATTTTTATTTACAGTAGGTACTTATTATAAACTCAGAATCCCAAATAATTTATAAAACTGTGTGTAAAATGACCAAAATGCCCCTTCGGTGCATAGCTTGGTCATAAAAGGTAAAATACGCATACATTTGACATCCTATGATATTATATCATAAATAATTTTTTTCCAGAATACTCATTATCATAAACTTAAATTTTATTTAAGTTCTTTTTTTATACGATACGAAATTACCGAAATGCCCCTATAAGGCATAATTTCGTTTTAAAACCTCAACGGGCATAAAAGTTGATATCCTACTGATATCTTAACTTATTTAAAGTATAATGGCATATATAACTTGTCCATAACTTATCCGGTTACCCGATATCGCTATTATGCGCACAGTTACGTATATGTGACTATTTCACGGAATTCAACCGTAACGGGTTTAACCATATCATTTTAAGTTCAAACATCCAGAATGTTTATAGTTTACCCATATTATACAAGTCAAGTACATGTCGGGTTTAAACTACATTCTATCTGATCATCGTTTAATCAAGCGTTATACGTAATGATCATGTACACTATTCAGTTTATACAACCGTTAGTATTTAATTGGCTAGTTTATGTCATAATCCAGACTAGAGCCTTCTCGGTAAAAGCTATCTGCACTCGGTATTTTGTATACGGCTGAGTTATTTAAAAATAAAAGAAGAAAGCAATCTCAGGTAAATACTCTTAACTTATTTCCCCTATAAGGGCTTGGGATATGGTAAATTATTATTGGATGGTCCATTGCATGGTTAACCTTCCTAAGATAATAAAAGATTTTGTGCCGTTTGCACTTGAAATCATTTTTAATATTTTCAAAATGAGTCAGTTGGGTGTATTTACCAGCGTAAGCTGACGTATCCTCCAAAGACTAATCTGCAGGTACAACACGAAATTAAGCCGGAAGTTGCTCGGTAGAGAATAAGAGGATTCTTATAAACCCTTAGATCTGCCTAAAGTCTGTTTTGTATTCTTTCTTGTACATTCTATGATCCGCCTATGGATCTTCTATTACAAGCTTGTATATTATTTTGTATTTTCGAACATTCGGTTTGTAATAGTAATTTTACTCCAAGACTTCCGCTGTGCCATTTTAATTGACTATGACGTTATCAACTGTTGTCACGATACTCCCCACCCGGGCCCACCGTTGTATGGATTTCGGGTTGGAAATCCGGGGTGTGACAGGTTGGTATCAGAGCCAACGTTTGAGAAAATTAAACACTAGCCTTTTGTGTTTAGTCTCAAACTTACACGAGCACATTCCTTAGACTTCCGAGTCTAGGCATTGACCTAGAATTACTCATTTCATTATTAAGTTATTAGTATGTTTTTGAATTGATTTTACTAACAGGAAAATGCCGCCACGTGTACGAGGACAAAGTGGACAAGGAAAAGGTCCAATGTGGGGAGGACCATTGGGGCGTATTCCTCAACCTCATAACTCAGATGCATATCAAGAATTAGGAGATTCGTCTCCATGGCAACCAGCGAGACGTTCCGTCTCTAATAGACACTCGCCCTCACATTCCCAAAATTCTTACCACTCACACCATTCCTATCATTCTCACCATTCCCATTCTCATCACTCCTACCATGAAGAATTTAACCCCAACCATTACTTAAACACACCTCCAGATGATCAAAATCAGCTGGACCAGCCACATCCTATGGACGAGGACTCCGACCCGGAGATGCCACCATGGGGTTCAAATGTGCATCCCATTGAAATTTCGAGCGATTCAAACTCATATGCCGGATCACCCTACCAAGGTCCTAACGAGTGGGACCAATACTGGAATCATTTCACCTTTGCCACACACACCTTCCCATCACTCTCAACCACCTCCTGTTCAAGAAGATGTCCACATGGAACCGGTGGACCAACCTCAACCACCACCTGAACCACCAAGGAGGAAGCGGGGAGCACGTATGTTGGTACGTGTCGGACAAAGGTCGGGATCGCTACCACCTTTATCCAACTCCTACCCCACCATTCAAGAGGACCCACAAATGGGTGGACCCTCTAATGTTCCACCTATAGTGGAACCAACACCAACACCTGCTGTTCAACCACCACCATCGGGTTATACTAACCCAATCCCTACATATCCAAACACGTCTGGATATGAATCCATTTAACTCGTCTACACGGTAGACTATCAAGCATGGTCACAAGACCCATACATGCAGGCGGTTATGCACAACGCACTTTACCCGTCTCCTTTCCCACCTACTTATCCACCGACTGGATATCCAACTTATGGGTACCAGTATCCGGTTATGCCATAACCCCAACCACAACCTCCGCCACCACTTGAGGCCATCAATGAGGCCTTAGAAAGAATGAAAGAGATGCAGCAACAGGCGGAGAAACGGAGAAGAAGAAAATAAGTTCTTCAAGAAACTCTCCAAGCTAGTAAGGGAAAGAAAGACGAGTGAAGTCTTTTCTATTATATGTAGTCCCTGCGTGGCATTGTTATTTCTTAAGTCCCTGGTGGACATTTTGTTTCTTTTAGTCCTTGCATGGACAATCAGTTTCATTTGTTTGTTTCAAGTATTATAATTTCTTATGGAAATTTAATGAAGTACTTTGGAATTATATATATATATATGTATTCATCCTCTTGAAAACGAGCGTCTCGATTTTATTCGAAATTTATGCTCTGTGATATAATTCCAAAAAGATCTTAATGGTTTTGATTATTGCCAAGTGGCACAGACCACATATTTGGCCAAATATATGATAGTTAAGGGAAGTTATCCTTCTATCTAGAGGTGGTGGACTAAGTTCAAGCCTCCAAGTATTTAGGTCAATGCGACCGGGACTAATAATCAACCATTAAGATCCTCTTACGTTAACATTCAAATAATGTGCATACTCTTGGTTGTGTGACTTGAGGAATCAACTAACCTTCAAGGTAATGGACTATGTCCTAACCTTATATATAGCCCTTGTGATCTATTTGACCTGCCCGCGGGTAAATAAGGCCTTTGTGATCCTTGTTTTTGATAATCTCGGAGCTAAAATCACCAATGCGGTGATTAAACATCCATTAGAGATGTATTTTATATAACCCTTGTGATCTATTTGATCCCGGTTATATAGCTTTGTGATCTTTTGATCCCGGCTAACATCACCAGTGCGGTGATTAAACATCCATTAGAGATGTATTTTATATAACCCTTGTGATCTATTTGATCCCGGTTATATAGCCTTTGTGATCTGTGTGATCCCGGCTAAAAAGCCCTTGTGATCTGTTTGATCCCGGCTAATATCACCAGTGCGGTGATTAAACATCCATTAGAGATGTATTTTATATAACCCTTGTGATCTATTTGATCCCGGTTATATAGCCTTTGTGATCTGTTGATCCCGGCTAAAAAGCCTTGTGATTGTTGATCCCGGCTAATATCACCAGTGCGGTGATTAAACATCCATTAGAGATGTATTTTATATAACCCTTGTGATCTATTTGATCCCGGTTATATAGCCTTTGTGATCTATTTGATCCCGCTAAAAAGCCCTTGTGATATGTGTGATCCCGGCTAATATCACCAGTGCGGTGATGAACATCCATTAGAGATGTATTTTATATAACCCTTGTGATCTATTTGATCCCGGTTATATGGCCTTTGTGATCTGTGTGATCCCGGCTAGTATCACCAGTGCAGTGATTAAACATCCATTAGTGATGTATTACCCTTTCGGGTTATGATCTATTCTATAAAGCCTATGTGATCTATTTGATCCCGGATACTATCATCAGTGTGATGATAATCAAACATCCATTAGTGATGTATCACCCTTTCGGGTTAAAATCTATTCTTTAAAGCCCATGTGATCTATTCGATCCCGGCTACTATCATCAGTGCGATGATAATTATCCATTAGCGATAGTGTGCCTATGTGCCCTATTATATGTCCATTAGTGACAGGCCTAAGTGCCATATATATTATGTCCAATGTGACCGGCCAATGTGCCCAATTAATATGTCCATTAAGGGACAGGCTTATGACCTATGTATAATCGTCTGGATGACAAATGACAGTTGTGAATTGCGATCCCCTGTCTAATAATATATGGACTTCGTCCAAATTGTAAATTGCCTATGACGGTCCTATTAAGACCTAGGCCAAATATAGATATGTTAAGCCTAAGAGTTATGATGTTATTCACACTAGCATAGGCAGTGGATTTTCTTATATCCGATGATTAAAAGCCGATATGGTTATTATACCCGTGGCTAATAGAAATTTTATTTGGTATATAGAACCAAAGCTTTGAAGAATGGCTAATTCTAATGAGGCACAAAGTAGCCATCGGAACGTCAAAGACGCCGAAAATATAGCCATAAATAATGATAATGATTTCCAAGCTCGCATTGATGCGGCTGTGGAAAGGGCCATGAGTAAAGCCATAGAAAGGCTAAGAGAGCCGAGTGCCACTCGCTCTAGACCCCTATATATTCCACCATCTTCAGCTCATAAAGAGAGCTCTGTTCACTCTTCAAATGCGAAGAGTGAACCAAGGATAGCAGACTTTGCTGATAGGTCCCGTTCTGCTAAAGACGGGTGTACCTATAAATACTTTGTCTCCTGTAAACCCCGAGACTTTAATGGGGAAAAAGGAGCCGTAAAAGCCTTAAAGTGGCTGGATGAGATGGAGACTATAGTAAACATCAGCGACTGTGCTGAAAAGGATGTGGTCAAGTACGTATCACAGTCCTTTAAGGGCGATGCCCTAACATGGTGAAAGGCCACAATTCAGTCAACAGGTAAGGTATACCTGTATAATCTGGGATGGTCCAAGTTTCTGGACCTTGTAAAGGAAACTTACTACCCAACCCATGAGGTGGAGAAAATAGAGACAGACTTCTTGTCTCTTTCCATGAAAAACCTAGATTGTCGGAAATTTGTTTCCAATTTCAATTCCCTATCTAGGTTAGTTTCCTATTTAATTACCCCTAAATCCAAATGCATTGCGCATTTTATAAATAGATTAGCGCCCGAGATTAAGAGCATGGTAAAGGCTGCTCAGCCTAGTACCTATAGGTCTGCTTTTGACCTATCTCTCTCCCTCGCCCTTGATATAGTGAGGCAGAAGTCAGTCAAACCTGAAACTGACTAGAAAAGAAAGAGAGAGGAAGACAACTCCCATAGATTTAATAAGAAAAATAAAGGGAGGTTCGGGTTCAAAGGGAACAAAGCAAGTCGGCTGTAACGCCGTTCTGTAAGACTTGCAACCGAAGACACTAGGGACATTGTAATCCTGACCCACAAGCTAGACCTTGTGGCATATGTAAAAGAAGGGGGCATAAGACCCTATATTGTAAATATCTTAAGGATGTTGTATGCTATATCTGCCATGAAAAAGGGCACATTGCAAGTAGCTGCCCTAAGAATTCGAGGAATAATAATCCGAAGCCTGGAGAGGCCAAGAAGGGAAATGCACGCGCCTTTCAGCTAACTGCAAAGGAAGCTGTTAATGACAATAATGTCATCACAGGTACTTCCCCATTAATGATATTTTTGCTAGAGTGTTATTTGATTCGGGTGCAGATAAATCATTTGTTGATCATAAGTTTACTAAACTATTAAATCTGCCCGTAAGAACTCTAGATAAGACTTATAAGATAGAACTTTTCGATGGAACCTTAGAAACTGCTTCTTCTATTCTTGATGGATGTTCCATATCCATTAAGAATCATTCCATCCCTATCTCTCTTTTGCCAATGAAATTGGCGGGGTTTGTTGTTGTCTTAGGCATGGATTGGTTATCTCATAACCAAGCCGGCATTGCCTGAGATAAAAAGCTCATCGAGATTAAGACCCCATCTGGTGAAATGATCACCATCTTTGGCGACTCACACTATGGACTGCCAGACAAAGTGTCGTTATTTAAGGCATCCAAGTGTTTGAGAAGAGGTTGTGTCGTCTACATGGCACAAGTAACCATCAATGAGCCTAAACCAAGCATTGAAGACTTACCAGTTATCTCGGAGTATCCCGATGTTTTCCTGAAGAATTACCAGGCCTACCCCCAGATAGACAAGTGGAGTTCAGAATAGATATCATACCAGGAGCAGCACCCGTAGCAAGAGTCCCATATAGGCTAGCTCCAACCGAAATGAATGAGCTAAGAGTTCAACTAGACGAACTCTTAGAGAAAGGCTTTATTCAGCCTAGTTCCTCGCCTTGGGAGCTCCTATCCTTTTTGTGAAGAAGAAAGACGGTTCGATGCGAATGTGCATCGACTATCGGGAGCTAAACAAGCTAACCATTAAGAATAGATATCCTCTGCCCAGGATCGATGATTTATTCGACCAACTTCAAGGGGCTAGTTATTTTTCTAAGATAGATTTAAGATAAAATATCATCAACTGAAGGTTAGAAGTGAAGATGTTCCTAAAACAGCCTTCAGGACCCGCTATGGTCATTTTGGATTTTTGGTGATGCCTTTTGGGCTCATAAATGCACCAGCAGCGTTCATGGATCTCATGAATAGAGTCTGCAAACCGTATTGGGATAAGTTTGTCATTGTCTTCATAAACGACATACTTATCTATTCTCGTAATCAAGCTGATCACGAGAAACATCTTCGGTGCATCCTAGAATTATTAAGGCAGGAGAAACTTTATGCAAAGTTCTCTAAATGCGAATTTTGCCTTAGAAAAGTCCAATTTCTTGGACACATGGTAAGTGAGCGTGGTATCCAAGTGGATCCCACCAAGATTGAAGCCACCACAAATTGGGAAGTGCCCAAGACTCCAACAGAGGTTCGTAGTTTCTTAGGTTTGGCTGGTTACTATAGGAGGTTCATTGAGAACTTTTCAAGGATAGCCACTCCTTTAACTTCTTTGACCTATAAGAATATAAGTATAATTGGGGTCCAAAGCAACAGGAATCTTTTGAGGTTCTTAACACAAGTTGAGCAACGCTCCTGTGTTATCTATACCTGAGGGTATTGAGGAATTTGTAGTCTACTGTGATGCATCGCACACTGGTATGGGCTGTGTGCTAATGCAAAAAGGCAAGGTGATTGCCTATGCATCACAACAATTAAAGGTGCATGAAAAGAATTACACCACCCACGATTTGGAATTGGGTGCCGTTGTATTTGCACTAAAACTGTGGAGACATTACTTGTATGGCACAAAGTATGTTATATACACAGACCATAAAAGTCTCCAGCATCTATTCAATCAGAAAGAATTGAACATGCGACAACGCCGTTGGATGGAAACTCTTAATGATTATGATTGCGAGATTCGCTACCATCCAGGCAAGGCAAATGTAGTTGCCGATGCCTTAAGTCGTAAGGAAAAGGTGAAACCTATAAGGATTAACGCTAAGAGCATTGAGCTCAGAAATAGCTTAAGTGAGAAGCTATTAGATGCGCAGAAGCAAGCCTTGTTAGAGGCTAATATCCCTAATGAGGGATTAGGCGGAACTGTGGATCAGTTAACGCCTGGAAATGAGGAATCCTAAGATTTAATGATAGAATTTGGGTTTCGATCTTTGGAAGACTTAGAGATCTAATCCTCCAGGAAGCGCATAATTCAAGATACTTTGTTCACCCGGGTGGTGACAAGATGTATCAAGACTTAAAGAGAAATTATTGGTGGATGGGTTTGAAGAAATCCATAGCCACTTATGTAGCTAAGTGTCTGACGTGTTCGCAGGTTAAGGCCGAACATCAGAAACCGTCAGGACTTCTACAACAGCTTGAAATTCCCACTTGGAAATGGGAAATGGTAACTATGGATTTGATTACCAAGTTACCAAAGACCAAAAGTGGTAAGGACACTATTTGGGTCATAGTGGATAGATTGACTAAGTCAGCTCACTTTTTGCCAATTAAAGAGACATATAATTCAGATAAATTGCTAAGTTGTATGTGGACAAGATAGTGTCCCTACACGGTGTGCCAGTATCTATTGTATCCGATAGAGATACTAGATACACATCTCACTTTTGGAAAAGTTTCCAACAATCGTTAGGCACACGATTAAATTTTAGTACGGCTTACCATCCGCAGACTGATGATCAAAGTGAGCGTACTATCAAACACTAGAAGATATGCTCAGGGCATGTGTGATTGATTTAGGCGGAAGTTGGGATGACCACTTACCCCTAATAGAATTCTCTTACAATAATAGCTATCATACAAGCATCAAGGTTGCTCCTTTTGAGGCCTTGTATGGGAGAAAATGTAGAACGCCCGTATGTTGGGCAGAAGTTGGGGAGGCCCAAATGTCAGGACCTGAGATTGTCCTGGAGACCACGGAAAAGATTATGCAAATCCGTGATCGTCTCAAAGCTGCCAGGGATAGGCAAAAGAGGTATGCTGACAAGAGATATAAACCTCTTAAGTTCCAAGTATGGGACAAGGTCATGCTAAAAGTATCACCCTGGAAAGGTGTGATGCGTTTTGGAAAGAAGGGCAAGTTAAGCCCTAGATATATAGGACCCTTCGAGATAATCGAATGTGTCGGCACTGTAGCTTATAAGCCCACGTTGCCAGAGGAGCTTAATGGAATCCATGACGTATTCCACATATCTAATCTTAAGAAATGTCAAGCCGATGAGTCGCTAGCAATGTCGCACAATGAGGTGCAAATTGATGAAAACCTGAGGTTCATTGAGAAACCAATTTCGATCAAGGATCGACAGGTTAAGAAGCTCCGAAGAAAGATGATACCTATAGTAAAGGTTAAGTGGGACGCTTTTAGAGGTCCTGAGTATACATGGGAGGTTGAGTCCACTATGCGACAAAAATACCCCCATTTTTTGAATAAAATCTCGAGGTCGAGATTTCTTTTAAGGGGTGAGGATGTAACACCTTGTAAAAATCGTGTCCAATAGTATAGTGACACGTGTTTTATTTTATATAATTGTCTGTTAAAGACCAATAAGGACTAAAGGCGTCAACATGCTCAAGATTGAGCCTCTGAGTGACGAACCGATGTCAACATGCAAAAATAATAGCCTCTGAGTGACTGATACGTCAACATGCTTAAATCATTAGCCTCTGAGTGACTGATATGTCAACATGCTTGAAACTTGGCCTCTGAGTGACTAATACGTCAACATGCCTAGCCTCTGAGTGACATCGGAATCAACATGCTTGTGATAAGCCTCTGAGTGATCCTTTGTGAAGTCCTAACTCTCATACATACCGTTTGTTGGACGAGAGAGTTCAATTCTGTAAATGTGTGAAAGTTGGATAGTGGATGGACTAAAAGTGTTAACATGTTAATTTATACCTCTGAGTGACCTTTTAACGAACTGAGAGCTCAATAATGCCCGGGCATAATCCCGGGTATGCCAAGTATTGGCTACGGAGGGCTAAAAGTGCCAAAATAGTATTTAAAATCGTTTTTATAAGCTTTATATAGTTTAGGGGCCAAAGTGTCAAATTTTAAAACTGAAATAGGGGCGGTCGCGGGCCGCGAGAGACCCGGCCTGTGTCTCTCGCGCCCCACGAGAACAGACCTGCGGCAGAAAGTTTGTTTTGGAGCCAAGCAAAGCTCCAAAACCATTAAATCGAAACCATGGCCTTCCTAATCAGCTATGCCACGTTTTGGGACACTTGTAAGCTTCTTCTTACACCCCTAGACACCTGGCTTCACCTCCTTTGAGCTCTCCAACTATAAATAGGTGCTTAAGTTCACCATTTCAACTTGCACCTTTCTTATTCACTCTTCTCCATCCTCTGGAAGTTCCTAATTAAAAGGAGTAGTCCAACATAGTTTTTTTGCATCTAGGAATCATTGGTAAGTGTTCCTTCCTTGTGCATTTTCGTTTATAGGCTTCTATAGCCTAAAGTCAAGCGTTTTACGTAAAACGCTTTGACTTTCGGTTAAGACCATTATGGTCCAGCCATTGTTCAAAATGAATATGGCTAAGTGATCATGGTAAGGTAGGTGTTAGTCCCTATAAAGGGAACCTCTTGAAGATCACGTTTGCTAGACCAATTGACGGGTCAAAGTTATGATATTAAAAAGTCAAACAGGCCATTTTTCGGAAAAAATCATAAATTGATCTTATATATGTTATGAAACATGTTTTAACACTTAAACAAGTTGATAATAATTATTAGAACATGTATGAACATGTTCGGCTCGTCAATTTCAGTTCTAGGCTCGGTTCGCAACCGAAAGTCGTAAGGTTTGACTTCTGCTTTGACATTCGATTCTGACCCGATTTAGATTATTTACCCACTGATATAAAGTTGCATTATGATCATAATATAATATAGCATAACCCTCTGAGGTTATATTACATGATCATAATCAGAATCCAAATCTATGCGCAAGTTCCATAATTATGTCATCTTTGACCAAAATGTCTTTTTTGCATAAAACAAGGTTTTAAATGGTAATAAACTTGAAAATGAATTTCTACTAATGTAATATCATAAGTAGGATTATTTGGGATATTAAACCAAGTTATAAACTGAGTTTTTAAACAAGTCTTTAAACTATGTCGATAAATGACGGTTTTAGCCCCTGTGGCTTATAAAATAGTTTTAATCAAATCTTTTCGAAATAAATCACTTACTTACCAATATGTTATATTAATTAACATATTTTAAACATTTTAATCTGATCCAAACATTAGCTTTCATAAACATCGCTTAAAGACATCACTTTACGACATAAACGCCGTTTCGGCGCATAGTATGGTTTTAAACCATATTAGTGAGCAAGACTTGTTACCTACTGAATTTAAAACTTATTTTTATTTACAGTAGGTACTTATTATAAACTCAGAATCCCAAATAATTTATAAACTGTGTGTAAAATGACCAAAATGCATCTTCGTGCATAGCTTGGTCATAAAAGGTAAAATACACATACATTTGACATCCTACTGATATTATATCATAAATAAATTATTTTTCCAGAATACTCATTATCATAAACTTAAATTTTATTTAAGTTCTTTTTTTATACGATACGAAATTACCGAAATGCCCCTATAAGGCATAATTTCGTTTTAAAACCTCAACGGGCATACAAGTTGATATCCTACTGATATCTTAACTTATTTAAAGTATAATGGCATATAAACTTGTCCATAACTTATCCGGTTACCCGATATCGCTATTATGCGTACAGTTACGTATATGTGACTATTTCACGGAATTTAACCGTAACGGGTTTAACCTTTCATTTTAAGTTCAAAAATCCAGAATGTTTATAGTATACCCATATTATACAAGTCAAGTACATGTCGGGTTTAAACTACATTCTATCTGATCATCGTTTAATCAAGCGTTATACGTAATGATCATGTACACTATTCAGTTTATACAACCGTTAGTATTTAATTGGCTAGTTTATGCCATAATCCAGACTAGAGCCTTCTCGGTAAAAGCTATCTACACTCGGTATTTTGTATACGACTGAGTTATTTAAAAATAAAAGAAGAAAGCAATCTCAGGTAAATACTCTTAACTTATTTCCCCTATAAGGGCTTGGGATATGGTAAATTATTATTGCATGGTCCATTGCATGGTTAACCTTCCTAAGATAATAAAAGATTTTGTGTCGTTTGCACTTGAAATCATTTTTAATATTTTCAAAATGAGTCAGTTGGGTGTATTTACCAGCGTAAGCTGACGTATCCTCCAAAGACTAATCTGCAGGTACAACACGAAATTAAGCCGGAAGCTGCTCGGTAGAGAATAAGAGGATTCTTATAAACCCTTAGATCTGCCTAAAGCCTGTTTTGTATTCTTTCTTGTACATTCTATGATCCGCCTGTGGATCTTCTATTACAAGCTTGTATATTATTTTGTATTTTCGAACATTCGGTTTGTAATAGTAATTTTACTCCAAGACTTCCGCTGTGCCACGTTTAATTGACTATGAACGTTATCAACTGTTGTCACGATACTCCCCACCCGGACGCATCGGTGTATGGATTTCGGGTTGGAAATCCGGGTGTGACACTACTGTTCACAATTCATATTGTTATGTATAGTATAGAATTATGAAAACAGCATATGTATATATTATTTATCTTATGTGCGTTGTGTAATTTTCTTTTCTTATTGTGTTTTTTTAATATTTACTGTATTTAAAAATATTAAATCATATGAATACTTAAGAACAACGAAAATAATAATAAGGTCATTGTAGTGGGGCGGTATACCGCGGTGGAGGGTGTCACGGCGTCCCATAGCACTCGGTCACACCGTTACGTCTGGTGTTATGGGTTAATTTTTTTGTATCCTTGTGAAACTGATAACGTCAGAGAAATTGTATGTTTTCAAAAAATGACCGTTGAACGGTCACGTTAATTAAAAAAATAATTCTTTTAGATTTCTATATATGCTCACCTTTTCAACTCATTGTTTTTAAAAACCTACACATTCAACAACCATCTTCTCTCTATCTTTATTTTATAAAAGTCTAGGTTTTATACAATGCATCCCTACAACCGCGATTTTGTTCCTCGCGTTCTAGTGCGGACACAAACCAAACGACCAATCCTAGCCATCCCGTTTCTCCGGTTCCCACTCGACCCAACCCCTACAGATCCGATTTTGTCGAGTACAATCAAATCAAATCGGGTTCATGAACCTATTGAACCAACCCCTCTCATGGGACCTAAATCTATAGGGTTGGAACTCGAATCACAACACGGGAGGAATTGGGTCGTCTCAAGCCTTCGGCTCGGCACAAGCATTTTGCTCGCCACTACGCGAGCCCGACTTCGTTTTTGTTTTTTAAAGGGTTCGGTATTAATTTTTTGTTTTTTAGCAAACAACCAAAATAAAACTTTCTTTTGGAACCAAATCCGAGAACTATGTTTCAGGCTAATTGGTAAGGGGAGAGCTACCGGCTACCGGATTTAATATCGGGCAAGTGGATCGATATCAATAAAAAGTTACAAATTTTCAATACGCTTACCAAAGGGTAAAAAAACATATGGAAAAGTGGCCATAACGACGGGTACATTACTCAGGCCGCCTCAGTAGATGCTCAAGTTAATTTCGCATACTTGAAGTGTTGGCAAATTCTTCGTAATAGCGCCAAATAGGCCAATGTCCTTACCACGGTAGGAACTACTTCGGGTCGGTCGGCAAATAAAAGGTAGTCAAAGCGATCGAAAACCAACGAGTCGGTTGAACCCCAAACACCAACGTACGACGCTCGAATCACGGACGTAGACGATGTTAATCCGTTATTTACCGGGGAGTAAGGGCCGGATGAGCCAGCGGAAAAGCTAGCACGACCCACCAGAAGAAGAAGCGGTGCAAGATTGAGGAGGCCGGAGTCATCGTCGGTGGGATCCGACTTGACTAATGCCTTTTCGGAGATGAACCGACGTCTTCAAGACATATACGGCCTAGGGGCTCAACGTATGAAAGAGAACCGGGAAGTAACCGACATTATACAGGGATAGACATTGGAAAAAAGACTTTGAATTCTACTCGAAACCGCACGACCACCTAACTGGAAAAACGTTGGAGATGGTGATACAACTAAAGGAGCGAATCGAAAAAAAATATAATCTTTGAGGTTTATATTATTGTAATGTTTTTTTTACTTTCATTGTAATGTTTTTTAATTTAATGAACTGGATTTTTTTACTTTTTTTACTGGTTTTTAATATTATAAAGTTAGAAATTAATTATAAAAAATAGAAATTAATTATAAAAAATAGAAATTAATAATTGAGAAATAATGAGCATGAGGCTTTATGATTACATCCTTTTGTAACATAAAGTCTCATAAAGCCACGGTTATGCATTTTTTACCACTTGTCTCGTAACATACCCTAAAAACCTTTATTACTACACATAGTTTAATAACTATCCCACACCCTGTTCCTCTCTTTATACATCATCTCAACACGAACTAAGTCCCTGTCAAACCATTATCAGACTACACATGTGACTCACAACAATTTATTGTTTTGCTGGTAAAATGTTCGGTTTAAAAGGCTACCATCTCGTTCATGGCTTTATAGCCTAGTGGCATATTGGGGATGAGATAAGGCTTTGGGACCAATAGGTTCTATGTTCAATTCACACAAGGAGAAGTTTTCTCATATTTATTGGGTTTCATACTGATCGAGTGATTACATAAGTGATCCAAATTTACCGTTTGAAAAGAGTGCGAACCTCACATAGATCTGTTTTTTTCTTGGTTAGTATACACCAATCAACATGCGTGATACATCCGTTTTCTGAACAAATCTTTTGACTGGAAATAAACTTTATGGTGTAATAATTACTCACATGATACAAATAAAAAATTAATGAGAGTTGGTTTGTATATCATGTTTAATAAATATGTAGGTGTGACACGCCCAAAACCATTGACCCATACTTTCAAACAAAAGTACAAAACTTAAATAAACCAGATTAGATATTAATTTTAAGTTGGTTTACCTTAGCAAATGATTTTGAAATTCAATTATTAGAACGATTTCTTTCATAAATATCTTTAGATCAAGTGGTAGAATACTTACATTTCTTCTTTTAAGAGATGCAAATTTGCTCATTTGGTGTATAGTAAAATATTAGTAGATAATGATAAGAGATTTAAAGAAATTTAGGTTTGATTTTTAAGCTAACAATAAGTTCCAATCATGTCTACACACAGGATTTTGTTAGCCGTTAAAAAAAACGATTTCTTTACATTAAAAAAGATTCAAGCCGTTTCAACTCACAATCATGCCCCCAACAACTTTCTCTCTCTACAAAATTCTCTCTCTCTCTACACACCCTACCACCTACAGGCTCTGCTCCCAAGAAAAAAAGTGAAATTCCTGTCTTCTTCCGGTGGATTTTGCGCACAACTCTCTGATTCGTTCCACTTCTCTACATACAATCATACATACATACATACATACAAATCACTGTATATTTGTATATACATACTACATACATACTAAATTTCCTTCTTCAATCGCATTTATGTAACTCATAAGTTCTGGTTTGATGGGGGAAACGCGGATATAAATTGCGTATCCTTTTGTTACTTTTTGTTATAATAAACTTGAATATTATTGATTGTTTGTTGTTTATTTGGTGAAATGAAGTCAGCTGAATTAATTTGTAAATGTGGATTAATTATTTATATTTGGTGTTTGTTGTTTCTTGACTGAATTTTATGTAGAAGAGTTCGTGGCACATTCTGCTAATGTGAATTGCATTAGAATTGGAAAGAAGACTGGTATACATTTTATTACAGGAGGTGATGATGAAATTGTGAATGTTTGGTCTATCGGGAAACCAACGCCTGTAACGGTCAGTATTCGGCTTCCAAATTTGTAACTGTTTGTTTGAAAATATGATATAGATGTATAGTAAGTACAATTAGTTTATGAGTTTTTTGAAAACCTGATATAGATGTATAGTGCAAGTAGTTTATGAGCTGGTTGGTTTGTTGAGATACATGATGACGTCATCATACAGGGGTTGTATGATAGGGTGGAAGTGGTTATATGGGATGCACGACTTTGTGAGTGGTCACGTCAGTGAGTTTTGTGTTGGTTTATCATTTCATAAGGGTGGTATAATTTAATGACACCAACTCATGGGCCGTGTGAGTACATCATGGCTCGTATGATGTGCCTATAGTTGCCAATAACGATCGTGCGATCGCTATAGCACGTTACGTAGCGTATAGGTATAGTGTCGCTATTAGGGTTGTAGCGATGGATAGCGAGAATAGTGACACTTTATTTCTTGTTTTTTTCAATATAAATAGCAATTTAATATAGCTATAAATAGCTGGATTTTAGGTTTTTGTTAAATATACATGTAAAATAACATATATGCCATGGTATTTTGATATAATATACATATACAACTTTTTAAATTTTTCTAGTGTATCGCTATTTATAAAATAGTCGCCCGTTATTTATCGTTATTCGCTATTTAGCATATAGGTACCTTATCGCTATTCGCTATTAACAACTATGGATGTACCGGTCTAACACGTTATATGACCCATATGATCATTTCACCATGTCATATGGTTTGTATGACAGGTCAGTGGTGTCTGGATAGTGTATTAGTGGTTTTCCTTTGGATGTAGGCTTTCTCACATAGGGCGTTAGAGAAGTCCTGAGGGTGATGCAATGAATATGCATAACAAGTAGTGTTGTGAAACATTTCAAGATTGTACTGAATAATGAAAAGCATTATGTGTGTAGTGTTTTCAGATGAACACTAGACCAATGAAGTCGTAACTTACAAGGGTGTTAGTTAAGTGGTTGTTGCCCTCAAGTGATTGAATATCTCAAACGTGTTGTTAGCGAAAAAACTACTTAATTTAGTTGTCTTAGCAGTAGACTATTGCTCATAACTTTGAAGGGTCTATACCTACTAACTATTGGTGAAAATTGATGTTTGAAGTGCCTAAAATTATCCTTACTAACCATTAAACATCAATACTTTAAGGGCTTAAGGCAATTATAGAGCTAGTGTGAATACAGAATACTAGCTTGTTAGATTACTGGACAGTGATGAGATTGCAAAGGCATTGGCTCTGCTGAGTGCATTGGCCCTGTTTAACTTAGACTTTTGCTCATCTTTTTGTTTGTGGGAAAACTCCGTTTTCACTCGTAGAGGGAGGCAAGGTTTTGGTGAAAATATTTTTAAGCAATTCGTGACACCTTGTAGACCTTGTTTGGGTAGATTTGACTACGAGTGTGCACCGGTCAACGCGGCTCTTATGGCGCTCTTTTTATGGGTGCTTTCTTTTCCATCTCTTACTCTCACTCTTGCTCTAGAACTCTTAAGTTTCCCCTGATCTTTGAATGCTTTAGGCTTACAAGATTTGTTATGATAGGAGATATAGATTTTGACTGTTCATCCCCTTTCAACAAATATCTGGAAAAGGCCTCTACTAGTAACTATCTCATTCGGTTTCTTGTCAAACTCATTGATTTATCATATGTAACACAAAACTTCTTTGGTTTATTAGAATATCGATATATTTCGAGTATTAGGCAATCCCTTGCCATTCATACCATTTGATGCATATATAAGATGCATGTCATGACACTAATAATCTCATGGAAGGAATTTTTCTGCATTATATTTATTCATGCACAAAACTATTGGCTGAAACTCATCATGCTGTTATGGTTGTGGGAATTGGTAGTATTAAGATGTCACTTGCCAATCATCAAGATAACTAACATACAAACAAACGCTTCTAAACTATAATGTTTTTAGTGCATGCTTTCACTTATGCTCGGTCCCATTCTGATACGGTGCAGAGCCTACGCGGCCACACGAGCCCTATAGAATCCGTAGCTTTTGATTCAACTGAACTTCTAGTGGCTGCTGGAGCTTCCTCTGGTGTGGTCCACCTCTGGGATCTGTTAAAAATAAAAGATATCAAAGGATTGCGGGATCAGTCAAGCATCATCTCCCAATTAAGAGGGTCAAAGACAGCTATTAACAGCTGTAAATCCAGCCGTAAACAGAGCTCATCTACCATATTTAGATTATCGTTTTTTGCTATAAATTGTATACTTTTCTCTGTAATGTAACATACAGAAAATACAACAATTCACAACAATTCAGTTTTTTCAATCAACCTTTTGTAACATGGTATCAGAGCAGTGTTCACGGTTCTAATACCGACCTGCTCATCACTTACCCAAATCAATCATCCTCTCAACCAAGCTACCATGGCCAAAGCCGGCAACTTGGGAGAAGATCTATCAATCCAAATCGCTAATCTTCTCAAGAATGGCCTCAACCCACAAAATCGGAACCCAAAATTGTCCGATAACCTTCAAATAAACCTCAAGCTCAACAGCCAGAATTATGCTCTATGGACCCGGATGATGAGGGTAGCCATAGGCGGTAAATCAAAAGCTTTTTTAAACCATTTATCAACCAATCCACCAAACCAAACCAGCGAAGAGTATGAACAATGGGAACAAGACGACCTAGTCGTCTTCTCATGGCTCATACAAAACATTGAACCAACCCTCGCCAGCAATCTAACCGAATTTCCGACAGCAAAATCGCTATGGGATGCCCTGGCTATAACATATAGCAGTGGACGTGACAAGCTCCAAACCTTCAACCTACATGTCAAGGCGAATGAAATCAAACAGAACAATCTCTCCCTTGAAGAATTGTGGATTATACTCCAAGGAGTATGGGGAGAAATTGATCGGATTGACCCAAACCCTATGACCTTCCCAACCGATATCCAAGCATACCACAAAATCAGGACTGAACAGAAATTGTTTCAGTTTCTAAACGCTCTTAACCGGAAATATGACCCTATAAAAAGGGAAATACTCCGGTTAGAACCCCTTCCAACTGTAGAAACTGCATACGCCACTGTTCGCAAGGAGGCCGCTCACCAGAATATTCTAGGAACACCTCTCAATGACACACAGGGCATCACAGTGGGTCTAATGGCCTCTGAAATTGACGGGTTGGGGCTTGCATCAAAAGGCTACCGACGGATCGATGGAAAAAGAACCGGATCAGGTAACAAAGATGACAAAACTCACCTCAAATGTGATCATTGCGGCATGACAAAGCATACCCAGGAACAATGTTTCAAACTCGTCGGGTATCCCGAATGGTGGTCTGATGGTCATAAGAGGGGCACAAAGGCTACAGTTAAAGAAAAAGGGAAATCATCCAGCACCGGCAACCAAGATGTCACCAGAGATGGAAGCCGGAGCAGAACTGGTTTCGGCGGAATGGCCGAAGCAAATGAAGAAGAAGACGCTGCAACAGGTAACGGGTTTGGGGCGCAGTCCTCAAACCCTTGGTGTTATAACCATAATAAAGAAATAGATATGTCATATTTAGTCCCTGGAAATAGGGGAAATGCTAATATGACCCAAGTACACCATAAAAAACAAAAACTATGGATCTTCGATTGTGGCGCGACCGACACAATGACTTATGAGCTGTCGGATATTATTTCAACAACCAAACCAGAAAAAACACATATTCAAACGGCGAACGGAGGGATAATGGATGTAAAATCGGGAGGGACTATTGAGATTTCACCCACAATAAAAATCTCTAATTGCCTTTATGTTCCCTCGTTGTCACATAAGCTGCTTTCCATTAGCCACGTCACAAAAGAACTCAACTTGTATTTTACAGGATATCAGGACGGGAGTGATCATTGGGCGTGGCACTGAAAATCAAGGGTTGTATTATGTGGATGAGGTGACTCAAAGTGGTGCTGTGATGTTGACTCATGGGACATTGGAACGAGAAGCTTGGCTATGGCACCGAAGATTAGGTCATCCTTCTACAAGTTATTTGCATATTTTATTTCCAAAACTATTTCCAGTTAATTCTATGTCACATTGTGAAACATGCGTTTTAGCAAAGAGCCACAGGAAAACTTTTAAACCCAATAATACTAAGGTTGCTTTGCCATTTTCATTAATCCATTCTGACGTATGGGGTCCTGCCCCAGTTCTTGGGGGGCAAAACCTTCGTTACTTTGTGATGTTCGTTGATGATTGTACCCGAATGACCTGGGTTTATTTTTTGAAAAACAAATCCGAAGTCTTTGAAAAATTCACTATGTTTTACGCCATGATCCAAACCCAATTTCAAACAAACATCCAAATATTCCGATCCGATAATGGCGGTGAGTTTGTTAATACCTCGTTTAAATTGTTTTTCCAAGATAAGGGAATAATCCACCAAACTACATGCCCAAACACCCCAGAACAAAACGGTATCGCCGAAAGGAAAAATCGCATTTTGCTGGAAATGACACGAGCTCTCCTAATTGAATCCCAGGTCCCGAAATATTTTTGGCCTGAAGCCCTTGCTACCGCTACCTATCTTCTCAACCGACTCCCAACAAATATCCTCAAACTTAACACTCCATTACACACCCTTTCAAAATTCTTCAAACTACCCTCAGTTCTTACTCTTCAACCACGAATCTTTGGATGTACTGCCTTTGTTCACATACCTAAATCAGATCGAACCAAACTTGACCCTTGTGCTGAAAAATGTGTCTTTGTTGGGTATGGAATGAATCAAAAAGGATACAGATGTTATAACCCAAAGACACGTCATATGTTCACCACAATAAACTGTGACTTTCTTGAAACCGAGTATTACTACAATTCCCAACTCAGTGGTCAGGGGGAGAAGGAATGTTTAGACACACTAAGTTGGTTAAAATATGTTCCCTATGTACCAACTACAGAGTCACCAGCGTCCAATTTCAGTGCCACTGAAGGTCCTAATGTTCCTCCTAACCTGGTGTCCGAGGTAAGTAATACTCACCCTATTCAGTCTGGTGATACTTTTGAAGTTTCTAATGACTCCGAAGATACCAATACTTCTAACCATGAAACTGCCACAGAACAAGCTGAAAATTTGCAGGCAGATGAATCCAGACAAGAAGAACCACCATCAAGATATGTGTTACCCCCTAGAACAAACAGAGGGGTTCCTCCGAAACGGTATTCTCCTGAAAAAGAACCAAGAAGATCTAGTTATCCTATAGCTAGTGTGGCTGATGGAAATTTCACTAAGGAAGCTAAAGCATTTATCTCATCTGTTTATTCCGAAGAAACTCCTACAAACGTGGATCAAGCCTTAAAGTCTAAACATTGGAAGGAAGCGATGAAAACAGAAATGGAAGCCCTAATCAAGAACAATACTTGGGAAAAGTGTACTCTCCCGTTGGGAAAGAAATCCGTGGGGTGTCGTTGGGTCTATACGGTTAAGTATAAACCAGATGGTACAATTGAAAGATATAAAGCCCGACTGGTAGCAAAAGGGTATACCCAGACACATGGGATTGACTATGCTGAAACATTCTCCCCGGTTGCAAAAATGAACACAATTAGGGTTCTCTTTTCGATAGCTGCAAATGAAGGGTGGCCACTTCAACAGTTTGATGTAAAAAATGCTTTTTTACACGGGGACCTAGATGAAGAGGTATTTATGGATGCTCCTCCAGGATTCACAAAAGATTTCAAAACTGGAGAAGTTTGCCGTCTAAAGAAGTCTCTTTATGGTTTGAAGCAATATCCCCGGGCTTGGTTTGGCAGATTTACGGTAGCTATGAAAAAGTTTGGATATAAACAGAGTAATGCCGATCATACTTTGTTTCTCAAAAAAAAGAGGAAAATTCGTAACCTGCCTAATTATCTATGTAGATGATATGATCATTACAGGGAACGATAAAGAAGAAATGGTAAAACTAAAAGAAAACTTGTTTGCTGAATTTGAAATGAAAGATTTGGGCAGACTTAAGTATTTCCTCGGAATTGAAGTACTAAGGTCAAAACAAGGAATTTTCATTAGTCAGAAGAAGTATGTCTTAGACTTGTTGGCAGAGATTGGAATGATCGATTGCAAACCAGCAGACACTTCTATGAGTGTAAACCAAAAGCTTTATATGGAGGAAGGAGCAAAGTTAGCAAATAAAGAAAGATACCAACGGCTGGTGGGAAAACTAATATATCTCTCACATACTCGTCCAGACATTGCCTATGCTGTAGGGGTAGTAAGTCAGTTCATGCACCAACCTCAACAGTCCCATATGGAAGCAGTTTGGAGAATTATTAGATATCTCAAAGGAACAGTGGGTCATGGAGTCCTGTTTCAATCACATGGACACCTAAATGTTCAAATCTATACCGATGCAGACTGGGCAGGAGATAAGGGAAGTCGGAGGTCAACAACAGGCTACTTCACTTTAGTTGGGGGGAATCTTGTTACTTGGAGAAGTAAAAAACAAAAGGTGGTTGCTCTTTCAAGTGCAGAGGCTGAATTGAGGTATAGCTCGAGGTTTAACAGAAGCCATGTGGATGCGAAGACTCTTAGCTGAGATTGGTTTTCCGTCAAAAGAAACAAGTAAGATTATGTGTGACAATAAAGCTGCAATTCAGATTTCAGAAAACCCAGTACAACATGATCGAACTAAACACGTGGAAGTTGATAGGAACTTCATCAAAGAAAAATTGGAAGATGGTACGATTGAACTACCGTTTGTTCGATCAAAGGATCAGCTCACTGACATTCTAACAAAGGCGGTTAACGGAAAAATTTTCAGCGATTGTTTGGGCAAGTTGAATTTTGGAAATCCGACTATTCAACTTGAGGGGGAGTGTTAAAAATAAAAGATATCAAAGGATTGCGGGATCAGTCAAGCATCATCTCCCAATTAAGAGGGTCAAAGACAGCTATTAACAGCTGTAAATCCAGCCGTAAACAGAGCTCATCTACCATATTTAGATTATCGTTTTTTGCTATAAATTGTATACTTTTCTCTGTAATGTAACATACAGAAAAATTCACAATAATTCAGTTTTTTCAATCAACCTTTTGTATCAGGATCTTGAACAGACAAAGGGTAAGTTGTTTCATCTTTCAGAAGTTGAGTTTGAGGTGTTTTTTGTTTAACTTTAACTCTCTTTCGTTAAGTGCAGTGGTTCGAACACTTAATGGACACCGATCCAATTGCACCGCAGTGGAATTCCATCCATTTGGTGAGTTCTTCGCCTCCGGTTCCATGGATACTAATCTGAAAATATGGGATATTAGAAAAAAAGGATGCATTCATACATATAAGAGTCATAAGCGCGCAATTAGTACAATCAAATTCACCCCTGATGGTCGTTGGGTCGTGTCTGGGGGACTTGATAATAAAGTAAAGGTAAATAATAACCACTTTGCAATATCATCATCTCTATAAAATCAATTTCATCACATTTCTGTTGATCGGATCAAGTAGGCCCGAGGCGACAGGTGTACGTTCGATTACGTTTCACCCAGATGGAAGAGCACTCTTTTGTGGGTTAGACACTAGTTTAAAGGTTTTAATTATTTTCTCACTATCGTTTTAGGGTCTGCGTAAGGATGCTACTACTAAATACACCCCTTGTTTACTTGTTTCGCTTCTCATCTCATAAACTTACTTGAGTGTGAGGCCCATCATTTTTCTCAATTAAACAGGGAGTGTATTTATTTTAGACACACCCAAGAAGAATAATAAGTCTCACTAGTCACTTGTACGTGCCCTTTGAATTTAAGGTGTATTCATGGGAGCCTGTAATTTGTCATGATGCTGTTGACTTAGGATGGTCGAATTTGGGTGACATCTGTATTAATGACGGGAAGCTTTTAGGGTGCTCGTACATTCAGAATTCTGTCGGAATGTGGGCTGCAGATGTTTCGGTAAGCATCTTCTTCCTTTAAATTTTGTGGATGCAAAAGAAATGCCCTTAAAAAATTAAGAGTCAAAATGTCATTTCCGTCCCTAAGGTTTGGCGAGTTTTGTGACTTTCGTTTAAAGGTTTGTTTTCTCGCATTTTGATCCAAAAGGTTTGAAATCTTGTCATCTGGCTCATTAACTCCATCCAATTTTCTCCGTTAAGTCAGGGCTATTTTTCGTCTTTTTGTTAACTTAAAGGGGCAATTCGGTCTTTTGGATACTTGTACATTAATCTAAGTAGGGGTGAGCAAAATCCGAACCGCAACCAAAAACCAAACCGTCAATCGAAAAAATAACCGAAATTAACCGAAACCGCCAAAACCGAACGGTTATGGTTAAGTGAATATGATTAACCGACCATTCGGTTACGGTTATGGTTAAGGCATTTTCATTAACCGAATATAACCAAACCGAACCTTGTTTTATTAATATTTATTTTTGGTTAGAAGCTTAATTTTTAGTAAGCATTAGATTTAGGATATTTTTTTTTCATCCCCCTCTTATTTTCTTGTCTTTGTTTATTTGTGCCTTTTTTTATTTATTGTATTAACAACTAATTATCTATCCAGAGTAGAGTATGGTTATATTAGTTTTAAATTACTTATGAACAAAATAGTTCACTTTCCAGTAAACGGTATATGATCAATAGCTCATATAAGAAAATAAGAAGGTTTTATTTTTTGAAACATCAATAAATTATACAAGAATATAACCATATATTTATCTAAAAACACACAAAAAAAATATCAATTAAATAGCCGAAATAACCATAACCGAACCATAACCGCCGATTAACCAAACCACGGTTAACCGACTATCGGTTATGATTACGGTTAACACTTTTTGATTAACCGAACCCACGGTTAACTGACTTTGCACACCCTGTCTAAGTGTCTGTAGATAAAGTGAAAAAGACCAAATTGCCCTTTAAGTTAACAAAAAGACGGAATACCCCTGAGTTAATGGTGAAAAATGGATGGAGTTAACGAGCGGGGTGAAAATGACAAGATTTCAAACCTTTTGGATCTAGATGCGGAAAGACAAACATTTGGACGAAAGTCGCAAAACTACCGAAACCTACGAAAATGGCATTTTACTCGAAAATTAGAAAAAACATGACAACTTATCTATTTTCTTCTGCCGGTGAAGCAAATTGAACCTTATCAGGTGCAACCAAAATCTGCAGATGATAATACACAGGATATCAAGAACATATATGTAGATAGTAAGTTATTATATAGCTCACCTTTTATTATGTTATTGATTTATTTTGTTTTATGTAATTGCAATTCACTGTTTTACATAAAGCTGCAGGTGTGACTGATGTGATTTCTAGGAAAGAAGGATGTTTCGCTAACGACTCGTCGGTTGATTTAAACGAAGAGTTCAAATCGGTTAAATATGTTAATGGAGGTCGCTTTCTAAACATTATTCGTGTTGTTGAGTAGTAATAACTAATAAGTCGATCATAATGTTTTTTTGCTCATTTTCGCCTTCTCATTTTGCAGTCGCGGTTGTGAGTGGAAGGACCCGCAGTCTGGTTGAGAAATTTGAGAAAAGAGACAAGATAGATACTAATGAATGTCATAAACCTGACTTAACTTCTCAGATATTACCTAACAAGAATAATTTACCTACCACCACTAAACAACAGTCTATCAATATACCAGTAACTCTTCCTGATGTCATGTCATGTGTACAACCTATGACCGAAACAAAAACATCCCATATACCTTTAAAAGCACCTGAATTGGTACAAACACCCAAGAATTCCCTAAATACTGTACGCGAGAAATCGAAAGCCTCCCCTGTTCAAAAATCTGTTGCTTCGCGACGTGTAATTTCTGAAAAAACTAGAACGTCAATGCTGGTTTCACGGCGATCTAAAGCAACCAAGGTATGACGATGCCATTGACTGCATAACTATTTTCATTCATACTTAATACGCTATGTGTGAATATGTGTTTCTTCGCAAGAATATTAATTAGATTTACTTTTTCGACAACTGGCAGGAGGATAATCCACAAACCACAGGGAGAAATCTGATTGCCAAAATTGAAAACGATGATGATCTGGCTGAAGTTTTGATGCTAGATCATGATTTGTCTTTAAGTACACTTCGATCTCGTCTCACAAAGCTTCAGGTGTTACGACATTTTTGGGATCGAAATGACACGCGAGGTGGTATTAACGCATTGCAGAAACTTCCGGATCATGCTGTGTATTCTTCATGGAATTTTACTATATCGCAGGTTTTTGATAGCTTGTGTTCTTAAAGATTTAAATATCTTAATATGATCTTGTCTATATCCACAGGTACAAGCAGATGTAATTAGCGTTATGCTGGACAACACCGAGTCTTTAACATTAGACCTCTTCTCTTGTTTGCTTCCTTTGCTGTCAGGTTTACTCGATAGCCAAATCGAGAGGTACATATATGATATATAAAGCACTTGCATTATGCGTGTTCAACATAATGGATATCGGTACTAGAATATTAACGCGCATCAGCAAATGTGTGCAGGCATATAAATGTGTCACTGCAAATGTTACTAAAGCTTGTAGCCGTCTTCGGGCCCGTGATTAACTCAACAATCTCGGCACCTCCAGCTGTAGGTGTTGATCTTCATGCCGATAAAAGGTCTGTTTTATTCTTATATAACTGTATTTTTCAACCAACTTATGATATCTATAAACTTGATGACAGACTTGAAAGCTGCAATCAATGCCATATCCAGCTTCAAAAGATTCATAAGAATCTCCCAGATGTTATGCGGTAATTGTTTTTATGAGTCACGTCATGCTAAAATAAAAATAAAACGATGCTATAGTGACACGTTTTTTTTCCACGTAGGCGGGGCGGATGGACAGCAAAATCTGCAAAAGAACTTAACCAAATACTTCAACAATCATAAAAAAACTTTTTCACAGTTTTGTCTTTGGATTCTTTACCCCTATTTTCAGCAAGAAAAAGTAATCAATGACATACAGATTCTTGACCTATTGTTAATATGTAACATCTTTGTTCAAATGTGTATCTTTAATGTGAAGAATAAAAAGATGGAAAACATTTGCTGAATAAATTTCAGCAGTATAGTATTTATTTAGCTTATATTCCTGTTAAACATGGGTTTTTGTCGAATATAAAGTTATTGAATTTATGAACCTATATTTGTAAACCAATTATACAAAGTGAGTTTTGCTTAAAAAAACATAATTATAATTAGTAAACCACCACAGCTACACATATATTGCGTGTGCATAAATTGACGCAAATAGCTCTCGTCCATAAAAAAATTAAAAGTACATGTGATGCATTTTCATTGCTTTGTGCGCTTTTTAGACAAAGATAAGAAATTTTTATATGTTGATAGATTATGTAAAATCAACTCATAGTTTAACTTGTAGTTATTGTTATTCTTTCTAAGTAATTAATGAAATGAAGGCATAGTGACAAGCAATAAAATAGAGGCATCAAAACATCAAGTACAGTATACCAAAAATAATAAAAGCACATTAATAAATAGGTAGGGGATACCATACGCATCTACAAAAAATGAACGAACTCAAAAATGAATATGTGGATCACATTTGAAATGATTGTCACATGGTTTGACTTACAATTTTGATTTTAACATGAAATGAAATGTCTACTTTTGATTTGTCGTTTATGGGTAAATAAAAGTATATGTCGATTAGTGGATGTTTCTAATTTAGGTAAAAAAAAATAATTCTATCAGTTATATTGCGCTTTTTTTTTGTTTTTCAATTAACTTTATGATTCGATCATATGCTACAATTTATATAAATTTGTTCTTTTTAACATTTATTTGTTATTATTATTATTATTTTGAATTACCCTCATCACCTCCCTTAACAACATCACCACTCTTCATTGCCATAAACCACCACCATCAACTCCACCTTGTTCTTCATTGTCATTTCCCAACCTTGTTCTTCATCATCTGGATCATCATCTTCGCCCGCACCCACCTTTCATGTCTGAAAACCAAATCAAATCTAACTACTTTAGAGATGAACACATAATCAAAAGCCATAAAATAGAATCAAATAAGGGATAAAGGAATGGGATATATAGTGTAAGAGTTTAGTCAGCCGACTAGCCAAGTTAGGTTGCTCTGTCCCCTTACACTGTCGAGTGTGGTTCCCCTTCCCCCACCTCCACCTCCACCTCATCACCTTCTTCTTCCCCTTCCTCTTCCCCCATCAACAAGAAATGATCTTCCCATCCATCCCTTTCAATAATATTAAGAGAGAGAGAGAATGTGTCATCGGGGAAGACGGGGGTGTGTCCCCAAGCTCATCGAAGAAAGGACGGGGCCGTCTTAGTGTGTAAGCAAGTCAAGCTAAACCAAGCTTGAGTTTGTGTTCCTTAACTTATAAAAGTTTGTGCTATGATAATTTTGAGCTATATGTCTAAAGTTTAGGACTGTAAACATTTATTATGTAGTTATTACATTAACTATTATAGTTATTTTATTTTATTTGTATTTTAAGCTCTACATTTCATGTCATCATAAAATCCAGCAGTTTGCTTATTTTCCCTCCTCGATCGTCTCTCTCATGACGTCTTCTCCTTTCAATAACCTTCTCCCCATGAACACCTGTCTCCACATGATTCCTCTTAAGCTTTCATCATCCAATTATTTGGTGTCGCGCAACCAAATCACACCCCTTATTACATACCAGGAGCTGCTCGATCATATTGATGACTCCTCTCCACAGCCACCACCCACTGTTATTGTCGACAACAAAGTTGTCACTAATCCTAATCTCTTTACATGGATAGAAAGCCTTCATTCTTCTTAATTATTCTCTTTCCAAAGAAGCGGCAAGTGAAGTTCTTGGTCTGACCTGGAATGCTCTTGAAACCGCATATAGCAACGCTTCTATCGAGTATGTTCATTCACTTCAGGATTCTCTTCGCCAATTACTTAAAGGCACTTCAACTGTTGAAGAATATGATTATCAATTCAAGGCCTACTGTGATCACCTAAATGCAATAGGACACCCTGTTACTAAAATACATAAGCTTCATTGGTTTCTTTGTAGTCTCGGTCCTTCCTTTGAGACATTCACTAAGATGATTTAGGTTGCCAAACCCGCACCAAGTTTTTGGGATCTTTTTTCTCAGGCTGAAAGCCATGAGATGTTTCTTCGATCCCTACATGAAACCACCCCTTCTGTTGTTGCTTCTTCTTCTTTGTCTTCTTCTTCTTATAACCATGGTCGTAGTTAAAACTCATCTCGTGGCGGCGGCTATCGTAATTCCTGTGGTAGTGGTGGTCGTGGGTCAGGTCGTAGACCCCCTCTCCTCTCAGCTCTGTCGCACTAATTGTCACTATGCTTTTGCTTGTCCCTCTGCAGACTTATGCAAATCGCGACACATCAATAGATGAATATCTTACCAAAGCTTTTCACGCACAATGTCATGTTACTCATGACACTCCCGATTAGACTATTGACTCGGGAGTGACGCCTCACATGACTCCCGATCAAACTACTCTTCATTGTTCCACTCCTTATCAAGGTAATATGCGTGTCATCTTTGGCAATGGTAATTATCTCCCTAATACGCATGGGGGTATTTCCTTTGTTGGAAATAATCTGCCTTTACGTGATGTATTTGTCGTCCACCATCTTATAAAGAAGTTACTTTCGATTAGCAAACTCACCTCTAATCTTCCTGGTGATGTTTTTGCTATCTCACACCTCGAAGCATTGGTGAGGAGATCAAAGCATTGAGACAAAATCCTACATGGGCTTTTGTGTAACATCCGTCAAAAAACGGATTTACCAAACCCGCTCCGTTTATCAACCGAACAGTCAGTCAAATTTTTGGTTGCGAATTAAATGCCCAAAATAATTTTAAACGATCCGTAATCAATTATTATGCGGGAATATGTATTTAGTTTTTGAAAATCTATCAAAAATAACAAAATAAAAATGATTTACTCATGCCGGGGTTCGAACTCGGGTCTGTACCGGGTCAAACCAACGCTTAACTCACACACCGTAAACCACTCCGCCACTTTGATTTTCTGTTAATGAAGAGAATCAATTAATTCAAATATTCAAGTTAGGAAGTCAAATTCAGTGAATTGCCGCCCAAAAGAACTTCACGCGTAAACAGCCTGTAACTCTTTCCTTTTTTCACGAATCTTGATTGACCGGGACGCGTAATTGTGATTTCCTTTCCGTGTTTACGCCAATCATGAACCTACCTCTGGAACCGACTCGATTCGGTTCGGAAAACACCTATAAATAACCGACGTCCACAAGGTGTTTAAACCGCACAACTCATCTCATCACTCTCACACCTCTAAACCATACTCTCATCTCTCGCTCTCTGTTTTAACGCTAGTCGCCGGAAACACAAGAATCACTCGCCGGAAATTTTTATTACACTCGCCGGAAAACCGTATCAGTAATCTCCGAGGTTACTGAACCCACTAAACTTTCACCGAAGACACCCACAACCTTTGTAACCTTTCGGAAGACTCCCTTCTGCAAGAAACTTGTCGCCGGAAAAAGGTTTCTGTCGCCGGAGTTCTGCCGGAAAACAGAGTAAAACCAGTCGGTACATCTCACGCCTATTTCCTTCTCTTTTTACTTTTATCTCGTCTGTAATTGATCGTTAAACACTAAAAGAACATGAATTAACTTTTCGAGCCAGTCTGTCGTCACTTCCGGTTAAAACCGGTGAAGAAGACGAAGTTCAGTAATGGTTAAGTATATTTTAAATCAAGATAATTACCGGGTTAGACACACAGTCCAGCGGTGGACTGTGTGCACTTTTAAAGCTATGGTCACGAGTTCGAGTATTGTCCCACACACGCCGCCTCGATAAAAATCCTTTTTTTTAACAAACTGAACCGGAGTCGCCTGGAGTATATGTTAAGTATATTGATAACCGAGTTATAACCAAGTGTGACACACAGTCCAGCGGTGGAGTGTGTGTCCGCTAACCCACAGGTCCCGGGTTCGAGACCTGTGGAGCGCACCGGTTATTGAGATTTAATTCGTTTTTAATAATAAAGGATTTCTGTTAATTCTAATTAATATATATATATAATTAAAATCGGATATATAACGGGTTAGACACGTAGCTCAGTTGGTAGAGCTGCGTGCACGCGTACGGGAGGTCTCGGGTTCGAGCCTCACCCGGCGCACAACAACATGCCATTAAACCGGTCAACGCTGGTCAAAGTTACTGTAGCAATAAAATAAAATATTTTTTTTATTATTTTTATTTAATTATTTTAATTAAAAATCAATTATAAATACTTAAAAATAACATTTTTAAGGTTAGAAAATAGCCTCAAACTCACAAAAATACACCCAACAATCCTACTAAAATAGATTCATAAAACCCGTTTACTTACCGAACCGTAATGCGATTTATCTAGGTTAATTTCACTCGTGGTTAACACCATTTCGCGTACATCCAACCTCATCAACCGAACGCACCCAATGTGAGTGAATTCTTACAAACTCCCCTTTTTATTCATGTTTTGGGGTGTATCATGTGTCGCTTAAACTAATTTCTTTTATGCAAATTCGTGCTATACCATTATGTGAACTAAATTAGAATGTAACTATTGTTTGGTTGTGATGTATTTCATATTGTCAAAGTTGTATACAAATTATTTAGGCCCATCAGTTCGTAAGAACAACGCGTGCCTCAAAACTCATTTATTAGGCCCATCAGTTCCTCGTGTGAGACGAGAACAACGCGTGCCTCAAAACTCATTTATTAGGCCCATCAGTTCCTCGTGTGAGACGAGAACAACGCGTGCCTCAAAACTCATTCATTAGGCCCATCAGTTCCTCGTGGGAAACGAGTCGAACAACGCGTGCCTCAAAACAATCATTTGGTGTTTATATGTTCAATATTCAATATTATGTGTTGTGTGAATAAATTTACATCTACATTTACTCATATGAGGTATGCACATTATTTATAATCAATTGGATAAACTCGTTCAAATGTTTTTTCCATAGGATTCACTCGCCAACATTATGTTGATCCAAAAACCTTTTTACACATGATACAGGTGGACAGGTTGAAGCAAGGAAAACATAGGATATGCCTTAGAAGAGAACCAAGAAGCTTAGACTGATAGTTAGAAGATGTTGTATAATTTATTTCCATTAAATTGTATTAATGAATATGAAACATATAATAAATGTCATGAGCTTTGATGATAACCCAATTATGTCCCGATCACCTTTTCCGCTGCGGGTCGGGGTGTGACAGATTGGTATCAGAGCCATGACTATAGGGATATAGGATAGGTTATTAGACCCTTAGAACCTATACTATAGTCTGCCTAAATTTTAATTGATTAGGTGGTTACATACAAACTTGTGATATTTATTTGTTTCATATTTGTTTACATTTCAGTCAAACATACATGCTCATTCATTATACATATATACATATATCGATGTTCATGTATTCAATTTATTTTCATACTCTCAGTATCCAAAGATTTTATGCAATTTTCAAATCTCATCAAAGTAAGTTCTGCGACGGGCATGTAGTAACTGGAAGGGTACAAGTACCGGTAGTCAGAACGTCCTGTCTAGGTTGGCATTCGTATAAATCCAAAATAACGGACCAGTTTGCCTACCTGGGGACTAACGATGAGAGTACGACGGACCTATTAGGCCAAAGCATGCCACACCAAACGTCGTTCGAATTAACCTCACTTTGAGATGTCACCGTGTCTACACCTGGACACATTCCGAATATCACACGTTGTATACATATTTCCGATTTTCTCCGGGTTTTGTGTACGCAATCAGTAGAAACCGTGCGAACCATATGAAAAACCGGTATTCATGGGGGCCCACATGATTACACAGGTAAAGTATGGCGGCATGACGGGCCTAACAGCGAGCAAAGCCCAAGACATCCTATGGATGTAGTAGAGTTAATTTTTCTATAATTATTTTATGAACGTTCAATCCCAAACACGACCCACGATCCCAAAGGCATTCAACTCATACTCTTGACATGTATTCCTTGTAGATGTCTTCTAGCCTCGCTCGTAGGAAATTGAGAGCAGGAAAAGCCCGTGAACGCATGGCTACCCAAATCGCTCAGCAAATGGCGACCGTAATACCCAACATCGTAGTTCAAGTTCAACAAGCCCTTACCGCTAATTCCGTTAACCCAACCCAACAAGAAGATCAAAACACTATCAATCCTTCAGTCACTAAATGCACCTACAAACACTTCAAATCCTGCGATCCTCCAAAATACGAAGGTACTGAAGGTGTCACCGCTCTCCTCCATTGGTTCGAAGAAATGGAGAACACTTTTCTAAATTGCGATTGCCCCGATGATCGCAAAGTGCGTTATGCTACCGGTCGCTTACTTGGAACGGCACTCACATGGTGGAATACAGAAAAGACCAAACGTGGTGTTGAAGAAACTATGACCTTGGCTTGGGAAGAGTTGAAGGGAATCATAACAAGACGGTTTTGCCCAAGAAGTGAAATCAAGAAATTGGAGGATGAGTTTCATGCTTTAAAACAAAAGGAAGGCGACCACACCACATACAACAAGAGATTCCTTGAGTTAAATCAAATGGTTCCCAACTTGTTTACTCCCCTCTACCGTTTGATCGAGCACTACATTCGTGGTCTTCCATCAAAGATTCAAGACTCTATAATAAGTACCTCGCCTGCAACTTTGGAAGCAGCAATGGAGCTAGCAACCGCGCTCACTGAGAACCGAATCCGAAACAAAGACTTCAAGGAGGAGAAGAAGAAGGATAAAGCATCAACCGAAACCTCAAACCACACCCGAACCGAATCCTTTGCACCACCTACTTCTAAGAGAAAACGTGATGGGCAAATCTTCGCCGTCACCCAACGTAACCAACCAGCTTCACAAGTTGTACCTCCTCAAACTATCCCAAACGCTCAAGTAGCACCCAACTCAACTTACCCAAACAAGAAACCTTACATTGGACCTCACCCTCAATGCAACACCTGTTTCTATCACCATCCATCTACCTTACCCTGTCGACTATGTGCGAATTGTGGACGCTACGGTCATTTGAGCAACGTTTGCCGCACCCCTCAAAACCAAACCTCAACCCCTACTCAACCCATGATCCAAACATATCAACAACCTCAATACCCCATGTACCCATATGTTCGAGCTTGTTTCAATTGTGGCGACCCTACCCATTTTAGAAACACGTGCCCTCGTTTGGTTAACATCATAAATGCCCAAGCTCAAGCAAACCCAGTTAACCAAGCAAACCAAGCAAACCCAGCTCCACCACCAGCAAGAGGAAGAGTTTATAACATCAACGCCAATCCTGTTGAAGATGTTAACGGTCCAAACCAACCACTTAACTAGCCTTCTCTCACCAAGAATCAAGATTCAACTCTAATCACTTAGTTTTTATGTTTTTCTTTATGTTATCTCAATTTTCACGTATCTCAATTGGAATTTTATCCAAGAATTTTAATGCAAATTACTAGTTCAGTTGGTTTTATACTCATTGATTTAATATTCATATCATCATACTTCACGACATATCTCAGAAGTTGAGTTGTGTCTCACATGCAATACATTTCATTTCATTTTACATTTCAATACGCTCGGCTCCGTTTGATTGAGCCTTGAGCTCACAGATCAATTTACATTTCCAGTTCATGCAATACGTTCGGCTCCGTTTGATTGAGCCTTGAACGCACATACATTTTCATTATCAGTATCTTGTGGTTGTGGTGTTTGTTGTAGAGTCGCATAGAACTAATCATAACTGGCGGATGAAGCCAATGAGAATTTGACAAGAATACGGTGGATACGCCGCTGGTACTTCCTATATATAAGTATTCTTGTCAAAGGATCAGAGGCATTATCAGGCGGTTATGAGAAGTTCCATGTAGGATTTACTATTGCCTTGGTTGAAATTGTGTTACATTTATATCATCTCACTATTTAAAGAAATTGGATTGTGATCCATTTCTATATAGACTAACCTCTCCATCATAACAAATGAGAGAGGAACCATCATCATTCAAACATATACGCTATCAGAATGTGGATACAATTGTTAGTTGTTGTGTTTATTTGTGTAGAATTTCTGCCTTAGGAAATAACCCTAAGCATATTCAAACTCTTATGCATGTTATCATTTTAGCGAATCATTCCTGCTTAACAATACCTATACAGTAGGCAACAAAAAGCGATTCCTGTATTAGGATACTTAACCCTTACAAGGAACGTTACCGCCTCAAACAAAAACCTAAACCCTAATTTTCTTCTAAAAATGTAACCGGCAAACTCAACACCATCATTCTTTTAGTCAATTATATCCCTGTTTAAATTTCGGGACGAAATTTCTAAAAGCAGGGGATACTGTAACATCCGTCAAAAAACGGATTTACCAAACCCGCTCCGTTTATCAACCGAACAGTCAGTCAAATTTTTGGTTGCGAATTAAATGCCCAAAATAATTTTAAACGATCCGTAATCAATTATTATGCGGGAATATGTATTTAGTTTTTGAAAATCTATCAAAAATAACAAAATAAAAATGATTTACTCATGCCGGGGTTCGAACTCGGGTCTGTACCGGGTCAAACCAACGCTTAACTCACACACCGTAAACCACTCCGCCACTTTGATTTTCTGTTAATGAAGAGAATCAATTAATTCAAATATTCAAGTTAGGAAGTCAAATTCAGTGAATTGCCGCCCAAAAGAACTTCACGCGTAAACAGCCTGTAACTCTTTCCTTTTTTCACGAATCTTGATTGACCGGGACGCGTAATTGTGATTTCCTTTCCGTGTTTACGCCAATCATGAACCTACCTCTGGAACCGACTCGATTCGGTTCGGAAAACACCTATAAATAACCGACGTCCACAAGGTGTTTAAACCGCACAACTCATCTCATCACTCTCACACCTCTAAACCATACTCTCATCTCTCGCTCTCTGTTTTAACGCTAGTCGCCGGAAACACAAGAATCACTCGCCGGAAATTTTTATTACACTCGCCGGAAAACCGTATCAGTAATCTCCGAGGTTACTGAACCCACTAAACTTTCACCGAAGACACCCACAACCTTTGTAACCTTTCGGAAGACTCCCTTCTGCAAGAAACTTGTCGCCGGAAAAAGGTTTCTGTCGCCGGAGTTCTGCCGGAAAACAGAGTAAAACCAGTCGGTACATCTCACGCCTATTTCCTTCTCTTTTTACTTTTATCTCGTCTGTAATTGATCGTTAAACACTAAAAGAACATGAATTAACTTTTCGAGCCAGTCTGTCGTCACTTCCGGTTAAAACCGGTGAAGAAGACGAAGTTCAGTAATGGTTAAGTATATTTTAAATCAAGATAATTACCGGGTTAGACACACAGTCCAGCGGTGGACTGTGTGCACTTTTAAAGCTATGGTCACGAGTTCGAGTATTGTCCCACACACGCCGCCTCGATAAAAATCCTTTTTTTTAACAAACTGAACCGGAGTCGCCTGGAGTATATGTTAAGTATATTGATAACCGAGTTATAACCAAGTGTGACACACAGTCCAGCGGTGGAGTGTGTGTCCGCTAACCCACAGGTCCCGGGTTCGAGACCTGTGGAGCGCACCGGTTATTGAGATTTAATTCGTTTTTAATAATAAAGGATTTCTGTTAATTCTAATTAATATATATATATAATTAAAATCGGATATATAACGGGTTAGACACGTAGCTCAGTTGGTAGAGCTGCGTGCACGCGTACGGGAGGTCTCGGGTTCGAGCCTCACCCGGCGCACAACAACATGCCATTAAACCGGTCAACGCTGGTCAAAGTTACTGTAGCAATAAAATAAAATATTTTTTTTATTATTTTTATTTAATTATTTTAATTAAAAATCAATTATAAATACTTAAAAATAACATTTTTAAGGTTAGAAAATAGCCTCAAACTCACAAAAATACACCCAACAATCCTACTAAAATAGATTCATAAAACCCGTTTACTTACCGAACCGTAATGCGATTTATCTAGGTTAATTTCACTCGTGGTTAACACCATTTCGCGTACATCCAACCTCATCAACCGAACGCACCCAATGTGAGTGAATTCTTACAAACTCCCCTTTTTATTCATGTTTTGGGGTGTATCATGTGTCGCTTAAACTAATTTCTTTTATGCAAATTCGTGCTATACCATTATGTGAACTAAATTAGAATGTAACTATTGTTTGGTTGTGATGTATTTCATATTGTCAAAGTTGTATACAAATTATTTAGGCCCATCAGTTCGTAAGAACAACGCGTGCCTCAAAACTCATTTATTAGGCCCATCAGTTCCTCGTGTGAGACGAGAACAACGCGTGCCTCAAAACTCATTTATTAGGCCCATCAGTTCCTCGTGTGAGACGAGAACAACGCGTGCCTCAAAACTCATTCATTAGGCCCATCAGTTCCTCGTGGGAAACGAGTCGAACAACGCGTGCCTCAAAACAATCATTTGGTGTTTATATGTTCAATATTCAATATTATGTGTTGTGTGAATAAATTTACATCTACATTTACTCATATGAGGTATGCACATTATTTATAATCAATTGGATAAACTCGTTCAAATGTTTTTTCCATAGGATTCACTCGCCAACATTATGTTGATCCAAAAACCTTTTTACACATGATACAGGTGGACAGGTTGAAGCAAGGAAAACATAGGATATGCCTTAGAAGAGAACCAAGAAGCTTAGACTGATAGTTAGAAGATGTTGTATAATTTATTTCCATTAAATTGTATTAATGAATATGAAACATATAATAAATGTCATGAGCTTTGATGATAACCCAATTATGTCCCGATCACCTTTTCCGCTGCGGGTCGGGGTGTGACATTTTGTGCCTTAACCAATACAAGGGTACGTTTTCTAATCGAAAGTAACTTGACCCGACTACATCCCGTGTTTATATCACGCGATATGCTTGGTTCAATGAGACAGTTTTCCCCTTTGTAGGAAAATTGGCTTCCCTTAACATTTCCACCTTGGACTTGTCCAACTTTCATGAAGACCTTGCTACCAAGCCCAACACAAATCCATCACCTTCCTCTTGCACTATATGCAAGCCTATGACTATGGAGTTTGAAGATTATGTTGGACCGGAACCCACCTCACCAACTACCGACCCAACTCCAGTCTCTACCCGCCTACTAATCCTCCTCTTAGCCACCCACTTCCCATGTTTCACTTACACATGTTGTTCCCTTGAGTCCACATTCAAATGCCTTTATCCCACCTTGTCGACCACCCAATATGTTGCCCTATAACCAACACCACATGGTCACACAGGCTAAGGATGGCATCTTCAAAACCAAACACCTTTCCGATTTTGCTACCTTAACTAACCATGATCTTCACACGGCTTTATAGGCCGAAAAGATTTAAAACGGGTGCCAAAACTCCAAATTGGAAAGTAGCCATGCATGAGGAGATCAAAGCATTGAGACAAAATCATACATGGACTTTTGTGCCTCGACCATATACTGCCAATGTTGTAGGTTTCAAGTGGGTCTATCATATCAAATATCAAATACCGATCTGACGGCTCCGCTGACCTCTACAAGGCACACTTGGTAGCACATGGTTACACTTAGGTACTAGGTCTATATTATTCCTATACTTTCAGTTCTGTTGTTAAATTTCCATGGTTCATATTGTGCTCTCTTTTGTGGTTTTAAATAAATGGCGCTTACATCAATTGGATGTTAAGAATTTTTTCCTCAATGGTCACTTGAGTGAAAATGTTTTTATGGAACATCCCCTGGGCTTTGTTAATCCCTAATCATGTCTTCAAACTCTCAAAAGCCTTGTATGGATTAAAACAAGTTCCTCGTGCTTGGGTTCAATGGCTAAGCTCTTTTCCCATTGCCTCTGGATTTTTTTGAAGTCATGCATACATTTCTCTCTTTATCTAGACATGTGGCTCCCATATCATGTATCTTCTCATTTATGTTGATAACCTTAACCTCACTAGCAACGATGAAGATACTATCACTGCTTTTGTTTCACGTCTCAAGCAAGAGTTTGCCATTAAAGATCTTGGTCGTCTTAGCTACTTTCTGGGTCGTGAAGTAACTTACACTGATAATGGATTATTCCAGTCTTAGTCTAAATATGCCATTGATTTGCTTACACAAGCCGATCTGTTTGAGTCCGAATCCGTCAACACTCTGCTTGCTCCTCATGAGTCCTCTACTTCAGATGGACCTTGTTCACAGATTTCACTCTATACCGCTCATTGGTGAGTGCACTACATTACTTGCCAATTATCAGACGGCTTGTCTTACGCTATAAATCAAGTCGATCAATTTCTTCATGCTCCTACAATCACTTATCATTAGTCAATCAAGAGAATTCTTCGATATGTTAAAGGGACTATAACTTTCGGACTCCATTCACTCGTCCGCACCAAAACTTTATTCTTAGTTACTCGGATGTTGACTGGGCTCGATATATTGAGATTAGACGATCCACTTATGGCTACTCTATCTTTCTTGGTGGCAATCTTATTTCTTGGAGTGCCAAGAAACATCCTACTATCTCGAGATCAAGTTGTGAGTCAGAATATCGAGCTATGGTGAACATGGCTATCGAAATTGTAGGGTCACTCATCTCTTCTGGGAGCTTCATGCATTACCGTTGGATCGACCGACTCTTCTATGTGATAATAAGAGTGCTTTGTTCATGACTCAAAATCCCGTTTCACATAAGCAAGCTAAACACATTGACCTGGACTATCATTTCATTCGTGAGGTGGTTGCCTCAGGTTAACTATATACCAAGTTCGTTCCTACCAATCTTCAAGTGGCAGACATCTTTACTAAAAGTCTTCCACATGCTTAATTTGAACGTTGTCGTGAAATGTTGCATCTTGGTCCTCCACCGTGCAGATGGAGGGGGAATATTAGATAATAACGGAGAACAAGAGTGCTTTGTTCATGACTCAAAATCCCATTTCACATAAACAATCTAAACACATTGACCTGAACTATCATTTCATTCGTGAGATGGTTGCCCCAGGTCAACTATATACCAAGTTCGTTCCTACCAATCTTCAGGTGGTAGACATCTTTACCAAAAGTCTTCCTCGTGCTTAATTTGAACGTTGTCATGAAATGTTGCATCTTGGACCTCCACCATGCAGATGGAGGGGGACTATTAGATAATAACGGAGAATATTTATGGATTTAATTGTGTGTCTTTTATTTTATTAAACTCCTTAATAAAGGAGCGATTATTGTATTTCTTGGTTGTATATTCATTGTCAAAGGATACTGGAATTTAGGTCGATCCAATAAGATTTCTACACCTAGATATATCTTTAAATTGTGTAGTGATCATGTTCAGATTAAATTATTTTGGTGGTACCGTTCAAATCTATGATAGGATAAGTAACTCAAAGAGAAAAGAAGAACAAGTATGCTTTATTGTTTAAAATTATACCTGGAAAAAAATGGGTGTAAACATACCAAAGACGTTCCTTATATAGATACGGAATCATCACGATGTTTTGTTAAAACGTTACAACTCTCAGTGAAAGAGCATGTGAGTTAAAGGTTAAGCCCTCGGTTGTAAGTCAAGAAAATCATGTCTAATCCATTCATTCCAAGTCAACTTGAGTCTGTCTCTACTCCTATTACCGTCCACAGTGATAGTTTTCACGGTTTTAACTGTAGCCATTATCTGTCTCCTCCTGACATGCCCGAACCAACTCGACCTCCGCTCCCTTATCTTATATGATATACTAACCACCGCTAATTTTTCTTCCTACAACCTTAATTCTTATCTAGTCTAACCTAGTGTGCCCACACATATCTCAACATCCTCATCTCTACTACCTCCAGCTTACACGCATGTGCCTTCTTGATGGCCTAGCACTTTGTTCCGTATAACATAGCAAATCTAACTGCAACCATTTCAAATTCTCTTTAAACCAGGTGGGAATCTCTTATCACACTTAACACAATGGCTGCTCTCCATCTACACTAGCCTACCTAGATGCGTTGGGCTACGTTACTATCTACCTCCCCATCTCTTTCTACAACCAATCCTAAATACTTGAATTTGGTTGAGTGCGTAACCTAGTTGACCCTCAATGGTGATCTATGTGTTCTCATCATCACCTGGACCATATTTGAACGACTAGTACCTAGGATTGGGAGGTTAGAACCTGCACCGAGCTGGTGGAAGAGCAGAAAGCTTTAGCACTAGACCCTGCCCTTTTTATGTTTATCAATTCCGTCTCAATACATCTGTATAACTTTATAACAAATCAATATCCTTTTTCATATTTGTATTTTAGACTTTTAGTTGTGGAACAAAAATAACTTATCCTTTAAAAAACAAGATTTAATAACTTTCGGGGTTTGAATAACATATAATTAATATATGATCTTTTTTCATGTAATGTATTACTATTTTTCCTATATGATCTTTTTTCATGTAATGTAATGTATTATATTTTTCCTTTTGAACGTTATTAAACTTAATTTAATAACTAAAATGAAAAATTACATAATTTTATATTATTATTATTATTATTATTATTATTATTATTATTATTATTATTATTTGTTTTGCTTGTATGTAATAGAACCTTTTTAAAAGATAAAAAATTTGTTTTGCATGTGTCTAATAGAACTTTTTAAAAGATCAAAAAAGATAATCACGAAAGTATTTGTTTATGTTCATTATTATATTGATTTTAATTTAATAGTAGCATCTTGAAGAAAAAGGTGTTTCAACTATTGTGGAAGTTAGAACCACTCTTTTAACTTAAGGTCATGTTTTATTAGAGGTAGGTGACCTATTTTTATGAAAACAATTTTATATGATACGTAAGGTCAACATCACCTCTACATGACAAAACTTTATTAAGAAGTAAAACACAGAATCCAACTTTCTAGCAATTTAATGTCACTTCATTATTTGTTGGAAAACTTTGGTTGATTCCTGAAAGTAATATTCTTGAAGTACCAAATTAATTCATAAATTAGAACTAAATAATATAAAACACAATATGTGTAGCTAGTTTATAAAGGGGTTTTTCCTGATTTACTGGGTTTCTTTTTAAATTGTGTATAATTATTATCTAGTACAGATAGATATGATCGGATGTTTCACTGTAACACGATCATACTTCAATGATGTGTTAGTGATACAAAATTTACCGCTGAAAAAAAAAATCAATTGGATGGTGATTAATTTTTTTTTTTTTTTGTTATTCTCAAGAGTTACAACACATGAGTGTGAGTGCTTTGCACTGAGTTGACAATATGTGGGTTACCATGATACTATGAAAAGAAGCATTTAATATATGAATTTTATAGTTAAAAAATAGTAATCAAGTGATATATTTTACCCCCTTTTGGAGATACACAAACATATCAATCTCATCCAAGTGGCGGAACGAACATTACAAGCGATGCTGATGACAGCAATCTAGCATGAAAAGACAGGAATAATTTTGTTTTTTTTTTCTTACAAACAGGTCTCGGCCACAAAGCTTATCAATGAGATCAGGATTATGAGATTTCTTTGGGTGAAAAACAGATCCAAACTTAAAGCTTTAGATTGGGGATGACGGTGTAACTTTAAGTTTGTTTATGTTGTAAACTATATTAAGTTCGTGTCCCCTACTTCTAGCGTCTTGCTAGTTTGCTTTGTGACAACGCATATGAGTGTTATTAAAGTATTGGATAAGTCTTGTGGAGAGTGTTCAGATCCCTATTGATAGATAACAAAGCCGTTCAAAAAACAAAACAAAAAAAGATGAGTGTTATAAGTATGTTGTGTGTTATCTGGAATGTTATTGAACAGCCGTTCGAAGGTGGAGGAAATCTTTAGTTTATATGCATCGGCTTATAATTTATATATAATTTTGCCTCGAAACATAAATAATATCAAGTCAAATGTTGTAGTTTTAATAGACATAATACAGTGTGACAATTTATAAAAAAATATATATTTAGGAATGAGTATGTATATCACTTTTGTAACGCTAAAAGAATGTACAAACTAGCAAGATGCTAGAAGTTGAGACACCAACTTAATACACTTTACTTTACAGCAAGACGTTAGAAAACTAGAGGAACCCATTAATATATTGTGAGGTGAATCCATAAACAACAAACAAAATGGTGTAGTGGAAAAGGCATTTGTTTTCCTCTATGAACACCTGGATTCAAGTCTTGTGTATGTCACTTCTTTAAACTTTTTAATTCCATATAGATTTAACACAATTGAGGGTTCCAGAGCTAATATCAAAAATACTTTGAGCTTGAGCCTGAATCCAAATTCGGATTTCGCTAAAGAGGTGAATGCTTTAACTTCTAACTCTTTGATTTGCAAATGAAATTGTTTATTAAATCCAATACGTATAGCATGCCATCGCATTTGCATAAGCAAGCATGAATTAACATGTACGTTATGTTTATATCATAGTTGTCAAATGCGCAAGGCGCACAAAAGGCGCAAAGGGTGAGCCTTGAACCTCAATGCAAGGCGCTTAAAAAATGTTTTTTAGGCGAATTGTTTAGTATAAAAATACATTTTTTAGGGATTTTAGACGTGTTTAGGCTTCTTTAGGGCTAGTTTTAGGTTGTTTCCATACTTGTTTAGGGTTCTTATAATTGTTTCAAACATGTTTAAACCTGTTCAAACGGTTTTTGGCCAGAACTTCGTTAGAATTTGGTGTGAAAATGCGCCTAAAGGCCTGAAAGTAAGATTTTTGAAACGAAACGAGAAGACTTGGATGAGGCTGAAAAGTAGGCCTAGACACGCGCCTGAATAAGCCCTTTAACGATAGGGTTGATATACCATTAAAACCCCAATGTCAACATGTTTCTTTTTTATTTTGAATGGGTGCCACATGGAGCCAAAGCTGATCTGAGTGAGCTTTCCATGATATTATCATCTCATCATTATTACTTCGCAATTTTTGGTGAGGGGACATCAATCTTCACATTAGACTATGTGTAAAATGTAAACGAGTAATGCTTCATCCAATCGACAAGTTTTCATAGCGTGAGACACGCCGCCCCAAGAGGCGTTAGGGAAGAAATTCTTGTTGTAGGTGTGAAGGGAGAAGGGTTGTGGGCCTAAGACTCTTAATCAATCAAATCCACTTTCTTTTTTTTAATTTTTTTTTAAATTTTGCTTATTAAAATATATTTTAATGCGTGGTGGATAGTGAAAACTTATGAAACAATTATACATTAAAGGTGTAAAATAAGTGGATGAAAACTTATGACTAAGTAACTATGATGTGATAGTAACTTTTTATTTTGACTGTGAAAAATTTTAAAACGGTAACTAATGGTGTTCTAGACAAACCAGCATATAGCACAAATAGTTAGAATTAAGTTTCACTTTTATATGAATACTAAAAGCTTAAATAATGACACTCCATTTTCGTAAAGAAATTTTACAAATTTCTATTTGGATTGTTCAAAATAAATATTTATCTGCGTAATACTTTTATGATATATCCATTCCTTCTTAATCATAGCCTTCGAGTATATGATAGGATGTGATAAATGCCTTTGGTGTCGTTATCACGAAATTGATAGCGGATCAAATGGATTTAAATGGTTAACGTTGTTTGCATAACACATTTTCAAAGTCATATATTTTCTCACGGTTCGACATTCTAGCTCTGATGCGAGTCTTTATAACTATATACCATTAATACGCCATATTTGTGAGATTTCTTCTGAATCTTTTTAACTTCTATTATTACAATTCATTTTAAACATATTTAGTTTTTCGTTTATAACTTTTAAGATGACCTTTTATGTAGAGACGTTGAAGCAAGACTATCCCGAAGAGCAAACGGGAGATAACCTTTTATGTAGAGACGTTGAGCTGTAACTAAGATATCTACGGACACTCCTCGTTCAGCCAGTGTTTCTTCAGATGTGATTTTTATAAAACTCCGAGTACTTTCTGGGTTGTGAATGATAATTTACAAGTGATCGAAGCACAAGAATATATGTCACCAAAGTTACGTCACCATTTAGTTTTTTTATTAATGCAACAGGTTTACCCTTTTCGTTATTATAATATAATATAATGTTTTATAAATTTCAAATATACGTTATAACGTGCTTATATTTAACGACAATTCAATAAAAATTATTCGAATGGGTTACATAGTTATTTTTTTAGTTTTCGCCGTGAAAACTGAACTGATACCATCCAAACAACATCAACACCGGTACTACATTCGCTTTTAATGGTTTTCTCTATGTGGTGAATAACATTGGTTGGGTAACGGTATTGTAACAAATTGAATACATACCCAACAAAACAACTTGTGAACTGGTATTCGTTTGTATGGTTTTCTAGCCGGTATAAAACATGTGTTGATATCCCCTTATACATCTATCTTCCTGTTGCTACACTGAATGTCGGTATCATACTAGTAAACTAAACCAATACTGTAACGAACCGATACCAACTATTGACATTTTTCCTCTTGTAGTTACAACCATGAACCGGTTGTCTCTACTTTTTTTCCTTATCAGGTTTTTGTAAGTTTAATCAAACCATTGTATTCACCTTGAGTGTCTTGTTTTGTATTATCGTTTGGCATTCTCTAAGTTGACACTAGATTATTGTTTGTTACATGAATTGTAGGTTTATCACTGTTTTCACCTATATTCCGGTAAACCATTAAACCTAATTGTTATACTATGAGTCTCTGTAAAGACTGAAATCAATGTGCTCATGGTCCGACTCAAAGTAGAATTTGTTATGATAATAATAGTTCTTGTTGATGAGGGCCTATATTTGCTTTCACACAATGGCTGATAAGGCCGCATGGTACAAAACTTGACCTAAACCACATATGATAATATGTACTAGTGCATCTTTCCCTCGTGATAGAGCGAGATTGCTACGATCATTGTGTGGTGGATCTGCAGCCTCGAATATTCTATGGAGTGTGCAATCACTAAAATTAAACATGAACAGCACAAGACCTTTGTAGATGTTCTCTTTATACAAGTAGTCAACACATGGCAAACCTATTATAGAAAGGACAAATACATTATGGTTCTTATTGAGCAAAATTGAAAAGGTATAAGAGATGATGAAACAACTTTTAAGTGTAATACATGGTGACTATGACTATCAGCATCATATAGAATTGATAGCAACAGTTACAGGGGAGTCTGTAAGTGCAGTTATTTGCTTAGTAAGTGTGATTTATCAATTATGTGGAGAAGACAAAGTCAAAGTCAAAAATGTTAGGAGTAAACTTTAAGGAAAGATGAATACCCCTGAAGTTTCGTGGGATTGAAGTTCCAGGGTATTGGAGTTCCAGGGTATAGAAGTTCCAGGGTACTAGTTTGCACTCAAGCTTTCTAGTTTGCTCTTACAATCTTACCAATTAATTAATACATAATTAAAAATAAACAATTTAAAGTTTTAGTAGGAGATACCAAATTATTAATCAATAACTAGTTGAGCATAAATTAATTAGTATTTTTCTTTTACCATAAGACAAACTGCTTAATACTTTTGATCTTCACATCGAGTATAATAAAAATGATTCTTAAGGAAGAATTTGGGGAAGGTGAGATTGATAATTCCCTGAACTAATATTTATTTTTTGGTCTAATCTTTTATAGTAATTTCTTAATGATTAAATATGATTTTTCTGGGAAGAATTAACATGGAGAGGATAGGACGTTAGGCTGATATTTGATTTCACAACTAATATATATTTTCTGGTCTAATATAAAATAGTAATTACTTAATGATTAAATATGATTCTTCTGGGAAGAATTAACATGGGGAGGCCGGGAGGGTATGGACATTATGGTGATATATTTCGCCTTTTTTTCCGTACTATCACCTACTATTCAAGTTAATTGAAACTAGGGTATTTGACCGTGCTTTGCGGCAGCACGTTACTGCGAGCATTAGATTGGTATCGGTTTGGTTTGTTTTAGTATCGGTACCATGCATGCACTAAGTATAGAAATCAACACGTGTTTTACATCGATCGAAAATAAAAACGAACACCGGTACCGACACATATTTTGTTTAACAGTATGAATCGAGTTAGATCGTCACGGTACTATAACCTATATTTATATACCGTCACATACGAATATATATAAAGAAAAAATATCAAAACCATAAACAATAAAATTAAATAAATGCTCGAAAATAGAATAAAAAATAAACAAATACTTATAAAAGCATACCACTATTCATCAAGACTTGCTATTAATATGTATATGTATAGTAATAGTAATAATAGTAATTTTATAATTAGATTATAACTTTGTATATTAACGAGTTGAATAAATGAATTTTATATACTAAATAAAAAAACAATATATCTTTAAAAACCTCATTTATTGCACGAGTTGAATAAATGTACTTTTTATAAATTAAATAATAAAAAGTTATATATATAAGAACTATATTGTACATATTGAATAATGTAATTTTAGATACCAAATAATAAAAAAAATTATATCTTTAAAACCACGTGTATCACACGGGTTGAATAAGTGTAATATTGTTTACCAAATAATTAAAAAAGAGTTATATCTTTAAAAACCCTCGTGTATTACACAGCTTGAATAAATATGATTTTATATACCAAATAATAAGAAAATTATATTTAAAAAACTAATGGATATACCCGGTTAAATATGTGTGATTGCAGAGATGATTATTGAAAAGAAGATACATTAGTCAAACATGTTATTCAAAAAACAAATAAGCAGCCATTTGAGTGATAAAATTTAATTATATTTAAAAACCCCGTAATGAATCTAATTTTGTATATAAAGTAATATTAAAAGTTATATACAATTTGTTTAAAAATTATGTAAAAAGATCGATATCATAACTTTTTTGATAATGAAAATAAAATAAATAATATATTAATACAAAGTTTGGTTTTGGTATGATTACATCATCGAAAAGAATAAAAGTAAATTGGTATATTACAAATAAAAAGTAGGTTATGTAATAAAATTGATATAATAATTTTTTTAATAATGAAAATAAAATAAATAATATATTAATACAAAGTTTGGTTTTGGGATAATTACATTATTGAAAATACTAAGAGTAAATTTGTATATTACAAATAAAAAGTAGCTGTCTGTCATATAATATAGAAAATCAGATAAATAATATTATAAATGAGAAGTTTACATTAAATTTAAACTAAAAATAATTATCTATAGTTAAATAGAAGAGATTAAACAAAATAATATTTAGTAGGATAGTTATCTATAATTAATTAGAAGAGATTAAACTAAATAATAATTATCCATAAGATATTAAACTAAATAATATTTAGTAGGAGGGTTATCTATAATTAATTAGAAAGATTAAACTAAAATAATAATTATCCATAGTGTCCTCTAAATGGTTTCTTTTATTATATAGTATAGAAGATTTATTAGAATCAATATATATAGGGTGAGGTTATTGTAAAAAAAGTGTTTTTTGTGAGAAGAGTAAGAAAAAATCTAAACCATTAGATCTTTAATCTAATGGTTGAGATATTGATTGCAATCTTGTAAATAGTGTTTACTATTAAAATAATTAATTTTCTAGATTAAGGGTATAAAGGTAAATTTAACATTTTTAAAATTAAAAAACTAACATTAATGCACATGCAAGTTCCCACTTCTTTTTTAAACGTCAATAACTTTTTATACGTAATTTTTTTTTTTTAAAATTACATCATAATAACGAGTGTTTTTTATCTTTTAATATGAGTACCATATTGATATACTTTTTAAGAGAAAAATTACTCTCGCTTGAATGTTATAGTCCATGTGTTTTCTAGTTAATACAATGGTGTTTTAATTGTATTGTGATTCCCGGCGTTTATTTTAAGTAAACAAACTTAATAAATTCAGTTTTCAGATTTCGAAAATAGACCAATAGAAAATAAAAAAACATATACAAATCATATATGTGAAAAAACTATATATATAAAGAAAACACCATATCCTTAATAGAATACCCAAAGATAATTACAACCCAACACTATACATGAAACAAAATACTCCTTAAATAAACACCTTGAAATAAACACTTGGCAAAAAACCACTCTATCAATGCTAAATTAAAACCAATATATTATATAAAACACCAAACTTCTTCAAGTAAAACACCAAATAAATAAAAACCACAATATACTGAACGGAAACCGAACACCTATTATGAAGAATAATATGAACACCAAATGTGGAAAAAACACTTTGGAAATAACACTTGTCAAAAAACCTCCCTACTACCAATGTACAAATTAAACACATAGAAGTAGATACATCATTATCAACCATAACAGAATAACAAATTTTAAAACATCAAAACCGCAAACCCACGATTGTATGAAACAATCTACAACAAAAATGAATAAACACCTCAGAGGTATGTCAATAAAACACCCTTTGAAAAATAACATCTTGTGCAAAAACTCTCTCAACAACCACGTAAAATTTAATACACCATATACGTAGATACTTAGCATTATCAATCAAACATTAAAAACAAACCATACTTTTTAAACCTTAATCCACATCCCACTGATTGTATGAAAAAAAAATATGAACAAAACAGAGAATTAAAAAAGTATTCATCACCGAAAACACAAAAACGAACACATCGCTGAAAAACACAAAAACACCTAAAATTATACTGGTTCATCGTTATCCATCGTCAAGATGTTAATGAATATTCAATACAACAAACTATAATCTCATAACCGCGAATAAAAATATGATCAAGTGTTATAATAATTGTTCGTAATGATTGTAGGTGACGACTATCATCCGTAATTCAAAATAAATTAAAATTTGAATTCCCTAAATAATCCTAAAATCAGTTACAAAAATTCAGTCCTTAATTAGGTTTATTAGTAAATTTCAATGATACCCTTAAACTACAAAATAAAGGGACATATGCTCACAGCATAACTTCTATCCTCAACACTTTTAGTTTTTTAATAGGATCCTCTACTAATTTATATTATATTTATATATATATATAGAGAGAGAGAGATAGAGAGTGAGTAGTTAAAATAGAAAAAATGTTTGTGTTTGATAAACTAACTTTTAAACCGAAGGTTTCAACTTACTTCATTTAATGTGTGTATTGAATGTTGAAATGCATAGTAAATCTATATTGTCATTAATAAATAATTAATTAAACTTGTAACTATTTTTTATATATCTTTTAAAATAAAATATTTCATGGTGTAGGACAATTTTTGACAGTTAGGTAATTGACATGTATACAATTTACTGTGTTAGGGAAATTCCAGTAAATGTAAACATATGTAGATAAATCTGAATGGTAGGATATTTTGCTTTATTATGAGGATAACTAATTATGAGAAAGTTATAACTACTTAATGTTTTAAATTTTGTTTTTTTTTTTTTACATTAAATTTCTTCTCAAAAACCTCATACTTTAATATATATATAGATTTTTATAAAGTTAACAAAATATTTTCTTAAACGCACTTGTATATAAAAAATATAAATATTTTCGTCGAGTGGCTAATGTCACATAATTGTAGCAAAAATCATTTATCTAAGAACTTACATTATTATTTTTTATTTAATGAACTTCCATTTTTTGTTATTAATATAGTGTAAAGTTTTTATTAATTTTTGATTATGTCAAATGACGTCCTTTTTTGTCTACCATTTTTATAAATGTTTGTAACGAGGGTTAAAATAATGGTTATTTTTTTTTTTTTCTTGACGAATATATCATATGCCGTCCTAACAACTTCAGTAGTGGTATAAAGTAATTTTTTATACTGTAAGCTATAGCGAGTGTTGGTATCATCGTTACAAAGTGAACGGATACAGTCCCAACAATATCAGTATCACGTTAATTTTGACCGAACATGATATTTAATTTTATGGTTTTTAATGGATATAAAACATGTGTTGATGTCCTTATGAGTATATCATGGTTTTACTTTATTAGTTTTATATCTTTCAGTTGGTATAACAAGTATCCATGCGATACCGATATACAAAGTAATAATTCAAACTAATGCTGACCTAATTCCTGCTTCAAACACACGAGGAAATTCTACTAGTTTAGGATAATAGAAATACACAACTTTGATTGGAAACAATACAATCTAGTTATATCTTATATTTATTTTATAAAAACATGAAATGTTACATTTTGGGCAAATAATTACAAATGTGCCTCAGTTTTGCGACATGTTGGGTCTCTGTTATTATAAAGTTTATTCGGCTCATATTTACATTACTGGTCTCTGTTATTATAAAGTTTATTCGGCTCATATTTATATTAAAGTGATGATTACTCGTTAATACAAAGTTCCATCATTGATATTTTTATTGGTGATCTGGTGTTTTTTCTTTGACTCGTATAGTTTGAAATTGTTGGTCAGATTTAACCATGAAAACTAACTGAGTGTAACACCCTAAAAATAATATATATATATATTACCACCAATTAGGCTAAATATTCCTAGTTTTATATATATATATATATATATATATATATATATATATATAACTAGGAATATTTAGCCTAATTTGTGGTAAGTAGTAACTAAGCAAAATTATAAATTTTGATCTTTTTTGTTAAAAAAACAAAAACTAGAGGGATTGAAATAGTCAATAGAAGAACTATGTTTTATATAAAAAATAAATTGAAACACACATTTGTGTGTGTTAGTCATACAACCAGGAACAAGAACACCCAAAACCCTCCTTCAAACCAAATTATCAAATTGAAGGTGGGATTGAGCCCCAAATCTCTGCATGAGTGAAGAATATTGATCACCACCACTAGGGGATCATAAGGTATGTTAAAATTTGATATTTGATGATGTAAGAAGAATCATGAAGTTCTAGAAATTTTAATTCTTGCATAGGTTGTTGAAATCAAAGTGAAATAAGAGTGCTGTGCACATTTTAGAACAAATTTTGATGAGCAAAATATGTCAAACTCTATAAATTAAGTGTTTGAGCAATGTAGCCATGGGGATGTAAGTAGGTATGATAAAATGGATTGAATACATGAAATATGGTACAGAAATTGAGATTAGCATAATGAACTTTAGATGTTGTTGAACATAATAGTCATATTGATTTCGCATGAAGTAAGAATATGACAAATTCATGAAATAGAAGCTAAATAGAAATTAGAGAAAAGATCCATGCCTATAAGGTGTTCGATATAATGCCTAAATGAAGATAAATTGTTGAATAGAATGAGGAAATTCTGAAATGAATCTTATAAATGTGACTTTGACAAATTATGTCATATGATATACTATGAGTTCTAAATGGTGAATTGGGATTGAACTCTATAGGCAACTTGGGTGAAGCATCAAGTGGCCAAGCCGAGGTAGACACGCGGTTGAAAGGGAAACTCTAAGGTACGTGGTCTTACACCTTGTATGATTTCATTCATAAACTTGATTGTTATTGCGATAATAAATGAAGTGGTACTAAAAAGAAACTTGGTTCATTCATAAGCGATGGATTTCGCACGAATGTACTAAACGAGCAATTAGTGCATGAACATAAGTTGGAATTTAGTTCGTAAGTGATGGAATTCACTTAATTAACCAAGATTATGTGAACGCGTAAACCGGGTGATGGGAACGCAGATCGTAAACCATAAACTCATGATACGGTACAGAAATTGAGATTAGCATAATGAACTTTAGATGTTGTTGAACATAATAGTCATATTGATTTTGCATGAAGTAAGAATATGACAAATTCATGAAATAGAAGATAAATATAAATTAGAGAAAAGATCCATGCCTATAAGGTGTTCGATATAATGCCTAAATGAAGATAAATTGTTGAATAGAATGAGGAAATTCTGAAATGAATCTTATAAATGAGACTTTGATAAATTATGTCATATGATATACTATGAGTTCTAAATGTTGAATTGGGTTGAACTCTATAGGCAACTTGGGTGAAGCATTAAGTGGCCAAGCCGAGGTTACACGCGGTTGAAAGGGAAACTCTAAGATACGTGGTCTTACACCTTGTATGATTTCATTCATAAACTTGATTGTTATTGCGATAATAAATGAAGTGGTACTAAAAAGAAACTTGGTTCATTTATAAGCGATGGATTTCGCACGAATGTACTAAACGAGAAATTAGTGCATGAACATAAGTTGGAATTTAGTTCGTAAGTGATGGAATTCACTTAATTAACCAAGATTATGTGAACGCGTAAACCGGGTGATGGGAACGTAGATCGTAAACCGTAAACTCATGATATGGTTGAGAAAAGGATTCTGGTTTGGTTAAAATAGCCAAACGGGTAAAAAAAGAAAAGAAAAGATATGGTAAAGACGTAAGCCAAGTGACGGATGCGTAAACTTGGGTTAATAAACTTAGATGAGGGTTGAGCTTCCGCAAAAAACTGATTTTCATCATAAGAATGAAAGAAACGTGGTCGATTAGATTAACGGGTCAAATAACTATATGAGTTAATTTTACGTCGTTAACCTAAAGGGTAAGAACTTCACTACCTTGAATGATATGTTTAAATCTAAAATGTGGATGATCGATTTACGATCACATAGAAACAAATTTGAAACAAATCGGATTTATAAGGAAGGAGTTACGGACGTTTTCAAAAAAGGACCTTAAGTAAAAATTTGCAGCTGGGCTGCAGCGTAAGCTACGGTCCCCAACCATAGAGTCCTCAAACAAAAGTTTTAGTTTGTTGTTTTAGATTTATGGGTCTATCTAGATACGTTATACACTTACTAAATCTAATGTTAATGGTAAAATTTGACCCATAGGTGATTGCTAAGGGGATTAAGGATGAAGATCAAGCGACAAGAAGAACCGAACACAGTGAAGAACTTAATTTCCGCACGCTATATTAATCTTTTGTAAAACATATATTTCCATGTTTTGATAAATTTTAAAATCTAGTATGACTTATGTATTTATCTCATAAAATATTATGAGATACGAACTTTTGTTAGTATTTTACGTATGAATTAAAATGGGTGTTATAAATTGGTATCAGAGCCTAATGTTAAAGAATGTGTTCGGTTCGAAGTTTGATCAAGACATCCGGTAAGAATGGTTAGAAAATAAACCTTAATAAAATATTTTAGAAAAGAAATGAAGTAAAGTATATGGAGGAGTGTATTTATACACTCGAACCCGAAAAAATGCACTAAGCATGAATGGTCAATCCAAGTTGTATATTTGACCAAACCAAAGAAGAAAGATACACTACGTACATTATCGAATGATAAGAACAAATCTCCATACGATGATATGGAGATGATTAAACAAGTTATTTATCAAACTGTTATGGACATTTCAGTTAAGAGATGTCGAGAGGAACCGGTGATGACACGGTATCCCTCATGACTGAAGAGATACGAGAAAAGATTTCCGGGGAAGTCGGAAAAGCTCTTGAATCTAGTCTACCAGGATTCATGGAAAGACTACAGACAACAATACTCACAACTGTTGAAGAGAAAATCAATGAACTAAAAGAAAGTCTCAATCAAGAAAGAGACAAACACAAAGAGAAGAAAGCTTGCCCTTATGACAAGTTTTTGGCATGCAAACACCCAAATTATAAAGTCTCAATCAAGAAAGAGACAAACACAAAGAGAAGAAAGCTTGCCCTTATGACAAGTTTTTGGCATGCAAACACCCAAATTATAATGGAGAAGTTGACCCAATCGCTTGTCAAAGATGGATAAGTGACATGGAGGGTATCTTTGAACGAACGCATTGCGACACAAATGATTTTTTAGTCTACGGAACTGGCCAACTAAGAAGCCAAGCTAAGGATTGGTGGAATAATCTTAAGAATGAAAAAGGGGTTGAGGCTACGCGAGCCATGACCTGGGAAGAATTTAAAGAACCCTTCCTCAAACACCATAGCCCCAGGGCTGTGATCAACAAGATTAAAGAAGAATTTATGCATTTAAGGCATAAGGGAGAAACGATTGACAAGATCACAGGGTTATTCCTGGATAAGTTGAGGTTTAGCGATGAGTTGGTGAAAACTGAGGAACAAAAGGTATATCACTACCACAATATGTTGAGTGCAGAATATTGGGAGTTTATGACTCCCTCAAATTATAAGAATCTCACAGAGATTATCAATGCTGCACGGGAGCGTGAAATTGAACTGAGAAAACAAGTCGAAAGGGGTGAAAGGAGGAGGTTAGATGCAAACCCAAGCCCCACAAAGAAACCAAAGACAACCGAGTCCTCATAGAAAATGAATGTTAAAGGGGGATCACCTAACTGCAAGACGTGCGGACGTGCCCCCCGGGGCGAATGCTATTTTAAGAACAAACCATGTATTATATGCGGAAAGACGGGGCATGCAGCTTCAATTTACCCTGGCAAGGTATCGGTATGCTACAAATGTTACTAGCCGGGCCACAAGAAATCCGAATGCCCTGAATTGGTAGAAAATAAAGTGATACCTGACACAAAAGCGGAAGTTCCAAGAGCGAAGGCAAGGTCCTTCCAGATAACTACGGTCGAGGCTAAGATCGAACCCGATGTGGTTTCAGGTACATTTACCATAAATAATATTCTTGCACACATTTTGTTTGATACGGGTGCGAATAAATCTTTTGTTTCACATAGATTTATTCAACATCCTTCATTCACATTAACGAAATTACCTATGCCAATGGAAGTAGAAGTAGGTAATATTAATAAAATTGTTGTTTTTGATATATGCCGGGAATGCAAAATGAACGTTGATAGAGAGGATTACTTAGTAGACTTGATACCCATGTCGATGGGGGAGTTCCAAGTAGTGATTGGGATGGATTGGTTGTCACGTTTACCACGCAAAGGTAATATGTCCTCGCAAGGAGAAACAACTAACATCTCCGAGCGGAAGAAACACCACTATTTATGGACAGAAGAGCTGTAACCCTATAATATGCTCAATAATGAAAGCCCAAAACTCATTCAACATGGGTGCAAGGCTTATTTGACTTATGTGCATAATAAGGAAAAAGAGTTGCTCAAACTTGAAAACATACCCGTCGTACGGGATTTTGAATACGTATTTCCGGAAGATTTACCAGGGATACCACCTGAGCGTGAGATAGAGTTCGGGATTGAATTGATTCCGGGTGCGAAACCGGTGGCTAAGGCACCGTATAGATTAGCACCATCAGAACTCCAGGAACTATTGTCACACTTACAGGAATTGCTAGATAAGGGGTTTATTCAGCCAAGTGTCTCCCCTTGGGGAGCACTGATATTATTCGTAAAGAAGAAGGATGGGAGCATGCGTATGTGTATCGATTACCGTGAGCTGAATAAACTTACGGTAAGAAACAGGTACCCACTTCCGAGAATTGGTGATTTATTTGATCAACTACAAGGTGCGAGTTGGTTTTCAAAAATTGACTTAAGGTCGGATTATAAAACACCAACTGAGGATAAAGAAAGAAGATGTGCCGAAAACCGCGTTCCGTACACAATATGGACACTACGAATTTTTAGTGATGTCTTTCAGATTAACGAATGCACCCGCGACTTTTATGGATCTTATGAATCGGGTTTGCAAACCAATGCTTGATAAGTTGGTAATAGTGTTCATCGACGACATCTTAGTGTATTCGAAAAGCGAGACAGATCACACTCGCCATTTGCGAGAAGTATTGATAACATTGAGAAGGGAAAAACTTTATGCAAAGTTTTCGAAATGCGCCTTTTGGCTCCGGAAAGTGCAATTCCTAAGGCACGTTATTAGTACCGATGGAATATTAGTCGATCCGTCCAAAATAGAAGCAGTGTCAAAATGAAACCCTCCGAAAAACCCTTCAGAAATTAGGAGCTTTTTAGGACTTGCGGGTTATTACAGGAGATTCATTCAAGATTTCTCCAAGATTGCCTCACCATTAACCAAACTAACTCGTAAGGATGAAAAGTTTGTCTGGAGTGACGAACAAGAAAGAGCGTTTCAATTGCTAAAATAAAAGCTAACTAGCGCACCAGTGCTGACTTTACCAGATGGCACTAACGATTTGATAGTATACTCAGACGCATCACACCTAGGTCTTGGGTGTGTACTTATGCAACGAGGTAAGGTGATTACTTATGCCTCAAGACAACTGAAAGTCCATGAAAAGAAGTATCTGACTCACGACCTTGAATTGGCAGCAGTGATATTTGCCTTGAAGATTTGGAGGCACTACTTATACGGGACAAAGTGTATAATTTTCACCGATCATAAGAGTTTGAAATATTTCTTCGATCAAAAATAATTAAATATGAGGCAAAGACGTTGGTTGGAGACAGTGAAAGATTATGATTGTGAAATACATTATTACCCGGGAAAAGCCAACGTAGTGGCTAATGCTCTTAGTCGAAAGGAAGGATACACTCCTATTCGAGTACGGTCGATGCAATTGGTGGTAACTTCGGGTTTTCTTGAACGAATCCGAGAAGCTCAAACTGAAGCGGTAAAAGAAGAAAATTTGAGAAAAGAACGAGTGAAGGGTCAGGTGAAAATATAGTAAATGGTAATAACGGGTTGAAAACCCGATTCGGTAGAATATGGATTCCAAACACGTGTGGTGTTAAGGACCTCTTACTTAACGAAGCCCATAAAGCGCGTAATTCAATTCACCCGGGAGCAACCAAAATGTACCTAGACTTGAAACGAAATTATTGGTGGCCCGGAATAAAAAGAGATGTGGCGAAGTACGTCGAAAAATGCCTAACTTGTTTACAAGTAAAGGCAGAACATCAAAAGCCATATGGAAAACTACAACCATTAGAAATACCAGTTTATAAATGGGAACATATCACTATGGACCTATTGACCAAATTGCCGAGAATGACACGAGGTTTTGACGCCATTTGGGTGGTTATAGATAGATTGACTAAGAGTGCTCATTTCATTCCTATTCGTGAAACTTATACTTCCGAAAAGATGTCAAATGTGTATATAAACGAGATTGTCGCGCGTCATGGAGTGCCGTATCCATCGTGTCTGACAGAGATACTAGATTCACTTTGAAATTCTGGCAAGAATTTCAAGAACAGATGGGTGCCAAGCTATTAGTTAGTACAACATATCACCCTCAAACTGACGGGCAAAGTGAAAGAACCATTCAAACATTGGAAGATATGCTTCGAGCATGTATTATTGACTTTGGCGGTAGTTGGGATACCTACGTGCCGCTAATCGAATTTTTTTACAACAACAGCTATCATTCAAGCATTGGCATGGCGCCTTATGAGATGCTTTATGGCCAAAAATGTCGAACTCCGGTATGTTGGGATGAAGTGGGACCGAGAGAACTAGCCCATAAAGATATGATTAGAGTCACAAATGAAAAGATAGACACGGTACGAGCCCATCTAAAAGCTGCCCAAGATCGACAAAAGTCCTATGCGGATAAAAGACGGAGATCTATCAAGTTTCAAGTAGGCGATAGAGTAATGCTAAAAGTATCACCGTGGAAGGGGATTATTCGATTTAGAAAAAGGGGTAAATTGAGTCTGCGATTTATCGGACCATTCAAAGTTATTAGTCGGGTAGGGAAGGTGGCTTACCAACTAGAACTTCCGGATAATTAAGTGGAATACATAACACATTCCATGTATCGCACCTCCGCAAATGCTTGGCGGACGAGACAGCTTATGTACCACTTAATGATATAGAAGTCAATGACAAACTTAGCTACATAGCTAAACCAATTGAAATTCTGGACCGAAATATCAAAAGATTAAGAAACAAGGAAATTGGCCAAGTAAAGGTTAAATGGGAACATCGAAGAGGATCGGACACCACTTGGGAATCCGAAGAAGAAATGAAAAGACTCTACCCTTCACTCTTTGGTATGTATTAAGGTTTCGAGGACGAAACCCTTTTAAGGAGGGTGAATTTGTAACACTCTAAAAATAATATATATATATATACACATATATATATACACACACACATATATATAACTAGGAATATTTAGCCTAATTGGTGGTAAGTAGTAACTAACCAAAATTATTGATTTTGATCCTTCTTTAAAAAACAAAAACTAGAGGGACTGAAATAGTCAATAGGAGAACTATGTTTTATATAAAAAATTAAATTGAAACACACATTTGTGTGTATTAGTCATACGACCAGGAACAAGAACACCCAAAACCCTCCTTCAAACCAAATTATCAAATTGAAGGTAGGATTAAGCCCCAAATCTATGCGTGAGTGAAGAATATTGATCACCACCACTAGGGGATCATAGGGTATGTTAAAATTTGATATTTGACGATGTAGGAAGAATCATAGAGTTCTAGAAATTTCAATTCTTGCATAGGTTGTTGAAATCAAAGTGAAATAAGAGTACTGTGCACATTTTAGAACAAATTTTGATGAGCAAAATAGGTCAAACTCTATAAATTAAGTGTTTGAGCAATGTAGCCATGGGGATGTAAGTAGGTATGATAAAATGGATTGAATACATGAAATATGGTACAGAAATTGAGATTAGCATAATGAACTTTAGATGTTGTTGAACATAATAGTCATATTGATTTCGCATGAAGTAAGAATATGACAAATTCATGAAATAGAAGCTAAATAGAAATTAGAGAAAAGATCCATGCCTATAAGGTGTTCGATATAATGCCTAAATGAAGATAAATTGTTGAATAGAATAAGGAAATTCTGAAATGAATCCTATAAATGTGACTTTGACAAATTATGTCATATGATATACTATGAGTTCTAAATGGTGAATTGGGTTGAACTCTATAGGCAACTTGGGTGAAGCTCAAGTGGCCAAGCCGAGGTAAACACGTGGTTGAAAGGGAAACTCTAAGGTACGTGGTCTTACACCTTGTATGATTTCATTCATAAACTTGATTGTTAGTGCGATAATAAATGAAGTGGTACTAAAAAGAAACTTGGTTCATTCATAAGCGATGGATTTCGCACGAATGTACTAAACAAGCAATTAGTGCATGAACAGAAGTTGGAATTTAGTTCGTAAGCGATGGAATTCACTTAATTAACCAAGATTATGTGAACGCGTAAAACGGCTAATGGGAACGCAGATCGTAAACCGCAAACTCTTGATACGGTTGAAAAGAGGATTCTGGTTTGGTTAAAGTAGCCAAACGGGTAAAAAAAAGAAAAGAAAAGATATGGTAAATGTCACACCCCGACCCGCAGCGGAAAAGGTGATCGGGGCATAATTGGGTTATCATCAAAGCTCATGACATTTATTATAACGTTTCATATTCATTATTACAAATTAAATGGAAACATACAATCATAATTACATCATGTCCTAAACATCATTCTAGACTTTATTGATTTCTTCTAAGGCATTTCCTAAGTTTCCTTTCTTCATCCTGTTTACATGTATTATGTGTAAAAATGGTTTTTGGATCAACAAAAAGTTGGCGAGTGAATCCTATGAAAAACATTTGAACAAGTTTATTTAATTGATTATAAAATAAAGTGCATAACCACACATGAGTAAAAATAGATGTAAACTTATTCACCAATCATTTAATATTAAATAATGCACACACAAACAATAATGGATCATTTTGAGGCACGCGTTGCTCAACTCGTCTCCCACGAGGAACTGATGGGCCTAATGAATGATTTGCATATAACTTGACAATATGAAATACATAACTACAGACAATATATACAATCTAAGTTTAGATCACAATATGGTATGGCACAAGTTTAAATAAACGAGTTAATTTTTAGTGACACATGACACACCCCAAAACGTGTAATTAAAAAGGGGAGTTCTAAGATTCACTCACATTGGGTGCGTTCGGTTGATGATGTTGAATGCGCACGAAGTTTGATTTAACCACGAGTGAAACTAACCTAGATAATAACATAATGGTTCGGTGAATAAGTGGATTTTATTAATCAATTTTAGTAGGATGATTGGATATATTTTTGTGAGTTTAAGGCTATTTTCTAACCTTAAAAATGTTATTTTTAAGTATTTTTAATTGATTTTTAAATAAAATAAATAAATAAAAATAATAAAAAATGTTAACTTTTTGCGACCGTTGACCGTTGACTTGTTGACTTGTTGACCGGTCAGACTGTGTAATTGTGTGCGCCGGGTGAGGCTCGAACCCGAGACCTCCCGTTCGCGTGCACGCAGCTCTACCAACTGAGCTACGTGTCTAACCTGAAATATTTCTGTTTTTAATTATATTTATATACTAATTGATTTAAACCGAAAATCATTTATTTCAAAAACGATTTAAATGACTCGCTCGGTGCTCTCCACAGGTCTCGAACCCGGGACCTGTGGTTTGGGTTAACACACAGTCCACCGCTGGACTGTGTGTCTAACTTGGTAAATAATCAGATTTTTATTATACTTATATACAAACTAAATAATTTCATTTCTGCCTTATATAAAAAGTTTGATAATTGTCCGAAACCGGTGCGGTAGTCTGGACTCGAACTCGCGACGTAAGCGTGTTTTATTTGCACACAGTCCACCGCTGGACTGTGTGTCTAACCCGACATATATCTTGATTTTAATTAAACATATACAATACTGAAACTTCGTCTTCTTCGTTAGACTTAACCAGAATCGGTGTCCGGCTGGTTCGACGATTTAATCAAGTTTCTTTAGGGTGATGTGATTAATTACACGTGAGATAAATAAAAAGAATGAGAGATTAAGTGTAAGATATACCGAACAGTGGCTCCTCTGTTTCGCCGGCGAAGCTCCGATGTCAGCAGGTTATTCCGGCAACGTGTGTCTTGCGGCAGAGGGTCTTCAGGGAGTTTGAGATGAGTGTGGGTGGCTTCGGTATGAGCTCTGGGTGTTCAGTAAGGCTCAGAGGTGAAAGGCTCGGTTTTCCGGCGAGTTGCAGAAATTCTCCGGCGAGTGAATTTACGTCGGGAAAGAGTGTGATTGTGAGCGAAAAAGCTAACAGGGGTTAGAGGGGGTATTTATAGGGCAGAACATTGACGAATTTGGTCCGTTTTCCGTCTTGATTCGTCGGTTAGAAATTTTCCGGCGGTTATGACTTGTGTCACGGACTGGACATCAATTATAACCGACGTCGTTGTTAATATTTACGTTGGGTCAAAGGTAACCGACGGTGATTGACGAAATCGTCGGATTTTCCGGCGTCAACGGATTTGGGCGCGTCAGTTGACTCGGTTTGATTTCTGTTTCATTATTTGAATTAATTGTCTGGATATATTACTAAAGAATACAAGTGGCGGAGTGGTTTGATGGATGAGTGTTAAGTCATTGTTTGACCAAGTTGACCCGGCTGACCCGGGTTCGAAACCCGGTAGCCTTGTTTAATTTTTAAACCACTATTTTTAATACTTTTTCAAATATAAATTATATATTCCAATATACTTATTAATTATGTTTAAAATTAATTTGGGCATTAAATACGCAACGAAATTTTTAACTGATTGTTCGGTTAATAAACGGAGCGGGTTTGGTAAATCCGGTTTTTGACGGATGTTACAGTAAAGACGTAAGCCAAGTGACGGATGCGTAAACTTGGGTTAATAAACTTAGATGAGGGTTGAGCTTCCGCAAGAAACTGATTTTCATCATAAGAATGAAAGAAACGTGGTCGCTTAGATTAACGGGTCAAATAACTATATGAGTTAATTTTACGTCGTTAACCTAGAGGGTAAGAAATTCACTACCTTGAATGATATGTTTAAATCTAAAATGTGGGTGATCGATTTAGATCACATAGAAACAAATTTGAAACAAATCGGATTTATAACGAAGGAGTTACGGACGTTTTCGAAAAACGACCTAAAGTAAAAAATTTGCAGTTGGGCTGCAGCGTAAACCGTAGCTTACGGTTAAGACCTGCTGTTCCGGACAGAAGATGTGTACCGTAAGCTATGGTCCCCAACCGTAGCTTACAGCGGGTCCTCAAACAAAAGTTTTAGTTTGTTGTTTTGGATTTATGGGTCTATCTAGATACGTTATACACTTACTAAATCTAATGTTAATGGTAAAATTTGATCCATAGGTGATTGCTAAGGGGATTAAGGATGAAGATCAAGCGACAAGAAGAACCGAACACAATGAAGAACTTAATTTCCGCACGCTATTTTAATCTTTTGTAAAACACATATTTCCATGTTTTGATAAATTTTAAAATCTAGTATGACTTACGTATTTATCTCATAAAATATTATGAGATACGAACTTTTGTTAGTATTTTACGTATGAATTAAAATGGGTGTTATACTGAGTTAGGGTCAAAGGACGTAACGTGCATGGGTTTACAAACATTGAGTACTTTTTTGTACTTTTTGAAAGTAAAAGATATAGTTTGCAATCCGGTGTCTAACATAAATGACATAAATGACGTTTTTTTTTAATTTACTCTGTTCTATTTTATATGAGTTAGAGCATTCACATTGAAGCCTTTAATAGAGAAAACAATAAAAACATCACCACATTGGAATCTTAAAATAGAGAAAATATATAGAAAGTAAAGTATACCTCTATATTTAGAACTTTATATTCAGCCTTCTTTATTTATATTGTGAGCATGTATAAAAAAGAAAAAAAAATACTAAAATAATTGTTTGTAAGTAAGAAATAGATAAATAAAGAGAGTTGGATGTGAAATGTTTTTTTAAAATTAACAAAATTAAAAGAAAGGTATGTTTTTATATAGAAAAAGATGAAGGCTCTGGTGTAAATGCTTTTATTAACCCGGAAGCTACCTCGAGTTGGATTTATTCCAAATTTAAACTTGAATTATATATTTCAAGATAAATCAACTGACTTTGTAAATTTATAAGTCAAGTCTGAGTTGATGTTAATTCCATTCGAGTCGCTCCTTGAACGAGTTATAAATATTCAACTCTATACAATACTACTAAATAAACATTCAACTTTAATAATACATTATATTATATTATACCTTATATTATATTATACATTATACATTATACATTATACAATACTACTAAAACACAAGCTGTGTAGTTTTAAACTTTTCTGTTTCGACACAGTATTTTCCTTTTAATTATTTACCAAAAGACAACTCAACTATTTTCCTTTTTATTATTTACCAAAAGACAACTCAACAACTAGAGAAGACTTTTTACTTTTCAAAATTTCATCACATAAGTTTTATAACATGCTCTAATATGTGATGTTATAACCTTGGAAGAATTCGACACATGCTTCATTTAAAAACCATTCTCCATGCTATAACACCAAATATTAGCCTAAAACTCACGTATTCTTTTTTAGTTTTATAAAAAAATTTGTAGTAAAGTCGGATTGAGTATTTCTTTTGGACTGTAGGCTGTAGCAAACAACGTTATCGTTATGGTACTATGACGAACTTAACCACCTATGGGCGAACAATATCATTGCCAATATGATATTGGTATTTGCTCTTTTGTTTTTACTTTTTAGACAAGCTAAACCGATAATGACTAAAATCTTGCCCCATTGTGTGGGAAAAACGACCACACTCCCCCGCAAGGCTGAAGCGCGAGAGGAATACCTAGAATAATTATATTTTACATGTTTTGTATATAATTAACAATAGAAAGGTAGTTGTGTAACAACATATATTAATTAATTTTTAAGTATTATCTTAAAGTAAATTTAAATGGATAAAAACAACGCCCTTTTCATTTTTAATCATACAAATATACAATTAACCAAATCACATGCCCTTTAGTCCTTTACTGATTTTCCTTTCCATGGGACCAAATAGGCTTGAAGAAAGGTCAACTTTTAATGTGACATTTCCTTGTGAATGAAGGTCATTTCCATGCCACATGATCATAGATGCTAAATGCATCATCAACATCAATGCACATATTTTTTATGCAAATGAAGTAATCAAGTTGTGATGACTCTTAACACGTGAAAGATGATCCAAAGCCACAAAATGTCCAATTGCCTCTAATATTTTAATTAACAATTGTGTGACTAAAGGACATTCGGAGCATGAACAAAGTCGTCTATTTCTTATGAAAAATTATTATTTTGAGCATGGAAAACGTTATTACACGTAAATGAGTGAGAATATGGAAATTCATCTTTGTATTTTATTGAGATTCGAAAGTAACTATAGCTTTACAATAAACTTATAATTATATTATCTTAAAACATCTAGGATTTCCTATCCGAACAGTTTATCTTTCATTAGTCTTGTCTAATATATACAATCAATTAACTTCATTATGTTCTTTTTTTCGTTGAAATACAAATTTTTTAACACCTTAATTATTCTACCTAACTCACAACCTCACATTTATTTGTAAGGGGAGACACCATACCATTAGACCATTAGAGTATAGGTAATTAACTTCATTATATTCATTAGTCTTGTCTAATATATACACAATCAATTAACTTCATTATATACACATTATAGGTCTTCAAAAATAATATACGTGTTTTCTACGGCGCGTTCTTTTTCTTGATCCATTTTTAAAATTTGTAAAACAAGTCATCTAATGAGACAGTTTCATTGTCAAGTTTTGATGGTCATTAAATATAATTATTTCACATTATGTATACACTCATACCGAAGTCGGTGTCCACATTCATTACGTCTCATCAACTATTTTTAATTTTTAATTTCACATCTTATACTATAAATATAAATAGTATATATCTTTGACTCATTTATTTGATTTTTTTTTAATAATTTAAATTCATTAACTTTAAAAAATATTTAATATGTAATTGTGTTTATTTTATTTCCTTAACATTCTAGTTTTAATTTTTTTGAAAACGGAGCTGTATTCAAAGTAAAATCCTTTTTTGGTATCGCAAGCTATACGAGTGTCATTACTAGGGGTGTTTAAAAAATCCGAATCCGAAACCGAATTCAAAATATCCAAAAATCGGATAATCCAAAGTTCCGGATTCAGATTCGTGTAAGTTTTTAAAAATTTCGGATAATCGGATTATCCGATATCCGAAATATTAAATTATGTTATGTTTTAAATACTAAATACATACAATATATCTAGAAAGTGGAGAGTTTAAATGAGAAGAAAATTTTTATAAGAATAACTTTTAAACCAATAGAAATTCTCCATTTACTTCATTTAAAATGTGTATTTAATATTATGAAAAAGGGCATATATGTAAATCTATAATTGTCATTAATTAGCTAATTAATTAAACTTATAACTTATTTTTTAATATACTTTTTCAAGATAAAATAATTTATGGTGAAGGACAATTTTCGACATGTGTAGGATAAATTTTAGTATGTGTATGATAAATTTTGAAATGTGTAGGGCATTTTTACATGTGTGTAGGGCAAATTCTGATAAGTATAAGATATATATAGGATAAATTTTGAAATGTGTAGGATATAATTTTTTTTTTATTGCTGAGAGATAACATAATTAATGAGATGAGTTATAAATTATTTAATGTTTTACCATTATACCTTTTCTTCGTTTTCTTCTCACATTAAATTTCTTCTCAAATGAACCTTCCACTATCTAGAAAACCCTACCATTATACCTTTGTTTTATTGCAGGATCAAGCCTTTTAACTAACGTTTTCACTTTTCTTATACTTCTAAATCTGATTTTTACTTTATCTCTTTCTATATATATCTATGTATGTATAGAGAGAGATAAAAAAAAGGGGTGTGCCTCAGCTACTAATATTTAATTCAACCTGAAAATTGAGTTGTGGTTTAACTCGAACTAGCTCAGTCAATGAGATCATTTTGTTTTGAATTTTGTTAATTTCACATATTTGAATAGAAGTTTTAAATACCAATACTAAATTGCACAAGTAATAAAAGGCACATTATATAATTTATATAAAACTAATATATATGAAAAATTTTAATAAGGTAATTTTACAGTACTTTATGTTACCATTTTCTTGTAATGTTTAAGAACTAGTTTATGCTTAGTTCACGTTACGGGGTGATAAGCGAAATATTTCCCAGTTTAATAACATGCACGTATGTGTTTTGGTTACTTGTACGCATGTGTTAAGGTTACTTGTACATACTAAATTAGACATAAATAAAAATACTTGTGTCAAAGAATTTTTGTTTTAATAAAGTTTAGGAATTATAAAGTAACTTTATTAAAGCCCAAGAGTAGTAGGGGTTGTCCACCAATAGCTAACGGTCACTCTTACCTCGGGTTGATTTGTTATGATGGCAAATGGAAAATGCTAAAAGATGAAATATTAAAACAAATAAAAGTAGAAGGATTAAACATGTACACTACCAAAAGAAAAATCATAGAGACTAAACACGCATATAAACGAAGTTAACCAATAACAATAAAGTTTTTTTTTCTAAAAACAAATGGGCTAAACACGTATATTAGCGAAGTTGCAGGTCTAAAGGTAAAATATAAAAGGCGACTATTAATTACTTATAAAAAAATAAAAGTAGAGGGACGTAACATGTACAATACAAAAGTTGAAGCATAGGGACTAAACACGCATATAAACAAATCTAACCAATATAAAGAAAACTTCTTATAAACAGAGGAGCGAAACCCGTGTATTAGCGAAGCTGGAGGTTTAAAAGTTAAATATAAAAATAATTGACCAATGAGGAGGTGCCAGACAGCTACCTGACACTATTTCCCCTTATATTTTTGTACCTAGGTAATGTAATTTTACAGTATTTTATGTTGTCGTTTTCATGTAGTGTTTTGCCTTAAATTATCATCAATAAATAATAAAAACAAATCTTGAAAACCTATTGTTGGAAAAGTTAGTGAAGATAGGATTTCACTAATTTCAAACAAAAATAATTTAATTGGTTTGCATCTCCTTGATGAGAACAATAAGCCTAAATATGTCAGAAATGTAGCTAAAATTAATGAGATAACTATAGTGAAGTAACTTGTTTGAAATGAAAGAAGAGAACCGCATAAGGGTGGATAAGTGGGAGCCTTCATTGGATATTACTTCCTTAGCAATAAAGAAGACACAGGGAGCTAAAAGAGTGTGAAACGCTCATACTCACACATACTCCATGAATGTGTGTGATGGACGTAGTTTGACGTTTTGATGACGCATTTTGTACTTCACATATTTGTCACATCCCGACCCGCAGCGCAAAAGGTGATCGGGGCATGATTGGGTTATCATCAAAGCTCATGACATTTATTTTAACGTTTCATATTCATTAATACAATTTAATGGAAATTTACAATAAATTACAACATGTCCTAAATATCAATCTAGGCTTCATTGTTTTCTTCTAAGACATTTCCTATGTTTTCCTTGCTTCATCCTGTTCACCTGTATCATGTGTAAAAGGGTTTTTGGATCAACAAAAAGTTGGCGAGTGAATCCTATGGAAAACATTTGAACAAGTTTATTTAATTGATTATGAAATAAAGTGCACAACCACACATGAGTAAAAATAGATGTAAACTTATTCATAAATCAATTTAATATTAAACAATACACACATGAACAATAATGGATCGTTTAGAGGCACGCGTTGCTCAACTCGTCTCTCACGAGGAACTGATGGGTCTAATGAATGAATTGCATGAACATGATAATATGAAAGACATAACTAAAAGCAATATAAACTCAATAATACACACATGAACAATAATGAATTGGTTTTGTGGCACGCGTTGCTCAACTCGTCTACCACGAGGAACTGATGGGCTTAATGAATGAATTTCATATAAGTTGACAAAATGAAATACATAATTACAACAATATAAACAATCTAAGTTTAGATCACGATATGGTATGGCACAAGTTTAAATAAACGAGTTAATTATTTTGTGACACATGACACACCCCAAAACGTGTAATTAAAAAGGGGGAGTTGTAAGATTCACTCACAGTGGGTGCGTTCGGTTGATGATGTTGAATACACGCGAAGTGGTTTTAACCACGAGTGAAATTAACCTAGATAAATAGCATTATGGTTCGGTAAGTAAACGGATTTTATTAATCCATTTTAGTAGGATTGTTGGGTGTATTTTTGTGAGTTTAAGACTATTTTCTAACCTTAAAAATGTTATTTTTAATGAAAATAAATAAATAAAAAATTATAAAAAAAGTTGACTTTTTTGACCGTTGACCTTGACTGTTTGACCGGTTCGTATGCGTGTAATTGTGCGCTGAGTGAGGCTCGAACCCGAGACCTCCCGTACGCGTGCACGCAGCTCTACCAACTGAGCTACGTGTCTAACCCGAAATATATCTGTTTTTAATTATATTTATATACTAATTAGATTAAACCGAAAATCATTTATTTTTAAAAACAATTTAATTGAATCGGACCGGTGCGCTCCACAGGTCTCGAACCCGGGACCTGTGGGTTGTGCTAACACACAGTCCACCGCTGGACTGTGTGTCCAACTTGTTAACTTAACTGATTTTTATTATACTTAAATACAAACTAAGCATTTTCATTTCTGACTTAATTAAAAAGTTTAATAATTATCCGGGTCGATGCAGAAGACCGGACTCGAACTCGTGTCCTGTGATTAAACATACACACAGTCCACCACTGGACTGTGTGTCTAACTTGGTTATTTTTCCGGTAATTAATAAACTTAACATGTAACAGTGGTGGCCGGTTCGATTAATAAAAAAGGCATTTTTATTAAGGCAGCATGCGTGGGACAGGATTCGAACTCGAGACGTTAGTGTCTTTAATGTGCACACAGTCCACCGCTGGACTGTGTTCTAACCCGAGTAATAACTTGATTTTAATTATACTTATATGTTACCGAACTTCGTCTTCTTCGTCAGTTTTAACCAGAAACGATGACTGACTGGTTCGAAGTTTTATTCAGGTTTCTTTAGCATTTTATGATTAATCATAGGTGAGATATAAATAAAAAGAAAGAAAAATTAGGGGTAAGGTATACCGACTGGACTTCTCTGTTTTTCCGACAGAACTCCGGCGACAGCAACAGGTTCCGGCGTCGTGTGTCTTGCAGCAGCGAATCTTCAGAAAGCTTGAAAAGGATGTGGGTGACTTCGGTATAAGCTCAGGGGGTTTAGTAAGGCTTAGAAGTGGAGGGGTCGGTTTTCTGGCGATGAGCAGAAGATTTCCGGCGAGTGAGTTTTCGCCGAGAAGGGTGCGGTTTTGAGCGAAAAAGTTTGCAGAGGTTCGAGGGGGTATTTTATAGGGCAGGTTATCGATGAACTTGGTCCAATTTCCGACTTGATTCGTCGGTTAGAATTTCTCCGGCGGTTATAACTTGTGTCGCGGGTTCAGGCGTCGGTTATAACCGATGTCCTAGTAAATGTTTACGTTATAACTGAAGATATCGTAATTTCTTGGCGAGTTCGCCGGGATTTCCGATGACTGGAATTTGGGCGCCGGTTTTGAATTCGGAAAGACATGTTATGAATTAAATGATTCTAATAATTAACAAAGAACACAAGTGGCGCAGTGGTTGAGTGTGTGTGCGATAAATCTGTTGACCCGGCTGACTGACCCGGGTTCGAAACCCGGCAGTGCCAAATCATTTTTATTTTCTTATTTTTAACAGTTTTTCAAAAACTAATTATATATTCCCATATGATAATTAATTATGTATCGTTTAAAATTATTTTGGCATTAAATTCGCAACGAAATTTTTAACTGATTGTTCGGTTAATAAACGGAGCGGGTTTGGTAAATCCGTTTTTGACGGATGTTACAATACTCACATCACCACGAGCCATCTTTGTTGTCGATGGTTCAGTCTCATGAGGAACTTCCTATTTATAGATTGTTTGTTATTGATAACTCAAGGTTAGTTACTATTTGATAGCCCGTTGTTGTTAACGGATTACAACGGGTCCTCAATTGCTAGTGATGGCTTGCAACAGGAACTTATCTCTGATGACAATTAGTACAGATGAGCACGATTCCTATTGATCTCATGTTACTACTAATGACCTAGAGGCTTTTTTTTCCTATGATTATAACTAAGGGATAGACCTTAGTTTGAGGTGCTTAAGATGTGTGAAATAATACATGAAATATACCCGCTCGAAAATCTCACATTAAAAACACACTACTCGGAGGTTATGTACAACAATACATAGAACTACTTATGTTTTCTATCGTATGAAATGTTTGTGGGTGTGATCAAAATTTGTTTAAAGGAACCATGTCAAACACGTTTTGGAAGCAAAATTCTAACATTTTGGTTTGTTTGATCTTAGCAGCCGAAGACGGGGTCCTCGATACTGGTTTAAAGTCTGGTACATTTGTTTAAAAAAAAGAGAATATCTTTATTTTGTTAGAGTTGGAAAAAGAAACTAATAGACGAGTTACATTTTTCGTTATCAAACAAGTAGAGTTTCAAATATAATATAATCCTTATTATAATAAATTGTTTCAAATAATGTTATATTGAATTATCAAAATCTCTTCTCCAATTTTTAGTTTTAATATTATATATTAAAAATCTACTCTCTCAATTTTAATATTTTATATATATTAATAAAATTTCACCTATAAAATTAATCAAACTTCACATTAATTACTAAACAAATATGTTATATAATAATTAAATACGTTGTTTTGACACTAAAGTTCTAAATTTAAAAAATTTAGTCCTATCTATTAAATATGTATTTTATTTATAGTATATTTTAGTAAACATGTAATATTTTCTATAGTAGGATGATATTCGTATTTCGTCTAATTATGCATATTTCTTAAAATATTGTTTATATCAAAGTATTTAATTACATTTCATTTGCACTACCTCATAACTTACAATTCAATTTTGAAAACACTTAAAGTCTTATCATTATTATTTTTATTTTTTAGTAATGTTGTTTTATAGCCATATATTAATAAAATAGATAAAGTAACTTAAGAGAGAAGTGAAAACTTAGAGAATTATATTTGATGCAACCTTTTTTTGTTTCAGTATTTTATGTAATAAGGTATTTCACTAATAAAAATTATATACAAATTTATTATTTACATTTTTTTCGATATTTATAATACACATGTTTGTATGCTGGTAGTATATCAACTCGATGATATCTTTATGCTATAGTCCACTATTGATGGCATTCTACACACTCCATGTTAACATTTGCGTTACCTGATCGCAAAATTCAAATTAGTAATAATAATTTTATGTTGCCTGATAACTGAATACAAGTTAGACATGTGTCACTACAATATTTCAGTTCATGACATAATTGTCATGGAATAATAAGAAAAAAACAAGTATAAATACGTAGTATATGAAAGTTGAGTCATCTCCACATGGAATTGGTGATCAATTAAGTTTTCTATTAAAATATCAAAATACTGATAGCAAAATCGATTGTTTGTTTGGTTGGAAGAGCACAAGTACTCAAGTGAGAAGAAAGTTATCAAATTAAAGAAAGCAACCCTCACCCAGGATCCAGATTATAGGTTTTACACAAAACTTAGTTTTAATTACTTAAATAACACATAGACCTGACCTTGGAATTATTGAACTACAATAACTCTTAAGGACAATCTTTAATAATAAGTGTACAATCTAATTATCCATTCACAAATACCACTTACCTACATAGTTACCAACCACTAACTATGCAAGAAATTGCAAATACGTTTGATAAAAGACAGATAATTCAAATGTAGATGAATGTTTATCAAATCCAAAGTTAGGATTCCAAACACAAGTGGTCAAGATGCACTAGTTATACAGTAATAAAAAAAAGTATACGTGTAAAAACCTAACAATCTTTCACCCGAGGGAAGTCACGAGGGGTTTAGCCGCTCATCGTTATCATCACAGCTTCAATCTTTAATTTGGAACGAACTGGCGTGAATAAACTGAAGTAGAATGATGAAAGAACCCTAAAATCGCCTTTAGGAAGCTCTCAATTCGTCGAATGAAGTCCGATTGTGAATAACTTCCTCCGCAAGCCTTGTTTAGGTCAAAACAACTTTTTCTCGATATTTACTCCCCCGCGCCACACGGGGGATCTTCACAGGTGGGTCGCATGGCTCAGAAGGTTTAGTGGCAAAGCAGGTAAATATCACAAACCAATGGGGCAGTTTAGTGAACACCCAACCCACGCGTGTCGCCGGGTTTTCACGTCCCTCCCTCGCATGGCGTGAGGGAGAAGTTTCTCCAAATTTTCATTTTCATCCCTCGAAATTCTTCATATGCTTGGTTTATTTAATCTAAGCCCCATTTTTCCCAGTTAGCACGCGTTTAACCTGCAAAACACTATACAACATAAGTACACTAAGATACACCCAAAATGACTCAATAAAACTCTAAAACATATACAAAACTAACACAATTATAAAGTGTTATTGCCAAGACAGTACCTCACCAGTTTTTCTTGCCTAAATCCCTCCATTACATAAATAAAGAAATGTTTTATAAAATAGAAAAAAACCACTTAATTCAGTTTTAACATCACTATATTTTTAACCATTTTTAAGATCTAGTTAACCGTTAATTATAAAAATATTTTATTCCATATATAAATCGTCAACTTTGATCATAAATAGTTATTAATAAGAATAACATATCTAAGTTACGGCATACCAATAAAATTATTTTATTTACTTTAAATAAAAACAATATTCAAAACATATACAATAATAAAAAATAATATTTTTTATACATACTATTATATGTATTGTAATACGAAATTCCACTCATATGAAAATTAGATATATTTGTGTATTACATATTTTTCAGTATTCAATCCGTGTATTGCACATACCATTATAATATTTCAGTGTTACTAGTTAACAAATGTCGGTTTTTGTGATAAGTTCAAGTTAGTTATGTGAACTACCATATAACATTATAATTATGTTAGTTATATAAAGTTTTTTACATATTATATAATCATATTGTTCTATTATTCGACCCCATGTAATACACCCGTCTATACTTTGCTAATAATAATATTAATAAATGTTCTAATACTAAAATGCTGCTTTGATCGATTGCATAAGTTACCATTTACTCTAATTAAACCAAATTAAATAGAACATGGACGGAAGTGCAAATATCGAGGGTTGTTTTTTTTACTTTTTTTGAACGACTAACTAAAATCACCGGATAAGCATCATGAGATGCCCTCAATCGAGCAAATGCATCATCTCTTTCATAACGGTCAGAGTTGGATGCATGCCCAAGCCATCAAGCCACCAGTTCCGGGAAAAACCCGTCCGCTCGAAGGCCCATTGCGTTAAAACCTGGTTCGGCTCAGTTTCAAACTGACAATCTCCTAAGACGTCTAGTTCTAAACTTAATTGCCACCACAAATATATTTCAAAGTGATATTAATGACGTTTCTTTGCTTGTCGTCCTTAAACGTAACAAACTAACTATTAATTAATTATTAGCATTAAATGTTGATTTTCTAAATTCAACCTTATAACTTTTTTAATTTAACATACAAGAATATAAGAATTACGTGTTGTAATAATAATAAATTCTAAATTTTAGTAATGGAGTATTTGATTTACAAGATTTCCGTTCAAACTTCAAATGCAACCTAGTTATGTAGTATTAGTCAAACTTGAAAGTCCTGATTAATTTAAGTGTATATTGAACACCGCATCCTTATACTATTGACTAATATCATTTTTATATATAATTGAAGTTGGGATTGAGATTACTTACACATTTTTTACCAACATAGTCGAACCACCGTTACAATGATGTTCTGCGTATGATTCGACATGCTTAAATAAAAATTTCGAACTGAACTAGTAACTACAATTATGGAACGACAAAGCAAATCAACCAAATTAGATGAGTTAAGCAGGCCAATCAGTTTTATCAATTTGCTTGTTTGAATTTCCAGTTTTCACAATTTGAACCATTTCAATTACTAATAAAATCGTTCGTTAATAATATATACCATAACCATATGTTTCTGAAACGAAATACATAAAAAAATAAAGCAACCAATTTGGTTTATACTAACAACTACAAGCTCTAAACCATCACTAAACAACTAAAACGTCAAAACCAAACATTACAAGAAACATTTAAAGCCTAATTTGATAAGTGAAACTTAAAGAAGACTATACGTGGTAGATAGTTTTGTAAGTTGTTGTAAACTAAAATTAATGACAAATAAAGTACGAGGTACTTGCTACCCAAAGAAAGAAAGAAAGAAGAAAAATAAGAGCAAGTAAAAATCGGGGACCAATAACAATAAGAAGAAAGAAGCAATTTACACTTTAGCCCCTCGTCGCCGATGAAACACGCATGCATAAATGATCTCCTACCCTGAAACGTGGAAACTTCAAGTTCCGACACTACTTCTCTCTCTAAAACTAAAACCCCATTCTTCTCTCTCTAAAACGCCATTTCTCTCTCTCTAAAATCTGTATCTATATGTGTATATATACATATACTTAAACTGAGCAATAGACGCAGCTAATTTCGCACACACACTCGCCGGATTATTATCTCCGGTGATTTATTCGGAGATGTACTTGAGCTGCTGATATTTTGAATTTCACTTCACTGATTCGCGTACGAATCTCAAGTATCAGGTTTATAGCTTTTAATTCTTCTTTAATTTATTCGATTAGCAGTCTGTTATGATTAGATTCCGTCTGAGATCTGTTGATTTTTACGCGAGTTGAAATCTGGAGTCATGTTTGACTGATTCAATCCTTTTGTTTTACTTTAATTATCCGTTTTGAAAGGAATTGATTGTTATAAATATTTTTATGTTGTTGCATCTCTATTGTTTCCGATTGTGTGTTTAATTTATTGTTATGTTGACTGTTGAGTAAGATTGACGTTTTGCACGCAAATTGATCCAATTGTTGAAGAGGTTAATTTATTACAGGCTACTATTGTTGTTGTTTAGGTTATAATGCTATATATGTTATGTTAGTATTTATGTTTGACTAATGATGGTCAAAATCAACATCAAAGAATGAAATTTGGTACTGATATTTGTTTAATTAAAGTTTTTTATAATTATAATATTCTGGCTATAAGTTTACATGATTATGGATGGTTATTTTATCATTATGATCCCTAATTTGCAACTTTATACCCAAGATCTGCACCGAGGGGTTCTTTCATGTTTGTTCATAGTTTGAATCATACAAGCATGTAACAACTAGCTGTCAATTATGTTGATGCTTAATGAAATAAGTATCTATACAAGTTATGGTAGTTGTTTGTGTATATGGCTGCAGTTTGGCATGAGAATATATAGAAACAATTTTTTTCTATGAGGGAATCCAAAGCATGGAGGAATATATTGAGGAAAAGACAAAACCATTGTGATTTGGTAAGTTTATATAGTCAATAGCAGTTTAATTCTGAGGGCACGCTTTCTACATTTGATATATGATTCTAAGTATGCAGAGGCTGTTCTATGTATGCAGGGAGTTTGCGGGCACACGATGAAACCGCTATTGGGATTTGTTTGTACATTAATGTTATTCATTGTATATAGGACAACAAATTACCAGTATTTGCAGACAGAGGTATGATAGGACACTGTTTTTATTTAATGCATTTAAATTGTTAGATTGGGGATTCATGCGTTTTGCATGAATCTGATTAATAATCTGCTTGAAGATTAATTGAAGCTTTTGTGTTTACTAACAATCATCTTTTTCTTGTATGTCTCATCAGCTGGACTCAAAATTATATCGGTTCTATACATCGAAGGTACAGTTTCAAAATCACCAGAATCTGTTAAAAGTTATATCGGTTGATCTTGGGACATGTTTGTTTTTTGTGTATTTTGAGGGTCCTTTTTGCATGTTGATGGTGACCTTTTTTTATGCTGGTCTCCAGGAATCTTTGCCAGATTACACAAGCTTAAAGGGTTTACCTCGTGGTATTATTGAAGCTAAATCTGATTTGGAGTTAAAACCGTTATGGTCAACAAGTAGTTCAAAGTTAGAGGTTACGCTCAATCCCTCCTGCTTTTTAGTGTTTTTATGTTATTATGTGTGTTTATTTATAACCACCATCATTTACTTATTTTCATTATTCTGCATCAGTTTACCTTCATTACTGTCTTCTGTATATACTGATTTATTTATATCTACTTGATTGCAGGCTAATATTTCCGCCCCTCATAACTTGTTGGCAATGCCAGTGGGTCTGAAACAGAAGCGAAATGTTAATGCTATTGTTCAAAAGGTACAATGATCAGTTATCTTCTTCTGATATTTATAACCTGTTTTATATTTATTATTCTATGAAAAACAATAGCCTAACACTAGCATTTTCAGTTTCTTCGAGAAAATGTTACAATTATTTTGTTCCATTACGACGGGAAATTGGATAGCTGGCAAGATCTTGAGTGGAGCAACAAAGCCATACATGTTGTAGCTCAGAACCAAACAAAGTGGTAACAAATTCACAACCTTTTTTTAATCAAAATCTATGGTTTATTTGTGGTTATTGTAATGCTATGATTTTTGCCTTATCTACATTAGCTATCAGTTATGATTTGTAGTTTTGTACAATAGAAACTAGAAATTGAAGTGAAAAGCTCTTTAATTGGTTGTGTATTAAAACATTTTTATTTCAGGTGGTTCGCAAAGCGGTTTCTACATCCCGCTGCTGTGTCCATTTATGATTATATATTTCTCTGGGATGAAGACCTCGGAGTGCAGCATTTTAATCCTAAGAGGTACAGTTTGTATATCAATACTCATATAAGGGCTGCAAATGAACGAACGGACCTTGTTTCTGTTCGTTTGTTAAATAAAATATATGTTTCCACGAATAGTTCATGAACACTTACCAAACGAGATTTTATGTTCGTGTTCGTTCGTTAAGGAAATGAACATGTTCGTGTTCGTTTGGCGTTCGTTTGTTTTTTCGTAGGTAACAAACGTTTATGAACATAAATGGAAACAAACGAACACAAATAAACGTCCATGAAAGAATATATAATACAATAATACTTATTAAATAATTTTTTTGTCGAAATTTTGAAGTGTATATATAAAATATAAAACCAAAAACACTACGAACTATGAAACACAAACGAACATAAACAAACACGTTACCGAACGTTCACGAAATAAATGAACGAACACGGCCTCTGTTCATGTTCGTTAATTTAACTAAACAAACAAAATTTCATGTTCGTGTTTGTTCATTTATTAAACGAACGAACACAAACGAACTTCCTGCCGAACGGTTCACGAACTGTTCGTCAAACGTTTGGTTCGTTTCCCGCTCTAGTCATATGGTGGAATGATGCTCTTTCGTCATCATTAAATCATACATCAGAAGTTTCAAGCTACTCTCCATGAATCAAAAGAATAAGCAAATCTTTTTTGAGTATTGATATAATGTTATCGCATGTTATCCGCAGGTACTTGGATATTGTTAAAACAGAGGGATTAGAGATATCGCAGCCTGCTTTAGATCCAAATTCAACCGGTATACATCATAGAATCACAGTACGCAAGAGAACAAGCAATTTTCATAGGTAAACAAATGGGTTTCTTGTACTTCATAAATATTAAGGTTATTATGTTTATGATAACTAACATCTGTAACTGTTTCTAACAAACAGAAGAGTGTATGACAGCAGAGGCAGTGTGAAATGTTCAGATGCCAGTGATGGCCCACCATGTGCCGGGTAAGTTTCTGTAATCTATACATACAAAATCCGTGAAGTATATTATCGTAGATGTTGTCATATACTCATATTGCTATTTGAATTGCAGATTTGTAGAAGGAATGGCTCCGGTTTTCTCTAGGGCTGCATGGCATTGTGCCTGGCATCTTATACAGGTAAAAACGTTATTTTGCCCATCTTACTATCAATTCAGGTGTAAACATGCCATTTTCGTCTGAGGTTTGGCCTGTTTTGCGATTTTCGTCCAAGATTTGTTTTTCCGCATCTAGGTCCAAAAGGTTTGAAATCTTGTCATTTTCATCCAGCTCGTTAACTACCATCCATTTTTCTCCGTTAAGTCAGGCGTATTTCTGTCTTTTTTGTTAACTAAAAGTGCAATACGGTCTTTTTCACTTTATGTACAAGCATTTAGCATAATGTACAAGTATTCAAAAAAACCGAATTGCCCTTTACGTTAACAAAAAAGACTAAGTACCCTGAGTTAACGGAGAAAATGGATGGCGTTAACGAGCCAGAAGAAAATGGCAAGATTTCAAACCTTTTGGATCCAGATGTAGAAAAACAAACCTTTGGACGAAAATCGCAAAAACTAGCCAAACCATAGGGACGGAAAATTGCATTTTACTCTACTGTTATTGCTAATTCGTGTCAAATTTTCAGTTGCTGCTAATTCTTTAATATCTTTGTGGGCGCTTATATATACACCATATCTATTCTACTACCACATTTTCGCACGATTTTATATCTCATACCAGCATGTAAGCCTTACGGAATTCATTATCTTTTCTTTACCAGAATGACCTTGTTCACGGATGGGGAATGGATATAAAACTTGGGTATTGTGCACAGGTTAGTTTGAACATCCCATTAATTTGAAAATGACGGAACTACTTGATGTACGAATGTCTCAAACGTGCCAAATGTTGCGATTCTCATTCTAGTAACATGTTGCATTCTTTAGGGGGACCGGTCCCAGAAGGTGGGAATTGTTGACAGTGAATACGTTGTTCATCAGGGAATACAATCGTTAGGTGGACCCTCTGCTAAAAAGGTATCCCTTTGAACCTAATTTCTATCACATGTAGGGCTGCAAACAAACCAAACGAACACAAACAAGACCTTGTTCGTGTTCGTTTGTTAAGGAAATATATGTGTTCACAAACTGTTCATGAACACTTGCCGAATGAGATTTTTTTTCGTGTTTGTTCGTTAAGGAAATGAACGTGGTCGTGTTCGTTTGTTAATTTTTGGGTAACGAACGTAAACGAACGCAAAGCGTTCATGAACAGAATATATAATTTATTAAAACTTATTAAATATATTGTTTGTCAGAATTTTAAAGTATATAAATAAAGTATAAAACTAAAAACATTATTGGACTATTGCACGCAAACGAGAACATAAACGAACACGTTATCGAATGTTTACGAACATAAAAGAATGAGTGTGGCCTCTGTTCATGTTTGCTCATTTAACTAAAAGAACAAAGTTTCTTGTTCGTGTTGGTCCATTTATTAAACGAACGAACACAAATAACTTCCCGCTAAACTGTTCGCTGAATGTTCAGTTCGTTTGCCAACTAATCACATGTGGAGACTTTTATCTTGTCTAACTAAAACTTACATTTAACTTTTTTTTTTCAGACCCGGAACAATCTAGATATGACAAAGGTATGATTCCATAATAGTTCTTTTTAGCTTTTCTTTCTATTATCCATATGTCATTTATCTTTTCTCCTTTTTTTTCCAGAAACACACAGTTGATATGCGGGCCGAGGTAACCCAACCCGATCCTCTTGTACTCTACATCTGAATGTATACTTGTTCCGGTTTATATATATTGTTTCTGTATCGATTGTGTTAATGCAGATAAGGAGGCAGTCAACAATGGAGCTCAAAATGTTCAAACAACGATGGGAAAAAGCAGTGAAGGAGGACACAAACTGGGTTGACCCGTTCTTGAGAAGAAGACGATACGCAAGCCAAGACTGATCGCAAGTCTTGACTCGTGAGTTTTTGACCGCGCAAATTTAATTTATTTTGCTTAGCTTAGGATATAGTGACCGTCTATAAAGTTGGCTTGTAATTTAGTTTTGTCTAGAGGCCCATTTGACCTCATGTATATTTAATTTGTTTGAACCTCCATGTTTTTCGCTTTTCTTGGTTTATCAAATGGCCTACGATTGTTGGCCATTGCCCCTTCACATTCACAATAGTCGATAATGTTTAAACTTGAAGCGGTGACCGTGTAGCCAACTTGACAAATGGGTTTGGCAGTTATAAAACGTCAACAGTAACATTTTAAGTCACTAGTATGACACACTCATTAGTCTTAAGAACGATTGCCACAATGTATAACTTTAAACTACTTAAAACAAAACCAAGAAATTCGGTTTATAATCTGGTTAGGGGTGATTATCCGGTCAAACCTGGACCTGACCGGACTGGAACCAGAACCGCAAGATGGTTAATAATGGACTCAAGACGGTTGGGTATGACGAGTTGCGTGGTTTAGACAAGGTATATCTGGGCTGCTAAAACGTGAAGAAGATCCCAATTGATTGTGTCGGCGAACAATTGATAAAAGAAAACACGAACAGGCTAAACACGGTGATTTGTGGGGGACGAAAATCCGGCGACTCTTTTCTGTTTTTTTTTTTCAATCAACCCAAAACTCTTGTTACGTATAGGGAAAGACAAATAACTATTTATAGGAGACTTCTATCTTGACCTGCATGAACCAAACGTAATTCAAAAACTAACAAGTAATAACTATTTATAGGAGACATCTATCTTGACTTGCAAAGTAGCAAACTTCATATTAAAATACATTCTATTGTTTTATCTCTTTCTCGATCCTTATCAGGTCGCAATTAATTCGGTTGACCCATATATATATATATATATATTATGTTGGGCCTTTTGAATTTATTAGTCCAACGAGATTAACCCAACAGATTACACATTTAAGAACCCACTAATACTATAAGAAAAACCAACTGAATACACATTGAAGAAGAAGCAATACCTATGGGCTATGGATGATGAACTGAACGGAGAACTTTAGCGGCTGTTGATTGAAACCGTGTTCCGATTCAGCACCCAATGAGCGAAGAATGCAACCAACCGTCCAATCGCTTACGTAGGCATGCCTTTGAAACACCCTTAAATTTAACTAGGTTCTTTTATAAGTTTCTAAATCTTACAAACGGTTCTTTGGGTTTTCACTTAAACCTGTTGTGTCTTCGGGTTTGATGGGTTAAAACCGTGAAATGCTCAGTCCTAGACTCATTGGTTCCAATTATCTACATATGAGGGCGAAAACAGGACGTGTCAGTGATAGGTGGGTAGAAAACGGAGATGAAACAATTTCCATTTAGCAAATATATTATACTTTGCAATCTTTGCCTTACAAATGTCTTAATTAACATTTACATTTATGTTACTAATGTCTTCTGGGTACGGGTACTGTACCAATCTCATCCCTAATGTGAGAGATGGTGGAAGAGGATAGGTGGAGGGTGATGATGAGCCTCCACTAGTGAACCACACCCTCTAGGCTAACCAAGATTATTGATATGTTAATTACTTATCGATTTGATCAAAATTGACAAAAAGTAAATTTTATGAAGTTATGGTTTATAAAACTTACTTTTTTTCTATGGGAATTGTTTTGAGTGAAAAATCCAAGATAGAATTGCGAAAAAAGGTGATTTTGACTAAGACTGAGTCGAGATAATAATTTAGTAAATTATTGAGATTGACTTGGTTTGGAAGTTAATCACCCAATTAAAGCTCAAAGTCAAATCTTTGTAGTGTGGACATGAACAGATGAATAGGCGATAAATTCACATATCTTATGACTAGACGTAAATATTTTTAACATGACTATAGAGGTATAACACGTCTAGATACTTTCAGGCTTTTCTCACAAGAAGAAAAGCAACGATAGACACAAACAAGTACTAAAAGAAGCAATAAGTTGTGGATGATAACAAAATCTTGTCTTAAACCCTAAGCTGGGGACTGGGGTAACTGGCAAGTCTTAAAAAACATCATAAGCAAAGTTTAACTCTCCATTATTAAATTAACTTAACTAACCACTAATATCGACCAACCAAGATAAAATCATCATCATCAAGAACCTCAACATCTTTGTCTCCGATGAATTTCTCACGCCCGATCTCTTTAACTATGTTGACAAACTCGACCCTCTTCGCCAACGAAAGGGGCACATATGGTAACCGAAAAACGGGCCTCACAACCCCGAGTTGAGCAAGAGCAGTGTTCAACCCGATCGGGTTGGGCTCACAAAACAACCACTTTATCAAAGGCAAAAGCTTCGCATTAAGGGCTGAATTCTTACCTTCAAACATAAGTTCTCGCATCAACCCCGGAACCAAATTACTAGCAACCGAAATTACTCCGGTAGCCCCGTGATCCCACCTTGCATCGTGACACTCGTCGTCGTTTCCGCTCCAAACCGTAATGTCGTTTTTGGTGTGTTGTTCTGTTCTCTCGTGTCCTACGCATTCTTTGACACCTGCTAAGTTGGTGGTGTTTTCGGCTAGAGATTGGATGACACTTGGCGGGATATCTTGGCCTGTTCGGCCCGGTACGTTGTAGATGATCGTGGGGCCCATTGGGAGAACACATTTGAAGTGAGAAACTATGCCTTCTAGAGATGTTTTCCCGTAGTATGGGTTGATGTGAAGAGCAGCATGCATTCCAACCGCAAAACCTTGTTCTGTTGCGTGGATTGCTTCTCGGGTAGAGTTGCTTCCGGTGTTCCCTATGACCTGAGATGGTAAGATTAACTGATCAGGTAACGGGTCAAAACTCAAAAATATGTTAGACAAAAAGCAGGTTGTTTTGTTTGTACAAGTCAAAAGTAGGGGTGTTTTTTAACCAAAAACCAACCTGAATAAAATTAACCCGAACCCGATCATGGTGTTACCCGTAACCGATTAACCTGAACAAGATGGAGCCTGAAACCCGAAAATAGTATTCCGGTCGGTAATTGGTTTAAAGGATGACCCGATTAACCCGAATTACATAAAGATGTCGGATATATTTTATTTTAACATACATAATAACAGAAAGGTCTAAAGTTCCCCCCTCCCAGATGTTTTGTTTTTTGTGTGAACATGATGTTTTGTTTCGGTGTTTCGTTGGTTGTCTTGAGCAACTAAAAAGATTTGTTTCGGGTGATATGATTCGACGTTTTCTTTTTAGTTTATATGATTAGTTGATACGGTTTGGTTATTGTGCTTATTGTATTTGATGTTTTTTTAGGTAATATATATGTTAATGCATGGGGTTTGAACGAAATATCATATTGGGAGTGTTTTTATTTGGCATTTTGTAATTTTTACTTAATAATAATCATGTTAAATTGAATTGTAAAGTATGCATTGCAACTTACTTATACATCCATATACCGATTTACCCGACCCAAAAAAACTCGAAACCGATTAACCCGAGTTTTATTTGGGTCGAGTTACGGATAGGATTTCCATAACAAATAACCTGAAACCCGATTAAAAAACCTGATAAACACCCCTAGTCAAAAGAGGCCACTTAGGTTGACTCGCAGACATTTTCTTATCGTTTTTTATTAACAATTATAACTTGCATAATATTAAATTATTAAAATGATGTGCCAAAGCAGTAAAAAAGTGAAATATAAAGAAATAGTGTTTTGACCTTAATTGATGTGCCAAAGCAGTTGATGGTGTGACCAATGAGCATAATGTGCTCATCCCAACTCATTAACTGGCCTTCACCAGTAGTGCCGCCAACGATTACGCCATCAACACCGTCTTCAATCTGCATATGCACCAACGCGTCATAAGCCTCTAGATCAAACCTCCCGTCTGGTAAGTATGGAGTTTTAATTGCAGTTATTAATCTCAGTGACTTGATTTCATCGGTAGAGGTCCTGATAACATAGCAAGATGTTACATTACGATGGCAAAATTTAAAAGAGACTGAAACACTAAATTTGGACGCTTTGTTACCTGTTTTTAACTTCGAAACTACGCATTGGTAGATGGAAATTGGGGATCACAGCCGCTTTTGGGGATACCCATTGTGCAGTCCTGTTTAATAGTCGAAATTTAACCAAGAACCAAGTCAGTAACAGTCAAAATTCAAAAATACTGACCAAGTGTTTAACAAGTAACAGTAGCATGACAACTATCGTTTTGGACTGGCCAGTTTTACCAGTTTCGAGGTTTAAAGGCTCAGATTTGGCAGTTTGAACTGATTATTTTTTTTTTTCAAAATCATTAGTTTCTACTTGAACTTTTAAATGATAAGACTATAAGAGATGGTTTGTGATACAACAACCAAAACCATGCCCAGTAAAATCCCATAGATGGTTTATAATACATGTATATAATTGTATACTCCAAAAATGAAAAAATAAATAAAAAGGTTAAACACAGCTGGTTCCAAGTTCTGGTCCATCGGCCAGACTGTTAAACAGCCAAAACAAACGATGACTTGCGTCGGTTTAGGCTGTTTGGTCAGTTATTGTCTATGCACACCCATGTAAAACGGTATAATAATACCCGGGCGCCAGAAGAACAAGGTAAAATGTCAACATAGTAATGTAGAATAAAGTCATAAACATTGGTAATATGTAAAACCCCCATGCCCAATCATCAAATCCAATTTGTTCTCTCCATATTCACTAGATTAGCTAAATTGTTAATCAAAGAATTAAAAAAAAAAAACTAAACAAAACCCATGCTAACAAGTAACAGCCAGTCTGGAACCATTATCCTTGTGGTTTGATTAACTAATGGATACTTTGTTAAAAAAAGAAGCTGAATCATAAGTCTTTATTCATTAAAAAATACAGAATCTGCACCTAGATGAAGTTTAGCCATCACTTGCATGGTTGAAAAAAAACAGTCAAAAAAATCAAATTTCAAAAAAAAAAAAGAACACAAAAGATGCTAATCCATCACAACATAACATGCACCAACAATAATCAATTAATCATCCCGTATTACAAAGTTAAGGTTCAAAACGAATACCTATTGCGAGTGCTGGTCGAATTTGGGCGTACAAATCGGAAAGCAGAGTAATTTGCGAAGGAATTTGAGGTCTTGAAAGCAGACATTTGCTGATAGGCGAGTGACATCTTTCAACAAACAGACAATATATGTAACAGAAGGCTTATTGTGGTATTTTTCTCAAATAGAAGTGTTGATAAGTAATGATAGTTGTAGTCCGGCGGCTGAAGAAGTGGGCGGCTAGGTGGTGGAACATTGCCGTTGGTTATGGATGACAGGATGAGGAGTGAAACTGGAACCCTAGAGTTTTTAGCCTTCAGAACGGTTTTTTTTTTTTTTTTTATAATTAAATAAAAAGCGTATAGTTGGAGAGAGTCTCGTGCAAAGATGATCTAAAAACTTGTTATTGGAATTTTATTAAATAAATAAGCCACTAAAGTGTGTTTAAATATATTATATTCGATTCTAATTCTAATTCTAATTCTAATCTATTACATTAACAATGAAAATTATCTATGCGTATAGCAAAATAAGATATATAACTATAGTTGAGATCCTTTATAAATAATGCTAATTTTAAGAATGGTAACCATAGATTTGACGTATTGATAGTTTAAATCAAGGTTACTGTTTATTACAAATAAAACCTTTATAATTAATAATAGGGTTGTAAACGAATCAAAGAACACGAACAAGCCTTGTTCGTTTTCGTTTGTTAAGGTTTTTTCGTCTAACGAACGGTTCACGAACACATTAACGAACAGGATTCTATGTTTGTGTTCGTTTGTTAAGGAACTTTAGTTGTTTGTGAACAATTAATGAACACAAGTTCTGAACACAAACGAACATTAAGCATGATAAGTTAAATTATACTATTTAAGTTCATGATAATCCACCCCATGATAAGTTAAAGTATACTAATTTAGAAATAATTATCCAAAACTAATACATGATAATCCTAATTCATAAGTTTTTGTTATCCCAAAAATGTCTTGATTCTTGAATGACCAACTTCCCCATCTTCATATCATCCTCGTATAAATGACTTGTCAACCTTTTTTTAGTAAAGAGTTAATGTGTAACAGGGAAATAAAAATCAGGGGAAAAAGGTTAGGAAGGAAAAAAAGATTATTGGGGAAAATATTAAGAGGGAAACAAAGATTATGAGGAAAAAGGTTTGGAGAGAAATTGATTAATGTTTAGAGGAAGTAAAAGCTAGAAGAAAATTGAAAAATTAAAGGATTTAACTAATGAACATAAACAATGAACACGAACGTACATAAACGAACGAACGTAAACGACAAACATATTACTGAACGTTCACGAACGTAATCGAATGAACGAGACCTTTGTTCGTGTCCGTTTCTTTAGTTAATCGAACGAAACGTCTTGTTCGTGTTCGTTTGTTTATCAAAGAACGAAAATAAACGAACTTCCCGCCGAATAGTTCACAAACTGTTCGCCGAACGTTCAGTTCGTTTACAGCCCTAGTTAATAATTAGTACTAACAAGTTATGGGTAATTTCGTAAAATTGCTAATTTATATTATATAATAAGATCTATTATTTATGGGTATTTTAGTCATTCAGCCATTTCCATGAAATATTAATTCCACCAAGGTTTCTAAACTAAAATAACTTTTATATGTTTCATTATTTTTTTTTAAAATATACCATAAAATCAACATTTGTTTATCTTTAATATAAGTACCATATTGCTATACTTTTTTATTTATAAAAGTGACTTTTAAAAAAATTACAAAAGGTGTTTTATAATTGTTTAGTTATGTAGTTGAAATGTGCTAGTATGAAAAATGTATTGTGTTGATTTTAAATCTATATGTATGATCTTATTTTGTTGTGTAGTTCTTATGAGGATCAATATCAAACCACTCACCCACAATAATCCCCTTTGTGCGATAAAGTTCAATTCCATACAAAACCTCGTTGTCGATCAGCCTCGAAGACGAACAACATATTGAATACGAACAAGCCGTTATGTGTTCAGCCTCAAAGCAAACGTCAAGTGATAATCAACAATCAGTTAAAGTTGATTTTGTGTTGTTAAAGTGTTAATTATCATAGATGTGGGATATATGAGTTGGTTGTTGTGTGTGCTGATTATGTGCTAATTACAATAAAATACAACAAACACGAAAAGTAGATGTAATCAACAGATCTGTGTTAACTCTGAAAACCAAAAATAGATATAATCAGCACATCTGATGTGCTAGTAATGGAGAACGATTGAGGATGTTCTGCTAATGTTGTTTATGTTGATAATGGAGAACGGTTGAAGATGATATGCTGATAATGAAGAACGATTGAGGATGTTTTGCTAATTATATAGTGTAGTGCTGATTATATATTTTTTTTGGTGGTGGGTCCTGTAGGTTGGTTTGATCATGGAGAGTTACGAGATCATGGATATGTTAAAAAATTAAAACTTTAATTTGAATTAAACTTGCATGGATTTAAGGGATATTTTAATAATTATTTTTAATTAGTTATAATATAAATATGGCTAAAAGTTTAAATTACCATAAACTAACTTTTTATTGAGGGACACTTGTCAATTATGTGTTGGTTCTTATAGTTCTTACAAACATTAGTGTTTGTATTTGATCTCATTCCTTATCTGATAATTATCTATAAGTTTGCACTCTTTTTGTCTTGTAGTAATCAATACCCAATACACTTCTAATATGTTTAAAAGCTCTCGTCACAGTCATCAGTTTTTTAGGAAGCTTCATAATTGTTTTACATCGTTGGCCAATCAAATACATGAAAGAATTTGCTGTGTATTTGAAGTAAGGGTTTTTTTTTGGCAATTTAATTCAAAAAATATCTTTCTAAATATACGGTTAGGTTCCAGTAAATACATGATTTTTTTTCATTTGCAACTAAATATCATGCTTAGGTAGATGAAAAAAATTGCTTCACTACTCATGTTAAGACCCATTTGTATTTGATCTTTACCTTATAAATATAATATACAAAAATTTCATAAAAATATGTTTTTGGTAAGATTTAAATTAAAAATATCAATATCATTAAAAATTAAATTTATATATTTGAAGTGCGGATATTATGGAAGGTTTAGAAGATCTCATTTAACTAAAAAAACTGATTAATTTAAAGATATATTTGAAGTAAAAACACATATTAAAGTAAGAATTTAAAAAAAAGTAATATTGTTATTATATGATATTAATAATTTTTGTTATAAAAAATTTGTTAAAAGATAATACGATACTGACACATTTTATTTCTAAATATTTATTAGAAGTAAGATAACATGGCATATACTAAAATGATAGAAACAGCTACAATTTGAATAGGAAAAGTATATGCAAGTTCGAGGCATTGGCAATATCATTTTAATAGTGCTTATAAAATGAACCGTCAAACATTACCAACTTTCTTAAATTTTGTATATTATAAAATGTGTCTTTATAACCTTGAGAAAACAAAATTGGCCCCCTCCTTTTATTAATAAACGGTAGTATTCGTTTCATAGCGTAAAATAAAATTTGTATTGAATTAGAATGTAGATTTTATTTCCTATATTATTATGTAGATTTCATTTATTATATTGTTGTTTCAATTAAAAAAAAGAACTGTGTCAATGATCTCTAGATCAAGTGGTGAAACACTTGCATGTCTCTTGAGAGATGCAGGTTTAGCTCTTACTTGGTACCGAGTGAGGCACTAGTGGGTAATGATAGGAGACCAATGGAAACCTGGGTTTGATCCTTGAGCCAAACGAGTTTTCTCAGAATTAGTGGTGGACTTGGTTACTCTTGGAGTACTCCGTTTGTCCATGGGTGCCCGAGAGTACTCGGGATTGATTTTGTTGCCCGTTCAAAAAAAAAGAATTGGAATTTAATAATAACATAAGAAATGAAATCTACATTCCAATTATATTGAAATTCCAATTCCATTACATTCCACAAAACGAATGCTATCCAAGTTACAAACTAGAGTAAATAAGACATAGGGTATGCTAAAAGAATTTGGAATCTATGAAATAATTATTTTAAGAAACGGGATTTAGAAATAAAATTTGTCAAAAAGATTTAGAATTTAAAGGAATTAAAATTTGTGAAAAGATTACAATTTGTAATGCATTTAGTGACAAAACAGTTATAAAAGAACTGAAATGAATCACCATGACCACCACCAACTAGTCGTTGGTGTCACTGCCACATAGTCATCACGACCCCCTCGCTACTCCTACCTCAGCATCGTTGTCGTCCTCACAACTTCGCTGGATGAATCTAGCCAAATTTGGAAGATTGATTAATGAATCACTCATATGAAACTTAGATAGTGTTCGTTTCATGGAATGTAATGAAATTGAAATTTGCATAGAAATTGGATTTGGAATTTAAACATTCCAATAGGATTAGAATTTGATAAAATTGTACTCTCAATTTCATTCTTGATGGGTTTGCTTGGCAAATGAATTGGAATCTAACAGATCTCTTCTGTCGATTGGGTGAGCCGGTTTGGGTCGTTAACGGGGCGATTCGGGTCGATACGTTTCGGGTCCTTAACGGGTTGGGTTGGGTCGAGACATTTCAGTTCGTTAACAGTTTGTGTCAATTCGATTCGTTCCAGGCTGAATCAAGACGTTTCGATCGTTAACCGGTCAGAACGTTTCAGGTCGGTAACGGGGCTAGGTCCAGTCGTGATGTTTCAAGTCGTTAACGAGCCAGGTTGGTCCGATGCGTTTTTGGCCAAGCCGACACGGGCTGATCGGGTTGAATTTTTGCGGGTAGGCGGTGGAGCGGGTCGGGTCGAGGCATTGCGTGTTGGCGACGGACGAGTCGAATTGAGATGTTTTAGCATTGGTGACCGGTCTAAGATTCTAATGACTTTACTTGAATACCTTCAAAATTAGGAAGGATTTTGAATTCCTTTAGTTTACGGAATTTGAATTCCTTTAGGGGCGTTTGGTTCGCAGGAATTCAATGGAATTAAGGGAATTGGAATCTGAATTCCATCTCTTAATATGTTTGTTTCACAGAGTTTTATGGAATTGGAATCTCAATTCCAATCTTAATGTGTTTGGTTGACACTAGAATTGGAATTGAAATTAGGCATGAATTCCTTTAAATCTCTTTAACTAAAGTGAAGAAACACTGGTTAATCACGAGGAATATCAGGGGATAATGGGTTAAGCTCAACGCTTCTACATAAAAGGTTGCCTCACATTTGCTTTCCTGGGTGAACTCACTTCAAACTATCTGCAAAACTAGCAACGCCGTTAGCCTCGTCACTGGTGAAAGGGAGAGGGTTTTCTTTGTGACCACACTCCGGCGTGAGAATAAGTACTTTTGGATTGCAAGGTAATAAGCAAGTCAGTAGTAATTAGTGAGTGAGCTAGAAAACATATATGTTACCTTGTGGTGTAATACTTATTTTATAGCCGAAGATAGGTGTTTAGGAGATGGGCTGATGGGCCTTGGGCCCGGCCCAGACGACCAGGGATATTCGTTCTGTTTCCTCTGCACCAACCATTAATGGTCTCTGGCAGAAGGTGTGCTTTGCGCATGTTGAATGGAGCCACGTGTCATGGCAGTTGTCCCTGGTGTCGGACTTGTCATCAGCGAAAATGGAGGATGTGTGACAGTCGCTGGCGTGAGTATGGTTGGTGCACGGTCTGTCCTCTACAATACTGTTCATGCGACGCAGTCTGACGCAACCTGCCGAGCGGCTATTGGGTCACAGCTCTGCCACTTTGTACCCTTGTATGTAGTCAACGTCTTTTGCGTTTTTCCCTTCCGCGTGGCTTCCAGTGCTTTCTGGCCATCGCAGAGTTGTAGGGATTAAGTCCTTTTGTTCTCAAGACTATGATTTGCTCTCATGTTGGTCTTGTCCTTGTGCAAGGTTTTAGGACTTCGTGGCTAGGGGTTGTTTGATCCGCGCAGGGTAAAGGGACTGCGCTTCTAAGTCTAACTTGTCGTTGCGCCGAGTACGCAAGGTTCGTTGTACGACCTGCTAGTATTGAAGTTGTATTACTGTTGCGCGTTGCGCGCAAGATTTGTCTATCAGCACAGGGTCAAGGGACCTGCGCTTCCAGGTCTAACTTACCGTTACGCAGAGTGCATAAGGTTCGTTGTGTGACCTGCTAGTTACAAGAGTGGCGCACCGTTGCGCATTGCGCAAGGTTATTCTTATGATCTGTTCATTATGAGGGTATGGTTCCTTGCGCAGGCACAGAGTTTTTGGGACCATACCCCTCCATAAAGGAATTCAAAATCCTTCCTATATGTGAAGGAATTAAAGTAAATTCATTGGAATCTTCGTTTCGACTCGAATGGTTTCGACTTGCACCGTTTCGACCCATACTGTTTCGAGCGAACCGTTTCGACCGGTACCGGTTTTACGCGAACTGTAACTCCTTATATTCTTGTAATTTCCTATTTAGAAAGTATTGTTGTCATTCTATTTTTGCAAACTTGTATCATAGTCGTATCTTTCATTTTCAACCTTTGTACTTTGAGATTATGATCGTAATGGGAACTTACTTGATACTTACACATGTTACATACTTAAACTATACGTTACAATCTTGAATACGTGATTATATGCAAGAAATTCATACTTAGAATATTCAAATACTCAGTTTTATGTGTGATTATACTTATACATCTTTCATGCATGCTTAAAATACTTACAAACCATCTTTAACACGCAAAAACGGACCGAACAAGTCACTTCGCACGAAGTGCATTTTACTTCGCACGAAGTGCATTCCGCTTCGCACGAAGTGAATACCACTTCGTATGAAGTGATGCCAGCTCGTACGAACTGACCTGTTTCCCTATAAATACCCGTCCTCTTTCCCGCTTCAATCTTCCTGAATCTCCTCCCTTCCATTCCCAAACTCACGGATTCTAAGCAGAGCTATTCCAGATTGTTCTAGGTGAGTTTAACTCACTAACATCTTGTGATTTTACAACTCTTCTTCTATTTTTACTTTCTTTTTTCTTTTGTACCAAGTGTGTGAGCTAAACCAAGTTCTGATGAACTTTCGTTTCAGCTGATGTAAGAACGTTGGAAGCTTGGGCTTTCCAAATAAAGTTCCACCACGACTTGTACATATTTTTGTACTTTACTTTCTGTACATTCATGACCAACCGGATTTATCAACTACGTTGATAAATCTAGTGCTTTGGTGAATCATATAACGAGGCATACGTGCCCCCATGCTTGACATCTATGACGAAACTGTTAAAACTTAGACTAAAATCTTGCACTAAACTTACTTTCCATCTCAGTCACGTTCCTAATATTAACTAAGTCATGGTTACCGTTGGGAGCTTAGACTGTTCTGCCTCTTTGTCAAAATCCCCGTTCACAGAATTCAGTGTAGAAATGGGTACAAAACGGGCACAAAAACATCACATGACTGTCACTTCGCACGAAGTGACATTTTTCCCGTTTTCTTTTCCGTACGTTCTGTTTTAGAATCTGGATCTATCGTCCGGCTCAGTATACTCACGCTCACATGTTTACCTCATGTAGGGTAATTCGGGTTGCATCACTTCGATTCTCTACGCGCGGAATACTAGGAAGCTTGCAAAATTGCGAGCATACTCGACTCCCCTCTTTAACTTTTACACTCTGGGGTGCAACATCTATGCCTTATCAAACTCACTAAATCACTATACTTTATGCTAATCACAAAACAAACGTTTATACATACATGTTTAATACGTATACTTGCTACTTGTTCATGTTAGAATCGAATGACTTATGCTACGTCATTAACTGTGTACAAGCCTCCCTTAACATGTATAGCGCTATAGGATTAACGCACCGCCCGTATTCGTGAGGTTATGTTAAGTAAACAAAATGGTCTACTCATTGCTATGAATAGATTACGCTAGCGGTAAACTCTGGTTTGACATGTGTAACATATTACTAGTGTTGTATGATAGCTTACGTAAACGTTTATGCCATGTGGAACGTTAATCTTTTTTATGTTTAGTAAACAAACTTGTATGCTCGCCAATGCTTTTGTGTTGAATTATACTATAATATATGTTGCAGGTTGACGATGATGTTATGGATGCATGGAATCTAGTAGGGAGACTTAGAAACTCACCTTTAAAATAGACTTATGTTGTACTTGTATCTTTGATTCCAATGTTGTATTTGAAATTTTCGATGTTGTATTTCGTTCCTAATCAATGTACTTGAAATCTTAGTAATGAAATGAAATTTGAGTTATTTAAATACTTGTCACTTTACTAGTGTTATGAAGCCTCGAACAATCTATTCACGTCCGCCCTGATGATTCCGCTATCGGTTGGGGTGTGTCACGAATCGTTTCGACTCTAACCGTTTCGACATGAACATTTTCGACGCGACCCGTTCCGACCCATACCATTTCGACGCGAACCGTTTCAAATCGAACCGTTTTGACCAGAACCGGGGGTTGTGGGTGACGGATTCTAATTTATTTGACAACCAAACACAACAAAATTGGAATTGAGATTTCAATTCCTACAATTTCCAATTCCAATTGGAATGTTTAAATTATAAATCCAATTCCCTCAAATTCTAATTCCTATACAAATTCCAATTCCAATTCCAATTTCAAAACATTTCGCGAACCAAACCCCCCTTAGTTTACAAAATTTGAAGGAATTCATTTCCAATTCCAATTCCTTTGCTAATCGAACACGATCAAGAATGGAATTGAGATTCCAATTCTATCTAGATTCCATTTCATTTCATGAAACGAACACTACCTTAGTTTCTAGTTGTGGTAAATCAAGCTAAAAAAATGTTAAGATGCACAAACATTTATGGTCATGACTCATGGGACCAAACTAAAGTGCAAGAACCAAGGCTGAGCATGGTCCAACAACACAAGTCTTCTATGTTTGTTGAGGCAATGATTTTGGTGGTGACCATGGAAAGTGTTAATAGCCGGTGCAGGGAGATGGTGATTGGTGCAACGACAGGGGTGACAAATGTGACAACAATGAGTTATCGGAAATTCCTTTCTCAACCAAATACATTAAAAATGAAATTCATGTTCCGATTCAACAAATTGTGAGAATCAAACATATAAAAAAATGTGATTCAAATTTAAATTTTATTAAATTACGAAAACCAAATGCAGTCTGATACTTCATGCACTGTTTGCCTTGTGATGAATTTTATGGAATTACACAGACCAATCGCATTCAACTCACCTGGTAACTAAACCTGGTTATAACTCTAAAACAACTGTAATAAACATAGGGTACCAAATAGAACTTAAATGATAATTGAAGGACTTTATTATCGTTTTCACAAAAGACTTAAATGGCCAACCAAGCAATCCACACCCATGGTCAAAATTGGATCAATTTGCATTTTTGTTGCTCACGTTTAATGCCATTCTAGAACCAATATAATAGTCATCACGCATAAAGAACATTAATATATTGACAATTATTATGATGGAGTTGTTAACCGTTGTGTATCAGGTATTTATTAAATAATTCGATTCATTTAATACTTTTTACAACATTATTTTTTTTACGTCTAAACCATATATGAATCTACACATATTAAGAACCCACACTATTTTTGTGAGAGTTGATCATCAATGTCAGTCAATTCGTTTAATTTAACCCATCTATTACAAACTATATTTAACACTTTTACAACTTGGTTACAATCAATCAACCAATTTAACTCGCTATTAAATAGCGTTGGTATTACATGATTTAAACTAAATCAATATTAATAAATGAGTAAACTGTTAAAATGGTTCCTGAGGTTTGGTCAGTTTTATCACTTTAGTCCAAAACTCAAATCTTTTAAATTTGGGTCCCAATGGTTTTGTCATTTTAATCAAAAATCAAAATCTACTCAGATTTTTCAGTTAACATTCAGTTCTTTTGTCTTTTTCTTTTATTTTAATGAATGACAAAATTGTCAGATTTTTTAACTTGTTATAATAAAACGTTACAAGACCATTTTGCCTTTCATTAAAATGGAGAGAAGACAAAAAAACTGGATGTTAACTGAAAAATCTGAACAGATTTTGATTTTAGATGAAAATGACAGCAAAATTAAAACCAAAGGGACCCAGATTCAAAAGATTTGAGTTTTAAACTAAAGTAATCAAACCTTATGGACCAATTTTTACAGTTTACTATTAATAAATATATAAGTTACCCTTATTCAAATACCGGTTGATGATCCATATGTACCCGGAAGATGAAACTTGTCCGATATGTCGTAAAGCTTGTATGGATAAATACGGGGAGCATGCAGTTCACTGTAAAGAGCTCCCTGGGTTCAGATATCGGCACGACTGGGTGCGTGATGCTTTGTGGGACATCTTAAGAAGAGCTGGGATTTCGGCTAAGAAAGAGGCCCCTGTGAATTTCCTCACGGACCCTATGGAAGGGAGATCTACTCTGCGACCAGCGGATCTGCTCGTCTTTGGCTGGACTGGGGGGAAACATGCTTGTGTAGACCTCACGGGGGTTTCCCCTTTGATTGGTTTAAGGGAAAACGGGTTGTAGCTGGACAAGCGGCAAGAAAGACAGAATCAAAGAAAGTGGATAAGCACGCTAAAGCTTGCGCAAAGAACCAGCATGTCTTTGTCCCTTTTGCCTTTGATACTTTTGGCTCCCTAGCGCCAGAAGCTATCCACTTCTTGACGAGGGTTCAACGGGTCGTCTACAGCAATTGTTCAACCCCAAGGGGCAAGGTTTGTATTTGGAAGGTTAGGGTTTGCAATTCAGAAAGGATTGGCGGCGCAGCTTGTTGCCCGGCTACCTTCTGTTTTGATGTAACCTGCAAGTTTTCTGAATTTAAAATAATATTATTTATTTAAAAAAATACATATAAAGTAGATAAATTTCCACATATGAATTCTCATGGCGTCTGCTGACCACACCAAACGCAGACAATTCGTCGTTTATACCCCTTTCCCTTCTCGTATTTCAACAAGCTTAACAAACCTGCAACACGCTTGAGTTTTTTAAATTCTTTTTCAACCCCCCCCTCTCTCTCTCTAAATTTTCAACTTTTTTCTGTTATTGTGTTGATACCCAATTCACACAGATCATACCAATTTCTATCTCATCTTCTCTCGCCATAATTGTTTGCAGATGGCTGGTCGTTATGATCCTAACCCCTTTGATGAAGGGGATGATGTTAATCCCTTTGCAGTAAGTTATCGATTCTTTCTTTCTTTTTTAATTTCAATTTGATCGTAAGGTTTTATCAGCTATTATGCTTTTATTTGAGTGTACAAGGTTACCACTCTGTTTTTTATGACTGTTACATGGTTGACCTTAATTTAGGATGGATCGAAGTGGGTTTCTTGAATTACGTTGTTTTATTGATATTCTTGATGTGGGTTTTGAGTTGGGGTTTAGTTAGTTGTGAAACAGTTTTTAGAGGAATGGTTTCTTGTTTCATAGATATGTTCAAGTTGTTGACTTGTTGCTTTTTGTAAAAATTGTCACCGAGCTTAGGCAACTTTTGCGGCTAAACCTTTTGTATCTGGTTCCTAAGGTTTTATTTTTGGGTCATTTTCATCCAATCGGCATACTGGGTTATAATTTTCTGTTAACTTCTATACTTCTTTTGTCGTTTCCTCATGTAATTAAAATATATTATGGCATAAAATGACGACTATACCTTTCATTTAAATGAGGAAAATGACAAAAAGGGGTGAAGTTAACAGAAAATTCTAATGCATTTTGCCAATTGGATGAAAATGCCAACAAAAATGAAACCTTAAGGACCCAGATACGAAAAGGTGCATTTTTGGACCGAAGTGGAAGTGACCTAAACTACCAGCATTTCACTCCTGTGAAAATGATCAAATTGTAGAAGGGTTCTAGAATTTTCTAGAATTTTCATACGAACAGCGAAAGATGGGCCGTGTGGTGGGCTCCGAGTCCATTAGTAGGATCGGGTCAAGTTTTTTGTGGGCATAAAACTAACTATAAAATTGGCCCGTTTCATAGAAAGAATTATTTTGCTTACGATGTTAAATTCCTGTATCATTTGTGTGTATGCATAATTACGTGCCACAAACCCCACTGCCAACAACCCCAAAGCCCAAATTACCAACGTATATGTTATGTTTCTAGAATTTGGGCTCAAGGAAGTGGGGGCCCAAATTACTTTGCTTTCTTTCTTCCCCCCTGTGCCGCCCTGCGGGTTGGGTTCTGTCTTACAGAGGAAAATTAGGTCAGTCATAATGGGCCGATAAGGGATGGGCCAGAGCCCACTGGACCAGACCAGAATAGAGTACCATCTATTTAGATGGAACCAAAGAAATTGGACTACTTTTATTTTGGTTCCACTAGCTTGTATGAATCCATGGATATAGTTAGGATTTGATTATATTTTTGCCTTTGGATTAAAATGCTATAAATTATACATCATACCATGAGTTTTTCATTTTCTTTTCTTGAACTACCCATGCCTATTTTATCTTAAACACATCTAAAAAATGGTGATATCCAAAACTGAGGATTTCAAATCAAAAAGAATATTGTTCAAATAGGAAGTGTTAAATCAGGTTTTTTTTTAATATAGAGTTTGTTGGTAATTTCGAATTAGAGAATTCCTTCGCGTGGAAGGCAAAGAACAATATTAAAGAAGTGGATAATTATAGATAATTTAAATGTGTTTAGATTTAGATTATTAGTGATAATCATCATGTCCTAGTTATTAGCAATCCTAATTGTAGTCAAACGTGATAGGTTAGTCTATAAATACTCAAGGATTGTAATTCAAGTTTTGTGTAAGTTTCTTGAATAATAACAAGCGTTTGGGTGCTTAGCCAAATACTTTGCAATTTCCGATTTACAATTCCGTTCAATACCGATTCATCTTGAGAGTTATTTCAGTCATTTTTCTTACCATCAAGCTTACACCAAACTGGCATATATATACACACAACAATTTCAAGTTCTGTTTGTATTAACATAATCAGGATCAGGGAAAAGGCACTGGCAAATCAAATTACAGTGGAGGTTCTTTCTACACGTCGGTAAGCACAAAACTAGTTCCACTTCAATCATCAACTTAACAATGTTTGTTCATGTCATGTTTATGATGGTTAAGCATCACCATTAAGAAATGGCTAGTTTATTGATTAGTTTATGATGGTTTGATTGTGTTGTTTTTCAGAATGTTCCTTCTGCTCCAAGCTCTAGGCTTTCACCTCTTCCTCATGAACCAGCAGATTTCTATAGTGGTTCGGTTGACATTCCGCTTGATTCTGCTTCTGTAGGTTCCACCATTTACATTTTATGACTTTATGCTTTTCATGATTTCTTTTTGTATGTCAAATCTTGATGACAATGGAAATTTGTTAAAAGGATTTAAAGAAGAGAGAAAGAGAGCTGCAAGCCAGGGAAGCCGACCTGAAAAAAAGGGAAGAGGTAAAATTTATATTTTTATGTGTGATTTTATATATTTTAAGATTAATTATTATCAGCGCATAAAGCAACTTAAAAGATTTGCAAGTTAGTATTTGTGTCTTATTTTCATCCGTATTTATAATCGTTTGCAGATTGTAAGACGGAAAGAGGAGGCGGCTGCTCGAGGTACTGCATTCTTTGGCATATTTATCCCATTATATGTATATGTATATCTTATAATTCAGCCGGTAACATAATCATCTTTCGGTTTCAGCTGGTATTGTTCTCGAGGAGAAAAAATTGGCCACCATTTTTCCCAATTATTCATCACGATGTTGCGAATGAGATACCTGTTCACCTACAAAGATTGCAGTATGTTGCATTCACGACATACTTGGGTACGCGTTTATTTTATTTTTTTCATACAAATTTCATGGAACCAGTCATAGATTTCCGTAAAGAAAACAGTCTTCTTTTACAATCCTATTTTTTTTTTGTTGAAAGCAAAATCAATATTGCTTTTCTTTTTTAATTTCTTGCTTCATTAAATAAACGTTCAAATGTGTCGAATAGGGTTGGTATTTTGTCTTTTCTGGAATATTATAGCTACAACAGCAGCTTGGATCTCTGGAGAAGGTATGTGTCACACAGCCTCTAGTCTATTCCAATTCTCTTTTCTTTTAAAGACCTGTACCACATTCGAGAGTGTAAAACCGTCATTCGGCTATTCTAATATGTTTTGTTTTATCATTCTGTTACAGACCCGAAGATCTGGTTTCTTGCAATTATCTACTTCATATTAGGTGTTCCACTTGCCTATGTTTTGTGGTACCGAACACTATATCGCAATTTTAGGTAAATCTTTATCACCATAAAATAAACAAACCATATACAATTAACAATTTCTAACGTGTAACTTCTTTTATTCCTTTTCATTAACATTGCAAACTGTGTTTGTAGGAATGAAAGTGCATTTAGGTTTGGTTGGTTCTTCCTGTTTTACATAGTAAGTTGTGATTAACTTTTTAAACCACCATGCTCGGTTTTCCATTGCAAGTTAATCATTATTCTCATGAAAAATGTCAAAAACAAACACAACTTTCGAAATGTGATTTTGAACTCGAAATGGAAATATAAATGCAACAAAGAATGATAATATCTGGCGTCAGTTCCATTGAAACCGCCATGTTAGTAAAATACATGAAAAATAAATGATTATGGAAAAATTATGTAAAATAATTTCAAAAGCAAAAAAAAACGTTGCATTTACATTTTGCCACCATCTTCTAACCGTTTCTTGTTATTTTCGGCTTACAGTTGCACATAGGCTTTGTGATCTTTGCTGCAGTCGCTCCTCCCATTGTCTTCAAGGGAAAATCACTCGCGTAAGTATTTTATTTATTATTTTTTAAATATTTATACTAATATTGGATTCAACAAATAATGTAAATACTCTCATTTACCTAATTTTACCTTTTTTGTAATTTGGAACAGAGGTATCCTACCAGCTGTTGATCTTATAGGCGATCAAGCTATAGTCGGGGTGAGTTCAATCGTTTAAAACCTTATATGCAGTTTTTATTAATATGAAGTTCATTGTTCTTGAGTTAATAACATTTATGGTGCATAGATCTTCTACTTTATCGGGTTTGGGCTATTCTGTTGCGAGGCGCTACTAAGCGTGTGGGTTATTCAGGTTCGTATAATCGGATTTTCGGATTCAAGTAGCGGGTCAAATCTTTGACTTATGTTTTACTCAAAGATTTGACCTATTTTACATAACCTAGAGATTTGACCCCGATATTTGATATAATATTTTTTGTGGTTATGCAGCAAGTATACATGTATTTCCGAGGGAGCGGCCAAGCGGCAGAGATGAGGCGTTCTGGTGGTCGATAGGTTGTGCAATACGAGTGTGTGCATACACGAGTAGTTTTCTTATGGTGATTTTGTTTGCTACTATTAAGATTGGATTTACATACTGAGTTGTTATGGTTTGGTAAAGATATGGTTGTTTTGTCTTTGTAAATCTGTTATATTGTTTGTTCAATACAGGGGTTGCTATTTTTCTTTATCATTTACAATGATACTTATTATTTGATGTATTTAATGACTAGTTAAAATAGTTATTTCGTATATTTGACAAATGTTTTGTATGAAACATCCTAATAACAATATTAAAACTCTAACCTGCATACCACCTTTGTTTCTCTCACTACATCTTAATTACAGTACTTACAAACAATGTTTTATATACCGGTTCGAACTGGCTACCTTATTTCTTTTGGTACGGCTGAGCCGGTATAAATAGGGTTCTGATATAGCATTCGAACCGTCGGTATCCGATAATACCGGTTCTTACTGGCCTACCGTTTTAATCCCATGTTATAATTTGTAGTTTAAAATAGCGATGTCTATGACTTTCATCTTTTAAAAGATTCAACATTCCAATGCCATAAGCTTATTGTAGACTTTTATTTAATAAGACTTTGTCGAAAAATTGATTTTTTATTATGGAATCATGTAGATATGGATTATTTTTTAGTTGTAATTGGATTTTGTTGAAAGAGTTAACTGTCATTTTCGTCACTGTGGTTTGCCTAGTAATGCCAGTCCAGACCAAATTTCAAATTTGTACCAATTCCGTCCCCGACGTTCTTGAAACAAGCCAAATCCGTCCAAAAAAACTAGGGTTGAATCGAATAAATGGACAAACCACAGGGATGAAAATGACAGTTAACTCATTTTTTTTTTGACAGAACTAGCATGTTACAAGAATGTGGTACAAATTTAAAATTTGGCCTGAACTGGCATGATTGGACAAACTACAGGGACGAAAATGACAATTAACTTTTGTTGGAATTATAGGGTTAACTTGTCAACCCGGTTCAACCGTCTGGTACAACCAGGTACAACCGGTTGAACCGTTTCTAAGCCCAACCCAGTACATTAAAAAAACTGGTTTTTAAAAACATTGCTTACAAGTGGTTATGTGTTTTTCATAGTATTTCTTGTTCATGTAACACCGGTCAAATGAATTAAATCATATAACATAGTTGGATGAAAACTTATTGCTCAAACATAAATATATTTACCCTTCATTTATCATCAAACAACTGAATAACGTATCATACAAAATCCAACAGTGGATATTATTAAACATGTAACATGATCAAAGACTCGAAGAGTTCCAGCTGGCGTCAACGGCGCTCATGATTTTGTCATGCAGTGAGGCTCCGGCACATGCGATTATTCCGCGATCTAGCCCTTGCAGATACATACCTTTAGAAAAATCAAGTGGCCTGCCGCATGTGTCGGTGACGATGCCGCCAGCCTCTTCAATGATGACAACTCCGGCGGCATGGTCCCATATCTTCTCTTTGTAACCAGCTCTTGCAAACTTCATGAAAATCTCTGCATCTCCACGAGCAATAGCTGCGTATTTCACCATACTGTATACCCGTAACGGTCGGTTCCTGTCGTCAAGTTACATGTGAAAAGTTAGGTGGTATTTGGGTATAAAAGTTTGACTTGTATAACCTGTCAAAAAGTTTATAGCTATAATAAGTGTCTATAAAAGATGGAAATTTTCGGCGCCAGCCCGTTTAAATTGTTTACAATTTGATTACAATCCATTTACAATCCGCCAACCTGTTTTAACCCGTTTGCATAAACAGTCACACGGGTCGTGGATGGGTTACGTGGTGTATGCCTTTTAACCCGCCAACCCATTTGACTTGCCAATCCGTTTGACCCGTTTAGATAAACAGGTTACACGGGTCGTGTTTGGGTTACATTGTTTAAAGTATCTCAAGGTGACGAATTTCAAAAGTTACCTCAGCCCGACGCTATGAGCTAACCCTTGTGTGAACAAGTGGCTCGAGTTTGCCTTCTCGACCGGTTCACAAAACGTAGCTAAAACAGGATTATCAATAGTCGACACCCTAATTTGCCTAGCCGACGCAACACCTTTATCACCACTAACAACGGTTGCATCCACGCCTTCTTGCTATCTTTCTTTGCGTAAAGCACACACCCGTTACCATCCCAACTCGCAGAGTCCGGCTTAGTCAATCTTGAAAGAATCCTCCGGTACCCGTTTTGGTAATTTAACCACTCTTTATTCATCGGGTAGTTCGGGCACCCGAGAACCCCAAGAACCACTTCCCCGTTTTCGACTAGTGCTAGCGCAATCGCGTACTGATCCCCACGCACAAACCCTAGTGTCCCGTCAACCGGGTCAAGAACCCAAAATCGCCCGGTGGGCCCACCAGTGGAGTTGCATCGACTAATTGCTTCAAGAACTTGGGCGGTTTCGAGATTTGTCACCGGAGGTTTGATGCCGAAACGGGCTGCGGAAGATAGTGAGTTGTTGACGATTTTGACAACGGATGATAGGATGCTTCTTGCATCGGATTTTGAGAGGGATTCAACGTCTTCTTCTGCGACAATGGATACGTTTTCGGGTCCGAATGCTTCGGATAATATCCAACTAACTGTTGCTTGCACACTCCAATCTGTTGGTAAATTCGAGAATATAAGTGCTATGGTTTGGTATAACAAAAACATATATCTTTGTTATCCAATTGTTTCGGGCTGGCATGTTGAAATTGATGAATCATATAACCAGAACACGACCCATATATATATTTGTGTCAAAGATAGCAATTCTAACCCAGGCTGCCAGACATAACTAAAAACATGTAACCCCATTTAACCCGTTTATGTAAACGGGTCAAACAGGTAGGCGAATTGTAAATGGGTTGTATTAAAGTTGTACAGGAGTTAACGGGCGGTAAACAGTTTGGCAGTTACACCCGGGATGTAATAAAGTTGTAAAGGGGTTAAACGGCCGTAAACAGTTTGGTAGGTCATAAATGGGCTGTGATGAAGTTGCAAAGCGTTAAACAGGTCGTACACTGTTTGGCGGTGATAAATGGACTGTGATAAAGTAGTAAGAGGTTAACAGGTCGTAAACTGTTTGGCAGTCATAAACGGGCTGTAATAAAGTTGTAAAGGTGTTAAACGGGTCGTAAACTGTCTGGCAGTCATAAACGGGCTGTAATAAAATTGTAAAGCGTCAAACGGGTTGTAAACTGTTTGCCGGGTTATTTATGTTAATAAAGTTGTAAAGGGGGTTAAACGTGTCGTAAACTATTTGACGAGTTATAAACGGGCTGTAATAAAGTTGTAAAGAGGTTAAGTGGGTTGTAAACGGGCTGTAATATAGTTGTCAACGGGCTAAACATATCATAGGCGGGTTGGACATATAAATTTTATACTTTCATGAATCTTTAAATAATTAGCACACAATTACTCAGAATGCAGAGTTTAATTAAATAGAAATCAATATTACCAGCAATTGTAACAGGCGAATTATCATCTTTAGCTTGAACATTCTCAACATCTCCATTAAATATCAAATCCTCTTGAACTTTCTGACAAAGCAAACAAGCAACATGAACAGCTTTCACAGCAACCTCCAATTCCTTCACATACTCATCACCCACCTCCGATTCAATCGAAACCCAGTTGCTATTCTTCTCCATTTCGTTACAAAACTCTGTTTTCTGGTCGCAATTTGAGAGACAACAAATGGGCTTTCTGGATTTAGGGCAATTGCGAAAAGAAACCAAGAATTTCACATGGGTTTTTACAATATTATTCTTCTTGTTGTTCAAAACTGAAGCTTGTGGGGATTTGGTTGCCAAATTTGAACGAAGAGCAGTCATTATAAAGAGCAATATGAGGTTTGAATCGAGACTTTTTTTCAACAATTTATTTGATTTTGATGTATTGGGTTGAGATATACACACGAGTGTGTTTTGCTTGGATTACAAAATGGTAAAGTGGAAACATTGCATTTAAAGGATATGTGCAAACAAGTGGTTTATTTATATGGGTCTTGTCATTTAGATGCCATGTATTTAAGTGAAACTAATGAAATTTGTCACCCCTCCATAGTGGAAATATGGTCTGTATCTGTTTGGTTTGTTATGGTATCTGTTTTCGTTACAGTAATCGAAATAAGAAAATCTTATATCGACCGAAACTAATAAAAGGCATATTGATATGGTACCGATGTTGTTCAGTTGATACAGGTTCAGTTGGTTTGTGTTTTATGTTTATTTTTTTCAACATTGCAATATAAATTTTATTGAAAACATATATTGTGTTGGTGTAGTACCAAACTGAACGGAAACCGATTGAACAACATCTGTATTGGTACATGTATTTATTTTTATTGTTTTTTTTTTCTTTCGACAAAATGATGCCTTATCGCTACCATATCATACAAAACAGAAACTGACACCTTATCGCTACCATGTCGTATGGTACTTGTATGTGTTCATTTTATAGTTTGTTGTTTGATAATGGATATCGTGCTACTACCGTAGTGAATCAAAACCGAATGAATAACATCGGTTCGGTACTGGTCTTGTTTTTATTATTTTATTTCTTTCAAGAGACTGACACTACATCACTATCGTACCATACCAAACAACATGGGTACCGATACCTATATTCATTTTTATGGTTTCTGGTTTCAAAAAGTTTTCATTTATACAACTCTATCTACGACGGTAAATGAATATGGATACGAGTACGGTGACAATTTGAACCAATTGTTACCGTTCGAACAACATTGGTGTCAGTATTGGTGTGAGTGTTTATCGTTCATGTCGATGTAGAGCACGTGTTGATTTATTTACTGAGTGCATGTATCATACTAGTACTGAAACAAATCGAATCATACCGATCCAATGTCCACGTTAACGTATCCTCACAACGCGTAGACAAATAACTTGGAATGTCAAAAAAGGAAAAAAAAACACGTTTTGTCCTTTATCTTAATACATTTTCTCAGGCGTTGTCCTTTGGAGCAAAATTTGACGAGTTTTGTACTTAACGTTTAAATTTTATTTTCTTTTAGTGATTTTTTTAAATTGTCAACCGATAGTATTTGTCTTTTATCTTTAGCTTACCATATAGATTTTACATAATATTTTCAAACGTTATTTTATTTTTTATTATTATTTATTATTAAAAAATCTCATATATTTTTTACAAAGTTTCTCTTATTATTAAGACCATACACTATACATACCTACCTTTCTCCGCACAACCTCTACTCCACATAGACCAAACCTTTACCAAAACCAACACACCACCAACATCCCAACATCAACTCATCCAACACACACGAACATTGAAACTCCAACGACATTAAACTCAACCACATAAACTCCTCATACAATGACAACCAAACCATCAAAAAACAATCCATGTCCAACATCTTACACTCACTAAAAGCACAAAACCTCAATCCTCAGCTGCAAATTGTGGGACCCTTTTTCAGAATCACTGCAAAGAGTTCGGATATAGGTCCATATTTGGAATCGGGTTGTTTATTGAAGCGGTGATGATCTGGTATGGGTATGATTGTGACTGTATTAATGATACGAATGTTTACCACCCGCACCCACCCACCTGCCACCACTATCAACCAACCCGCCACCCACCTGCAACTACCCTCCACCAAAACTCTAGATCTACCTAACCACCACCTGACCGAAGCAAACCACACCCTGTCACCATACCTGAAACCCCCTAATCTACGTCAGGTGGTTATGGTGGTGCCTGTCTGGTATGGTCGTTATTGGTGGCAGTTTGGTGTAGGGTGTTTATAGAATCGAATAATGAATTTTTGAATTAATCAAATCAAATTTTTTGAATTTTTTTACTTGAATTCGTATTCGGTTCGATGTATTTGAAACTCGAATTAGAATAAATTCGATTTAATTCAAATTCACCCTAAACAATAAATTATTTTACTTTCATTTTTTAATTCAAATTCACCCTGGTATAAAGACGAGTGTATCTCGATGTGATGAATTTTGCTAGTAATCCATTTAGAGAATTCATTGACAGTTCAAAAAAAAAAAAAAAAAAACAAAACAATATTTCTTTAGTTTGTTTATGTTTTTAAAATGTTTCTTTGGAATGTCTTTTTTATTCTGTTTAGAACATCTTTTTATTTTTTAAACAAAAATTATAAACAATATTTTTCTGTTTTGTTATTAAAATATTTTATACAAATTAATTCAAATGGATTTTTATTTTGTCTTGAACATCTTTTTGCTTTTTTTTTAAAACATTACGATTTTTTGGAACATTTTATAATCAACATGTTTACAAAATAGGTCTTTTCCATTTGTTTTGTTTAGTTATACTTTGTGATCCTTAACGCTTATTTTCACAATGAAATTTTCTAACTTATTTTTCTCTCAGATTCCGAACGTACCCTTACAACATGCATCTTTTATGCAGAGCGTGGATAATAACCTGATAGTTGTGTATTAAAAATAAAACTATGTTTTAAATAAAAACTTAAAAATAATTAAATATGTAAGTCTTCATGTATAATTTTGAAGGTGCTATAGACAAGTACAAAACAAATAAATAAATGATGGATTATTTATTGTATATCATGGATCATTTTTTTGGCTTTATCACCTAATTGGTCAATACGTCATATTCATATCATTCCAAGTTTTTTTTTGGTATGTTTCTTTTAGTAAACTAACATTCGGATACAATAACTGTTACTTTACACATCAAAAAATTTAAAAAGAAAAATTAAATTAAAGTAAAAAAATTATGATATAGAAAGTAAAAAAATTATGGAGTCCAATACAACTTTAAAGACAGCTCAAACTTTAATATAGATCATGCAAATAGTACTCATGTTTGTTGACGAATGAACTGACAATAATGACGTCAAATTTTTATTTTTTTAAAAGGTGTGAATTATTCGCAAAAGTCAGGAGGCCTAGCATACATTGTATTAATCGAGAATAAAAAGTAGAAAGTGGTCGTCAAGCTTTTTAGTCAATTATAAATTTGAAAACCACCAAAGGACAAACATCATAAAGTTTAAGGGTTTTAAGTTTACAAACTTAATTTGATATAAAAAATGATCGGTTTTTATTCGAAGAAACCCGCTGGTACCCAACTCAAACAGTAGATACAAGTTTATAAGTAAATATTGTCTATGTATAACATAAAACAACGTTATTATAAATAGTAAATTACAATTTTGTTCTTTATGTTTATGTTTGCTTATATTATGGATTGAGTCATTTAAAAATTTGACTTTCACCTTGTGTCTTTTATTTGAAAATTCTTTCGTTTCTTTTCCTTTTAAATAACTGAAGTACTAAATGATTCTGTTAAATAGCATTATCATTTTTTTTACCAATTAAATGGTAAAGGTTTTTTTATTCTTTTATTCTTTTTAAACATGTTTTTTTTGTTTTATATAGATTTCTTTAAGATTTTATTAATTAATTAATCAACTTATTTGTTTCAAAATATACAAATTTTTATATTATTTTTCATTTTTTGAGTTGGATATTTATTTTTATTTTTTGAGTTTGATATGCTTATTTTACTTACTATTTCATTTTTCAAACGGTTCGTCCTTTTTGAAATCATTCTTCACTAGACCGTTGGTTTTTTTTTTTTCTAAATTGTTCCTATGATATATATCTGCAACTGACACTTGTTTGTAATCTCCGATTATGTCATGTGATTTTAGTTGTTGTATATGTAGTTTTTTTTATCAACATGGTGATTATTAAAACTGATGTATAAAACGATCATTTTAGCGTATGGTTATTTTTCAATTGAATAGTCGCAAACATATATATTTTACTTACCATTTCATTTTTCAAACGGTTCGTCCTTTTTGAAATCATTCTTCACTAGATCGTTGGTTTATTTTCTAAATTGTTCCTATGATATATATCTGCAATTGACACTTGTTTGTAATCTCCGATTACGTCATGTGATTTTAGTTGTTGTATATGTAGTTTTTTTTTATCAACATGGTGATTATTAAAACTGATGTATAAAACGATCATTTTAGCGTATGGTTATTTTTCAATTGAATAGTCGCAAACATATATATTTTACTTACCATTTCATTTTTCAAACGGTTCGTCCTTTTTGAAATCATTCTTTACTAGATCGTTGGTTTTTTTTTCTAAATTGTTCCTATGATATATATCTGCAACTGACACTTGTTTGTAATCTCCGATTACGTCATGTGATTTTAGTTGTTGTATATGTAGTTTTTTTTATCAACATGGTGATTATTAAAACTGATGTATAAAACGATCATTTTAGCGTATGGTTATTTTTCAATTGAATAGTTGCAAACATATATATTTTACTTACTATTTCATTTTTCAAACGGTTCGTCCTTTTTGAAATCATTCTTCACTAGACCGTTGGTTTTTTTTTTTCTAAATTGTTCCTATGATATATATCTGCAACTGACACTTGTTTGTAATCTCCGATTATGTCATGTGATTTTAGTTGTTGTATATATGTAGTTTTTTTTATCTACATGGTGATTATTAAAACTGATGTATAAAACGATCATTTTAGCGTATGGTTATTTTTCAATTGAATAGTCGCAAACATATCTATTTTAAGACCATCTATAAAAGACATTTAGAACATCAAACGGTTAAAAAAAAGTTTAAAAATAAACGATTTAAAAGACGAACAATTCAAAAAACCCGAATAATTTTAAAAAACAAGAAGAAGAAGATAAATGATTTACAAATAAAAATGTCATAGTTTTATTTATAAATCGAATTTATAACAAAATATTCTTCACACTTGTTCATATCATATAGATAAGCTTGGGTTGAAACTTAGACATATGAACATGTTCGAAATTTCAACGACTTCATGATTATATAAGTTTTAAAAGTCGATATAGGAAGTTCTTAACTTCTTATTCATCATAATTTGTTTACATGAATGAAAGAAGACAAAGTTTGCAACTATTTACATAGGACACATCTAAACAAATAACTTCTAACACTAGCCATCTCTTATGTAAGCAAATAGGCAATAACTACATTTATCAAACATATACTCGTTGATATATGAGCTCTTATTAATAACTCTCGACTATTGTGAATTCATTTTAGATTGAGTACAATAATATAAAATATATAATGATATGAATGTAAACTTTTTCCATGCAAACATTGACATATGTATACTGTTTGTTTTTCGAATACGTTTCGTTAATAAACGTCTGTGTGGATTTTTTTTTAGTGCAGGCTTGGTCAGCCATTTTTAAGATCGTCTAAGGTCTGCAGAGGGTTAAACACCACCAACCACCGTTCACGTCCACCACTGTGTTCGTACACAGACACCAGTTTATTTTAGAAGTCGATATACGTTAAAAAACAAACAACCTTTTCTTGAAGACTGAAGAAGTTTGATTCACTTTTTTTTCTTACAAATGTCTACACATGTATGTGGTACGTAGACTATAGACATTTTACCTCTTAAAAAACAAACTGCACTTAAGTTCTTGATTGGTTAGTATAATATATTTAATAAAGATGATGTGTTTTTTGTTTACTAATGTTACACTGTTTAAACACACCATATTACACTGTTTAAACATACTGTATTCGAGTTAGTTTACCCGTTTAATCAAATGCATATTTGTTCAACCAGTTACCATGTTTAAAACTTTGTATCTCTCTTTATAAAATGTCAACTTATTCACAAATTTATTAAAACACATTTACATTCCGTCAACCAGTTTGTTAACCGATTTTACTTATTTGGATAAGGAATTACATGATTTTAAATATGTATGAATTGTGAGTGATGTTTTTGACATGCATAGATATCTTAATCAGTGGCGGATCCAATCCTGTTTTGTGGGTTCATATGAACGCACTCGGATTGGAAAAAATGGGAAAAATAGTGAGAACCTTGTATGATTTGAAAAAAGTTAGTGAGAATCTACCAAAACGGACCACTGAAAAAAGTTTCTGAATCCGCCACTGATGTTAATGGTAGTGGCGCAGTTTCTATAGGGCGGGAGGGGGTGCCGACCCTTCGAACTTTTCGCTCAGTAGTGGAGAGTATGTAGTTTTTATATAATTTTTTTTGGTATATACGTTTTTGACCCCTCGGTCTTATAGAAATTTTTGGGTATACACGTTTTCGATCCCCCGGTCAGAAATCTCAAGCTTCGCCACTGGTTAATGGTATACAAGTTCCTTATTTCATAACGTCAACATGAACCCATCAACTCGTTACAAATGCAACCCTAGTTTGAACACTTTAGTTCATGCGTAATGGACGTTATAGAACGTTAAAGGGTTTGATAATGTCTGGGCGTTATAGGGGCATGAAGAGGAGGGGCATATCTTGAATAATGCCCAAATAGAAGATAAAAATGGAAAGTAATGAATAAATGATAATTAGTGGGCATTAACCGTTACATATTTTTTTGAATGTACATTATGGTACTTATGTGACGAAAAATACCACTTAGGGGCATTAACAGTTACGCATGTTCTTGCATTTATTACTAAAAAAATGACATTCAGTTATTGCAACCTTTAATTAAAAAAAATGAAAAGCATATTTATTTATGACCTAATTCGTACGTCACCATGTCATTAGTTGTTCTTATTCCACGAAGGTCCTTGATTCCTTATTTACTTTTTCAAATTATTATAAGTTATTATTACCTACTCAAACAAAATTAACAAGATATCAATTTTTCTTTAAGATAAAATATGTGTAATATTCTTATTAGTTATAGATAAATCAGACAAGATTATAATCTTTTAATATATTAAAGAAAGGAATGATTAACAGTATTAGTAATCAGACAAATGATCCATGTTTAAAATAAGGCTCTAATCCTAAGAAACTTAATTGTATTCAATATATGAACATAGTATAAACTTATGAATTTGGAAACAAAGTGTACAAAAAATAATCCAAAGTAGGCGATATTGAACAACCTTATGCACACTAGCAAAAGTTGAGCTGGAATTCGAGTCAGGCCTTTAAGTTAAACGAGTTAAGCTCGAAGTTTGTGGAACTTGAGCTCGGCTCAGCTAGTTTTCACCCCTAAATAATATAAAGCAATAAAAGTTACAAGAAGAACAAGAAATTTCCAGGTAAGTAAAAATCGTCCGACTATATAAGCTTCTGTTAAAACAATGCAAGGTCTTTTTTGGGTAACTCATTAGATGGAACCAGTCTTAATGAGAGAGGTAAACTACATAAATCAAAATACAAAGGAGAAAAAAAAAGATTTGATCCCTATTAGGGCTGTGCAAAAAATCTAATTAACCGATAAAACCAAACCAAATCAAGAACAAATGGGCCAGTTAATTGTTTTTTTTCTTTTTTGAAAAACCGAAAGTAGCGAGTCGGTTATGGTTACCAAAGTTTCCATACATACCATAACCAAACTGAACCAACATGTCGTAAAATCTTTGTAGGATTTTGGACTTTTCATCATTTTTCTATAGTTGATGTTTTCGGTTAAACGTTTGTTAGAACTTATGAATTATATCATATCGTTTTGGTTGGAGGTTTGTTTGAATATTGTTTACATCATATTGTTTTGTTTTGTTTGTATATTCGTTATTAATCGGTATTAATATTATAGACTATACGTATCTTTTTTATGTAATACATTAATATACACAAAGGTGTAATAACAACCTATTTCATGGACAATTTTTTAAAGTTATTTTTAGCTAGACGTTAATTCATGGTTAACTGCACATAACCGACCCGCTATAACCTTCAAAACCAATTAATCGAAAACGCCATAGCCGATCGGTTATGGTTATGATTATCCATTAACCGACATATTGGTTATGGTTATGGTTTTTAGCCAAAACCGACCCAGATCTACCCATGCACATCTCTAATCCCTATAGCTCCAAATTAGATGAATCCTTTTCTGATATTAGGAAAATTGGATTATATTTTTATATAGTCCAAAAAATAAGCAACCTTGGTACAAAAGTAAGTTAAAATAAAACTAATTCAACACACAACATTGCTTAACCTGGTTATGTTGGACATATGAAGCAACACATCAAATTCTATTGATTTGATTGATTTCGGCTAAGTCGTCTAAGTTTACCATTTGATGGTCAAAGGCTCAACGCATCCACATTGATGTCAACTTTAAGGATGGATGTATACATAGATATCCACTTATTACATTCAGCCAGCCTTTGTAAAAGACACTTTATTAATTTGAGTATGCAAGAAGGGATTGCATATTCTTTTGAAAAGATTAATTAGTTAATGATTTCATTTTGATCTTACAAACCAGACAAAAATGATACTAACCTTTTCCATTGCAAATGAAAATATACAACCATATTTGAAAAGTAGACAATAACTTTAGACTAATGCTTTGCCGATTAAATCTGACGTTAAAGTAAATTTTCATGTATCGAATGATAGGAGCGTGTTAGAGCATACCTTTAAGGTTATCCTTTATATAGGAGGCGTCATTCAAAAATAAGTAGGTTAAAGTCGTTCTCATTAATGGTGCATCGCACACTCACTCCATTGGCAAGTGATTGGTATGACACGTATCGCTAATATACTAATATTATGCGCCTTTCTTTTCACATACCCATGCTAGAGGGTCTTGACGTCTTTGTTGTTACTAGTAGCGAATATAGAAGTTTTTGATAAAGGGGTGGAAATATAGGTCGGGTCAACAAAAACAAAAACAAGAAAAAGATATCATAAAACAATATAATACCTTTAACTACAATAAAGAATACAAATTCATTAAATATGATAGAAAAAGTTAAACAAATTAGCATAAAAAATGATAAAGCTTAACATAATCAAACAATATAAAACAAATAAACAGTTTAATATAAGCAAACGATTAAAGAAATAAAAATACTATAAAATATTTTAAAACAATGATTAAAGAAATAAAAATACTATAAAATAATTTAAAACAAGGCAGAAGATGGTAATTGTTGTTCAAGTCCAGTAGATAAGAATAGGACCTTTAATTAAAGAATTATTTAAAGTTGATCTCCTATCTTACTTTTTATAGTGATTGGGCCCGGCTTAATAAAAAGTGCCTCCAAAGTCCAATCTCACATATGTAGCCCATTCTCAGTTAAGTTGGGCTAAAAATCCGCCACCGGTGCTTAGACCCTGTCACAGCTCTCTAGAGTGCATGCCACATAAAATAACTGATTAATTAACCGTAACCAGTTAATAATCAATTTAGTAATAACCCGTTAGTGGCTATTTTAAATCGTAGGTTAGTAATCGGTTATAAGTATTTAGTATAGGAACTGGTTATTAACCAGTTTTTTTAACCGATAGACCGGTTAACCAAAAAAAAAAACCCGAAAAATTCAAAAAAGGCAAAATAACCGGTTAATAACCGAAAATAACCAGTAAATTAACCAAACCGGTTAAAGTAATTAACTGGACCAGTTAAAAAAAACAACCAGTTAAAGTAATGGCTGGTTAAAGCATTAATCGGTTAAAGTCAATTTAACCGGTATAAACCGGTTTGTGCACCTCTATGCATGCCTGATAAGGCTAGCATATGGTATGATGGCTTATATATAAAACCAAAACTCTAATGATTTGGAAACTTTTATTTTTGAAATGTCTACGAGAATCATATAATCTATTTGTCAGTTAGAAGAGTCTATACTCTATACTCTATAGGCTGGGTTGATTACCAATAAAAAAAATAAATTTTCAATTATAAATGTTAAAAGTCTTACCTTATCTTGCCCTTTTAAGGGTATACCAAGTATCATAACATCTACATACGTGATGCACTACCAAGAAATGTGTCAGGTTCTAATCCAAAGAGCTATTGAGCTCAATTTGAATAAAAGATAATATTTTTAAACGTATAACTATTCATTCAATATTCATCCATTTTTCTCACACGTTACATACATTTTTCAACCATCTTTACTTACAATCTACATATTCTCTCCATCCTAACTTACAATCATGAATCCTTACAACCCAAACATCTCATTCTTCAGAAACTAAAACCAACAAAATAACCCAAACAACCTATTCAAACCAATTTTTTTTTCAGCCCTATCTGTGTTTATCGGGCCCAACTTGAAACCGACCCAAACGAATTGAACTCCACATTAATATATTTGAACAATTTGTATAAATATGGCATTAAGTTAGGAGAAGGGAACATAGAACTAGTGCTAGAGTGGTTAGAGAAAGAATTGGTGTTACTTGTGACTTAGGTTCGATTCCCACTCAGCTCATTATTTTCTGCGGCATCCAGGTGAAGAACAAATAAGGGTGGCGTCGGTTCGACTTGGATGGGAGGTGAGGTTTTACCGATTATTCCACTGTCGTGCCTTCGGGCAGGTGGAGGTCGGGTTTCCGCGCATCTGGGGAGAACCAAGGGGCTTGCGGTGGTCGAGTAGTTGACTTTGGCTACAACGCCCGGTGGTTGGCACGTCATTCCTTGCTGTTAAAAAAATAGAACTAGTTTGATTACTTGTTGGTTGTAAATTTACAAAACTTGCAAATTGGATAACATAAGTGGTATCCCTAATAACTGGTTGCAGTATTGCATTGAACAATTAGGAGAGGAGAGGAGAGGCCCGTCTCCCTATTTCTGGTTATGAATTTTAGAATACAGTCCCGATAAAAATAAAGATAGAAACAAAAACACAGTAACAATATTAGCAAAATGTATAAACAGCTTCGACAAAAGATGAAATCTGTTCGTTTTTTTTAATCGAACCACAAATACAATTTATGGAAGTTTATCATGTAACCGAAGATAAGTAAAGTGTTCACTGTTGGGAGCCATGCATTGAAGACCAAGTTAATCTCATAACTACAAAAATTAGAGGCATAAGATTTCACGGCGTTATGATGTAAAAAATTTCGGAATGGTTCAATTTTAATTAGGGGTGTATATCGTGTTGAATTCTTTAATCCTAACCCAGTCCATATACTTATTCGTGCCGTGCCGTGCCGTGTCATGTTCGGGTCAACCCGTTTTATGTTTATTTACGAATATGAGTAATACATAGTGACTTTAGGGGCTGTTTGTTTACCTCTTAACGAGGCTCTTAATGGTTCAGACCTATTACTAGTTCAGCACTTAACCATTCAAAAGTTGTCAAACGATCATTGTCCCTTAGTAACTATTTAAACAACTAATTAGTCCAATCCATATGAAAAGTTTTTATTATTTGTGTTACTTTAAATGTTTTTGTGTAATTATTTCTCATTCTCAATTAATAGATTTTGGTGGATACACTAGCTTGAGATTAGAATCAGCGAATGAATGTAAATAAGCAAAGAATGGCAATAATAAAAGAAAACTATTAGAAGTGAATAGTAGATAAAAATGTTTAAAACATAAATTAGTTTTACTTTTAAAAGTTAATAGCTATTTGAAAACTTAAAAATTAAAATATTTAACTTTAAAATTTAACACTTTACTTCTCTGAAATAAAAATATTAGCGTATTAAAAAACTGTTAAACGTATTAACAGATCAATCCAATTTTAGGGGCTGGTGTTTTGGTGTATCCATATTTTAAACGGTTCAGGTTGACATATTTAAGAAATTGGTCTTTCTGGATTCTTTGTATTGGGTTCGGGCCGTGTTATGAACTGTCGCCCCTAAACTTAATCAACAATCAAAACAATAGTTTAGTTATTGAAAAGAGTTAAATGCCTGGTTGGTCCTGTCGTTTGCGAAAATTGCAGACTTGGTCCTAATGGTTCACTAATTACAAAGTTGGTCCCAATGGTTGTAATTTTTAAACTCGAGTGGTTCTTATTACTAACATTTGTTAGATTATTCAGATAAGTCTTATAAATTTACTAAAATACTCTTATTTTTAAGAAAAACAAAAATAAAACAATATGTTCTTGTGGGTCCACCTCACCACAACTTCTTATTTTAGAGCATTCGCAATGAATTCCTTATCCATTTCTATATATTTTCACTAAAAACAACTACGTTTTCTCTCTACTTTTCAATTAAATAATATTTTTATACCTTTATCACTCGCAATCATTTCTAAAAATATTAAAAAATTTATAAGGTTTTCTCTTTCTAGATTTTTCCCATATTTATAGATGAACAGTAACCTTCTCACATTTTTTCTTTCTCCTCTACTCAAAAACAATAACAACCATTCCTTATAACATAACTAAACTCCTTCACACATCCTTAAAGTTTTCATTGTGAATGCTCTTACCCCATTTCGTCTTCAACACTTCACTGATTCCATCTATACCACCACATATCATCTCTACCACCACATATCTTAGTTGCAATCTCCTTCGATTAACCCTTTTAACTTATTAAAACAAGATGTTTTCACATTTATAAACCCATATTAGGTTAGTCTAGATGCAATATTCATATACATACGCACATAATCTGCCTTAAAATGGAGGTTAACAAGATCAAGGTGGTTGTTGAAGCACGAAGTGGTGTGACGGCGAACGTTTTGGTGGTCGGAGACACACAGTGGAGCGATGACGGTGGTTGTTGAAGGTGGGATCGGAGAGGGCGGCTGTGGAGGTAGTGTGACGGTGGAGAGGGCGGCGGTTGTTGAAGCTGGTCGCGAAGAAAGTGGTTGTTGAAGGTGACTGTGACGGTGGAGGTAGTGGTGGTCGATTACGGTGGAGGTGGTGGTGATGGGTTGAAGGTGGCAGTGGAGGTGGTGATGGGTTGAAGGTGGCAGTGGAGGTGGTGATGATGTGACGGTGGAGGTAGTGGTGATGAGTTGAAGGTGGCATTGGTGGCGGTGAGCTGACGGTGGAGGTGGAGGTGGAGGTGGTGGTTGTAACGCTCCGCATTTTTTGGACTTTCCTTATTTAGGAAATGTATTCGTATTTCTATATTTGGAAACTTGTATCGTACTCATATCTCTCATTTTCCACTCTTGTACTCTGAGATTATGATCATAATGGAAAATCATTTTATACTTAAACCTGTTACATACTTGAATTATATGCAAGAAACTCATACTTAAATGCTCGAATACTCAACTTTATGCACTATTATACTTATACGTCCTTCATGCATCAAAACATGCGAAAACAACTCAAACCAGCCAGCCTCGCACGAAGTGTAGCCAACTCATAAGAAGTGAGGCCAACTGTACGAAGTGAGGCCACCTCGTACGAGGTGAAGCCCAACTCATACGAAGTGACTCACTAACAACTAGTGATTTCACAACCTTCCTTCTACTTTCATTTTATTTTCTTTTGCATCGAATGTTGTAAGTCCACCTGGTCCATCATCCCCATAGGATTGGGTTGGAGTTCCGATTAGTGAGAACGTTGGGAGACTTGGCCCGGACTATTCTGCCTCGTTATCACGATCCCCGTTCATAGGAATCAGTGTCGAAATGGGTACAAAACGGGCTAATACATTTCAGGACTATCACCTCGCACGAGGTGAACAGTCAACTCGTACGAGGTGCAAGTCAACTCGTACGAGTTGCAAGTCAGGTCGCATGAGGCGGTCAGGTCACTTCGTACGAAGTGGTATTTTCCCGTTTTCATTCTGTACTTTCTGCCTCAAAATCTGGATCTACCGCCCGACTCAGTATACTCATGCCCACCTGTTATCCCATGCATGGTAACTTCGGGTTGCATCACCTGAACACTCGTCAACTCTCGAACTTGCTAAAGAAGCTTGCAAAATTGTGAGCACACTCGATCCCATTTTACGTTTTAGCATCTTTGGGTGCAATACATGTACATTATGCAAAATTACACAAACATGCTTATACTCAATTCACAAATAATCTCTATACATGCTCTTGTGCTAAACTTGAATTCAAAACATGCTTATACTCGATATGCTTATACTCAGTCATTAACTTTGATCAAGCCTCCCTTAACATCTATAGCGCTATAGGAGTAACGCACCGCCTAGTAAACTTGGGGTCATGTTAAGTTATACACATCTGGTCCTTTCATGATTATGAAAAGATAATGCTTGCGGGAGACTTTGGGTTGACTAGTATACTTATGCATGATAGTTTAATGTATGTTAGCCTCAAGAATAGACAATTACGCATGGAGATTTGTCTAAACATTTATACTATGCTATCGTTCAAACTTTTATGCTCGCTAATGCCTTGTGTATTGAACTATACTTTAAAATGTATTGCAGGTTGATTATTGATGATGATGACATTGGAAACGAGTAGGACAACTTAGATACTCATCTAGAACTGTATTATTAACGTTGTCATACTTGTATTTTGTTCCAATTATGTTGTATTGATTTCAAACTATTGTACTTGATCTTTGTTAAGGAAATGAAATTTTGTTATTTAAGATACTTGTCACATTTTAGCGTTATGATGTCTCGAGCAATCTCGTTCGTCCCACCCCGATGTTTTCGCCATTGGTTTGCAAACATTCCTAACAACAAAAATTCTCAAATGTTTGCAAACATCTGAGCAACCTTATCATCTGTTTTAGGCTATACTAAAACACTGATGAAATAAAGTATTGTTACATTGAGAAAACACTGTCTAAGCTATCCTTTGTTGCAGTTGGCCCTAACAGATGTTTGGTATTCTTCATCAGACGTTAGGCTTGATCAGGGCTTTGGTCTTCAATAGATGCTAGCCTTTGACAGATGTTGGTACTCTTGAACAGTAGTTCCAAGTCTTCATCAGATGTTAGCAATGCTCTTGAACAGATGTTCTGAATAGGTGTTCAAGATTCACTATCTTTGGGGAGAGATTTGTTCAATCTTTTGTTTATTTCTTGATCAGTGGATTATGTTTTGGCTTTTGAATATCATCTTTTCTTTTGTAGGTCTAACAAAACCCTTCAGTTTAGTTAAGTTTTAGTTTTGATTTTTTTAACTACTGAACCATATTTAAGGTTGGCTTAGTTGGGTTAAGTTTAATATATATTTTAACAACATTGTCTAGATCTCTCTAGAATTTAAACTATCAGTTTTTAGTTTTTTTTCTTTTTTTTGTTGTGTTATGAAGACCTCACTTAACCATTAGAGTGTAACTTAACAAACAACGTCAAGTTTAACACATATTTGACTTTTGAAAAAAAATGATTTTAACAATTTAACAAATTTAATTCATATTTGGGTCTCAATGCTATAATCTTTTTAAATTTATATTTCGGTCTCAATTCTATAATCTTTTTAATTAATAATAATACAAGTGGTTTGGTTTGGTTTGCTCCTGGTTATCTGGTGATTCGGTACGGTCATTTCATTTTTTTAAATGCATGTAACAAATACGAACCATTTTTTTTCTCTCGTTATTTCGCTTTGGTTATTTTAGTTAATTGATACTGGTTAAGTTGATTGCCTTTTCTACTCACCCTTAATTACTTTCAGAAACGAGTCACAAATATTTTTTCATCAATGGTGTAACCTCTAAATAATACGTTATCAAGCGATCAGATTAAAAGGACGTTGCAATTTAGCTTTAAATGATACATAGTATGAAACTATAGTTGACCTTTAATATTATATTCATTTATATTTAAAAAAATCAATAAATAAAACTCATAAAAGCTTTAAATAAGTACTTACACACTTCAACTAGTTAAAATTTGGTGATAGAACACTATTGACCTCAAATCCAAAGTTGGCCAAACGCAACTTGGAAGTTGGAACTTTTCATATTGCCAAAATTAGTTGCAAACTCACAAATAAACTTGTATATATATAGCTTGGACATCATCTATGTCTTACACCATTCCATATTTTCGTTTTAGATTTTCATAAAAAATATTTTTGAAAGCTCTAAATGAAGATGTTAGGAGTTAAAATCTTACTCGTGGTTTTAATTTTACATGTAATGTTAGCGTCGATGGTAACAGAAGCTGCATCTGGTAATAAGGTTAAGCGTGTTAAGCCTCGCAAACCCGTCAAACCTGTACAAGAACTTTTAACCTGCAAGAGCCGTAGAAGCAAGTGTTTCATGAAGCGCATCAAATGCCCCATAGAATGCCCGAAAGTAAAGCCGAAGAACCCAAAAGACAAGGCTTGCTTTCTTGATTGTTACTCGCCCAAATGTGAGGCTGTCTGCAAATGTAAGTAACAACGTAACTTTATATTTTTAAGAGTTTGACATTCTATTTAATAAAAATGATTGTGACATTCTTGATTGTTATTATAGCATTGAGTCTCTAATAACAACCAAGAAAAAAAGAATGACAATATAATTTTATATCTTTGTATTATAATTATAATTATTTATTTGCATTTGGTAGCACGTAAACCAAACTGCAATGGACCTGGAGCTGCATGTTATGATCCACGATTCATAGGTGGTGACGGAATTGTATTCTACTTTCATGGTAGGAGCAATCAACATTTCACCTTGATATCTGATTCAGATCTCCAAATCAATGCACGTTTTATTGGACTTAGACCTGAAGGTAGAACTCGCGACTATACATGGATCCAAGCATTGGGTCTCAAGTTTGGCTATCATAATTTTACCCTGGAGGCAACAAAAGCCGAAAAATGGAATGATAATGTTGACCACCTAAAGTTATCACATGACGGGACGGAATTGCACATTCCGGAGGGTGATACTTCTGAATGGAGTTCAGCCAAAGGTGACATACAAGTTGAAAGGACTTCGACAACTAATGGTCTAACGATCACCATACATGATCTTGCAGAAATATCGGTTAATGTGATTCCTGTATCAGAAGTTGATAGTAAGATACATAACTACCAAATTCCTTCAAATGATAGCTTTGCACATTTAGAGGTGCAATTTCGATTCTTTGGGTTGTCATCTAATGTTGAAGGAATTCTTGGTAGAACTTATCGTCCTGATTTTGAAAATCCAGCAAAACCAGGAGTAGCAATGCCGGTGGTTGGTGGTGATGACAAATACAAGACTAGTTCACTCCTCGCGACAGATTGTGCACTTTGCGTGTTCTCTCCGGATGGTACTAAGATGAACATGACCCGCTAATGATGGATTATGGCATGCTAGACTGCAAAGGTGGGGGAAATGGAATTACATGCAAGAAATAGATCTATTGCATTATTTAATATATCTTAAGAATTATTCTTTTTATATGATTGTATTGATTAATTTGTGTTCAATATGTATGTGTGCTTATTTTAAGTTTCACTTTTGTAATTGGCGATCGAACAGATCGACAAAGCCTTTAAATCAATGTCATTATTTTTTATTGTTGTGAGAAAATGATATAAATGAATTAAAGATTACATTTTTTTATTTCTTATTTATAAAAGGTAATGGTCACGATCATATACATTGATTTTTAACATATGCATAATATTAGACGTCTATACACCCGAGACATTTAAGAGAAAAGTATATTCTAGTGATTTAATTTACAACTTTGGTGGTTCCTACCCTTCCTTCCTTTATTACCATACTGTAAATTAGAAACATGTTAGATGTTTTAGTGAGTTATACTCCAAGGTTTTAGAGTTTTCTAAAAAAAATGAGTTTTCATTTTTAATCCAAATGTTTTTTTTTTTTTTGCATTTTAACTTTTTTGTTTTATTTTTTACTTTTAACCCAAATTTTCCTATTTCTTGCAATTAAAACCCAACACATTTTTATCTTCAATATTGATCCCCGTATTTTTCATCTTTTGCAAATTTTTCGTTTTACGTTTTGTTCTAATTTTGTGAGTGAATACGTCGCAACGTGCGTGTGGGTTTCAACATTCTTTCGTCTATTTTTTCCCGTTTGACGAGACCATCACAACACATCTATTTTTCCATGTTTGACATGTTCGTCGCAACGCATGTGGTCTTAGATCGACTTCGTTATTCTTTCTATTTTTATGTTTCAGTCTAAGTTCTTCGCGTTATCATGCCGTAACGAGCATGCGTGATTCAACGATTTTACATATGTTTTTCGTTCGGTGTTATTATTCCTTATTGTTTATTTTTTATAAGCTTTTTCGTGTGGTTGGTCACTGATAGTTTGTGTAGCATTAGTGCTACTTGGCACAATTTATACCCTCCGCCGCAATGTGGGAAGGCTTAATATTAGTTAGTGGTTTAATTTACAACTTTAGTGGTTTCTTCCCTTCTTTTATTGAATTGGAAATAAAAAAAGTTTAAATCAACCGAAGAACTATATAATTTGTAATAGGTATTTGGATATGAGATGACGTAGAGATTAGTTTCTAAAATTTTTTATAGGTTAAGAACATGTACGTGATTAGATGATACTCTTCTGATTAATGTTCTTTTCGTATACTATGCAACTTAGAATTATTAAAATTGTAGATATGTTAGAAGTGCTTTAGGGTCATTAAATGTTGGTTTTTTGTATACTATGAGACATCGGTAACTTGAACCTGTTAAAAATGCTAAGTTTACATGATGATGTATCATCTCTCATATTATATTCTATAGTTTGCTATAAGAAAAATACATATATGCCATTTCAAACAATATTTTTTCTTTAGAAAAAGTATCCACTAGAATTTTAATGACGCTATAGAATGTAAACAAGTAAATTGTCACAACAATTTGACACATTTACATGGTTTTCACGTTACTAGATGACACAAAGATGAGAAAAAAATGTTGATGTTGGTGATATGTAAGGTGACAAGACACTCTAAATTAAATCAGTTACTTTTGTGAATAGAATTGACCAAACTATACGGTTTTTATTTAGATTGAAAAAGTCTAGAAACATAGTAATATATTTTTTTTCTTTCAAAACATTTAGTTTCATTAAAATTGACTTAATCCTTAAATTTTAAGAAACTAAAATTGTGTAAAACAAAACATTTATACTTCGGGGTCAAAATGTTCCATTTAATTTAAACATATCCAACCCATAAACAGGCCCAAAAAACGGCCCATGGTCCTTTCCATTGTTCCATGTATGATAATGATGTATGTTTTGAGTATTTGACCCAGTTTGCAATGACACCAAAAATTGGTTTTCATTAGAGAACACTTACAAATCGAATTGGTTTTATTGTTTGCAAAACTTATAGAAGTACGTTGTAAAAGATTGCATTAAGCAATTAAAACTTTGATTAAAAATAACGTATAGAAGTTCCATAAGGTGTTTTGTGTCTTGATACAATTCGGTTTGATTTATTTTTAACCCATGAGTGAAACCGAAAGTTTCTCGAAACTTTCGGTTTTCTGATTTGAACAAAACAACGGAAGATCAATGAAGAAATTGGTTTGGTAAGTTTTCAGATTTGATTGTTGGTAAAATGTGTTAAGCATATTTGCATAAAATAATTCAGTTAACCGACCACTTAACTTTCATTTTTGGGCTTGGCTTAATGGAGTCAAGTCTAATTAAAGATTTGGGCTTTGACAAAATAAATTTCAATATTTATTTATTGTAGTTACAGTTTGGTGGTATAACACTATTGTCTTGACTTCAACAACTCTTTTAAAACCAAACTTGGCCAAACACAACTTGGAACATTTCAAATTTTCAAATTAGTTGCAAACTCACCAAGTAGACTTGTATATATAGAGCTTGGACACAATTATTTCTTACACCATTCCATTTTATTTTATTTATTACTTCCTTTTTTTTGCAATTTTCAGAAACAAGAAATGAAGATGTCAGGTGTTAAAACCTTATTCGTGATTTTACTTTTGCATGCAATGTTGGCGTCGTTGGTAACCGAAGCTACATCTGGCAACAAGGTTAAGCGTGTTAAACCTCCAAAACCCGTCAAACCCGTACAAGATATTTTAACCTGTAAGAGTCGTAAAAGCAAGTGTTTCAAGAAGCGCATCACATGCCCCATAGAATGCCCGAAAGTTAAGCCTAAGAACCCAAAAGACAAAGCTTGCTTTCTTGATTGTTACTCACCCAAATGCGAGGCCTTGTGCAAATGTAAGTAATACCACATTGTTTGTATTTTCAATATTATATAAAAATTATTGTTCTGAAATTTTTATTTATACGCTATTATTGTAAATGATTGTGATTTTAGTTTTTTAGTTGTGATATACTTGGCATAAAGAACAATAAATCAAGGTATAAGTTTAAAGTGAATGAAATTCTATCTACATATTGAAATGATAATTTATCTCTTTGTATTTTGTAGCACGTAAACCAAACTGTAATGGACTCGGAGCTGCATGCTATGACCCACGATTCATAGGTGGTGATGGAATTGTATTCTACTTTCATGGAAGGAGCAACGAGCATTTTAGCTTGATATCTGATTCTAATCTTCAAATCAACGCACGGTTTATTGGACTTAGACCTGAAGGTAGAACTCGCGACTATACATGGATCCAAGCATTGGGTCTCAAGTTTGGCCACCATGATTTCACCCTTGAAGCAACAAGAACCGAAAAATGGGATGATAATGTTGATCACCTAAAGTTATCACATGATGGAATGGAATTGATCATTCCTGAGGGTGATTCTTCTGAATGGAATTCGACAGAAGGAGACATACAAGTTGAAAGGACTTCAACAACCAATAGTCTAACGATCACCATACTTAATCTTGCAGAAGTATTTGTAAATGTGATTCCAGTATCAGAAGAAGATAGTAAGATACATAACTACCAAATTCCTTCAAATGATAGCTTTGCACATTTGGAAGTACAATTCCGATTCTTTGGGTTGTCATCTAACGTTGAAGGGATTCTTGGTAGAACTTACCGTCCTGATTTTGAAAATCCAGCAAAACCAGGAGTGGCAATGCCGGTTATCGGGGGTGATGATAAGTACAAGACTAGTTCACTTCTTGCAACAGATTGTGCCCTTTGTGTGTTTTCTCCTGATAATATCAAGGATGAAGACGACTCGCTAATGATGGAATATGGTATGCTAGAGTGCCAAGGTGGAGGGGATGGAATTGCATGCAAGAAATAATAGTGTTGCAATATTTAGTGTCTTTTGCTTGATTAATTGTTTTGATTTAATTTGTGGTCTAAGTATGTGTCTATTGTGTCTTTCACTTTTGTATTTGTCAATTGATTGATAAAGTCTTCGAATAAATTATTTCCTATGTGTGTTTTGGTTATGTAAGAAAAATGACATAAATGAGTTAAATAATATTTTCTTTCTAATTTATTTTGGTGTTTCTCAAGGTAGTGATCACGTATGACCATTTAGTATTGACTCTTAGCATACGTGGAAATTTGGTGTCTATACACCAAAGATTTTCAAGTGAAGATCACTTGGATGGATTTTACGTACATATGGCGATTTGCACCTAACTTTGGTTTGAATAAGCAAAACACATGATTTTTCTATTAGGCTTGGAAATTACAATGTAAGAACATATATAGATGAGTGGATTTCTGTTTAAATTTTTATAATTATTTTGCAGTTTTATAGACAACCAATTAGAATATTATAAAAATAAATAAGACTAGAGAATTTGGAAAAGATCAAATGATAACTATAAACTTTTCTCTAAGATCATAGAGATAACTCAAACAACATCATTATGATGGCAATGACTACAAATGCTCTTTTTATAATTTAAGGTCGAGATATCATGTACTTCTCGTTTATTTGAGTTGTAAGGGATTACCAATCTACAAAGTTGTAATCGGCAGCACAACATCTGTCAAGTGGCAATCGGCGGTGTGGTTTCCCATGAGGACACGGAGAGGTCCCGTTAAGCCGGTGTTATGTCCCTCAGTGGAAAAACCCGGTGGGTTTCTATCCGGGGCCGACCTCATAGCCGGGCTTGCGGCTGCCAAGTGGGTGGTATCTTAACAATCGTTCCAAAAAAAATACGGATCTACGAAGTTTACTAGTGTTTGGTTTGAACGCTGGGTTGTGAGATTTTATCTTTCACTTTGGTCTTCTCTTGCACAATTATTTATAAGACAAATGATTGTATGTATCATCACTCAAGAATGTAAGAAAGTATTGTATTTTTTCTAAGTTTATAGAAAATGAGCCAATATGTATAAAGACGGGTCATTTCAATAGTCATGAGAAAATAGATCGAAAGATTTTGTGTTTTAATAACATATTTGAGTGGGCACTTACACTAAGTTTGTGGCTAGGGACTTGAGTATTCTTAGTTATTTTGTTGCATTCAGAACACATATATTAGAACATTTTTTATATATTATAGCAGTAATATCTTCTTGATGTCCTTATGCTGAACTTAGTCAATGTTAACCTATATCTACTCTTGTGGCCTTAGGTTGCGAGTTATCATTCGGATAATCCATCACTATTTTAAAACAATATTGATGTCCTCCGGTGCCTTTTCTTGATTTGACTCAATATTGCATATGTTGTCATTAAGGCTTTTCAGCTTCTTTAGACACCTATTGACTGACACTAGAGCACTATTAAACGTATTGTCCGATACCTTAAGGACTTGTTACTCATGTGGTTGGTTATAGTCTGGTCCTCTAGTCTTGCCATCCTTGCATATATTGATACCGACTAGACTAGTTGTCCAGATGACTGATGATATAACACTATGGCACTAGTATCTTAGAAATATCTTACAACATGCTGACCTTAATGTCGACCTTTGTCTTCTCCCGTGGCCTTTGGGCACAAGTTATCATTTGGATGATCCTTCAATATATTGCAACACTATTGGGTATTGATGTCCTCGGATACCCATAGTTGATTCGTCCATATATTGCATATGTTGTTAGTAAGGTTTCTTAGTTTCTTCATACACAAACACTTATTGACTGGCATTGCATATTTTTATTGATACTTTAAGGAGTTGTTACTCATAGGTTGCATATTAGCTGGCCCTTTAGTCTTGCCATCATGTATATATGTTAATATCGACCGGACTAGTTGTCCACATGATTGATGATATACCATTAAGTACTATGTGTTTCTTGGATCCAACCTCATAAGCCTAAGTTCCAAGAATATGTCATCATGAGATCTTCGATTAAAGCAAAGTATTCAACTCTTACTCATACAACAGATGATATTTATTGGCATATGTAGTTATTATCATAGTTGTACTTATCTATAACATGTCCACTCACTCTATGTGTGACAAGACTGGTGCTACATTTTAGTCGCCAATCTGGTAGTTCATCAGTGCACAAAACATATTCATATTGACTTACATTGCATCCGTGATATGGTGCTCCCAAAAACTCATCGTGTTTGATATGTTCATAATACTCTTGAACTTGCCAATCTTCTAATCAACGAAGCATCTTTGCTCGGTGTAACACCGTTCTGTTCAAGCTTCAGGTGCCTTTAGCTTGTGGGCTACGTTAATGCACTTTTTAGTTTCATATTCCATTATTTATTGTGACCTTTGGTGTTTCACGTTCTTTGTGTTGCTTTGTACATAGTCCACATTGCAAAATGTTCGTGTTGATAGTAAAATTATATTATGATCTTGTATTATTCAATACTTCAATATTTTATTTTAGTTTTAACGTGTAATGAGGTTCTTTGTTTTCCTCCTATCATTTTGTATTTCAACTTAGAGACTCATTTCCTTCATTGGCGAGCTGTCAAGGGAGGTCGAGTTATTAAGGAAAGACCATTCGTTGATGGATTCAACGATCGAGCAAAGTCAATAAAGGTTGCGCGCTTAGAATACTTGGTTGGAATGAGTGGTGGAAACTTGTACATGTGAGGCATATACAAACCCGAACCTTGTCCATTCTAAATTGAGTTACCGGTCAAATCAAACTCATAGAAGATATCCTAGTCTTAAGCAAAGTGATCCATAACTACGGAACCTTCCAGGAGTGTCCATTTTTTGTCCAATCGTCCGGTCTAGTGTGGTAAAACACTAAGAAAAGGTTAATTAAAACATATATGTATTTTAGTGAACTTTTATCGTATCGTTTCCAAGAACAGTTAAAGTTTCTTGAGGCCTAAAGTAAATGATAAAATAAAATTAAGACATTTTCGCACAAAAACAAATTATTATAATTTTGCTTTGATCCTAAATTCCGGTCAAAATTGTGAAAACCTAAAAACTAAGTTTATTTGCCTCTATCTACATCAGCTATTTTAGGCCTATGATATGTTAGGAACTTGGGTATTCTGAGTTGTTTTGTTGTATTCAAACCATATTTAACAATTTTGATATATTATAGTAGTTGTATCTTCTTGATATCTTACAACACGTTGGGCCGCTGTCAATGTTAACCATTGTCTACTCTCGTGGCCTCAGGTTGTTAGTTATCATTTGGATGATCCATCGCTATTTCAAAATACTATTGAGTAATGATGTCCTCCGGTACCTTTTCTTGATTCATCCATATATTGCTTATGTTGTCATTAAGGTTTTTCAGCATCTTCACACACCTATTAACCATAACCAACACTGGAGCGGTATCAGACGTATTCTTCGATACCTTAAGGTGTTGTTACTCATGTGTTGGTTATAAACTGGTCCTCTAGACTTGCATATATTGATACTAATTGGACTCGTGGTCCAAATGATTGATAATATAACACTAACTACTTATATCATGGCACTATAGCACGCTGACCTTAGTCAATGTCGACCTTTGTCTACTCTCTTGGCCTCAGGACGCGAATTATCATTTAGATTTGGATAATCCTTCACTATTTTGCAACACTATTGAGTATTTATGGTTCAGATATTTCATATGTTGTCATTCAGGTTTCTCAGTTTCTTCAAGCACAGACATAGACACTTACTAACCAACATTGGACCGCCATCAGGCGTATTCTTTAGTACCCTAAGGAGTTGTTACTCATAGGTTGACTATCAGCTGCTCCTCTAGTCTTGCTATCATGTAATATGTTAATCTCGACCGAACTAGTTGTCCAAATGATTGTTAATATACCACTAACTACTATGTGTTTCTTGGATCCAACCTCATTAACCTAAGTTCCAAGAAACATGTCAACACAAGATCTAGAATTAAAGTAGAGTATTCAACTCTTACTCATACAGGAGATGAAATTGATGAAATTTGTTGGATTATGTAGTTATTATCATAGTTATGATTATCTATAATATGTCGACGCATTCTATGTGTGAAAAGACTGGCGCTACAATTTAGTCGCCAATATGGTAGTTCATTAGTGCACAAAACATATTCATGTCGACTTACATTGGATTCATGATATGGTGCTCCCACAACCTCTTCGGGTTCAATATGTTCATATTGCTCTTCGACTTACCAATCTTTTAACCAATGAAGCATCTTTTCTCGGTGTAACACCTATCGCTTCAAGCTTCACGTAGTTGCGGACTTTAGCTTGTGGGCTATTGTCACACCCCAACCGATGGCGGAAACATCGGGGTGAGATGAAATAGATTGCTTAAGGCATCATAACACTATTTGCGACAATATTTAAATAAAAAAATCATTTCATTTCACAAATCAAATTGTCAATTACATAATACCAAATTCAACAAAAATTAGAATATAAAAAGCCTAACATTCTAGGTGCGTTTCTATGTCGTCCCTGCTAGGTTCGTCATATTCAACATCTTTAACCTGCAACATGTTAAAAGTATAGTTTAATACAAAAAGTATTGGCGAGTACACAAGTTTAAATACATAGCATAAGTATAAAAGAATTTACTCAAATCCACATGGCAATTGTATACAAGGTAAGCTAGCATGCAATACTAATTGTCAAACCCAAGTGTCCACAAGAATGAATGTGCCCCTCATCACACGAAGTAACGAGACTAAAGTATGATTAAAAATGAATCAGCTTAAAGCTTAACAATACCCCGATGGGCGGTGTGCTACTCCTATATCGCTATATATGTTAAGTTGGGGCTAGCCAAGTTAATGACAAAAGCATGTATGAATCTAGCATTAACCTAAGCATACCAATAAGCTTGTATATCGGATCGAGTGAATAAAGCATGTAGTGTGTGTATTCGTCTATTTTGTAAGTTAACCTGTTACAACCCAAATTGTGTAAAAAGGGGAATGGGTCAAGTGTATTCACGGTTTTGAAAGCTTCTACTTGGTAATTTCCGTGAAGGGTTTGGAGAGTTAGAGGATCACCGAGTTATCCTGCAAGAGGAAAACGTGGGTTGGTAAGTATTCGGATGATAAGGCATGATTAGGAATTTAAATACACCAAAGTATGTATACAAGAAAATAACCACCAAGACTTAACACTCGTCTTGACACTGTGTTACGCGTTCAGGTTGATGTGTTTTCATGGGATAAGATACCCATTAGAATCATAACGAGAAGTTAAGTACTTAGGTGATGTAACCTAGTACCATGACGGACAATTATTCGGTTATCATCAAGGGTTTGGTTCGTGTATATATGTATTATATAGTATACATAATAAGTAGATCATAAATATCATGGATGTTCATAGAAGTCATGCATGGAGGTAGGAGGATAACCTTCCTTTAACCTCTTTCGTATAGTTCACCAATGCACAAGTTGTCATAAGGACAACAAGGATGGTCATTAATAAGTTAAAATAAAAATAAAAGTTGTCAAATAATCAAAATCATCAAGTGAAGTGGTGGATTGAAGGTAGGATAGCCGACGCTTCCAAGTAATCACACACTACCAACTCAAGTCTTGTTTCAAGAACAAGCTTAGAAGGATACAACACTTGTGGGTTAAAACCCTATTAAAACGGAAAGTTCTTACACTTGTGACCTCAAATATGGTGATGTTCCAAGTTGGTTTTCCATAGAAAACCTATGAAAACACTTCTAGAGGTGTTCCAAGTGTTAAGAATGAAGAAAAGAGTAAAGAAGGGAGGGAAAGGTGAGCTAGAACTTACTTGAAATTCTTGAACTTTCAGAATTGAGAGAGAGCTTTAGAGAGAGAGATGAGTGTTTGAGGTGTGAAATGAGAGTGGGAGGAGGTGGGTAGTTATAGTTGAGGTTAGGGGGTGAGTTAGGTGAGTGCATTTAATGTAAGACACACAAAATTGCCCAATCCATGAGCTAGAAACCATAATCTCCGGATTATGCCCTCTCACGGGCTGCGGGAGGAGACAAGGAAAGCGGTCGCGGGCCGCGAGAGAAGTTATTCCAGAAACTTCTTTGATTTTTGTCACTTTTAGCCCCTGAACTTGGTTTTCCTTTATTTCGTGCTAAAACTTGATATTTTTGCATGTTTTTAAGTGTATAACGCATATGTAAGTATATTCTTAGGCAATGAGAATGTATGTGTGAATATTTGCACGTATTATAAGTATCGGTTTGTATGTAAACACGTATTTAACAATTGAATGCATGCAAGGCAAGTATGTATCAAGTATGAATTTTATTACGATCAAAGTCTCGGATTACAAGATTGGAAAAGAAATACGAATACGATACGAATACAAGTTTCCATAAATAGAAATATGATTACACTTTCTAATTAAGGAAAGTATGAAAAAAAGCGAGGTGTTACAGTCTCCCCTCCTTTAGGAAATTTTGTCCCGAAATTTATTCAAGAGGAAGGTGTAACGAACAGATGTGGATACTTAGCCTTCATATCACTTTCGAGTTCCCAAGTAAATTCGGCACCACGTTTACCTTCCCATCGAACCTTGACTATGGGAATTCGCCTGCACCTCAATTGCTTGATGCATCGGTCCATGATCTTGACAAGTTTCTCCAGGAAGTGTAGGGTCTCGTTGATTTGAAGGTCTTCGAGTGGGACTTGGAGTCCTTCGTCAGCTAGACACTTCTTCAAGTTTGACACGTGGAATGTAGGATGGACATTGCTAAGTTCTTGAGGTAGGTCCAGTCAATACGCTACCTTTCCAATCCTTTCGAGAATTTTAAAAGGACCTACATAGCGAGGAGCGAGCTTGCCTTTCTTACCAAATCGAACCACACCCTTCCAAGGGGATACCTTGAGAAGTACAAAGTCACCTACGTTGAATTCCAAGGGTTTGCGTCTTTTGTCGGAGTAACTCTTTTGTCGGCTCCTGGCTTTTAGCAAGTTGTTTCGAATTTGTAGGATCTTGTTCGTCGTCTCTTGTATAAGCTCGGGACTGGTGATTTGAGCTTTCCGATCTCGTGCCAATACCATTTGAATACTCACGTGATAACTGTTATTGTACGAGAATTGGATCAAAGGTAAGTGCATATACCAGTTGCCACCAAATCGATTACGCAAGAACGAAGCATATCCTCTAAAGTTTAGATAGTACGCTCGGTTTGACCATCAGACTGAGGATGGAAAGCAGTACTAGGGCTGAGGTGAGTACCAAGTGTAACATCCATCAAAAAACGGATTTACCAGACCCGCTCCGCTTATCAACCGAACAGTCAGTTAAAATTTTAGTTGCGAATTAAATGCCCAAAATAATTTTAAACGATCCGTAATCAAATATTATGCGGGGATATGTATTTAGTTTTCGAAAATCTGTCAAAAATATCAAAATAAAAATGTTTTACTTTTGCCGGGTTTCGAACTCGGGTCTGTACCGGGTCAAACCAAAGACTTATCTCTCAGCCAACAACCGCTCCGCCACTTTGTTTTCTGGTGAATAAAGGAATCATTTAATTCAAATATTGAAGTTCCGAAATCAATTTCTGTATTTTGCGCCCAAAATAACAGTCGTCGGAAATCCCGACGATTTCGCCGTTTATTTACGTTATCGCTCAATATAACCGAAGTCTTAACTATTACGACGGTTATAACCGACGTCTGAACCGCGACATCAGCCATAACCGCCGGAGTACGGTTGACTCCGAATTAAGACCGAATTCAGACCCCATTCAATCCCAATACTACCCTATAAATACAACCTCAACTCGCCAGAAGTCTTTCACACTCAAATCGCACCCTTTCTCGGCGAAAAATCACTCGCCGGAAGTATTTGATACATCGCCGGAAAACCGTATCATCAACCTTCGAGCTTACTGAACCCCCTAAACTTTCACCGAAGTCACCCACAACCTTTGTAACCTTTCGGAAGACTCTCTGCTGCAAGAGACTTGTCGCCGGAAAAAGGGTTCTGTCGCCGGAGTTCCGCCGGAAAACAGAGTAAAACCAGTCGGTACATCTCACGCTTAATTCTTTCCCTTTTTACTTTTATCTCATTTGTAATTGATCATTAAGCGCTAAAGAAACTTGAATCAACATTTGAATCCGTCAGTCGTCACTTCCGGTGAAAATCAGTGAAGAAGACGACGTTACGGTATTGGTTAAGTATAATTAAAATCATGATAATTACCGCGGTTAGACACACAGTCCAGCGGTGGACTGTGTGCACTTTTAAAGCTAAGGTCACGAGTTCGAGTATTGTCCCTCACACGCCGCCTTGATAAAAATCCTCTTTTTCGCAAAACAGAACCGGAGTGTTTTGTGTATATGTTAAATATAATGATAACTGAGTTTATTACCAAGTGAGACACACAGTCCAGCGGTGGAGTGTGTGTCCGCTAACCCACAGGTCCCGGGTTCGAGACCTGTGGAGCGCACCGATTCTGGAGATTTAATTCATTTTTAATAATAAAGGATTTCTGTTAAATCTAATTAATATATATATATAATTAAAATCGGATATATAACGGGTTAGACACGTAGCTCAGTTGGTAGAGCTGCGTGCACGCGTACGGGAGGTCTCGGGTTCGAGCCTCACCGAGCGCACAACAATATGCCTATAAACCGGTCAACGATAGTCAAAGTCAACAATAGTCAAAGTTACTGTAGCAAAAACAAAATATTTTTTTATTATTATTATTTTTATTCAATTATTTTAATTAAAAATCAATCATAAATACTTAAAAATAACATTTTTTTTAGGTTAGAAAATAGCCTCAAACTCACAAAAAAATACACCCAACAAACCTACTAAAATAGATTAATAAAACCCGTTTACTTACCAAACCGTAATGCGATTTATCTAGGTTTAATCTCACTTGTGGTTAAAACCACTTCGCGTGCAATCAACGTCATCAACCGAACGCACCCAATGTGAGTGAATTCTTACAAACTCCCCTTTTTATTCATGTTTTGGGGTGTATCATGTGTCGCTTAAATTAATTCTCTTATGCAAATTCGTGCCATACCATTATATGAACTAAATTAGAATGTAACTATTGTTTGGTTGTGATGTATTACATATTGTCAAAGTTGTATGCAAATTATTCAGGCCCATCAGTTCCTCGTGGGAGACGAGAACAACGCGTGCCTCAAAACTCATTCATTAAGGCCCATCAGTTCGTAAGAACAACGCGTGCCTCAAAACTCATACATTAGGCCCATCAGTTCCTCGTGGGAGACGAGAACAACGCGTGCCTCAAAACTCATACATTAGGCCCATCAGTTCCTCGTGGGAGACGAGAACAACGCGTGCCTCAAAACTCATTCATTAAGGCCCATCAGTTCGTAAGAACAACGCGTGCCTCAAAAACTCATTCATTAGGCCCATCAGTTCCTCGTGGGAGACGAGTCGAACATCGCGTGCCTCAAAACAATCATTTGGTGTATGTGAGTTTAATATTCAATATTATGTGTTGTGTGAATAAATTTACATCTACATTTACTCATATGTGGTATGCACAGTATTTATAATCAATTGGATAAACTTGTTCAAATGTTTTTCCATAGGATTCACTCGCCAACATTATGTTGATCCAAAACCTTTTTACACATGATACAGGTGAACAGGTTGAAGCAAGGAAAACATAGGATATGCCTTAGAAGAGAACCAAGAAGCTTAGACAGATAGTTAGAATATGGTGTATCATTTATTTCCATTAAATTGTATTAATGAATATGAAACATATAATAAATGTCATGAGCTTTGATGATAACCCAATTATGCCCCGATCACCTTCTCCGCTGCGGGTCGGGGTGTGACACCAAGGGCTTTCTGAAACGTTTGCCAAAGACGAGAGGTGAAACGACCATCACGGTCCAAGATGATGTCGATGGGATACCATGACGGCAAATGATTTCATCCGTGTAGATACGAGCCAATTTCTCGACTTTGTAATCTTCACGTATGGGGAGGAAGTGAAGCGGATTTGGTCAAATAGCCAATGATAACCCAAATACTATCATAAACCAGACGAGTGAGGGAGTTTGGTAATGAAGTCCATGGCAATGCTCTCCCATTTCCAAATAAGAATTTCTGGTTGATCGAGTAAGCCAGAGGGACATTGATGTTCGGCCTTTACCTTGGAACAAGTAAGGCATTTCGAAACGTAGAAGGCGATATCTTTCTTTATGCCAGGCCACCAATAGGACGTACGAAGATCATGGTACATCTTATCAGCACCGTCATGAATAGAATATCAGGATTTATGAGCTTCTCGCATCAAGAAGTCACGAAGATTGTCACGGTTCGGAATCTAGATACGATCGAGATAGTAGAGAATTCCATTGGGTTTGGTTACGAGTTGATTTTCGACACCACACTTCAACTCATTATCGAGGTTACCCTCATTAACGGTTGAGTATTGCGCCTCGCGAATCAGCTCATGAAGCTTTCCCAAAGTTTGGTAGCAACGGATACTCTTAACATGAGTTTTTCGACTAAGTACATCAGCTACAACATTCGCTTACCAGGGTGGTAGCGAATATTGCAGTCGTAGTCGTTTAAACAATTCAACCCAACGACGTTGATGCATGTTGAGTTCCTTTGATTGAAGATATGTTGAAAGCTCTTATGGTCGGTGAAGACCGTACACTTTGTACCATAAAGGTAATGTCACCATATCTTTAATGCAAAAACAATTGCACCAAGTTCAAGGTCGTGCGCAGTATAGTTTTTCTCATGAATCTTGAGTTGTCTTGACGCGTAAGCGATAACCTTATCTCGTTGCATAAGAACGCCACCAAGACCTTGTTTTGAGGCATCGCAATACACGACAAAATCGTCATTACCATCAGGAAGGGCTAAGATAGGAGCATTGCAAAGCATGTCCTTGAGCGTTTGAAAAGACTCCTCTTGCTTGGAACCCAAAACAAAAGGTCCATCCTTTTGAGTCAAAGAAGTGAGAGGTACAGCGATTTTAGAGAAATTCGAGATAAAACGACGATAGTAACCAGCTAGACCAAGAAATGAACGAATTTCAGACGGAGACTTAGGAGGAATCCAATTCTTCACCGCTTTTATTTTCGCAGGGTCAACATGAATACCGAGTTCGTTGACGACATGACCAAGGAATTGAACTTCTTTTAGCCAAAATTCACACTTGAAGAATTTGTCGTGAAGACGTTCAGTACACAAAACCTGGAGAATAAGGTGCAAGTGTGGCTCGTGCTCTTCTTGTGTCTTGGAATAGATAAGAATATCGTCGATGAAGACGATCATGAAACGATCGAGATAAGGCTTGCATACGTGGTTTCATCAAATCCATGAAAACCGCAGGAGCGTTAGTCAAACCAAAGGGCATGACTACAAACTCATAGTGCCCATAACGTGTGCGAAAAACGGTTTTGGGTATATCTTCTTCGAGGACTCGAAGTTGATGATAACCAGAACGAAGATCGATTTTCGAGAAGCAAGTCGCGCCTTGAAGTTGATCGAAGAGATTGTCAATACGTGGAAGAGGATATCGGTTTTTGACTGTAAGTTATTGAGTCCACGATAGTCGATACACATCCGAAAGGATCCATCTTTCTTTTTGACGAATAGAACGGGAGCGCCCCAAGGAGAAGTACTAGGGCGAATGAAGCCTTTATCAAGAAGTTCTTGAAGTTGGCTATATAGCTCTTGCATTTCCGAGGGTGCTAGACGATAAGGGGATTTCGCAACAGGAGTTGCGCCAGGGATGAGATCGATTCGGAAGTTAACATAACGAGGAGGAGGCGGACCAGGAAGATCCTCGGGAAAAACGTCACGAAATTCGCGAGCAACAGGAACATCACTACGCCTGGACCCTTGTCCTTCTTTTCCATAAAGTGGGCGAGAAAGGTGAAGTATTCCTTGCGTAAGTATTTGTTCGCTTGGATACACGACATAAGCTTGAGACCCTTAGAAGGTTTCTCGCCATAGACGTGTAAGGAGTCACCATTTAGAAGAGGAAGACGGATGAATTTTTCCAAACAAACGACTTCAGCACGAACTCGCATAAGCCAATCCATGCTACTATGATATCAAAGCTTCCCATTTTCATGGGTATGAGGTCAATAGAAAACGTATGGTCGTTAAGATTCAAGGAACATTTGGAAAGGACAGAATCGACAGTGACGGATTTTCCGTTAGCGACTTCGACTTTGAATGATTTTGGCAGTTTAGAGTGTTTACACTTAAGCATAGGTTCAAATTCAATGAATACAAAACTTTTATCCGCGCCAATATAAAAAAGACAAGAGGCATAGACATGGTTAATGAGAAACGTACCGGTTATGACGTCATTAGCATTTTACGCTTGAGCGGCGGTGATGACGAAGGCTCTGCCTTGGGCTTGTTGAGGCTGTTGTGGTTGATGCTGCTGCTGGTTTTTGTTGCATTGGGGACAGGCATTGGCGAAGTGATTAGGATCGCCACACTTGAAGCATGCTCGAATTGTAGCGACTGAAGGTTGAGGTTGGTTAAGGGTAGGGTTTGTAACGATAGGTTGATCTTGGGTAGGCCTTAGGTTTTGGTGACATTGGTCGGCGAAATGCCCAAACCTGTTACAGGTTGCGCATTTGCGACACGGGGTGTTGGTGGGATGGTGGTAGTGGCACTGATTACACTTGGGCCATGAACCAGTGTATTTCCTCCTTGGTGGTTCTAGGGTTGAGGTGGTGGCAACAGATTGCAAGGGTATCGGGTTTTGCGGAGTAACAACCGCACAATTTTGGTTAGAAGCCTTCCGCTTCTTGCCCTTGTTGCTGTTCCGAGGTGGCTTGGATGGGTTAGGCTCTTCGGTGGTATCGGTGGTGGCTTGGTGAGCATTCTTTGATGAAGCCTTGTTGGAGGCTTCACGAAGAACGTGGTTGTTGTTAAATTTGGCGGCTAGGCGATAGGTATCCTTGAGGGTTTTGGGTGAGGCATCTTCGACCAAGTCCATGATCGAGGGGGGGTAGGCATTCGATGTACTTTGAGATGGCCTTGTCAAGGGTGTTGACTTGGCTAGGGCAAAGTGCACTTAGTTGCTTGAAGCGAGCTGTGAGCCAGCATTGTCGTTCCCCACTTGCTTCAGATTCCAAAATTCGTTCTCCAGTTTCTGAAGTTCGTGCGGAGGGCAAAACTCGTCTCTCATCAACTTTTGGAGTTCGGCCCAAGGGAGGGCATGTGCGGCTTCGTTTCCACGAATGTTACGTTCGGAGGTCCACCAATCAAGGGCTCTTGATCGGAAGACGCCCGTTGCGTTAATCGTGCGTAGGTGGTCAGGATACCCACTTTGTAGGAACGTTACTTCAATGGCATCAAACCACGGGAGCAACTTTGTGGCGTCCCCTTCGCCAGTGAAGGGTAAAGGGTTGCAAGAGCAGAATTGCTTGTGGGTAAAAGTCGATTTAGGCGTTTCCACCTTAGAGTCGACGGAGGCATGGGGTGATTCGGCGTTTGGTGGGGGTTGGTTCTTGCTGACGATATCAGGGATAAATTTCATACAGTCTTTCTTCGACATTGAGTTGGAGTTGGTCTTCGACTTCAATCTTGCGCCCGAGTTTTGTGAGGAAGACATCTAGGTGGTCGAAAAATACAGGAAAGGCTGAGACTTGATCGTAGGGTGATGTAAAAAAAAGTCACGTTGGGCATGTAAGTAACACGTATTAGTTCATGTAGATGACATAAGCATAATAAGTATGAACACGTATGATTGCGTAAGGAGTATAAATTTAGTTGGTTTGCGAGAATTATTATTGTTTTTGGTTGCGGGAAAACGTGCGAATTGTACACCGGGTTCGAAATGAACGAGGTAACAAGTATTTAAAACACATAGAAATTGAGATAACATAAAAGATAGGCTTAGTAAAAACATTGGAGTGTTTCGGGTTGAGAAACGTCGACTATTCCAAAGTGTATCGAAGATCCTTTCAAATTAGAGAAACTGCTTTGGCCTATAGGTAAAATGCTCTCGTCGAGAAGTGATTAACGGCATTTTACCCTTCAGTTACTACACGTCTCGAATTTGATCGAAAAATCGTAACTTTGGCAAGATCGAAAATCGAGGAGTGGGACTAGTTGACAAAGTGCGGGTATATCCCATAACCTGACAACATCGTACCCTACGCGTGGTTGGTACTTACTAAATGAGGAGCGAATTCCGACTCGTTGGTAAGTGTAACACCCCAACCGATGATGGAAACATCGGGATGAGACGAAAACGAGATTGCTCATTGCTCACAACATTATTAAGTGACAATAATTAATTAAACCATAAATAAATTTATGCTCATGTCGAAAAGCATAATAAAGAAAGTAAGTATATTTTTGTCGACAAAAAATAATATCGATAAATATATTCCGTCGAATAGTTCAAATAATAGATATATTTTGTCGAATAGTTTAATAAATATATTTTTGTGAAATAGTTTTAATAAATATATTACCTGTAGAAAATCGGGCAGAGTTTCCTCTTGTTTTTGGACAATCCCGACAACATAAGTGTCGACAAAATTTTCAAAACGCAATAATAACGAAACAATATATATAATTACGTCTACATACAAGTTATGTAAATATATACTTATAACGATTATATCCAATAACTAACTATAGAGGGTTATACCATGTCGAGTCGAATTCGACTGAGTACCACGAGACCCGAGTGTTGACCAGAACTGGAAAGTTGACCACAATCCGAGCTTTGACCAGATTTGACCCGAACCTAAACGAACCAAGACGGCTGTTGACTGGTGTTGACCCAAACCGAATCTGACTTTGACTAAGGTTGACCGGACCGAACTCTGCCGAGACCCGAAATCGAACTAAGACCCGAACGAACATGGCCTGAACCGAAACCCGAGCCGCGAATCTGACCCGAGGCATAATCCGATATTCCAATACCAAACAAAGCGAGAATGAAACAGAACCCGGAAGTAGAACCAATCTGAACAGAAACGTGCCGATCGAAATCAGAATTTAACCATCAATTTGATAATGAGTTAACCTGAAACGGAATACGAACCGAGTGAGACACGCACCTGAACCGAGGCTTGAGTTGAGACCCGAACCAACCCGAATCTGAAAGAGGACCTGAACCACTCCGAATCACCTTTCCGCCGCCGCTGCTTGTTCGATGGGAACGCCGCCGTAGCGCCGTTGCGGCTGCCGCTGCTTGATTGACGCGCCACCCAAGGTGGCCGGCGGCATTGTTGCAGAGGGAGAGACGAGGAGGGAGAAAGAGGGGGCGCTGCTGTTGCGGTGGTTGGTGAGTGTGAGACGGTCGGCAGCCGTCGCAAGTGTGAGGGAGCAGGGGCCGAGAGGATGGTAGTGAAGGTTGGAGAGGCGATGGGTGTCCGCTGCAGGGACTGCCACTGCTGTGGCTTCGTTGCTGGTGCGCCGCCACCGTTGCGATGGCCGGCGGCTCTGTTGCAAGGAGAGAGGGAGGTAGGTGGTGCGTAGCTAGAGAAGGAGTGTCCGCCGGAGAGAAAGGTCAGCGCCGGAGGCCGGTCGGAAACCCGGCTCTGGTCGCCGGAAAACGCAGGGAAGGGGGGTGGCGGCTGGTGTTGAGAGTGTGCATTAGGGTTTGGCTAAATGATGAAGATGAGGGTTAGGGGAGATATATATATAGGTAGGCTTAAGTGGTAAGGGTTTGATAGGTTGGGTTTAAAAGCCTGAGAGTGGCCCAAACGCGATTCCGAAGTCCATTTCTGCGCCCGAACGTTATGAAATAGCGTATAATTTTATTTAAGTTTTAAACACAGGAATTAAATGTAAGACATCGAAAAAGGTCGCATTCGGTTGTTGTTTCGCTAAAAACACGTAACAACGCGTAGTTTCCGTTTCAAACCGTTTTTCGATCCGATTGTAGTTGCGACTTAGGAAATAGAAAACGAGCGTGAATTTTTATAAAAATAATAAATCTTGGAAATACGAGGCGTTACAGTCTCCCCTCCTTTAGGAAATTTTGTCCCGAAATTTATTTAAGAGGAAGACTTTAGAAAGATTTGGCTATAGAATGATCGGCTAAAATTGAGACTTGGATGTTTGGACACATGAGGGAGAGCATGAAGTTTAGAGCATCGAAGTGTTAGGTTTGCAAGAAGAAGTTGCTTGACTAGAAAGATTAAAGCCATCAAGCGTAAGTAAAGCGCGTAAGTATGCGTATAGGAGTGTGGTTTAAACGAGCTTGAATAACTCAATGATATGCCATCTAAGCAAAAAAGCTCTCGTAAGAAGTGGTATGCAGTTTAATGGTGAGTGTGGTCGAATCATAGGTTATTAGAAAGTTCAATCAACTTTGAAGAGCGTTAATAAATCTCGGTTTTGCAGAGAGTTGCGTAATGATGGAAAACGAGAAGGTTAGGTATTTAAAATAAGCTAGTTATCGAGGTAGCGGCCAATCAAGCGTGTTGCTATCTACGAGAATGGGAGATAACTTTAGAGTAAGAAGGCATTTAGGGTTTGAATGCTTACACGATTGATTGTAAACGAGGTTGCATAAAAAGACAAGGTTAACGGGGGTAACGGAGCAATAAGAGCGGACGATTGATTCGATCAACGAATACTCGTGTAAGGATGTCATATGTATATGAACAAACGAAAACGTTACGTTAGGGATTAAGACTCGTCGTGGATAATCGGGTAGCGCGCACTTAGCAATGCAGTTGTGAGTTGTTTAAAGCTGGCGTGTTAGGTCATATTATGGTCTGTAAATCACCGAATTTCTCATGGCACGTATTACGAAAGTTTGGCAGCATGGTGAAAACACTTATGTATAGGGAGTACCGTGGCGTATCCACCATGTTTTGACCACGTTGCGACCGTTTCGTTACTCGATGCAATGTTACTTTCCGTGTGTTACCATACGCGGTAGTACACTCTATGGTTCTCATGCGCTTATCGCTATAATCCCGTGTGCACCCGCGATTATACCGATCATCACATGATCCGCATAGCTTGTACTAGCAGCGCATGAATAAAGGTGTACATAAATTCTGAAAATAAGTTCGCGTGTGTGTAAGAATGTAGTGCGTGGCGTGTAATTAGCTTGTGGCCCACGTAAGCGAATCCCTCGGGTTCCGCTCGCGCATAGGCATGAATATGAATACGAGTACAAGTATAGGTATGTGTATGAGTATAAGCATAAGTATGGAAATAAGTATAAGCATGGGTATAAGACGTATATGCATGAATGTGATGATAAGTAGAAGTGTAACACCCCTGCCCCTCGTTATCACCAATATTGTCCGCTTTGCCCTTGATGGGTGGCCCATCCAGGAACTAACGGCTTTGTTTTTGTTTGCCCTGGTGGAGACTTCCTAGGAGGTCACCCATCCTAGTACTACTCCCACTTGAGCACGCTTAACTGTGGAGTTCTCCTCTCATCCACTAGCATTAAGCCCAAAACGCGTTGGTGATTTTAGAGGTAGGGCATTACTTATGAGCCAGGAATCTCTCCTGTCCACGGACGATGTTGGGAGGTATGCCATTAGGTGTTATAATAAGCATGAAAGATGACACGTATTTTCATGAACATGAATATGTGTATAATTATGAACGTCAACAAGTGTAACAGACAATAATTGTGCGTATGATATGAATTGAATGCTACGAATTTATTTACATAAAATAGTCGAGAGATCAGGGTGTGTAAAGCGAATGATATGATTAAAATGTCATGCAACAGTTGACTAAACCATGTATGAGGATACGCATGTATTGTTGTTTGAGCAAAACTTTGAGGTTATCGCTTCTAAAATAGGCTTAAGTTTAACTTAGAATATAGGATCTAGTGTGTGAATATAAAGGAATATAAAGTACTTATCGATTATGTGTTACGTATTTTGTAAAGGACGGGAGTGCTACCATTTGTTTTAAAAGAATTTAAGTAGGTCGAAAATGGTTGGTCTTCATAAAGTTTTCTTGCCCACTTGTTTTGAAACTCATGTGACATTTCGGGAGGTGTATGATAAGGTCTTAAAATAGTAAGTTCGCATTGTTTTCAAAGGATATAAGAGATTTGAAATTTAGTGGTGCTTGTGAAACGTTGACCCTTGAGAGGAAATCCGTGTTAATTGATTTAATGACCGTTGAAAAACGTTTAGCAAAATGTTTTCTTAATCGCAATGAGAGATTTAGAGGGTGTTTGGGGTTGAGTTTTGAAAATAGATTATGTGTTCTGAATGATCAAAATCAGATAATTAGTTGTAACAAAACATACTGTAGGAAGATAGTGTTTGGATTTGATTATGTTATTTGATATCACAATAATCAGGTAATCAACTATTTGAGTGTTTGAAAAATATATATATACGTGTATATATAAAGTTATAAATAGATGAGCTTTGATCTCTAAAATACGTAAAACAAATCAGTTTTTTTTATATATTATTATTATATTTTTTTATTAATTATTTACCAAACACTAAAAATAGATATTTATTTATTTATTTATTTAATATTTGCGCTTTCAAACACAAAAAAAAATATTAGGTTGTAAAAACAATCCCAAACACACCTTTAGTACAACGATCCCATAATGCCTATAAGATATTGGTTTGATTTTTTTTGTTTACAACGAAAACTTTTAACATAAAGTTATTGCGGGAGCGTGCTTTAGTGATTAAGTTAAATATAAGACTTGTGGGCAAGGTATTCCTTGGACCGATTAAGTTGGTAGGTAGCATCCTGTCAAGCTTTGAAAATCGTAAAACAAAACGTTTCATGTGGTGACCAAGTATATGCGTATGTAATTTATATGAAATAGATTACAGAATGGGAAATACGTTTGATAAAATAGTACGTTTTGAAATTTGTCTAAGTAAGAATTTTGACAACATGGTAAAAGATTTAGGTATACAATTTAAACATGTGGTTTGTGTAATAAAGTCCCCAAGAAGGAGGGTTGGTAACGATCACCGAGGTATGGGAATCACCCCTAATCCGTTGGTGAGGTCGTTTTAAGGAAAGAAGGAAACGGAGTTTGATCGTCTAGGTAAGGAATTCACTCCTATCTCGACGACGGTCTCCATTTCGGACTTTTCGAGAAATATAAGTCTAGTTGATGACGTTTTGAAATCATGTATGCAAATAATGTATAAGTGGATGAAAAGGTTTAATATGAATTGCGTAAAAACCTTATAATAAATTGGAAATTTGAAAGGATGGTAACAAGTATATAAAAAGTCATGTATAAATTGAAATGGTATAAAAGAGAGTCTCAGAAAACATTAGACTGTTTCGGGTAGAGAAACGTCGACTATTCCAAAGTGAATCGAAGATCCTTTCGAATTAGAGAAACGTGCTTTGGCCTATAGGTAAAACGCTCTCGTCGAGAAGCGATTAACGGCATTTTACCCTTCCAGTTATTACACGTCTCTAATCGATTGGAAAATCGAAACTTTGGCGAGATTGAAAATCGAGGAATGGGACTTAATCGACAAGGTGCGGGTTTCACCCCTAACTCGACGATTTCGTACCCTAAGTGTGGTTGGCACTCTTCGGGTCAAAATTAATTTCGACACTTTGACGAGAGTCCACTAGAGTTTGAATGGGAAGTTTTCCATCAAGGTGTGGATGTCACTCCTAACTTGATGGTGTAACTTCGTAAAAAAAAAATAAAGAATAAGCGTAATGAGAATCGTTCACCAAATTGTGGATATCACGCCCATTTTGGTGAAGTCGTCTCACTTGTGTAATACGAGTGTTTTCGAGTTTAGTATAATCGAGTAATATGCATTAGGGAAGGCGTTGATTGAAATAATGTAACGAGTATGAACACGTAAAGCATTTCATAAATTTAACATATAAGAGACGTTTTAAGAAATTAACATGTGAATCACGTATGGTCAAGTATGGTACTTAACTATAGACTAGGTCAAAAGCGTAGCAATTTGCCTAATTCCCTATAGTTATGGCTCTGATACCAATCTGTAACACCCCAACCGATGGCGGAAACATCGGGACGAAAACGAGATTGCTCATTGCTCACAACATTATTAAGTGACAATAATTAATTAAACCATATTTCATTTCATAAGAATTGTCAAATACATCAATGTAACAAAACAAAGAACAACCTAACATTTGCAAAGTCATAACAAAATTAATACGTCGACATTAAACCTAACGTCTAATTTGTGTGTATCTAGTCCTTGCTATATTGTTTTCATAGCGTCATCTCCTTCAACCTGTAACATGTTCTAAAATAAAGTCAATGCAAAAGCAAAGGGGAGTACACAAGTTTAAGCATAGCATACGTATACGAATAAAGTTTTAACAATCCTCATGGCAACCAAATCTATACAAGAGCAATATCAAAGCATGCAATACTAATAATCAAACCCTTAACGCAATCACGATGTTTTAACATGACCTCACGAATAACACGATGGAGGTGGATGCGTGAATTCCTATAGCGCTAAGCATGTTTAAACAAAGGCTAAAAATAGTTAATGACTAAAGCATAGCATAACGTTTATCCCAGACAAGCAACAAGTATACGATTCAAGTAGTCATGTGTATAGGATTGTTTGTGCGTTTCATAAAGTTTAAGTGTTTGTGATTTTTGTATATGGAAACATGTTACACCCAAAAAGTGATATAAACAAAAGTGGGTCGAGTGTACTCACAAAATTGCTAAGTCTTCTTGGAATTTCCGCGACGAGTTGATGAGTTGAAGAATGAGACGCCGAGGTCACCTTAAATGACCAACGAATGTGTATGAGTAATCAGAATTTTGACAGAGGATTTGAATTGAGGTTAGGAAATACGCTTATATTTAACATTGTTTATGAAGAAAACTCTAAATTAAATTCATCAAAAGAGTTGTAGGAGTGTTGTCAAAATAATGAATATATATATTTGACGAAAAGCATATTTGGTATATATATATATATATTTATATTCTAACGAATGGTATGAGATATATATGTATATTGTCGAATGGTGTACAAATATATTTGTCGAAAGTAAAATAAATATGTTTTGTCGAAAGTATAATAAATAAGTATATTTGTCGAGAGATATGATAAATATATCTATATTTTGTCGATGAATATAATAAGTAAATATGTTTTGTCAAAAGTATAGTAAATAAGTATATTTGTCGAGAATTATAATAAATAAATTTATGCTCTTGTCGAAAAGCATAATAAAGAAAGTAAGTATATTTTTGTCGACAAAAAATAATATCGATAAATATATTCCGTCGAATAGTTCAAATAATAGATATATTTTGTCGAATAGTTTAATAAATATATTTTGTCGAATAGTTTAATAAATATATTACCTGTATAAAATCGGGCAGAGTTTCCTCTTGTTTTTGGACAATCCCGACAACATAAGTGTCGACAAAATTTTCAAAACGCAATAATAACGAAACAATATATATAATTACGTCTACATACAAGTTATGTAAATATATACTTATAACGATTATATCCGATAACTAACTATAGAGGGTTATACCATGTCGAGTCGAATTCGACTGAGTACCACGAGACCCGAGTGTTGACCAGAACTGGAAAGTTGACCACAATCCGAGCTTTGACCAGATTTGACCCGAACCTAAACGAACCAAGACGGCTGTTGACTGGTGTTGACCCGAACCGAATCTGACTTTGACTAAGGTTGACCGGACCGAACTCTGCCGAGACCCGAAATCGAACTAAGACCCGAAACGAACATGGCCTGAACCGAAACCCGAGCCACGAATCTGACCCGAGGCATAATCCGATATTCCAATACCAAACAAAGCGAGAATGAAACAGAACCCGGAAGTAGAACCAATCTGAACAGAAACGAGCCGATCGAAATCAGAATTTAACCATCAATTTGATAATGAGTTAACCTGAAACGGAATACGAACCGAGTGAGACACGCACCTGAACCGAGGCTTGAGTTGAGACCCGAACCAACCCGAATCTGAAAGAGGACCTGAACCACTCCGAATCACCTTTCCGCCACCGCTGCTTGTTCGATGGGAACGCCGCCGCAGCGCCGTTGCGGCTGCCGCTGCTTGATTGACGCGCCGCCACCCAAGGTGGCCGGCGGCATTGTTGCAGAGGGAGAGACGAGGAGGGAGAAAGAGGGGGCGCTGCTGTTGCGGTGTTGGTGAGTGTGAGACGGTCGGCGGCCGTCGCAAGTGTGAGGGAGCAGGGGCCGAGAAGATGGTAGTGAAGGTTGGAGAGGCGATGGGTGTCCGCTGCAGGGACTGCCACTGCTGCGGCTTCGTTGCTGGTGCGCCGCCACGTTGCGGTGGCCGGCGGCTCTGTTGCAAGGAGAGAGGGAGGTAGGTGGTGCGTAGCTAGAGAAGGAGTGTCCGCCGGAGAGAAAGGTCAGCGCCGGAGGCCGGTCGGAAACCCGGCTCCGGTCGCCGGAAAACGCAGGGAAGGGGGGTGGCGGCTGGTGTTGAAAGTGTGCATTAGGGTTTGGCTAAATGATGAAGATGAGGGTTAGGGGAGGTATATATATAGGTAGGCTTAAGTGGTAAGGGTTTGATAGGTTGGGTTTAAAAGCCTGAGAGTGGCACAAACGCGATTCCGAAGTCCATTTCTGCGCCCGAACGTTATGAAATAGCGTATAATTTTATTTAAGTTTTAAACACACGAATTAAATGTAAGACATCGAAAAAGGTCGCGTTCGGTTGTTGTTTCGCTAAAAACACGTAACAACGCGTAGTTTCTGTTTCAAACCATTTTTCGATCCGATTGTAGTTGCGACTCAGGAAATAGAAAACGAGCGTGAATTTTTATAAAAATAATAAATCTTGGAAATCGAGGCGTTACAGTAAGGGTCCACTAGTATGAAATGGAAATTTTCCATCAAGGTATGGATATCACTCCTAACTTGATGGCGTTTCATGAAAAATCAAATACGCGGATTGAGAGTCGTTCACCAAAGTGTGGGTTTCACGCCTATTTTGGTGAAGTCGTCTCGTTTGTAATACGAGTGTCTTCAAGTCTTGATATGTGTATACTGTATAAATGTCTTAGGAAAGACACATTGTATATGTTAAGTCCAAAGAAATAGGAAGAAGCAAGGTAGGAAAAATTAACATTTTAGGCATGAAACAAGAATGGTATAATGTTGGTCACTTAAACTATAGACTAAGTCGAACATGGCAATTCTACCTAATTCCCTATAGTTATGGCTCTAATACTAATCTGTCACACCCCAACCGATGGCGGAAACATCAGAGTGAGACGAAATAGACTGATCAAGGCATCATAACACTATTTGCGACAATATTTAAATCAAAAAATTCATTTCATTTCACAAATCAAATTGTCAATTACATTATAACAAATTCAACAAAAATTAGAACATAAAAGCCTAACATTCTAGGTGCGTTTCTATGTCGCCCCTACTAGGTTCGTCATATTCAACATCTATAACCTGCAACATGTTAAAAATATAGTTCAATACAAAAAGTATTGGTGAGTACACAAGTTTAATTACATAGCATAAGTATAAAAGAATTTACTCAAATCCACATGGCAATTGTATACAAGTAAGCTAGCATGCAATACTAATTGTCAAACCCAAGTGTCTACAAGAATGAATGTGTCCCTCGTCACACGAAGTAATGAGACTAAAGTATGATAAAAATTGAATCAGCTTAAAGCTTAACAATACCCTGATGGGTGGTGTGCTACTCCTATAGCGCTATATATGTTAAGTTGGGGCTAGCCAAGTTAATGACAAAAGCATGTATGAATCTAGCATGAACCTAAGCATACCAATAAGCTTGTATATCGGATCGAGTGAATAAAGCATGTAGTGTGTGTATTCGTCTATTTTGTAAGTTAACATGTTACAACCCAAATTGTGTAAAAAGGGGAATGGGTCAAGTGTATTCACGGTTTTGAAAGCTTCTACTTGGTAATTTCCGTGAAGAGTTTGGAGAGTTAGAGGATCACCGAGTTATCCTGCAAGAGGAAAACGTGGGTTGGTAAGTATTCGGATGATAAGGCATGATTAGGAATTTAAATACACCAAAGTATGTATGCAAGAAAATAACCACCTAGACTTAACACTCGTCTTGACACTGTGTTACACGTTCAGGTTGATGTGTTTTCATGGGGTAAGATACCCATTAGAATCATAACGAGAAGTTAAGTACTTAGGTGATGTAACCTAGTACCATGACGGACAATCATTCGATTATCATCAAGGGTTCGGTTAGTGTATATATGTATTATATAGTATACATAATAAGTAGATCATAAATATCATGGAAGTTCATAGAAGTCATGCATGGAGGTAGGATGATAACCTTCCTTTAATCTCTTTCGTATAGTTCACCAATGCACAAGTTGTCACAAGGACAACAAGGATGGTCGTGGATAAGTTAAAATGAAAATAAAAGTTGTAAATAATCAAAATCATCAAGTGAAGTGGTGGATTGAAGGTAGGATAGCCAACGCTTCCAAGTAATCACACACTACCAACTCAAGTCTTGTTTCAAGAACAAGCTTGGAAGGATACAACAGTTGTGGGTTAAAACCCTATTAAAACGGAAAGTTCTTACACTTGCGACCTCAAATATGGTGATGTTCCACGTTGGTTTTCCATAGAAAACCTATGGAAACACTCCTAGAGGTGTTCCAAGTGTTAAGAAGAAAGAAAAGAGTAAAGAAGGGAGGGAAAGGTGAGCTAGAACTCACTTGAAATTCTTGAACTTTCATAATTGAGAGAGAGCTTTAGAGAGAGAGAGATGAGTGTTTGAGGTGTGAAATGAGAGTAGGAGGAGGTGGGTAGTTATAGTTGAGGTTAGGGGGTGAGTTAGGTGAGTGCATTTAATGTAAGACACACAAAATTGCCCAATCCATGAGATAGAAACCATAATCTCCGGATTATGCCCTCTCGCGGTCCGCAGGAGGAGACAAGGAAGGCGGTCGCGGGCCGTGAGAGAAGTTATTCCAGAAACTTCTTTGATTTTTGTCACTTTTAGCCCCTGAACTTGGTTTTCCTTTATTTCGTGCTAAAACTTGATATTTTTGCATGTTTTTAAGTGTATAACGCATATGTAAGTGTATTCTTAGGCAATGAGAATGCATGCATGAATATTTGCACGTATAACAAGTATCGGTTTGTATGTAAACACGCATTTAATAATTGAATGCATGCAAGACAAGTATGTATGAAGTATGAATTTTATTACGATCAAAGTCTCGGATTACAAGATTGGAAAAGAAATACAAATACGATATGAATACAAGTTTCCATAAATAGAAATATGATTACACTTTCTAATTAAGGAAAGTATGAAAAAGCAAGGCGTTACAACTACGTTAATGCACCTTAGTTACATATTACACTATTTATTGTGACATTACTATGACCTCTCGTGTTTAACGATTTTCTGGTTGCTTGTATATAGTTCACATCGCAAAATGTCCATGTTGATAGTAAAATTATATTATCATCTTGTATTATTCATTACATCTATATTTTATATTAGTTTTAATGTGTAATGAGCTTCTTTGTTTTCCTCCTATCATTTCGTATTGTTCTTTACTTAGACTCATTTCCTTCATTGTCGAGTTGTCTAAGGGAGGTCGATTATCAAGGAAAGACGATTCGTTGATGGATTCTTGAGAAGTGTACAACGATTGATTAAAATTAATAAAGGTTGCACGCCTAGAATGCTTGATCTGGAATGAACAATGGAAACTTGTAAATATGAGGTATAAACCCAAACCTTATCCAACTCTAAATCAAGTTATAGGTCGAATCAAACTCATAATTGACAATCCGGTGTTAAACAAAACGATCCATAACAACCACACCACATGGAGTGTCCATTTTTTGGTCCAACTGTCCAGTCTAGTGTGGTAAAACACTAAGAAAAGGTTAATCAAATAAGGATGTATTTTAGTTAACTTTTATCTTTATATGATTTAAAGATCTTGATTTATTATACAATTGTAAATGTTAATTTTTATATTTGTTGTGCATTATTTCCAAGAACGGTTAAAGTTTCTTGAGGCCTAAAGCAAATAATAAAATTGAGAATTTTCGTCTAAAAAATATTATTATTTTGCTTTTGATCCTATATTATGGTCAATAAATTTTGAAAACCAAAAAACTAAGTTTATTTGTCTCTGTCCATAATACGTATTTTAGGCCTATGATCTATCTTAACTTAGCGTGATATCTTCTATTTCTCTTATTTTCTATATGAATCCTAAACCAGTAGTATAAAGGACATACATATAAACAAGGACGATATGCATATGAAGTGAAACAAATTACATGGTGGAAAAGTGTAGATTCATATGAGCTCTTGAACTTTTTTTTTAATATTTGGTCTTTGCGACCAACATCAAATAGTAGTTCTTGAAGAATTTTTTATTTTTGTTCTTCAAGATTCTACCAAACTAAAAGAAACATTTTATATGTTAAATATAGTGTTCTTTTTGTTTAGATAGTTGTTAGTTTGCAATAAAAAAACATATTTTTTAATTGAGTTGGATAATCAGAAGAAAAGGGGACATATAGAAACTATCGCCCACAAAGTAGTTGTGCAATAAATCATGACTGTAAATTATAATTACAATAAAAGAACAAAGAAAATGATGTCATGTGTCATGACAATAGAACTAAATGTCACGAAGTCGTCTTTCAAGACCCTATGTGGTGCTCTTGGTTGCCCAAGGGCCAACCATTCCATCTCACTTTTGATAAGGGTCATTGATTTTGTTCTACCATGGATTTATCAGTGGTGGTGCCATAACATACACTTTCCAAAATGCTAAGGCTCTCTCCGGTGAGAACCAGAACCAGTAGTGACCCTAATTGTTTAAGCACAAACCAAGCATATACGATTATTAAACATTTGACATGTCACATTCTCCTACGGCCAAATCATGCTTGTCCTTGTGATTTGATGCACATCCCATGCAACATCCTGATTACTGGTTTCACTTTGGCATCTTAGCTAAATAACATCACGAGAAACTGATCCTAACGTTCAACGACCTTTCAACCCCAGATCATTAAGTCAATTTGTCCACTTGGGCATGCCCATTACTCTCTTTGGTTATCAGTTGGTAATCACATATCACAACGACCATCTTACCTCATGGTCAATTCAACTTGTTATCAGAGTACAACCTATTGGATTTGTGGTGTTGATACACCATTATCAATTATGACAGACTTTTCTCCCACATTTGTTTCTTGCAACTGGAAAACTGGTGCAAAAATTCTCTGCAGCATCATGTCACCTTGACACTCCGAGAAGGATATTATTGTATGCTCTCTAGCAAGTCCTCAGGACACCTTCTTCATCTTCGAACGTGATGTTACCCTACCTGCATGCCTAAGTTAAAGTCCACTCCCACCTTCAATACAAGTTGCGGCCTTGCCACGAGTCCTCAGACACCTTCAAAGTGAACCTTCTAGGTCAACCAACAAGATCCAATATTTGATCTTTTCCAACCAGGGGTGGAACTAATGTATTAAGAGGGGTAGCACAGGCTACGGCTCAACCCCGTATTCGTAGTGTATTTTTTTTCGTTTTTTTTTGTTTTATACAAAGGATACCCCTAAACATAAATGAGAATACCCCTGAATTAATAGGCTAGCTTTACCACTGTTGCCAACCACAATTGTTTACTCATCCTTACATTTAGGATAAGTGAAAGTTCCTAATTGGTTAAGTATAGACCTACTTTGATATCACTTATCACGGAGTTGTCTTTCGGTCTCCTTGTGGCGACATCTGTTGGCTAAGGGATGTCCATTGCATGCCACTTATGATAAGGGTCACTCATTTTGTATTGTCATAGACTCATCGAACGAGCAGCCACAACTCCCGACTAGTGGTATGTCAGATGTGCAAGAACATCAAGGCATGCACACTTTTCAAGAAAATCAATTTAGCTATTTTCGAAACTAAGGTTAAAATTGGATATAAACAAAAGTTTAGGTAAAAAGTAATCAAGACCTTAGAATATAAGTTTAAGAAAATACATAGTAAACCCTTACCCCTTAAACTTACAAAAGATCTCATAAAATATCATTCTCAAGTCTCAAATTATTAACTAGATCGATAGATCCTTTCGATTTGGTTGACAGTCGATAAGCCTGATCTCGTAGGTTGATATGAATTCCAAACCAAAACGTAAAGAAATCACCACCCCCAAGGTCATGCTTTGAATAGACTTTTTAACAAACCTAATAACTATCAAATTAATATACTATTTTTAGGTGGAGGACTTAGTAAAACCTGTCAATGCGAGTACTGAGTACAAAATATGTAATAGATAAAAGAAATGTTGTGCAATGGGCAGGAGGTTATGACATGTTTGGTAATTAATCGTTTAGTTAAATGAAGAAAAAAATATTAAAAAAAAAAGAAATAAAAGTAAAACAGAAAAAAAAATCAAACCGCGGGAATTCGAAAAGAAAAAAGTTAGTAAAAAAGAAAAAAGAAAGAAAAGAAAAATACACTCAACCAATATAGTAGAAGTGCTTATACACTTTATATTGGTTCTGTATTGAATGTGTATTTGTGAACATATAAATATACACTCAATCTTTGCTTTGCTTTGCTTCTGGGTCTCTTAAGTAGTTTTAATTGTTGTTGCTGGCTTTAGCCTTTAAAGCATGAACAATTTTAAACTTGCACTCAACCAATTGCTTTTTGGTCTCTACATGTATTTATAAATGAAATCACCTCCCCAATATTTCTACAAAAAATCAATGGCGTTTTTAAGATTATGTTTTATTTCCTTTCTTAGCTTTCTTTTGATTAATGGTGTTCAAGCATGGAGCAAAGAGGGTCACCTCATGACATGCCAAATAGCACAAGTATGTATGCATTCACTACTTATATCTCAAGTTATATACCACTTATAGTTTTTAAATCAATTTTCTCAATTTTTTATTTAAACAAAACATAGAAAAGAAAACAATCTAAACTTTTAAAGTGTAACTTTGTCCGATTTTATTCCTCCGGTATAGGATTTACTTTCACCCGATGCAGCACATGTTGTACGGATGTTGTTGCCTGATTACATGAAGGGAAATTTATCGGCGTTGTGTGTGTGGCCAGACCAAATCCGCCACTGGTACCGCTACAGATGGACTAGTCCTCTTCACTTCATCGACACTCCTGATGATGCTTGCTCCTTTGATTATTCAAGTAACAATTTTCCGCACGTACTTAATATAAGGATTACTAACTGTTGGTAGTTTCATCGTTTAATTTTGAATTTAAAAGTAAACAAATAAATGAATAAATACTAGGGGATTGTCATGATACACATGGAGGAAAGGATATGTGTGTTGCTGGAGCCATAAAAAATTTCACAACTCAACTCTCACATTATCACCACGGAACTTCCGATCGACGATGTAAGTCATATATTTCAATACAAATTATTAGGTATATATTCATTTCAAGAAACTAAAAACAATAAATGTGTACATAATTTAATGCAAAGAGTACAAATGATAATCTACTTGATTATTACTGCAGATAACATGACCGAGGCTTTGTTATTTGTATCACACTTCATGGGGACATTCATCAGGTACTCCATTTTTTGTTATATTTTCTGAAAAAACATTCTTGAAAAATTTTTAAATAATTTAAATTTTAATTATCAGCCAATGCATGTTGGATTCACTAGCGACGAAGGAGGAAATACCATTAATTTACGATGGTTCAGGCATAAATCTAATTTGCACCATGTAAGTATCCACATCATAATTTTTTATTTAATTGATAAATATTTCTTTATAAAGATACTAAAAATTCAATAAATCTATAAATATTGTTTGTCTCACATTTGAATCATTAGTTTCATCTTTAAAAAGTGAATTTACTTTCTTTAGAAAACTATTTTTGTTAGAACACCCGTAATAGGTCAAGGACGTTGTATTATATTGTACGAGTATGTCACTAACGAGGAGATATTGACGGAGACGGATGGACCCTGGGCCATAAAGTTGAAAAAATAAAATTTGTTTGTCTCAAAACTTAATAAAATTTTCTTGTGCTAACTTAATGTAATGGTAAAATTGCAATATAGTAAGTTTTATACTAACTGCCTATATTTTAAATTAATTAATATTGTGGAAAATATTTTACAAGGTTGATAATAAAATTGATGATTAAACAGGTGTGGGACAGAGAGATAATTCTTACAGCTGCAGCAAAATTCTATGACAAAGATGTGGAGTCTCTACAAAAAGCCATTCAAGCCAATTTCACTCATGTAAGAAACTAATCTAATGTTTAGTTACATAAATAACATTCACGTATAATAATTTAATTTGTATTAGTTGATAGTACATATTTTTTTTTTCAATAACATACGAGGTCACTTATTTATATACGTCCACATGTTTATTTTGAATTCATTGTGTGGGTAGGATCCGATGAATATTATGTGTGTAATTCTATTTTCACAAAACATTTATTATATACGAATTAAGTATATGGTTATACTTTAGAATGTATAAATTCTTTGGATATATAAAAGTAAATTTGTGTATTTTGATAATGATTTTTAATATGAAACGTTAGGGATTATGGTTAGATGATGTGACCACTTGGAAGGATTGTGATGATATTTCCACTTGCGTAACAAGTAAGTTTTTTTGTTAGATCTTTATTAATATATTATCGCATTACCATTAAAATTTAAACCATTTATAAAGAGTAGGATCTAAATGGGGCCATTCTTTAAATGTACTTGAGCCTGAGCACATATCGAGTTTTGACTATGCTTGCAAGCCAAACGAGGCGATTAGTTATCTATTTTCATACAATATATATATATATATATAATAGTTATTATTATTTCTAATAAATTCTTGGTAAAGTAGTAAAATACCATAAATATATATATGTTATATATAAAATAGTTATAGTTGTAAATATGTACAAAATAATATAAACTATGTCATATATTAAAAATATAATTATAAATATCATAAAAAACATTATAAATAAACTTATTAATAGATTAATAAAGGAATGATGGATTTTAATAATCCAAACTATTAGTCGTTGGCCGACAACGTCCCAACTTACAAAATAACCAGTGATGGTCCAACCTTCACATATTGTAAACTAATGGAACTTTACTAACAAACCTTAATTTCTTTTTGTCCCCTTATCCTTTTCGGTTTAATAAAAGTCCATTAGTTTACAATATATGAAAAAGTGGGACCACACTAGTTATTTTTTTAAGTTGGGACCATTACCAGCCAATGACTAATAGTTAGGATTATTTAAACAAATTTTAATGAATTTGTGCTGATAATTATATTAAAAGTAAAATACTTTAAAAATTGTTTTTTTAAACTAAACTAATGGAATTTAGGTATGCGAAAGAAAGTATAGATCTGGCATGCAAATGGGGCTACAAAGGTGTTGAGGCTGGCGAAACTCTTTCAGGTAATCACAATATATACGTTCTTACTATTTTTTTACTAGTTATTAATTATGCATATTTTTTAAGACTTCAACAAGAGTTCTTAATATTTTTATAGCTGGTGAACTAATACAATGATGTTAACAAATTAGTATGCAAAAGTGGTGCAATACTTTTATAACAACAAATATTTATAGATAACTTTGCCCTTATCTACATTTATAGATGATTACTTTGAATCGAGAATGCCTATTGTGATGAAGCGAATCGCACAAGGAGGAGTACGGTTGTCTGTCGATGATTTTAAATCGGGTTTTGGGGGGCTCAAATTCAATGGAAGATGATGCATTAGTTGCTTCGTGATTTATTTGCCCAATTCAAACATGTATTATTATTAGTCGACATACACAATTTTTATGTGTTCTCTAAGGTATAACTTTAACTAAGGTAATTTAGCATGTTTTATTAATCAACATTGACAATTTTTATGTATTCTCTTTTAACTAAGGTAATTTAGATCTAATATAATGTCATTCGAATTTATATACCCTGTAGTTTATCTTCGTTACTGTTTTCAAGTTTGCATTTTTATTAATAGAATCCAAACATGATACACAAACTTGTTTAATTAGTTTATGCTTTTGAAACTCAAAATTGGTTCATACTATAAATAGGTTAACCATAAACAACCTTCTCCAATAGGCACCCTAACCCTTTTCCTAATAATAACCCAACAAACATATTCATTTGACGCTCATTGTGTAGATTTCGTATTTCACTTGACTTGCAAAACTTTTCTGAATCGTTTAAGGGAACATAATCAGTTTAAGTTTAACTGAGTCTACCCTTTTAAATAAGATTTAATGTAGCTATGTAACGCGTAAAAAGATATATAAGAATTCAAAACAAACATCAATTCGTCATCAATTTTGCCACGCCAAGTTACTGAAAATCTTAAGTGCGATTTTCTCTCAGACCACGTTCAGTCATCATATCCCCGTTAACACCGAGTGAGTTCTTTCTCAAAACCTATAAGAACAATCTATAAAGTAAACCAAACAACAAAACATATATTTGCCCTGCTTAAAAGAACAAATGATTAAGCAAATAAAGATAGTGAAGGTGCCAAAGGAAACACGTGTAGGCAAAAGTGGAAGAACCATCAGGCATACACAAATTGTACATCACACATACAATCTACTACAATAACCTTGCTAATTAAAAAGCCTCAATTCGTCTAATTTATGTAAAAATAATAAATATGAAAATTATTTTTGTATCAAATCAAAGTTGATCCAGTCGTGCATTCCCTACATTTGTTGTATGCATATATTATGATCTTACTATAATTGTGGGTACTAAATTTGACTACACATGCTATCAAATTTCAACTAAAAAACACATCCCTAGCTTAGTTTAGAATAGTGGAAGGAAAAAAAAACCAAATATTTTGAATCTGAAATTCTGAATACCTCCTGTTGGATCCTTCCCCAACTATGTGTTCCTTGGTCACCTCATCATACAAAAAACCACTCAGCTCTTTAACATACTCAAAAGTTGTCGAAGCACTAGCTTTGATATACGTGTGACCAATATGCGGAAATCTCCAGATGTACAACTTGATTCTTCATCTCTCAGTATTGACCAGGCGGGAGACCAATTTAGTTTAGTCACTTGCTTAAACTTCCATGTGTATTGGCGGTGTTTCAAAACGCCTATCTTGAACTTTGAGGAGTCAGCACACAAAACTTGTCTACCACGAGTTCTTATATCGTGATACTTCCTCTTGAACTATTTTCGCTTGCTTGATCATCTCCTACCAATAAAATGTTTTCTAAATAGAGGTATGGAGAGTCTTCAGCGAATGGCAATCTAAAACTTTGTCTTATAAAATACATATTAACAAAAATGGAATACCAGTCTTAATTAAGCGGGAGCCTTGACTCAAGCTAGTTTTCCAATGTGGAGACAGGGTATGTTTGTTATACCCTTCATGACTCGTTTAGGAATTTCTTCGAACCACCTAATGTGGATACTTAGAGTCAGCTATGCTAAGTGAGTTCTAGTTTAAGCAAATAATTATAACTTTAACAATTGGGTGTGGGGATGGAGTGGTGAAGGTGAGGTCGATAATAAGTTGGTCTCGTTAACTTATTTACTACAATTCCAAAAACCGGGCCAAAAGACTCACGGTGCGTCATCGTCATAACAACTAGTTCAGAAAGTGTTTTAACCAATTTAAATTGTAAATTTTCCTTTGGAGAAAGGGGAGTTCACATATGTCTGCTTTATTTTTCATAAATTTATGTCATGGCGAACAAAACTTACTGCGTTTAATATGCTTCTTTTGAACTTTTGCCTCCAACGAAGTCTATCATAATAGGTTATTGTAATTTTAGATACTAATAAAGAAATAAAAAGTTTGCAAAGGCCTACAGAACGTAGGCTATTTCCACCGTAGGTTTATAGTCGTGATTTGGTGGAACAAGCCAATAACTTTTATCCAGATTCTAATAATTCGTAGCAAGAGCATGAAGAAACCCGTCGTTATAAGGAGCCTAATTTAGACCACCCTCCGACACTCAACATTAATGATTTATCCCACAAGAATGAAACAAACAATATACATAAATGTATATGTATGTATATGAGATACATAGAGTATATAAGGAGGTAGTGTTGAAACCCGATGATTTGCTAGTCAGCTGAGATGACGTCAATATACTTAGGGGGTGTTTGGGATTGCCTATCTTGGACTTTTTAGCAGAGGACTTATTAACTTATGATTTATCCAAAATGAATTAAAAAAAAGTGTTTGGATGAGCATATGAGGTGGGAAAAGGTAATATTTCATAAAAGTTAAAAGGAGTTTAAAAAAGTCAAGGTTTCCTGGCTTTCAAAATGTTTTCCACTTTATACAAAAAGTTGTTTTAAAAAGTCCTTTTCACCTATCCAAATATTATTTTAACTTAAAAAGCCAATAAGAGCTAAGCCCGTTAGCTCAATGGCCAGAATTGGTTGTTGAAATTATGTCGTTTAGTCGTTGTGAGCTGCTAATATGGTAGCTCAATAGCTCATGGGTTAACAACTAACACCCTTTATAAGATAATAGTTTTACTCTAGAGAGAGAAGGAAGATAGGTGGTGGATTTCCATGACAAAAATAGTGTGTGTGAAATGAGGGGTGAACCCCCAAATTCTAATGTACTTGACTGGCCCACTAAATTTAGTATTCGATTGTTTGGGCTTTATTAGCCTACAGTATTACTTGTGCTGGGCTTTATATTTGGGCTGATACAATACCTCAGGCTTAACATTCACGCTATTCAAAGGAACAATAACGGTGATATTTCTATAACAAGAAGTTCGTTCAACTATAAAACTTCACAGAAAGGCTCAATAATTCTCTCAAATCTGCACACTCTCCGATCACACACTCACCACTCTACCATGACCGACGGTGATACCAAATCCGTTATCGGCAGATGGGCCGACGAACCCGACGACGTCCCGGAGGATTCCACCGCCTCCTCTTCCTCCGCTGCCGCCACTACCGCCGCAGCAACCGCCGACGAAGTTAATCTAGATTCTCTCGCTGTTGGCGACTCCAAAAAAGTCAACGATTTCCTCGACGATCCAGAAGATTCCAACATTCAAGCTGTAATTTCAACACTCTCACACTTTATTCTTATTATTCTTCAGTTTTATTTACAATGAGTTGTAGTTTATTGAGCTAACGTTTTGAAATTGTATATTTAGGTTACTTCTGGTGATACACTTTATATATATCTTCAGTTTATATACAAGTAGTTGTAGGTTATTGAGCTAGGGTTTGAAATTGTTTTTTTAGATTACTTCTGGTGATACACTTTATATTTCTTCAGTTTTATTTACAATTAATTGTTGTTTGTTGAAGTTTATTGAGCTAGGGTTTTGGAATTGTGTTGTTAGGTTACGTCTGGAGATACGCCTTATACTTCTGCTGTTAGATTTGAAGATCTGAATCTATCACCTGAGTTGTTGAAAGGATTGTATGTGGAGATGAAGTTTGAGAGGCCGAGTAAGATCCAATCGATAAGTTTACCGATGATATTGACTCCGCCGTACAAGAATTTGATCGCTCAAGCGCATAACGGTTCTGGAAAGACGACTTGTTTTGTGCTCGGTATGTTGAGTCGTGTTGATCCGAAGCTTGGTGCTCCTCAGGCGCTTTGTATATGCCCGACTAGAGAATTGGCTATCCAGGTAGTATAAATTTTAAATTCTACAGTTTTTTTGTATTAAGTTTATGGTATAAAAGTAAATAGTTGTGTTAGGGGATGTGTTCAAGATTTTAAGCTGCACTTTTGAGATTGAAAGTTGCTTTGGGATGTCTAATACCTTTTGTAATTGTTCAGTACTTGCTTATGTAGATACCTTGTGATTTTATAATACGATAATGATGGTGCAGAATATGGAAGTGCTGCTAAAGATGGGAAAGTTTACTGGCATAACTTCCGAATTGGGTCTTCCTGCCGATAAAGCTAATTACATTCCAATTTCCAAGAGAGCGCCGGTGACAGCACAAGTCATTATCGGCACACCGGGGACTATTAATAAATGGATAGCGGCCAAGAAGTTGGGTACATCTAATTTGAAGATCCTTGTGTTTGATGAAGCAGATCATATGCTGGCAGAGGTGATTTTATAGATATTTGTTTTATTTTTTTCTTTTAATATTATGCAAGGTAACTATGTGGCATATTCTATTTGCTTGTTTGGTAGTTTATCTATCAAGTACCATATGGATTTGTTAATATTTTTCTCTATTGAGTTCAACCTTTTTCTTTTAACATATCTTGTTTTGGTTCAGAGCGGGTTCAAAGAAGATTCTGTGAGGATAATGAAGGAAATTGTCAGGTGGAGTCCCAAATGCCAGGTGTGTTGACTGTTGCCATTAAAATATAGTTATGTTAATTGAGTTCTATATAGTTATTTTCGTCTGGATTCTTATCTCTGATTTAACCCAAAAAATTTACAGGTTCTGCTATTTTCCGCTACATTCAACGAGACCGTGAAGGCATTTGTATCCAAAATCGTGAAAGATCTTTTTGTACAAGACTACAACCAATTGTTTGTCAAGAAGGAAGAACTGTCATTGGATTCTATCAAGCAATATAAAGTGAATTGCCCGATGAGCTCTCAAAGATCATGGTAATCAAGGATAAAATAATGGATTTAGGAGAGAAGGTCGGGCAAACAATTATCTTCGTCAGAACAAAACGAAGTGCTGGTATGTTACATGATGCACTTGTTAAGTATGGTTATGAGGTAACGACAATTCAAGGTGCTCTTACACAAGAAGACAGAGATAAGATAGTTAAAGAGTTCAAAGACGGGTTGACACATGTTCTAATATCAACCGATCTTCTTGCTCGTGGGTTTGATCAATCTCAGGTTAGTAATTACTATCATTGCTTTCATTTTTTATGTTTATTTAAATCTAATTATGTTATTGGCTTCTTATCAGGTTAATCTGGTAGTTAACTATGATCTTCCGATTGTATACGATAATCCTACAGAGCCTGACAATGAAGTATACTTACACCGCATAGGTAGAGCAGGACGGTTTGGCCGCAAGGGTAATGTTCTTTTTATTGATTTATTTAATGTTTATTTCATATTTTAATTTTAATGGTTTTTGAACCCACTACATGGGTTGTAAATATAAGTCTATGGGTTGCAAAGTATTTCTTAAGGGTCTAACTGGACATACTTCAAATTTAAAAGAAAAATATACGGGTCACACTGGGCTGAACAAATCAGTTACGGGTCGGGATGGGCCTTGGTATTGAAATGCGTGCATGAGGTGCGAATAATGCACAATGCGGTGCTATAGAATGCTTGGTTTAAAAAAGCGCGCCTGAGGCGCGCCTAGGCGCAGGCGCAAGGCGCAGCCTCCCGGGCTTTTCCGCTCAGCGCCTTGTGTAATTACAAGAAGCGACCAAAAAGCACAAAAGCGGTGGCTTTTTGGGGGGCTTTTTGGCCTGAGGGCGCGCCTCATGGACCTGAGGCGTTTTACTGCATAAAAAATGTTGTACCTTGGGTTTTTTGACTTGTACATGCAAGTAAAATGGTATAAAAGCCTTATTTATAGCTATATTTTGGTTAAAGGAAGCTAAAAACCTATGGGATATACAAAAAATAATTATATAAGCATCTTGCGCCTCGGGTACAAAAAGCCCACCGCTTTTGCGCTTTGCGTTGCGCCTCAATTTTAGACCTCGTCGCTTTTGTGCGCCTCTCGCTTTTTTAAACCAAGATAGAATGACTCCATATGTAGAAAAAGTGCAACTTTGGACTTGGATATAATTTTTTTAAACGGCAAAAGAAATTTTATTCCACCAAAACTAGCAAGAAGTAGAAACCACGCAACATAAACCAAGAAAACGCAAGAAGACACGAAAGAACCCACACCAACCTCCACGCAAGCCCTAAGACACAGCCAGACTAAAAGCACTCGACACCAACAACCCACCACACAAACAAACCTAGAGAAAAACCACACTCGACTCAAGGCGGTTTACTGAAGGAAACATGAACGTCGGCTTCGGAGGGGCCAGAGCCGTAATCTCATCAACCTTCAGCACCTGAGTTTAATTCTTTTTTTCTGCCTCTGAGTGGGATTCTTGACGCCTTTGCCTCTACCAATAGCATAGTCACCTGTTTTGATAGACGCCCCCAACCCTATATTAGCGTCTGCCTTGGAAAGTATCTCGGCTTGCTCTGGACAGACTCCCACAAGCTTTACAAAGGACAGCGGTTGCATGTTCAAGTTCGAAACAGAAGGATCTACCTTAGGAATATTTGTTTCGGAGTGATTGGAAAATAAAAATTGTTGAGACCCAAGAGCTCGTCAAGGGTCGGGAACAACACAAGATCTCTTATTGGATTGGGGAATAAAAGATAGGTAAATGGATTTGTTGGGCTCTGGATTTGGGCTTGGCCCTATTAACCACCCTACCTAACAAAGGAGCTTGGGAGTTATGAACCACCCTACCAAAAACACCAGCAATCGAGTCCCAGTTAACCGTAGGCACGAACCCCTGCTACCCGTTCAAACTAAATCGTTTGACCCTCCGAAACATCCAGATATGAAAACTGATGCGAACACAAATCTTTGTCGTTAAGGAAACAAAGGCTGCATTGTAGCCAGAGGACGAGAGTAGCACATATAAACCACCGGCGTACCTGAGCAACTCTTACCTTCCGGAAGACTGGAACTGTCATCTTCTCCAAGTTATATATGGAAGTAACATTGCAGGCCTTCCCAATAAGCGAACTACACCTCCAAAATGTCGACGCATTCGTATCGTCTTAAATATCAATTACCCTGCCATGGGTATCAAGGTAAGACCTGGCCCATATTGGTGTGAAGAAACAAAAGTAGGAGTCGGCACAGACTTGGAATTCGAATAAACTTCCGACTTTGAATGGTCATGGGCCTCCGTACTGTTTACATATCTGTCGAACTTCGCCAAGCTCACCACTAACGTGTTGTAATCCACCACAATATTCCTAAGTTCTGCCTCCAGTAGTGACGCATCTTCGTCGTTTTGCAATATAGACATCGAACGCATCCCCATGTGACATTAAACAATGCATCTCTAGAGCATCCTTTCGGTATGTTTGACACAAAGAAGGTAGTGAGTTTACGATGCTTACCTTTACAGCCCTTCTCTTCGTTCTCCTAAACTCTTGGCCACCAATCTCACCCTCTTCCAGTTCTGTGAACCCCTTGGTGGCACTAGGGTTTGGCATCCCTGCCGCCTGAACCATGAGAAAAAACCCTACAAATCTTCGATGATTTAAAGGACTTAATATAATTGATAGAACTGGTTACTTATTGGTCAAATGTCTATAATGCCACTCAACAAGGACAATTTTGTGAAACTTGTGGGCTAAAATCAAAGATGTAGATGTCAGGTATTGGTTACCACTTGGCAAAAAGGTAATTTTGAATTAAAAATCAAGGAAATGTTGCATATTTTTGGGTCAACTTAATAAACAGAGTGTTGTTTTAAGTGATGATGAAGTCGCTGGATTCTATCCTAACAAACGGTCTACAATGTAACAGGAGCTGTATTCAACTTACTATGTGGCGACAGGGATAGAATGATTATGGAAAAAATTGAGAGACACTTCAACCATTATGTTACCGAGGTAAATTTTTCTTACTATCAACTGTTATAAATACATTTTACTTTTAAGTTAAAAAAAAAAGAAAACTATTTCTAGGGATTTCACACACTATTAATTTGTGTCGTGGAAATTGTGACCAAGGCTGTAAACGACCTGTACGGACACAAACAGGGGATTGTTATATAACTACATAAACAAACATGCATGAACGAACAGTTTATCACATGTTCGTGTTAATGAATGAACTAGAAGCTTGTTTGTGCCCATTCATTTCACAAAACGACACAAAATTGTTCATCTTCCTTCATTTACACGAACTTCCTGCCGAACTGTTCACTCTAGGTTTGGTTCGTTTACAACCCTAGGTGAGTAATACTGATTGAATTAAGAATTGTTAACCCTGATTTGAAGTAGGGTTTTAGGGAATAAATCAGTTTTGGTATAAAAAAAATCATTATATCAATGCAATGGTGAATTGGGAGATACTTTATAAACTGGTATATTTTGTTCTCATGTACAAATCTTGTAGGTGCCATCATGGACAAGTGATGACGACTTCAAGGACGCGTTGAAGAAAGCTGGTTTGATGTAAAGTTTTTGTAGTGGTCCTTATTTTAGGTTCTATTATCCCGTGTGATCACTTGTTACAATTTGGTTGTTAAACCATGAGTAAACTGTTTTTATTGAATGTGTGATATGGATTTTGTATTAATTGGTTTTGTAATCAGTTTTGTTTGTGACGAGAGTTGGAGACATGTTTTGTCGACAAAGCTTTCTATTAATAGGGGTATCCAGTGTAGTTTTACCATTACTCGTAGGTGCTAAAAACATGTTTACTACGTATGATTTTGTTATAGTATTGCTACTTTTGGAAACTTTGGATGAGAATCATAACTGATAATTATATTGACTTTTGTTTAAGGTGGAGATTGTTAAGAAGTAAAGCAAAAGCCAATATAGTCAATGAAGGTGTATAATGTTACTTCTATGTTAGTTTGTATTAGTTGTTAACCAAGCTTTGGTTGTTAGGGGTAATTAGGTATAAACAGAGGAGCGTATGTTAGTTGCAGTTAGTTCATTCAATTTGATCCTCTCAATTCATGTCACTTTCAATGTTTTGTAATCAATCTTTTGATTTCATGATTATCAAAAAGATGACAATCGCCGGTATTATTTCTTCTTCTTCTTCTTTCATAATCAGTTGTTCTCTAGTTTTGATAATGTCAACACCTCTTGAGTCTTGAGTTCATAACACAACTAAAGCTTTCCAAATCTCTTGATGTAAGGTTAATTTCTTGTCCTTTTGGACAAAAAGCTAAACTAATGTGGAACTAAATATGTCAACAGATTGCCCGTTGAGCTTATTTAACCAATTTAGAGTTCTTGAGTTTGCTTAGAACATATCTTTAAGGTTATCGTGTATGTAGGGGGCGTCACTAACCAAACGTATGTACAAGTCATTCTTGGTAATGGAGTAATGGCGCATCACCCACCCCGTTTTATTGGCAGTTCATAGGCACTTGTCAATTGCCATACATATGCTAGAGGATAATAACATTGTGTACTTGACTATTATATTTCATGATGCAATCTTGTCTTTTAACAATACTAATAACATAATAACATTGTGGACTTGAATTTCGTTAATACAAAGACATGACTTCAGGCTTAGACCATCATTCGATCTCCTCAACAGTGCATGTGTGATAAGACCTAGCATATGTTTTATAGGCTTATGCTATAATCATAATCATTAGGGCTCGTGCACTCATGCTAGAATTTGATGTGACTTTATTTAAACTTCAATGGGAACTCGAAAACTCTCCCATTTATACGTTGGAGGGAGCCATTCCTTATAAAGTTAGAACTATCAATCCCATTATTTCTATTATGATGTATATGGGTTACCACGTATCTACGTGCTTAGCAGTCATTCTTTTGACATTTGAAAATGACATCCTTGACATAAATGTCAAAGCCAACCAATACAACACACATAATATATAATAAACCAACATAATAAACAAAAATTTAAATTGTTGAAGTGAAACATGTCTTAAAAACCCAAAAATCATTCGATCAGAATGATTTAACAAACAAGTAAACATCCATAATATCAATCTTGAGTAGCCTGAGGTGCACCATGTGTTTCATCTCGTGAAACAAGTTCTTGTGCTGCACTTTGTGTACTTCCATTCTCTCTTTGACCTTTGCAGCTTCTACTGTTGTGCCATTTATGCCCACGTTTGTTGCATTTTTTGGTGCCCCCTTACTTATCATCTTACCTCCTTTATCAAATGATGGTTGAACCTCATCGACACACGTTCTCTGTTTTTTTCTTTTTACATATACCTTTTTGGTTAATACAAGCAAGAACTCTACGAGAAACATATGCCATTTCAATACACACCTACTTATGATGGATAGGTGGGGCACTGTTGACGGTGTCCACATATCAGGCCCAAAGATTGGTTCAATGACATGTTGGTAAGCTTCTTTCCATGTATCTAACCGGTAAACTCTAGACACCCAATTTTCTAGTGTACCAACCTTAACACCATTTCTAGACATGGCCCAAATTGTAGCTATTGCATGTTTACATGGTATCGTAATCAAATCCCACTTTTTGCATGAGCATGTTTCAAATCCACATTTACCACACATCGAGACTTAGAATAGTAACCTGGTCTTTTAAAGAATTCACCATGAGAACATTCATTTGTGATGTTGCTTCTTTAATTTCATTACAGACTCTTTCAGCATATGGTGTCAATGGACCATTTGATTTTGCTTGAACCTTCTTGACATTAAAAATCCTTTTTGTCATGTATTCTCTAATGTGATCCAAACATGTGGTTACAAGCTTATCTCTAACTACAATTAATTGCCTATTAAACACCTCACAATGTTGTTCAATAAAATATACATTGTGCCTACTTGAAAATGAGATCTTGACCAGGATTAGGGGCGGATGTACCATATATATATCGGTGGTAGTGTAAATTTTGAAAAAATTGACGTTTTTTCGATTTCGTTACCCCTTTCTTTTAAAACGTTACCCCTATGAAAGTTTTCTTGATCCGCAACTGACCAGGATCCAGGTGGGATCTGGAGTTAACCAATGATGTAAGGCTGGGCCTGCATCCTTTATAACCTGCATAATAGTTTTAAAGTAAGGAACACTAGTCACTATATCTGCTCTCTTAACATGTTCTTAAACACATCTCCACACCATTGCTTCTTCATGTTCTTATGTAGGTGTCTAAGACAAAACCTATGCTTAGCATTAGGGTAAACCTACTTCATCGCTGGAATAAGACCCTACAAGAATTGGACCAAACATGTTGGATTCATATAAGTTTACACATAATTGAATAATGAATACTTACCTTTTGACGGTCACTAATAAATGTGAAACTAGAATTGACTGTTAAGTCAAGATCACCTGGAGGGAACCTAAGGACCATGCCAACTCAGCTTCAACAAGGGCAAAAGCACGTGGATATATACCATTAACACCCTCAACACTCAATATCTGTCCTTGATATGGACCTTTCATAAAACAACCATCCAATCCCATAATTTCTCTCCTACATATCTTAAAACCTTTCTTCATGACAGCATAACATACTTATATCCTTCTAAATTGCCTAGTTTCACTAATAAGGTTAGAGAATGGTTCCATATCTATTTTGATGGTGCTACCCAAATTGGCTCTTAAGAATTCTTCACAATAACTTCTTAGCATACCATACTAATCTCTGTAATCACCATGCAATTTTTTTGTAGCAATCAATTTAGCTCTAAAAATTTTCTTTAGTGAAACCTATACCTTATGCTTTTTTGGATTAAATCTTCAAGAGCAATGAGGGACATTGAAGGGTTGCTTTCAATAATCTGTGTTGGCTATGGAACTCATAGTGTAGAGAGCAACATCTCTAGTTTGGAGTGTAACGCCCAAAGTTTCATTCCTTACAATTTACAACAACTTGAACATTATAAAAATGCGATTAATTTGAACTTTTTATATATTCTTATGAAAACTTTGACCAAGCTTAAGGAGTTGATCCTTTCTGACTAGTTACATGAGATCCAACATTTACAAAAGATGTTATACATAAGTTTTTAGATAACTTATTTTACAACAAAACTTGATCTACCAAAATTCCAGAACCATTTTTATTCCATTTTCATAAGTACGTTCGGAAGCGCATTAATGGCGTCATGGAGTGTGTTCGTTCCAAGCGAGGCGCGACCAATTAAGTAGAAGCTTTACCTGAACACCGCAACAAGTTTGGTTAACATTTCATGTAATATTCAAAATACTAGCTACCAACAAAATGGTATAATCATTCTATCATCCCATTCTTTAACCTTGATCTTGCTAGACTAAAACAACATTAATTTGTTGACCCGTTCGTTTCGGTTCAACACAAAACCATTCTTTATCCTTTCTCGTACTCATCTGGTTGACCCGTTCTAAACGAATCGACTTGAACCCATTCCTTTTACTTTCTCATTCTTATCCGGTAGACCTGTTCTCAACAAATCAACACGAAACTATTCTTTTTACTTTCTCATTCTTATCCGGTTGACCCGTTCTTAGCGAATCAACATGAAACCATTCTTTTTACTATCTCATTCTTATTCGGTTGACCCGTTCTCAACGAGTCAACACGAAACCATTCTTTTAACTATCTCATTCTTATTCGGTTGACCCGTTCTCAACGAGTCAACACGAAACCATTCTTTTTTACTTCGAACTTGTCTTACAATTTTTAACTAACTATTGATCATGGCATCAACAAGTTATAATCTTTCACATAGTTATAACGTAGTCCAACCACAACTACATATTAACCTCAAGTAAGTAAACAACGTACATCGATCTTGAGCCTTTTGTTGCTTTTTGGAGATTGTTCCTTCTTCCTTCAATCCTACACATAATCGATTCATACTTAGATTACTTTGTTCGCTTATATGCAACCACATTCACTCATAACTTTTTTTTACAACATATTTCATAACAAGTTCAATTTCCATATCATCTTTATACAAATACTCTCTCAATTCACACAAAGCTATATAATTCGTCTCTTAGGTATTTTGTCGAACACTTGGTGTGTGTATAATACTTTAAACACCATATACAAGTGTTCTATGCATAACCTACTAATTCACATTAAAATTCATCAAATCGATTAGTTTTAAATAATTCCTTCATTCAATATCAATCCCTTCTAACAATTACTCTACTACATAATTCATGCATCAATCCTTAAACAAATTTACAACTTATTGATCATCATGTTTCATCATAATACTACATCAAATGGGTTCCACTTCAAATCATCAAAATAACCAAAATAGACATAGTGCATATCCTACTTGTTGGTATTAACTAACATTCATGTATAATTCATCAAACATTCATGGATTACACATGACCCATTTCATAAAAATCACTAAGTCATGAAATTTAACTTACTTGCTGATAAGGAAACTTAGATTGTCACAAAGCTTGGTTCATGCATAAATTAGATCTTCAATTTCCCTTTCAGTTGTTGATTTTGTGATGACAAGGGGTTTTCCCCTTCTTTCTTTATCTCCTGGCGACACACACACACAAATTTGTTTTATAATTTCATCTTTCCATTCATCTCAATATTAGCCCTCTAGTTTGATGTTTATACTATTACGGCCAAACCTACCCCTTTAAGTTAAAACCTTACTTACACCTTAACTAGGATCATAATTATAGTCACCATTTAAACAATATTTATGTTTACATATATTCTTCTTTTAACATATTCACATATATAAAGATTTTGGGGTGTTACATGGAGGCACTGGTGTTCACGGTGAATTGTTTTTACATACCAGGAATCTAGGGTTGTTGGTATAGATATCTGAACAGCCCAAGGGAAAGTGGGTTTGGTTTTCCTTTTGCATTTTTCATTTTGTCCCCTGCTGCTATTAGAACTTTCACATTCTTAACCTCCAATACATACCAATCTCGGATTTGCACCCTTGCAAACTAACCTATACCTTAAAGGTTCATTTTTTGCAATGTAAACATCTATTGTTGACTTAAGTGCATAGTTTTTAACTATCTAATTCAATGTGTCCTTATCTTCTATTAACTGCCCAATATACCATCGACTAAATGGGTCAATACCTAATTTTCTTGTTTTTTTATTTAGTTTTCTAATTCTTCTTGCAGCCTGTGTTAATAATGGCACATCATCATCACTATTGTTGTCAAAGTTATCCATATAAACAAGAATGTCTTCCTCTAAATCATCATGATGCTAATCAAAAAAATCATCTTCTACTACATCATGATCAACCCATTCCTTAAAATGGCTCATGTCCACTTCTATTTCCCTCCTAGGATTATCTTGGACTTCTATATAATCAGGATCATCATGGTTACTACTTTCAATCCCTATATCCATTTTTATTCCACGACTATCAGGAAATGGTGCATTACTATCAATTAGAACTAGTGGGCCATGTGTAGCATGTTCAGATGAGATGGAGTTTAAAAAGACACATGAACTCCAATGTCTAACATATAGTTTAATTAATTTAACTCCATGATGTACATGATTAAACAAGTTATCACAACCAATACCAACAACCAAAGATCTTAGACCTAAACCCAAACACAAATTGGGAACTTTATAATGGAAATAAAAAACCATATCACAATCATAACCAACACACCTAACCATTTCTTCTAAAACACTAATTCCTAAGTCATCTATATCAGCACTATCTATGAATGATTTTTGCCCATGCAGGTATCTCCTAGAGGGTGGCTCAGTGAAGTAACGTCCATGGAATATCTTCAATGTAAACAGGTTCATTGGTCAACTATAGCAACAAATAACACAATTTTCAATTATATCAGTGATCATTACAGGTTTGGCTCTTCAACAACAAAAAAAGCAAATGATACTTACAATGCATCAAGTATGGGTCGAATTTCTCATCAATGCCTCGATTCTCCAATATCCACCAGCCATTAGTAGATTTGTAGCGTGAATCGGAGTGTTCTTCTACGTGGGTTTGCTGATTCGAAGTGTATAAAGGGATTGTACAGGGTTGCTAAATGAAACGAGTTGGATTTGGGGGAGGGTTTAGAGGGTTTGGGATGTGAGATTACCATTTTTCCCTTCACATGGACGGAGATGCAGACAGACGTTACTAGTAGGGAGGTAAATGCAGACAGACGTTACTAGTAGGGAGGCAAAGTGTGAGAATGGAAAATACGAGAGGCATTTTGTGAAAACTTATTTTCTGGGAGGCAGGTTGCAAACGTCCCCAAACCACAGGTAGGCAAACTGTAATTAACTCTTATATTTATTAGTGAGGGTATTTTATTCATTACAAACTCACTTTACTGATAAAACTAACTTCCATTCATTTTAGGGACTATCCAAGTAACAACTTGTCAAACCAAGGGAACAAGAGTGTAATTTTAGAAAGTTAGGGTCTAAAGGTGAAACTTGGGCAAACCACACAGACTATCTGGACATTTTTTTCTTATAATATTTGACGTAAAGTAGAGTACAAGTAACATTTGCCCATAAAAAAGTCACGATTTATGTTTGAAATTCAAAGCAATTACAAGGGTGTTAAATGACATTGTATAAAATAAGAGTTAACCTTTGACATTTCATTTATTCCATAAAAATACTATAAATTTATTGTTCTCAACAAGCACATACAAACTTCAGCATTTCTTTTATTCGGGCAATTTTTCAGTCAAGAGTCTAAAAAACCGAATCCAACAAGTTTCTTTCACAAATCTGGGCCTAAAGTTCAAGCGGAACAATTAGAGCCCAATCAAGTTAATTTCATGGTTTATAGATTAATCCAAGATAGGATTCCAACTGCGGTTGCCCTTATTAGAAGCAACGTCCATTTACCTTCCACTCGGTGCAAGTTGTGTAATGAGGATGAAAAACGACCTTAGATTTGTCCAGGCCATGCATTTTTGCTCACCAAGTTTGGGATTACATTACTTGATGGTGTAGGATAAATCACTATTTTTGTTTGTTTTGGAGCTGAAAGATTTGGCAAGCCTCCACAACCGAAATCTAGGTTCGAAGACCTAGAAAAAGGACAGGTGTATCCAGTCATACAAACATCAACTTGGAGTATGTGGAGGTGTCATAACAATGTGGTTTTCAACTGGAAACACGTATTTGTGATAAATCTATGAGGTTATCAGAATTATTTGGGTTTCTGTGGATGCGGGGCAGGTCAAAGGGTCGTGAGCTTACTTTGGAAAGTTGGGTGTCTTTTGATTATAATGTTTGGGGGTATACTTTGTATTTTTCCTTCGTTGTATCTAAGGGTTTTTGGCTAACATGTTGTTAGTCAGCCTTTTTGGGTGATGAATAAAAAAAATTGTTGCTAACATCTTGTATCTATTGACTTTAAAACCAAACTTGCCAAACACAACTCAAAACATTACCTACTTCAAAATTAGTTGCAAACTCACGAAGCAAACTTGTATATATAGAGTTGGACATTGAAGATGTTAGGCGTTAAAACCTTACTCGTGATTTTATTTCTAAGTGTAATGTTGGCGTCGATTGTAACTAAAGTTGCATCTGTTAATAAGGTTAAGCGTGTTAAACCTTGCAAACTTGTCAAACATGTACAATAGCTTTTAACCTACAAGAGTCATAAAGTCAAATGTTTCATGAAGTGCATCATATGCTCCATGAAATGCCTGAAAGTTAAGCCGAAGAATTCAAAAGATAAAGCTTGCTTTCTTGATTGTCACTCTCCTAAATGTAAGGCGTGGGCAAATGTAAATGATTACGTAAGTTTCATGTTTTTAAAGTTATAGGAAAAATATTTAGGAATTTCTGTTATGTGAGATCATTATGAATCAATATGATTTTAATTCTTATATATGTGACAAATTAAAAGTCAAGGGAAAAACTTAAAAGTGAATGAATATAGAATATTATCTAGTTAATGAAACGGTTAATTTTATGTTTACAATATGTAGCACGTAACCAACTGCAATGGGCCCGAAGTTGCATGCATGTTACGACCCACGATTCATAGGTAGTGACAGAATTGTATTCATACTTTCATGGAAGGAGCAACAAGCATTTTAGTTTGATATCAAATCAACTCACGTTTTGTTGGACTTGGACTTAATGGTAGAACTCATGACTATACATGGATTCAAGCGTTGGATATCAAGTTTGGCCACCATAATTTCACCATTGAAGATACAAGAAGTGAAAAATGGGATGATAATATTGATTACCTAAAGTTATCACACGACGCAACGGAATTGCACATTTTGGAAGGTGATTCTTCGGAATGGAATTCCACAAAAGGTGATATACATGTTGAAAGGACTTCAACAACCAATAGCATAACGATCACTATACATGAACTTGTTGAAATATCTGCTAATGTGATTTTTTATCAGAAGAAGATATAAAATTCATAATTATCAGATTCCTTCAAATGATAGCTTTGAACATTTGGAAGTGCAATTCCGGTTCTTTGGATTATCATCTAATGCAAAAGAGATTCTTGGTAGAACTTATCGTTCTGATTTTGAAAATCCAACGAAACCTTGATGTGGCAATGCTAGTGGTTGGTGGGGATGAGAAGTAATACTAGCTCACTCCTTGTGACGGATTATGCACTTTGTGTGTTATCTTCCAATGACATCACGGATGAAGATGACTCTAACGATGGAATGTGGTATGCTAGATTGCAAAAGTGGATGGAATGAAATTACACGCAAGAAATAAGTGAATCATTTAACGTATATGCTATCTACTTAGTTCTTGTTATATGATTGTATTGATTAATTTTGTCTTCAAAATGTATTTGTTATTGTTTCGGTTGATGTAAGAAAATGAAGTTAAGGAACTAAAGAGTTTATTTGTTTAGTTGTCGTATTTATAAAATGTATAAATTATTTATGTGTTTCCCATGTTCATGTAATATTTATTTTTAGCAAACGTGTAAGATTAGGTGTTTGTAGTGGTTTCTTCCCTTGATAACAAAATTTATATAGGGAGAAAAGCCTTTAAAAACTCAAGATCATAGGAAAGGCATAAATAAATAAATATACAATAAAATCATTCGAATTTAAAATTATAAAAACTGTCATATTAGTTATCATCTATATTAAAAAAGACTTGATTAATTAAAAGATATATTTACGTGTATAATTATTAAGATAAGAGATAATGTATAAGAGAGATTTATGTACGAAGTATAGGAGACAAGCTAAGTCATTGATCTTTAGATCAATGGCTCAAAACTACGAGAGACATTTTTGTAAATCTCAGATCAAAAATCAAACAATTGAAGAAAAAATTGAGAAAAAGGTATTCTAGTCATTTCTCATTTGAATTCCCCCCTTGATTTTCAATCGGCTATAACTTTTTCATACGTTAATATTTTAAAAAATTACACTGTATTAACGAGTATTTAGTTCTCTTTAATTCTAGCAGTCTATTGCTATAGTTTTCTTAAAAAAAATACATCATTTTGAATACCCGTTACGTTATTACGTGATTTTGGATACCTAACACATGACTACATGAATTCGAATACTCATTACGTGATTTCATTATAGTATGTGAAACCGTAGTAAGTGATTAGTAATTACGTACCAATAGTTGATGATGTATTTATTTTGTGACTACGTGATTTTGAATACCCATTTCGTGATAACGTTATAAGCATAATTGTAATAACATTAGTTATAACAAATCATATTGAAAGTGTAATCACGTGATGAGTTTATATTGAATGTGTAATCATGTAATGCTTTATGTTGACTGTGTAATCACGTAATGAGTATTCAAAATCACGTAGTTATATGTTGGGTGTTAAAAATCACGTAATGAACTAATGAGTATTCAATATCATGTAAATTTTTTTAAGAAAACTATAGCAATAGGCTGTTCGAATTAAAGAGAATGAAATGCTCGTTAATACGGTGTATTTTTTTTAAAAAGAATTTAACGTACGAAAAAGTTATAGCCTTTTGAAAATCAAAGAAGAGAGTTGCTTAAGTGAGAAATGACTAAATTACCCTTCAAGCTTAGAACACTTGTCGTATGAAATTATTGATTGTACAAGATCAAATCACTACTTATTATATTTATAATTTTAGAAAACGAAAGGTAAACTTATATTGTAGGCGTGTGTTTATTAAAGTGTTACCCCTTAAACTTCTAAAATATTTCAAAAATATCACTTAGCTTGATAGATTTCTTTGATTTGGTTGAAAGTTGGATGAGCTTGATTTATTTAAAAGAAAATTATCGTGATCTAACAAATATCTATAGTTATATTAGTTAAGTTTATAGTCAAGATTAACACAATGATTGCATATTCATTTTAACTCCCGTGTTTCATTTTCTTTCATTAAAGGTTGAAAATAACATATCATATGCGAAAACCCCCTCGTATATCAACACTTGATCTAATGAATTTAAAAAATGGATTTAAAAGGATTTGATATTCTTGGACCATCATCAAAAAATTACCAACGACTAGTATTGATCTTTCTTTATGTCTTTTCATGTTTAGATGTATTATGAAATTGTTTTACATATGTTTCTTTAGTACTTTATGCATTAACGCTAAATACTAATAGCCATATACACGAATAAAAACGATCACTAATCGCGCCTGGTTCATGTATGTATTGATTTTTTTAGCATAATGTACGTTTTTGTTGACAATACTCAAAATTAAGGTGATACACTATATGCTTATTACTTACGACATGAATATAATTTGATAGTATTAAGATGCCACATCACATGCGAGTTAAAGTAGAATCCACAACAATCAAGTAAGCCACTAAGGTTAATGGTCCAGTGGCAATACAAAACTTTTTAAAACACTTAAGTTTGAAGTCTTAGGTTTAATTCACACAAAAAGTAAAAAAAATCCCGTTAAAAAAAAAGTAACAACTATAAATGTATTTAGTTCATAAATATTAAGCAAGAACAATTTAATGAATTTCTCCTTTTTATACTCCAAATCTAACACGTAAAGAAATCACCTTCCGCCAAAGTATGCTTTTGATCAACTTTTTAGTCACGTTTCGTGTGATATCCCACATCGGTTGTGAATGGGAACGAAGGCTTCCTTATAAGGGGTTTGATACATTCACTATCATGACGCGTTTTAAAACCGTGAGGGCAGACACTGAGGGCGTGCTGGCTAACAAAGCGGACAATATCATGGTGCGGTTACGCTGGGCTGTTACAGATGGTATCAGAGCCAGGGCCGGACCGGTGGTGTCAGGTCCTGCGAGGACGCTGGACCCCTCAAGGGGGGTGGACTGTGATATCCCACATCGGTTGTGAAGGGAAACGAAGGTTTCCTTATAAGGGGTTTGATACCTTCACCATCATGACACGTTTTAAAACCGTGAGGGATAGACGCTGAGGGCGTGCTGGCTACCAAAACGGACAATATCATGGTGCGGTTACGCTGGGCTGTTACATTTCGCCAAACCTACAACTATCTAATTAAAATACCATTCCTAAGTCGTTGTATGCATTATTATCCCTCTGCTGACCGCGGCCGGTTTTTTTTTAATTTTACATTCATAGATCTCAAATTAACTCCGAGATCTATGGACCTACTTTTTAAAAGATTTAGTTTTGCTCTTAAAAAATAGGTAGTGACGCAATTTGTTGTCCATTTACCTTCTATCTCGATGTAATTTCTTATTTATACATTCCATACTTAGGGATTATGCATCATCGATGAGGATAAACCAATCAAAACGTATAGTTCTAGTGCATCTATCTATCAATATAATCCATTAGACTAAAACAATTAATGAATCAATGGTTTAAACTCTTTCTATATGTTTACTAAAAAAAGCACTTATTTATCTTGTTATATATAGCACACACTTGACACACCTAATCTTTGATGTTGCTTTTGGATTTCTCAAAACTTTTGATTGATGGTGCTTAAAAGGACGAACAAGTTTAGACTTGCACTCAACGAATTGCTTTTTGGTTTCTGTATCTATAAATGAAATCACCTCCCCAATATTTCTACAAAGAATCAATGGAGTTTTTAAGATTATGTTTTATTTCCTTTCTTGCTTTCTTTTGATTAATGGTGTTCAAGCATGGAGCAAAGAGGGTCACGTCATGACATGCCAAATAGCACAAGTATGAATGCATTCATTACTTATATCTTAAGTTATATACCACTTAGTTTTTAAATCAATTTTCTCAATTTTTTTATTTAAACAAAACATAGAAAAAAAAAACAATTTAAACTTTTAAAGTGTAACTTTGTCCGATTTTATTCCTCCGGTATAGGATTTACTTTCACCCGATGCAGCACATGTTGTACGGATGTTGTTGCCGGATTACGTGAAGGGAAATTTATCAGGTTGTGTGTCTGGCCAGACCAGATCCGTCACTGGTACCAGCTACAGGTGGGCTAGTCCTCTTCACTTCATCGACACTCCTGATGATGCCTGCTCCTTTGATTATTCAAGTAATAATTTTCCTCACGTACTTAATATAAGGATTACTAACTGTTGGTAGTTTCATCGTTTAATTTTGAATTTAAAAGTAAACAAATAAACGAATAAATAGTAGGGGATTGTCATGATACGCATGGAGGGAAGGATATGTGTGTTGCTGGAGCCATAAAGAATTTCACAACTCAACTCTCACATTATCACCACGGAACTTCCGATCGACGATGTAAGTCATATATTTCAATACAAATTATTAGGTATATATTCATTTCATGAAACTAAAAACATAAAATGTGTACATAATTTAATGCAAAGAGTACAAATGATAATCTACTTGATTATTACTGCAGATAACATGACCGAGGCTTTGTTATTTGTATCACGCTTCATGGGGGACATTCATCAGGTACTCCATTTTTTGTTATATTTTCTGAAAAAACATTCTTGAAATTTTTTTAAATAATTTAAATTTTAATTATCAGCCAATGCATATTGGATTCACTAGCGATGAAGGAGGAAATACTATTGATTTACGATGGTTCAGGCATAAATCTAATTTGCACCATGTAAGTAGCCACATCGTAAATTTGTTAATTAATTTAATAACTTTCTCTATAAAATACTAATTCAATAAATCCATAAATATTATTTGCTTCACAGATAAATTTATCGTTAAAAAGTTTATGCATCTGCTTTAGAAAACTATTTTTGTTAAAATACCATAAGGAGGGTTTACGGATGTCCATGGACGTCGTATTGTACGGGTCTATCGGCGACCGAAGGTCGAGAAATCATCCAGGAACGGATGAACTCTCGACTCTAAAGTTTATAATTTTTTTTTATTTTTTTGAAAAATGTTAATAAACTTGTCCGGTGCTAATTTAATATAAGGGTATTTCCTACTCATTTATATATACTTTTTTTATTTTTATTTTATGGATAATAAATTTATATGGTTGATACAAAAACTGATGATTAAACAGGTATGGGATAGAGAGATAATTCACACACGTAAGAAACTAATTAAATATTTTTTTACATAAATAATTTTCACAAATAATAATTTAATTTCTGTTAGTTGACTAATCTTTTATAATTACGTTGATAATACGTATTTTTTCCTATAGTAACGAGATTTATTATTTATATAAAAGATCATGTTTGTTTTGAATTCATCTAGTCTGAGTAGAGTAGAAGACCATGAATATAATGTGTGTAATTCTACTATGACAAAACATTTATTATATATACGAATTATATATTTTAGTTATACTTTGTAAATATATTTGTTTGGAAAATCTTTAGAGATATAGAAGTATACATAGAACCTTTAATTCCATAAAAAAAAAAATTTTATCTTATGTTAACTATTTTTAGCATGAACGTTAGGGATTATGGTCTGATGATGTGACTTCTTGGAAGGATTGTGATGATATTTCCACCTGCGTAAATAAGTAAGTTTCTTCTTTACATCGTTATTTATTTATATACCGATTACAGTTAAAGGGTTTGAAAAATATCACGACTTCTAAATATGTAGTTTAAAAAATATGACGAATTCCGATGATCGTTTCGTTTTTTTTTTTTTTTGCTGAAATCGTTTGTTTGACAGATATAATATAATAGTTACAAGATTATTCTTTTGATTAAGAATTTTTATATTTTTTGAAATACACCATTTCAACAAATTATCATAACTTATCCTGAATATTATATTAAAAGCAAATTACTTTAAAGTCTTGTTTTTCAGTGGATTGTTTTCATATAAATTCATGAAATTAAGGTATGCAAAAGAAAGCATTAATTTGGCATGCAAATGGGGTTACAAAGGTGTTGAGGCTGGCGAAACTCTTTCAGGTAATCATACTACTCTGGTTCATTATTATTATTATTACTTTATATTTTTACTAGTAATTAATTATGTATCTTTTTTTTAAGATTTCAACATGAGTTCTTAATATTTTATAGCATATGAACTGATACAACGTTGCTATAAAATCAGTATGCAAAAGTGGTGCAATACTTTATAACAAAAACATTGAATCATAATATATTTTGATGAAGAAAATCAATTTTCTTTAATCACTCTACGCTGTCTATCCCATTGATCTTTGTTGTTATTTACATTTATAGATGATTACTTCGAATCGAGAATGCCTCTTGTGATGAAGCGAATCGCACAAGGAGGAGTACGGTTGTCAATGATTTTAAATCGGGTTTTTGAGGGCTCAAATACAATGGAAGATGATGCATTAGTTGCTACGTGATTTATTTGCCTAGTTCAAACATGTGTTATTATTATTAATCAACATAGACAATTTTTATGTATTCCCTAACATGTAAATTTAACTAAGGTAATTTAGATCTATAACGTCATTCAACTTTATATAAGCTATAGTTTATCTTTGTTAGTTTTCATTTTTGTTTTCAAGTTTGCATTTTTAATAGTATCAAAACATGATACACAAATTTATTTGATGGGATTTAATTAGTTTATTTTGATACTTAAAATTGGTTCACGGATTCACACCATATGTTGCTAGGTGGTAACTAACTATAAACAACCCTTCTCTAATAAGCACCCTAACCTCTTCTCCTAATAATAATTCGACAAATTTATTCATCTGACACTGAGTGTAGATTTTGTATTTCATTTGACCTGGACAACTTTTTGAATTCTTTAAGGAATCACAATTAGATTAAAAGAATTCGTCATACGAATTCAATAATCGGATAATGAATAGCATAGAACGAGATATTCTATAAAAAACTAAGTATTAATTTTGTTTCTAATATATAACAGAAGATTTCCTTTATATAACTACCTACTTGTAACACCCCAAAACTTGAATTTTTAATTTAATAGTATGTTTTCTTGTGTAGGGCGTGAAATGCACTAACTAAGTTATTTAACTTAGTTAAAAACATAAGGATTAAGTATGAATGGAATTGGAGGTGTTGGTTGTAAATAACTAAAAGCTCAAAAATTAGAGGGACCTAAAATGACAAGTGGAACCTTTAGAGATGTGGTGGAATGGTAAAGAGTGTTTTAAATATCCTAGAGGTATTGAGTTCGATACTTACTTCCACCAGTTCTCTAAAGACCACCGACCGGCGCTTGCGCCGCGTTTTACCTGTTCGCCTCGGTTAGTCGGGTATTGAGGGGGACCCATGGGTTTACCATGTAAGCGGGTTTTCACGGTTATAAAAAATGACAAGTGGAAAACTCTATAAAAATTCAGTATTTTTGTATGTGTGTGTATATGTGTCAACATACATGAGAGAACATACATGAGAGAGAGAGAAAAATTCTTAAATTGGATAGTGAAATTGAAGGCAAATATATACATGTTGTACAAATTCAAGTCATCTAGTAGTAACAATCATGAGGCATCTTGTAATATTTATTTAATGATGACTTAACTAGAAACGTGTTGAATAATGAGGGTATTGTATGAATTGCAACATGAATTAACGTAGTATTTGTGTTTGGAATCACTAGATTAGCAAGTATGTGGGTGTAATCAAAGTAATTCTTAATTTTGAATGAAGATTGTTAACTGGTATGAAGTGGGTTTTCAATACGGGGAATCCACTTCGGAGTACTTTTGACTAAAATGGTTATAAGTAAGCTTGAATGTATCTATGTAATGATTATGGAATGGATGGTACTTATTAAATAAGAAAATGGTGTATGATGCTTTGAGTTAGGAAGGTTAGCATGAATTACTTGTACATTGTACCTTATATTGTGTATGCATACCAAGTTTGATGAAATGCCTAGGTAACAATAATAGATGGAATTGTATGCATATAAGGGGTGAAAATGTGTGGAATGTGATAATGATGAAAATAACAGTGGATTAGCATAAGGAATGTGTTTTAGATGGAATACATGTGGGAATTTAGTTTGACGAATGATTTGGTAAGAAGCATGCATTAAGTTATTATACTCTATGCTTTGAAGGTGTGATGCACACCATAGGATGGATTAATTGCTTGATTGTGCTTAGCAAATATATATGTGTACTAAATAAGAAGCGTATGAACTTACTAGCAAGTAAGGATGGTAGAGTTATGTTAATTGGCTAACTTTGGGTATTGAAGTTAATTGTAGAATTTTGTGAAGTACTAGTATGGATGGAATTTATTATATATACATGTATGTATTCAACTAAGTGATCACATGTTTGTATGTGTTCTACAATATGAATATGAAATGCATATGGTGTGGTGGTCATGTGATAGCATGACCAGATGAGCATATGTTTCTAAAGTGTAAGTTAGTATGTTTAATAGTTGACTTTCTGAAAAGCCAACGAATGTAGGAATGATATCGTAGGCTTTCTAACATGAATTTAATATTTGGTAGATTATGTGGTGTTTATTAGATTAATATGTGTTATACATGATGATATGTGAGATTGTATGGGTTTGAGATGATATGATTGTAAATCTAGGCCTTGTGCTTGTTAGAATTAACTAACGAAAGTCAATGTAAGATATGAGTTGAAAATGAATGTAATTATGATTGTGGTTGAATGTTAATAATGTGGTAAACATTATGAAAGAATATGAATCATGTCAAGATGGACCAATGCATGGAAGGCTAAAGGGTCAAGAGAAGACAAAGAAACTAGCATGAACATGGTTGGATTGAGGTAAGTGATTCCCAAACTCAATTTATTGTTAAGCATTGAAGTTTTATATGCAAGAGTAAAGGAAATCATGAAACGATGGATATGTAATTGTAGTACCAGGGTGGGTAATGTCGTAGTGGGTTAATTGTGGTTTAGCTATGAATAGAACCATGGTAGAAGAAAACGGGTCAAAAACTAGAAATTAGGGTAATAAGATGTGGATTTTGGATGTTGGGGTATGAGGATTAGTGTTAGGATGATTTGGGGGCTTAGAAAGTAGTGTAATAAGATCTGGAATTTTAACTTGTCACACCCAACCGATAGCGAAAACATCGGGACGGAACGAAATAGATTGCTCGGGACATCACAACTTGCTAAATGTAGCAATAATTCATTAAACTCAAATTGCATTGATAGCTTAATGGTACATTGTCTTGCAATATATATTAAAATAGCTGTCAACACATAAAGTATTAGTGAGCATACAAGTTTTGACTATTAGCATAGATAGAAAAGTTGACATCAATCCTACATGGCATAAAAATATACTTAAGGCATAAAAAACATAACATAACTAGCATGCATTAAATATAGGTCAAACCAATTGTGTCCACAAAGTTGCGTATTTTGTCACTGAAGCAAACAAAACCTTGATTGAATGACTTAGCATAGAACCATCCTAAGGACGGAGTGCGCCTACTATAGCACTATACATATTAAGGTTGGCTCATGACGTTAGTGACAAATATTTGTGCAAAAAAGGCTTCTAGCATGTATTTATCCTAAGCACATCATTTAAGCATGTATAAACGGATTGATTGATTTGAGTAATTTATATTATGATTTTGATAAAATTGTACATATTGCACCCAAAATTGTATAAAATGTAAAATGGGATCATGTAAACTCACGATTTGCTAGAAAGTCCCGCGATAATGAGTTGATGCGATTTTGAGTTTTGGAAACACCGAGTTATCCTATAAGGATAAACGAGGCGTATAACTTCGATAGATTTTATATTAGGAATGTGTATATGCTTATCTTAGTATAAAAATTACATAAAAGTTATCTTGTTCAAACACTCAAATTGGACACCATGATTATGTGTTTTTCATAGGCACAAGTTCACCTATTGGAAGTCCAAATATGAGAAATATTCATCTAAGATAATATAACGATAACTCTTTATCATCAATCCATGAATTGGTTAGTGTTTAGGATTCGGTTTTTAGGATTATATTATAGGTATATATTTATGTATCATAATCATACGATCAAGCACTATCATGTAAAGGTCAAGCAAGGAGGTAAGATGATTTTCATCCATTAAACCTCATTATATGATTCATCAAAGAAAAAAATCATCAACTTAGTGATGATTTCGGTTGGTCATGAATATGATTAAAATGTAAAAGCATAAAATTTGCTAAGTAGCCAAATAAGAACAATCCGGACGTGTACATACTCTACATGACAAATGTTGGAGACGGGGTGGGGTTGGCTTACTTTGATTTCTTGGAAACTACTTAGATGAATATCTAACTTATGAAATAAACAAGTGAAGTAGGTGAAATCATAGTTGGAGAACCAAGGTTCCATTGTTCACACCTCACCAAAACACAAGTCTTTCAACATTGAAGGTTGAAGGCTTGGATGGTTTCAACAGTTTGTAGGTCACTTGGGACCTTTAGGGCAGAAAGTTTTGGAGGTTATAAACCTCACAACTTCTGGAAATTTACCATAACACAAGTTCTTCAACATGAATTTAGTTGGGATCAAGGTTTGGAGCACTATTTCCATAAGAAGAATATAACAAGAGCAAGCTGTAAAAGTTTGTAAAAACAGAGAATGTATCCATCATGTACATCAATTTTGAGTTGTACCACCTTGTTACACCATGGTGAACCTTGGGTAACAATCCTTGATGTTGTCCAGGAGGTTAGAAGTAGGAATTCATGAAGAAGAGAAAGGAAAAATGGGTTGAAAGCTCACTTTTAGACTTGAATACAATCTACCCAAAACTTGTAATACCAGATTCTTGAGAGTGTTTTGAGAGTGATTATAGTGTGGGAAAAGTGAAATGAAGGTGTGGGATGTTTGGTTATATAGTGATTGATTAGGGTTAGTGTTTTAATGAAATGGAAGGTGATTAGAGAGGTGAATGGGGGTGAAAAGGATGAAATCCGGTTGGCCAAAACAATATTTTGCGGATTAAGGCTCCTAGCGTCACGCGGTGAGGGAGTCTTTAAGGATCGCGCGACACGGCGTTTTGAGTTTACAAAACTTGTTGATTTTTTTCAAGTTTGAACACTGTACTTGTATTTGATGTTATTTTATGTCATAAACTTACATTTTTGCATGTTTCCAAGTATAGGAAGTGTACGCAAATATGTGACAGTTGTCGTGCATGCAAGAATGATAATTTGAATGTATGATAAGCCTCGATTTCGCATATAAACATGTATTTAATGATGGCTCGAATAACACATAAGTATGGATGTAACACGTGTATATAAAATATGAATTTCCATTTTGAATGAAGTCTCGGATTACAAGATTGGAATGAAGTATGAATACAAACTTCTTAAAAATAGAAACATGAAAAATAGGGAACGTTACATAATTCTTGTTCCACATATGGTTTCTCTTTACTGTGATCGTTTGTTTGTTTGACATGTATAACAGTTACAAGGTTATTCGTTTGATTAAGAATTATATATTTGGTTTGAAATACGATATAATCATTTGAACAAATCGTCATTATATTAAAAATAAAATTACTTTAAAGTATTGTTTTTCAATGGATTGCTTTCATATAAACTAGATGCTAATCTCTTCCTCTTTAACTTTAAGATTTTCTTTCATTTCTTTTTCAGCAATCCTTCGACTAATCTGAATTTGGCGAACAGATTCCGCAATTAAGATATGAAATTTTGGAGCAACCTTATTTGTCGAGGTGACATTTAAACCTTCTTTCTTTAAAGCCCTTGAAACATGCTTTTCCGCCTTCTGGTAATGACTGGCACACAGAGATGGAACAGTGCATTTAAGAACAGTTTTCCCACAAATTATTGGTCCTGCTTGTAAGCTGATGAAGAAAATAAATCTAAATGAATATGTTCTAACCGTTAAAAAAGTTATTTAAACAGGCTTCCAAAGTGCCTAAACTATAGGGATAACTTATAAGTTGGTCACTTGTTGGCGTATTCATGCATAAAAAATAATGACAATGAAAACCCTGGAAATAATAAACATCTAGCATGGAGATAAAGCACCAAAATTCAAAACTTGCAGAATACTCAAAAAGCATTTACATTATTTATTACTAATCACTTGAGGTAAAACTTTGAAAATTGTTGCAAATGTTTCTTGATATGGTTTCTCCTTAATACTAAAATAAGTATATCCGTATCAATTTAGAGGCCATAATTATGCTTCACCTTTGATATGTTAGATATGAGAGTAATCATCGACATGGAAAACAATGTGTCATATAATATAGAAAAGAAGAAATAAAATATACCTTTGGACGACGTAATTGCACCTCATGTATAGTGTCTGTTTAGAATCAGAGAGTATATGAGCATGACAAAACTTGGTTAACGCCATGGCTTTGCTTTTACATCCACGAACAGCACACCAACTAAACTCCAACTCAGAATTAACATCATCATCATCGTCATTCGTTTCTCTAAGCGGACTCTTCCCGTAGGACCAATAATACCTTCTGTACTTCCGCTTGAGCTCGTCCATCATGCACCAGTAATGATCTCTGTAAACCCTACCCAACTGCTTCAATCTTCGACATCGCCGTTTCACTACTCCTTCACGATACAACACCGACAGAACCACATCTTCATCAACCTCCGTAGCACCACCCATGGATGTAATGGAATCAGGCATTTGATTGTTCATTGGAGATAGACTTCATGTCATGATTTGATTTTTCGAAGCCTTTTAAGGTAAAACCATCAAGGTTTAAAAACATGGCAAAAGATGGTTGTTAGGGTAGGTAGATGTAAAATTATATAATGTATTCAGACACTTTTCAGATCATTACACAAATGGTAATGATTTTAATTTGAAATATTTTATATCAAATATCTCTTTCTTTTAGCCGACTCTCCTATAATCAAAAATGTCTCATTATTTTTATTTCATATCTAAATAAAAAATTTACTTAAATGCTAAATAAAATACTACCTACTAATAAAAAGTAGAAAAACAAAAATCTAAGAATTATCAATTACTATTTATTACTAAAAAAATCAAATAATTAATAAATAAAATATTACTATACATAAAACAAATACCTAAAATTTTGAGTTACTATTTATCACAACTTTTGTAATAATAATATTAATATAATAAAAATTAATAAATATAATAATAATAATAATAATAATTCATGGAATTTAGAAATTCAAGATTTCATGTCATGATGTGATTTTTGGAATCCTTTTAAAGTAAAACCACCAAGGTTTAAAAGAGGGCAAAAGGTGGTTGTCAGGATAGGTAGATGTGTAATTATATAATGTATTTCGACCCTTTTCAGATCATTACACAAATGGTAATGATTTAATTTGAAATTATTCATATTAAATATCTCTTTCTTGTAGCCGACTCTCCTATAATAAGAAATGTCTTGTCATTATTTTTATTTCATATCAAACTAAAAACGTTAACTTAAATGCTAAATAAAATACTACCAATTAATAGAAAATCAAATCATTAATAAATAAAATATTACTAAACATAAAAACAAATACCTAAAAATTTTGGGTTATTATTAATCACAAGATTGTAATCAGAAGAATAATAATTCATTGAATTTAAGTATGCAAAAGAAAGCACTAATTTGGCATGCAAATGGGGATACAAAGGTGTTAAGGCTAACGAAACTCTTTTTGGTAATCACAATACTCTGTTTAATATATATAGTTACTACTCAAAATATGCATCTTATTTTAAGATCTCAACATGAGTTCTTAACATTTATAGCCGATGAACAATGATGTTATAAAATTAGCCTGCAAAAGTGGTGCAATACTTTTATAACAAAAAACATTGAAGCATAATATATATTGATAACAGAAATCAATTTTAATCAAATCATCACTATATTGTAAGATTAAATATATTATATTTATAATATTTAATTATATACTCATTATAATCATTTATATTATATTAGATTAAAATAATATTAATCCTATTATATATTAGTTGGTAATTGTTGATGGATCATATTACTCTTATTAACTAATTAGGGTTTCCTTCTGGGTGTATATATAAGGAGATGATTAGAGAGGTTTAGGGTTAGACAATTACAATAACATCATCATCAAAGTCGCCACCCTCTGCACCTCTCTCTCCATAACCATAATCGAATTTATCCCTAGTTCGGTTATCACCATCATAATCTTACACCCTAAGAAGGAACCAGATCACACTAACAAAGATGTCGAACTCCATGGCTGCGTCGACTGGATTCTCTGCTGGCATGTCTGCCGTCACAGGTATTTCATTCGTGTTTTCCATTATGTTTAAACAGAACTGATCAACATGTGGTATCATAGCATATGTTCATAAATCAGTTCTGTTTTGAATCCATGGGATAAAAAATCTGGAAAACAGAATTTTGAAAACCTAATAATAATTCGAAATCACTGTTTCAAAATCACATAACTTGTTAGTTAAAAATTAGGATTTTATGATTTTAATGTTTAATCACATCTGAAATGCCACTGTTCCGAAATCTGCATAATATGTTAAAGTTTCAGTTTTCTTCCAGAACTTGGTTTTATTTTTTTAGGGTTCATCACATGTTCTTATGAAATTCGAAGAAATTCCTATATTTTGGAATGTAATTCAGATTATTGGGTGTTTTTTCTTGGTTTTGATCTATTTTATCTAATTAGAACTTTTCGAAATCTGTTATTGTTATATAAGGATATAATTTTCGAAATAATTAGATAAACTAAATTGACATTAAAAAGGAAGAAGATATTCCATAATCCATTAATTTTCTAATTTCAAAACTTATCACAACTAACTGCCATGATTAGAGAATTCGAAATCTTGGAGAACAATTTCGGATGGATCAAAGATCTATTCGAGATGCCCATCTCGAACTAACTCGAGTCTCAATAGAGATCCATTGGAGATGAACATCTCAAACTAATTCAAGTCTGTCTCATCAGATATCCATTCGAGATGCCTCATCTCGGACTAATCCGAAACTCATCCGAGATGCCAATCTCGAACTAATCTGAAACTCATCCGAGATGGCCATCTCGGACTAATTCGAGACTCATCCGAGATCACCATCTCGGACTAATTCGAGTCTCATCTGAGATCACCATCTCGGACTTATTCGAGTCTCATCCGAGATCACCATCTCGGACTAATTCGAAACTCATCCGAGATGCCTATCTCGGACTAATTCGAGTCTCATCCGAAATCCAAGATTTTATCCGAAATCTCATTACTATATTAGGCTATTATTGTGAACTAAATTTCAGCTTAGGGTTTCGCCCCGAACCCCGTGCGGGGACACACTGTTCCCCTCCATCCCTCAGGGGGTTTTGCTATTAAATAAATGGTTTTATAAATACTTAATTAATCATAAACAGATAACCTTTTACAAAACCAAATAGTTTAACTTGAATGAGCTTCTGATGTATCACTTCTGCCAAAGGTGATTTGATGCATCTATTTATTGTTCAAGTATTATAAAAGCTATGTTAATTATGCATAATAAACGTGAATGTCTTATTTCTGGCCAAAGCTGATCTAATTCATTCATGTCTAGCATACTTAACAAGTACATATTAAAGTGATTGTCTCATTTCTGGCCAAAGCTGATTTGTCACAATTACTTTGCACACATACTAAGATGATTACACTTCTGGCCAAAGCTGATTTGTCTTCATTTAAGTAGAATTTTAACTAAGTCTATTATTTTTATGTTAGTAATAGACAATATCACAGCTTCATAATTAAATGGCCATTACTTATGCCTGCCTTAGTGTAACTTGCCCTTAGATCACATTAAGACTTCTTTTCTTAGTATCAAAATTTGCTTATATTATTTTCACTATCAGCGCCCAATTCGGGATTCCACCATTGATTGGTGATAACTTTGCTATATGGAAAGACTCTCTCATGATTACTCTTGCATTGCTGGATTTCAATTACGCTTTAAGAGAGAATAGGCCTGAAGACTTTACTCCTCAGAGTACCGCTACTGAGCAGTTGGCTCATGAAAAATGAACTAGGTGTAACCGCATGTCTCTCGTGTTCATGAAGCAGTCCATAAGCAATGCAATTTGAATAGCCATTCCTGATTCAAGGGAACGTCTAAAGCATACATTAGTATTCTAATCCTCAAGCTGGTGACTACTAAGTATGATGGGAGAAGCGGCATCCGTGAACACATCATGATGATGAACGACATGGCCCATAAGCTCAAGGGATTAGACATAGCGATTAGTGATGGTTTTCTTGTTTCATTTCATCATGACTTCGCTTCCTTCGTTCTATGAAGCATTCAAGATCAATTACAACACTCAGAAAGAAAAATGGCAAATAATACCTTCTATACTTCCGCTTGAGCTCGTCCATCATGCACCAGTAATGATCTCTGTTAACCCTACCCAATTGCTTCAATCTTCGACATCGCCGTTTCACTACTCCTTCAGGACACAACACCGACGGAACCACATCTTCATCAACCTCCGTAGCACCGCCCATGGATGTAATGGAATCAGGCATTTGATTATCCATCGGAGATAGACTTCATGTCATGATTTGATTTTTTCGGACCTTTTAAGGTAAAACCATCAAGGTTTAAAAAATGGCAAAAGGTGGTTGTCAAGGCAGGTAAATGTGAAATTATATAATGTATTCGGACACTTTTCAGATCATTACACAAATGATAATGATTTTAATTTGAAATATTTTATATCAAATATCTCTTTCTTTTAGTCGACTCTTCTATAATCAAAAATGTCTCGTCATTATTTTTTCCATATCTAGCTAAAAGATTTAACTTAAATGCTAAATAAAATACTACCTACTAATAAAAAGTAGAAAAACAATGATCTAAGAATTATCAATTACTATTTGTTACTAAAAAATCAAATAATTAATAAATAAAATATTACTATACATAAAAACAAATACCTAAAAAGAAATGCTAAATAAAATATTACTATACATAAAAATCAAATATCTCTTTGTTGTAGCCGACTCTCATATAATAAGAAATGTCTTGTCATTATTTTTATTTCATATCAAACTAAAAACATTAACTTAAATGCTAAATAAAATACTACCAATAATAGAAAATAGAAAAACAAATATCTAAGAATTATCAATTACTATTTATTACTAAAAATTCAAATCATTAGTAAATAAAATATTAGTAAGCATAAAAACAAATACCTAAAATTTTGGGTTACTATTAATCACAATTTTGTAATCCTAAGAATAATAAGTATTGGAATTTAGGTATGCAAAAGAAAGCACTAATTTGGCATGCAAATGGGGATACAAAGGTGTAAGGCGAACGAAACTCTTTCAGGTCATCACAATACTCTGTTTAATATATTTTTACTACTCATTAATTATGCATCTTATTTTGAGATCTCAACATGAGTTCTTAACGTTTATAGCTGATGAACAATGATGTTAACAAATTAGTATGCAAAAGTGGTGCAATACTCTTATAACAACAAACATTGAAGCATAATATATTTCGATAACGGAAATCAATTTTAATCAAATCAACACTCTATGATATCTATCACAATGATATTTGTGGTTATTTACATCTATAGATGATTACTTCGAATCAAGAATGCCTATTGTGATGAAGCGAATCGCACAAGGAGGAATACGGCTGTGGATGGTTTTAAATCGGTCTTGGGAGCTCAAATTCAGTGGAAGATGATGCATTAGTTGCTACGTGATTTATTTGCCCAATTCAAACATGTATTATTATTAGTCGACATACACAATTTTTATGTGTTCTCTAACATGCACAGTTAACTAAGTTGATTTAGATCTATAGCGTCATTCGACTTTATAATAACATTATAGCCTATAGTTTATCTTTATTAGTTTTCAAGTTTACATTTGTATTAGAATCAAAACATGATACATAAAGTTGTTTGATGGGATTTTAATTAGTTTATTTTTAAACTCAAAATTGGTTCATGGATTCACACTATTGGTAGGTAGACACCCTAACCTCTTCTAATAATAATAATCCAAGAATCTGACGCTCATTGTGTAGATTTCATACATCAGATGACTTGGACAACTTTTCTAAATCGTTTAAGGGATCACAATCAAATTAAAGTATTTCATGGATATACCGTATACGTATACGGATTCAATACATAGCATAGAACAAGATATTCTTTAAAAAATAGAAGTATTTGTGTCCACAATCCACCTCCCGTGGGTGCCACTACACAATGACAATGAGCTAATTGAAAAATCATTAAACACTTATTTGATCATAGATGTATAACGAACAAGTATGAGCTAAATCAATATCAACTCAAACTCGAGCCAATAACAATACAAATTAAGTTAAGGCTACCTCCAGGCTACAGCTCCCTATGCTAGAGTTGCGTACGTAAGAGACCAGAATGCGAGATGAAGGGTGTACTTGTGTGGTAACCAACCAACGATATGGCTGTAAGGCAACCGACAACGAGACAAGAACAAAACAAAGAATCATAACATTTATTTAGCCGCCCCTTATAATCTTCAGGGTTGTCGAATCCTCAATTTTTTAGGCAGGGATGAGTAGAAAAAAAAGGCCCCTATAATATATTTGTATTAGAGATTGTACACTATGCTATATTGGTGTTTTATGCATGCAATGGTCGTACAAAAGCATTTAATTTAAATATTATAAATTAGCAATTTACTTATGCTTAGGGGTGTTGTACCTAATGCTTGGAGTGTTTTTTTTAAATTGATTTTTATAGTTTTAGTCCAAAAGTATTTGATAAATTACTTTAAACCAAAACTATTTGAATAAATAGTTTTAATCCAAAACTTTTCATTTTTTGCAATTTAACCTCACAATTATTATTTTATTTTCAAATTTGGTTCCTTAAACTTTTGAGCTTTCGCAAATTTATTGTTTTACGCTTCGTTCTAAATTTGCGAGTTAACATGGCGCAACGTGTGTGTAGGATTTAAGGTTTTACGCGTTTTAAGTTTTGCGTCGTAACACAACACAACGTGTCTGTGTGATTCGACGTTTTAACATCATCTATTTTTTACCCGTTTGGCAGGTTCGTCATAAAGTGTGGATCCTAGATCGACTTAGTTATTATTTTCTATGTTTTACGTTTAAGTATACTTTTTTCGCATTAACACGCTGCAAATTCAATGTTAGTTGTCGCTCGCGATGATGTGACATTGATGCTATTTAACACAGTTTTATGCCCCCGTCGCAACACGAGGTGCTTAATACTAGTTTAGATATAAAGACCATCACACAGTGCAAAAAAGGGAAGAAAGAACAGATGTAAGGCTTGCACCGAGAACCTAACAAAGGCCAGTACCAACTAATTTACTTTAAGCTCTTGTTAACCTTCTCCGCACCAAATATTTTATATACAATTCACATATATATTTTTTTATAAATTTCGGGCCCTCCCATAGAGAGTGGGCTTGGGCGGTCACCCCCTCGCCTCTCCTCCGGACAGGCCCTGAAAATTTTGAACTGTATTATTTGAGCTTGTTAACAAGTGAGTTACCTTCAAAACGAGCTAACTCGAAAGTAGTTTGAGTTGAATTTAATCGAGTTTTAATGAGCTAATTGATGAGCAAATTATGATTCATTTGCGAGCTATGAGTAGGAACGAGTATTTCGTACTGGGTAACGGTACCGGTAACCGGTACCGTACCCATTTTCCTCGTTTTTCGATACCGGCACGATATCGATACGGCACGATATCGATACCGGTATTTACGGGTAAAACACCGATAAATACCGATGCTTTCTACTGAACAAATACCATGTTCATCCCTAGCTACGAATTATTTGTCAAGTCATATTTTAATGTATACATACACACTAATAATCGACTTTGTGTATTCTTGACCATATAGTGTAAATAGTTGATGTTTTTTTTTCATTCCATTTTTCAATATTTTCAAAAAATAACTTTTCATATTACTCTTACTCCGTTGACTCTAAATAATTTCCAAAAAAACTTTTATAAGGTTAGTTATAAGAGTGATAGTGTTGTCAATCGTATCATCTACCTATTATACTCATAGTTGTCGATTAAACATTTTATCGACAACCTGCTTACAACTCAATAACCCGCTTACAACTCGTCAACATTGGAGGGAGATGGTCCAAAAAATCTTGCGCCTACACAATGGACCATACCCTCAACAACGAAATAACAAGGATAACCTGCATGCAACATGCAATGGTGCCCTTCGTGGAACCAACAGGTCACACAATGAACCTTGCGCACTCAGCGCAACGGTAAGTTAGACCAACACCAATAGATCACACAATGAAGCTTGCGCACTCAGCGCAACGGTAAATTAGACCAACGCCAATAGGTCACACAATGAACCTTGCACACTCAGCGCAACGGTAAATTAGACCAACACCAATAGGCCACACAATGAATCTTGTACACTCAGCGCAACGGTAAATTAGACCAACATGAATAGGTCACACAACGAGCCTTGTGTATTTGCACAACGGCAAGTTAGACTTACACGCGCAGGCTACTAGACCTTGCGCAGAGCATACAACCCTCTAGTCATAAATCCTAAAACCTTGCAAGGACAAGACAAACATGAGAGCACCTCATAGTCTTGTAGACAAAAGGATTTATCCATGCTGCTCTGTGCTGGCGGGAAAAACTGACAGCCTCACGGAAGGGGTGAGCACTAAGAGGTGTTGACCATACTTAAGGGTGTAGAGTAGAAGAGGTGTGAGGAATGGTTGCTCGGCAGGTTGCGTCTGATAGTGTTAAATGAATAGTGACATAGACACCAGACTGTACACCAACCATATCTACGCCAGTGACTGTTCCACCTTCTCCACTTTCGGTTGGTAGCAGGTTCGACGCCAGAGATGTCCATCTTTACTGTCTGTACACGTGGCACCATTCAATGCCCGACATACTACACCTCCTGACAGAGGACATTAATTTCCTTACAGGAACATTTAATGTCTGACACAGAGGGACAAAATGGATGTCTCTGGTCGCTTGGGTCGGGCCCAAGACCCATCAGCCCATTTCCCGAGCCCACTTACTTTCGGCTATAAAATAAGTATCAAACCACCGGGTAAAGTCAAGAGTTATCATCTACAATCTCTTGCAACCACATTTACAAGCATTCTCGGTTATTACTTGCAACGACCCCATACTTATTCTCACACCAGCTTGTGTGGTCACGGAAAATCACCATTTTCTCCGTGACGAGGCTAACGGCGCTGTTCGTCTTGCAGATCAGTCTGAGTGAGATTACCCTAAGAAACGAGCGAAGTGCTACCCCTTGTGTGCAGAAACACCCTGGTTGTAACATATATATCCCCGGATATCCCTAGGTTCAACTGGTGCTTCTTCATTGACGTCATCCGCTATTTCTTTTCTCTTTCTCATCAACTTTTTCGTTTTCGTCTTTTCGTAAACTTCACGTCCTAATGGCTGACTTACCATCCTACACTCCACGGGGTCCTCGAGCAGAAGGCAAGAACCCGGTTCATGCCTCTTGAATCGACGGACTAGTGGAAGAAGATTCTTCTGAAAACGTCGGGGTTCGTCATGACTCCGGGCGAGTAAACGTTCCGATTACCCTCGTAGCTCAACTGGAGACTCCTTTTGTACCACTCACGTGATTTTACCACGGGTGAGACCCCGGCGTCTTGGTACATTAAGTCTCAGACGGCCTTAAACGCCATCTACGCGCAGCTCTGCGCACAAGCAAGCACTCATGCTGCCCCAATGCAGCCCGCTGCTCAGGTGCACGTTTCACCTGCACCGAGAATATTAACTACGACTCACCAGCTGCGGCGAGCGTACCATCCGAGCTCCGTACACAAGAGACGGAGTATACTCAACCGCGCCTAGACCTGAGTCTCACTCTCTTAGGCGAGCAATCGTTCACTCGCGGTTGGGCCCGCGCCCCCAAGGGGAGCGGTACACCCAGCGTGAGGAAGACAAAACCTATGGCGAAGGTGATAGCGCCATCGTTTTTCACCAGCTGCCAAAGAGTCATGTTGCATACAGATCCCTCCACGGGTGGCTACAACCAGAAAGCGGAATATAATTATAACTTGATCTACCAGCCGGCTGAATCGGCCGAACACTCCAAATTTACAAGGAGATAGCGCTCGCACCATTGGAGCGTGCAAAACTTCCCTCCAATGTCGGGAAATACAACGGGTTGACGGACCCGGATGACCACCCCTACGTCTCTTTACAGGCGCATGGTTGATTGGGGCTGGACGTCTGCCTATGTGGTGTCACATGTTTGTCCTAAACCCTCATAGGCGCTGCACGCCTATGGTTCGACAATTTTCCCACGGGCAAGCTCGCATCTTGGAACGAATTTAAAAGACAAGTTTCTGACGCAATTCAGCCAACAGCGGCGTTACGTCAGAGACTCTTCTGACGTAATGAACATCTGGCAGCGTGACGATGAAAGTCTTGAAGACTTCATCACCCGCTATAATAAAGAGGTGTTGGAGATAGGGGACGTGCATGAAGATTTGATTCGTGCACAGTTCAAATATGCCTACGCTGTGACGAGATGATCAAAGTCTTGTCAGGAACTACAGGCCTCCCCAAGAGTTGGGAGAAACTTATGGTCGCGGCAAAGGTCTACGCGCTGACAGAGCGCAACCTCAATAATAGTAGACCTCCCTACCTCTTCACCGCTCCCAAGACATGAGCAGAAGTTTTGGGAAGAAGAATAAAGGGTGGAGGGATCACAGCTAGAACCCACCCCACACATCGGTCGACGCACACGGCGACCATCAATAAACTCTCTACTCAGCGAGCAATAAAGCAAGATAATCGCGACCGCAGTGGACCCCACTGACGAAGAAGCCGGCAAAGGTCCTCAGTACGAAGACCATCAGTTCAAGCAACCGGCGCTGATGCGCAATAAGAAAGGTCAAGACCCCAACCTTTTCTGAGATTATCATAAAGATACGGGGCACACAACTGATAATTGCATCTCCTTGCGCATGGAGATTGAAAAAGCACTTAAAAGTGGGAATCTCACCCACTTATTGCAAAATGTGCGCAAGGAGGTACGCCAAATCACTCTAGGCGGCGAGGGCCCGAGTAATAAAAAGTTGCAGTCTGTTAATATGATCCAAGGTGGCCATCACGCAAGTGCATCCACCAGAAGAGTTGCGCACCTCACTTGCGCGAACAGCAGGTCATTTTCCCCGTAATTCCCGGGGGCCCACAAGAGGATCGACCGGTCGTGATAACTGGCATTTTCGGCCATCATCGCACCGACTATATGTTCATAAACCCGGGAGCTCTATGGACATAATCTACGAACAGTGCTTCCAGCATCTAGACCCAACGGACAAGGCGCGCTTAGAGCCGATGGATTTCCCACTCACTAGTTTCTGCAATGAGGCCGTTTTTCCTCTAGGCAAATTTCTTTTCCTGTAACTCTTCCCGACGAAAGACACTCCCGCACGGTCTCGTAAACTTCATGGTCATGCCCGCAACCTCGCGCCATGCGTATTACTAGGCCGGCGAGCTCAACGGGAGTTTAGCATGATCACTTCTGCCCCTCACGCCCCTGCGGTTTCCCCACAGAAACCGGTGTGGCCATTATGTACGCCAAGAAGGAAATCATGTCCATTGACGAGGAACAACCGATGAAACAACCAAAGCCATCATCCAACGGTGAACTAGATAAATGGGTACTGAATAACAAGTACCAGGAACAGATAGTCCTGTTAGGACCCGCAATGACCCCCGCAGTCAAAGCGCGGTTGAAGCAACTGTTGTTCCCCAATTTGGATATTTTTGCATGGTCACCAGCGGATATGACTGGGGTGCCAAGGGACATAGCTGAGCACGCGCTGTACACATTCCCTTCAGTACAGCCCATCGTTCAGAAAAAGCGCAGCTTCGGTCCAGAAAAGACCCGCCCTGAACAAGCAAGTGTCAGAGCTTCTCCAAGCAGGAATCGACAAAAAGGTGGACTCCCTCGCTTCATTTAGGTGGAAATGCTTCCTCGATTGCTACAAAGGCTACCACCAAATCTAAATGAAGAAAGAGGATGAAGATAAAACTGCTTTCCGAACCGACAAAGGGAATTTTGGTTATAAAAAATGCCTTTCGGATTGCGCAACGCTGGAGCCACCTACCAACGTTTAATGGACCATGTCTTCGGGGACGATATTAGCGAAACTGTGGAAGTGTACATTAATGACCTCGTCATCATGAGCTCGGATGAAGAGAAGATGCTGGCAAACGTCCAAAAGACGTTTACATCTTTGCGCAAGGCAAACTTGAAGCTGAAACCCCAACAAGTGTTCTTTTGGAATGGAAGAAGGCAAATTCCATAGGATTCATCGTCACGCGCGATGGCTTCAAAGTGAATCCCGATAAAGTGGAAGCTATTCAGCGTAAGCCATCACCCTCAACTATCAAAGAAATGCAACAGTTGGCGGGGCGGTCTGGGTGCGCTGAATAGGTTCCTAGCCAACCACACAATGAAATCCTTTCCATTTATCAGCACCTTGCAGAACTGTGTGAAGCAAAACAAGTTTCAGTGGACTCCGGATGCAGAGAAAGCCTTCACCCAAATGAAGGAGTGCTTAATCCAGCTACCAACGCTCACAGCACCGCCAGAAGAGCGAGCTATTGATACTTTACCTTTCCGCATCAGATATCGCTCTGGAGTAGTCCTGCTAGTAGAGCGTCAGGAGTTTAAACTCCGATCTACTACGTTAACAAGATGCTTATTGACCCAGAGAAACGATATCCCATGATGGAAAAGCTTGATCTAGCTTTTGTCCAGCCTCCCGACGGTTGAGTCGGTATTTTTCTGGCCATGTGATAACAGTTCTCTCGAACTATCCTTGGGCCAAATTTTGTCGAAACTGGATATCTCTGGCCGTCTATCAAAATGGGCGATTGAGCTTGGTGGACACAACATTGTGTATAAACCACGCCCAACAATAAAGGGCCAGATATTAGCCGATTTATTGCGGAAGGTACCGCAGATTAAAGCACAAGAGTGCAAAGCTGTACAGAACCTAACACCATTTACAGATGACCGCCTTGGATACTTCACACAGATGGTGCATCTAACGATGATGGCGCAGGGCAGGCCTTCACTTAATAAGCCCCGACAATCAAGAGTTCACTTACACCATCAGGTTGGATTTCAAAAGTACCAATAATGAAGCTGAGTACGAAGCGTTCCTGGCAGGTCTTCGGTTGGCAATCAAAATGGGCGCACAGAATTTGGAGGCAAACGCCACTCTCTTTTAGTCGCAGGTCAGGTCAACGATCTATATGACGCAAAGGGCGAGACGATGGCATTGTATCTAGAATAGGCGCAAGCCTTAATAACCAAATTCCAACACTTCAAGATAACCCATGTCAACCGAAGTGAGAATAAGCTTGCCGACGCGCTCAGCAAATTAGCCGCTACAAGCTTTAAGCACCTCGCGCGTGAGCTGCGCATTGAGGTACTCAAAAACCCTTCTATTCCTTTGCGCCAAGTCAACATCATTGAAGTGGGAAATCGTCCTAGATGTCCCCCATAATAATGTTCTTGCAACATGGGACCCTACCCGGAAACAAAGCGGAAGCAAGGAAGGTCCAGAAAAAGGCACTCAACTACGAAATGGCAGATGGTATCCTATACCTGAATTCATACCTGGGACCGCTCTCTGCTTGCGTCAATCCGCAAGATGCGCAGTACTTGATCCTCGAAATACATGAAGGGTTATGCAGAATTCATGCCGGTCTGATCATGGTCGTAGCAAAGATCACGAAGCCGGTTATTATTGGCTTGGAATGCACCTAGATGCAGTCGAAACATTGCGGAAGTGCGCATCATGCCAACGCCATGATCTGAAGACATTGCGTCCCAAGAATCTTTTGATCCTGTCACAACAGCTTGGCCCTTCCAACAATGGGAAATCGATATGGTGGGACCCTTCCCAGATGCCCCAGGCGCGGTGAAGTTTATAATCGTCGCAGTTGATTACTTCACGAAATGGGTTGAAGCCAAATCCCTTGCATCCACCACAGCAACTGTAGTTTGAAAATTCATATGGGAACACATCATATGCCGTTTCGGGTTACCCCTGCGTATAGTCAGTGATAATGGCCCCAATTTTGCAGCAGAAGAACTACAGGAATGGATGAAGGAGATGCATATCGTACACGTTTTCACTTTGGTTGCGCATCCCCAAGGGAAGGCCAAGTGGAAAGCATTAACAAAAGTATTGTCGAAGGGATCAAGACAAGGTTGGAGACTGCGCGAAGAGGTTGGGTAGATGAGTTGCCGAGCATTCTTTGGGCTCATGAACCATGCCAAAAACTAGCACAGGCGAAACTCCTTTCAGCCTTGTGTATGGGATGGAGGCAGTAATTCCCGCAGAGATAGGCCTCCCATCACCACGCATGTTAGCTACGCAAACCAAAACAATGAAGAAGAGCGCAGACTTGACTTGGACTTACTAGAATAAAGGCGTGAAAACGCCGTAATCAACGATGCAAAATATAAGTCTAAGCTCAAAAAATACGACAACGCGCGAGTCCGCATATGTACCTTCTTACCTAGTGACTTTGTTCTACGCGACAATGAAGCATCTGACGCTGAACGTCCTGGAAAGTTTGCACCCAAATGGGAAGGTCCATACATTATTAATGAAGTCCTAGGAAAAGGCGCTTACACCCTTAAGCGTTTAGATGGCACAGACATACCTAGGACGTGGAATGCGCAGCAGCTAACGCGGTGCTACATGTAAATTTGCAAGTTCATTATCTTTTGTCTACTCTGTATATGGCTCTTACGCCTCATTGTGTAATAAAGAAAAGAGTTACATGATTTATTTTATCTTAATGTTTCGTTACAAATGCGCGAAACCACTTTGGGTCTACGCGAAAACACCTTGGTATACAATGACTCTTGAACTCTAGTCACTACCTATGACACGCGCATGGGAGCTGATGTTCATACACAAGTTCATTACCAGTTTCATTCGTTATACCTACACAAAGTTGGTCCTTTTCACGCAAATATTGTAACAAGGAAGAAACATTTTATTAAAGATAAAAATATTTACAAACCACGCAATGCGCGGCACAACCAAAGATCCTACAAAGATATTACATTAAGGATCCTACACTAGTCTTCATCAGCAGTGGCCTCGGCTTCTTCCAGAAATATATCCTTCAAGCGATCCCCGATGTCGTCGTGGGTGAGCGCCTCGCTCACCAATTCCGACGCTGAGATATCAAGATGGTCATACCCTTGCTGTGCTCGTCTGAAAGCAGCTCCGATATTGACCCCATAAGTGGCAGTGCGACTAGAATCCATGAAACGTCCAATGCATGAGTGACGTGTTGCGCACACTCAGCATAGCCCTGCGCGTGCCCATCATGGCCCAGCAACCACTAGCTTGGCCACTGTGCCATCTAACTCCGCAGAGTTCAGAATGGAGTTTGCGATCTGCAAATTAAAAGACAATTATGAACCATCACAGAATGATCAGGAAACAAGCGGAGTACTTACATTGACAACTCCATGTTGTTGCATCCACAACATGTTGTTGGTCAGCGACTCCACCAACGACTTGGAGATGGCGCAGGCGTCTTCAGAATCCTCCATTTTTTCTCGCCCGCCTCCACCTTGGCTTCCGCCACTCGTAGCCTGCGCTGAAGCTCAGCCTTTTCCACCAAGGCTGCTTGAAGGTCTTTCTTGGTGCTCTCCAGAGCAGCGCAAGCTTCAACCTGATTGTTCACAACAAGGTTAGCATCATAAATTACTAATATCAAAGTTAACTGAGCAGAAAGTCAAGTGGTTACCTCTTTCTGCTCACCGTGTGCGCGTTGCACACTGGCCTCTGCAGCCGCAGCAGCGGCTGCCTCCTTTTCTTTCTTCTCACGCGTTGCCTCAGCACGCAACCGGGCCAGTTCATCCCTCAAGGATTTGTTCTCCTTGTTATCCCTTTCACAAGCCTCTTTCCACAACCTGCGTTCCTCCACAAGTTTGGCATCAGAGGCTTTGGCCCGTCTCTTCCACCCTAGTGCAGCTCATTCTTCAGCTCGCTGGTGGTTTGCGTAGGCATTCTCCTTTGCCTGCACCGCAGCTTCACACGCAGCCATTTGGCTCGCTCCTTACCTAGGACCGCATTGGGCAGCCTCAAGATCTTTCTTTTGTTACAGCAAGCCCCGCCATTCACGAACAATCTTGTAAGTCACTGAGGCAGACCTTGCAGCTGCCTGGAGGTACGTGTGGTACGTGTTTTCTTGTTCTTGTTCAACAAGAACACGTACCTCCAGTGGAGAGAAAGCTCCCTTGAAAAACTCACGGCACGCCGGCCAGTGAGTGAAGTCTTCCCCTTTCTCTAACTTTCACACAGGGGTGTGGATCTCTTCAGCTTGAGCGGAGGAGTATGAACTGTATAATAATCCCCTAGAGTTTCCTCCGGGCGGATTGGAGACTCTTTGGCAGAAGGACCCCTACCTGATCCCTCCGCTTCACCACCGGGTGCCGGCTCCTCCACATGTGCCCCCTGCGGAGCGTTAGCCTGCGCACCCTCAACGGAAGCCGTTTCCACCGGCTCCGTCTCTTCCACTAAAACCGCGCCACCAGTCAGCGCACGTTCTTCCACCACCACCACCGCGGGTTCTTCCAGCACCAACCCCGGTTCCTCCACAACCACCACGGGTTCTTCAAACTCCACCCGTGATTCTTCAACAACAACCCCACGAGTGATTCCGCCACCACCCGTGTTCCCCTTCCGTTTGCGCGAGTTCTTCCACCACTACAGAAATCGCCTTAGTACCCTTACTAGAACCTTCCACCACCATGTGAGACCCCTCCCTCACCATTACTGGTTCTTCTGCCCCAGCAGCAGAGTCTTTGCCTTGATCAACAGGCGGGGACATTGGAGTATCATGGGCGCGACGCATGTGCTATATTCCACAAAAACAGGCTCGTCGCCCACTGCGCGATAACAAAGGGTCAATTATACATAGAATGAAAGATGGAAGAACAAACAACAGTTACAAAATTACATAGGGAGATCTTGGTGGTAACTGCTCCCAGACTCCCTTTCTTCCCTATCGTCCTTCGCGCAACCTTCTTAGGGGGCTGCGGGGAGAGGTCTTCCTTTGGACGCCTCTTCCGCCTAAGAGGCACCTCCGGACTGGACTCAACGTCCACTGGACTAGCAGGCATGGCGGTTGGGGTATCCCCCACCGAACCAGCAGGTTTGGCGGTCGGGATAACCACCGGCATTAGTTCGGGCTTCTTCACACCTACAGGTTCAAGACCCTCCCATGAGTCAGAGATAACCACATAAGCTTTCCAACGGTCAGAGACGAAACGCTTACCTTAGGAGGGCCTGCCTTAGGTTGAGTCACCTCCTTCTCAACTGCTGCGCTCGACCCCACGCATTTTTTCTTCTTATACTATGGGCCAATTCCCAGGTCTTTCAAAGCGCCTGTAACATGGCGGAACCACAAGTAAGAAACATGCAGAATTACCAACATTCAACAACGGGAACTTACCAATGGTAGGCACGGGGGCATCCAAATCTGCAGGCCTGGGAAGCGCAAAATTGCCCAACACCTGTGTATACCAGGTGGGCTCATCCGGGAGCAGGGCAAGCCTCTCAATCTGCCCTTCCTTCTTGTTGAAGGCTGCCAAAAACAACGGAGCCCCTACAAAAAAGAAAAAAGAGGCATGTTAGCCTACAAACAAGTCAAAAACAAAAAACACACCAACAAAATGACGGCACTTACTCAGATCCCCCTCCATGTACACCAGTCTATGCTCGCTGGGTTGGTTTCCAAACCAGACTCATACCGGCCGTCACCAGTATCCTTTCCGGTAAATGGATCGACGGAATCTCCTTCAAATCGGATACCAGATGTCCGACACTAGTATAGGGAGGGTCTCCGCCGGAATCTCAACCGGCCCCCAGAACTGCATCGACAAGGGGATGACGCCAGTCTTCACAAAAAAGAATTTTGCCTTCCAATCATGGAAGGACTTGGGGGAGAGAGCAAAATTTTCCGTGCTTGCGCACGGTGCTAAAAGAATAAAACCCCAATGAACATTGGAGTTGGTAAAAAATACGGAAGCGGTCGACGGTTGGAAGAGACCCCGTCGACCGACACAAAAACTCAAAATGCTTAATCCTCACCATTCCCATCGGACTCAACTGGGATATGTGGAAGCCGTTAAAACTGCAAAATTTCAAGAAAAAATTTGTGAAAGGCAACCGGAAGTTGCCCTCAGCAAAAAAACTCTTGGAAAAGGGTGATATAGCCGCCGGTGCATTGACAGCTGTCTCACCTTCCTCCGGAAACCAGGCACCCCAGACCGGAGGGAACTTGAGACTAGAAACCAGGCGGTCAAAAACAGGTCGGCTCATCTTGCATGCCGCAGCGGGTCGAAGCCTCAGTGGTAGAGGCAGACTCCGGACCTCTAGACGCCATAACCAGAAAAAAATTTGAAAAAAAAATTGAAGACAAAAAACAACCACGGACTCAAGAAATCACAGAGAATGTGAAGTAAGAATGTTGAAGGATGAAGAAAACCCTAACGGTTGCACCTATTTATAGTGCTCGCATTTAATGCGGTTGGAGAACGTGACACCACGTTGCCAATAACAACCAACAAGAAAACGATGCGTGGCAGGCAAGTTGCCAACGACAGTTAATATGTGCGCGTGGCCGCCACTCTCTCTGCCAATTCTTAATGAATGGCAGGCGTAAACGACTGAGTGCACGCAACAGCTATCAGACGAACTTTCAATTCCCACCTTTTTCTCACCAACCACCCTGCAACTTCAGATTGGCAGAATTTCGAATTTCAAGATCTTGATTACAAAACATTTCCTTCACACAAAAGTATTTCTCCAATCCTTGTCAAATTTTTGCCACTACAATAATAGCCATACAACAACTCTTTCAGTCCAGCACTCCTCCTACTTACCAACATGCACATAGGAGCAGCACTGGACTGGGGGGCTTGGAAGGTATGGTCCCAAAAACATTGCGCCTACGCAATGGACCATACCCTCAACAGCGAAATAACAAGGATAACCTTGCATGCATCATGAAATGGTGCACCTTCCTTGGAACCAATAGGTCACACAATGAACCTTGTGCACTCACCGCAACGATAAATTAGACCAACACCAATATGTCACACAATGAACCTTGCGCACTCAGCGCAACGGTAAATTAGACCAACACCAATAGGTCCCACAATGAACCTTGCGCACTCAGCGCAATGGTAAATTAGACCAACACCAATAGGTCACACAATGAACCTTGCGCACTCAGCGCAACGGTAAATTAGACCAATACCAATAGGTCACACAATGAACCTTGCGCACTCAGCGTACCAGTAAATTAGACCAACACCAATAGGTCACACAGTGAACCTTACGCACTCAGCGCAACAGTAAATTAGACCAACACCAATAGGTCACACAATGAACCTTGCGTCACTCAGCACAACGGTAAATTAGACCAACATCAATAGGTCACACAACGAGCCTTGTGTACTTGGCGCAGCGGCAAGTTAGACTTGCACGCGCAGGCTACTAGACCTCGGCAGAGCATACAACCCTCTAGTCATAAATCCTAAAACCTTGCAAGGATAAGACAAATATGAGAGCACCTCATAGTCTTGTAGACAAAAGGATTTATCCCTGTTGCTCTGCGCTGGCGGGAAAATACTGACAGCCTCGCAGAAGGGGTGAGCACTAAGAGGTGTTGACCATACTTAAGGGTGCACAGTGGATGAGGTGTGAGGAATGGTTGCTCGGCAGGTTGCGTCTGATAGTGTCAAATGAACAGTGACACAGACACCAGACTGTACACCAACCATATCTACTCCAGTGACTGTTCCACCTTCTCCACTTTCGACTGGTAGCAGGTCCGACGCCAGAGATCTCCATCCTTACTGTTTGTACACGTGGCACCATTCAACGCCCGACAGACTACACCTCCTGACAGAGTACATTAATTCCCCTACAGGGGACATTTAATGTCTGACAAAGAGGGATAAAAGGGATGTCTCTGGTCGCTTGGGCTGGGCCCAAGACCCATCAGCCCATCTCCGAGCCCACTAACTTTCGGCTATAAAATAAGTATTAGACCACCAGGTAAATCAAGAGTTATCATCTACAATCTCTTGCAATCACATTTACAAGCATTCTCGCTTATTACTTGCAACGACCCCATACTTATTCTCAGCCGGAGTGTGGTCACGGAGAAAACCACCCTTTCCCCATGATGAGGCTAACAGCGATGTTCCTCTTGCAGACAGCCTGAGTGAGATTACCCTGAGAGACGAGCGAAGTGCTAACCCTTGTGTGAGGAAACACCCTGGTTGTAACATATATATCCCTGGATATCCCTAAGTTCAACTGATACTTTTCTAACATGTTTGACATTTTAAAAAAAAATGGTTAAATGGGTCGTATTCTAATTGACCTGAATTTCTGCGTGTGCAAGTTAAAGCTAAAATCTTTGACATAAAAATAGTATACGTCATGTTTAAATTGCACATTTCAACCCATCAACTAGCAATCTACTAACCTGCCATACTAAACACAATTAACATTCCTTTATTCACAATAACAAAGTGTCACACCCTAACCGATGGCGAAATTATCGGGGGAACGTAATTAGATTGCTCGAGACTTCATAACACTATTTTGCGACAAGTATTTGAATATCAAGATTTCATTCATTCCTAAGCTTCAAGTACATAGTTGGAAACGAAATACAAGAAGTAACGTATTACTAGTCTATGAACATAAATTTAAGTTTGGTGCGTTTCTAGTTCTTCCTACTAGATTCTTTTCAATGCTTCATGATCACAATCCTGCAATCTATATTAAAGTAACATGTCAACACATAAAGTATTGCGAGCATACAAGTTTAAGTATACTAGCATATGTATAAACGAGTTTAACGAATTCCACATGGCAATAACGTATACTAAGGCATGACATACATATCTAGCATGCAAAACATACTTGTCAACCCAAAGTTTACCATTAGCATAATCTAATCATAACAATGAATAGACCGTTTGTTTACTTAATATGACCTCACGAATACGGGCGGTGTGTTACTCCTGTAGTGCTTATACATGTTAAGGGAGACTTGTATAAAGTTAATGACAAAGTATTGTGGAAAAACGGTTTTCTAGCATGCATGTATTTCTAGAGTATGGACGAATAAAGCATTTATGTCGGATTCGCTTGTTTGATTAGAATATTTGCATATAAGTGTTTGTGTGAGTTTTAATATGTCATATACATTGCACCCAAAAGTGATAAAACAGAAAAAGGAGGTCATGTATACTCACGGTTTTGCAAGCTTTCCAAGAAATCCGCGAGTCGTTGAGTTTGAAAGTAGAGCGCCGAAGTTATCCTACGAGGGGGAACAGAGGTGCGTGACTATTCTGAGTTGGTGAGAGTTTCGGAGTTGGAACAGAAAGTAAATGGAAGGTATACGTATAAAATACACTGAAAAGTTATGAGACTGTTTCACTTCTTCGAAGTGGCAGTCTACTTCGTACGAAGTGACTGTTCACTTCGTGTGACGTGAAAGTTCACTCTGTGCGGAGTGAGGGCAGTCCTGATGTTTTAGCTAGTTTAATGCTCGTTTCAACACTGGTCCCTGTTGAACGAGACTTTTAGGGATGAGGCAGAATAACCTAAGTCCAAAATATCTACCCATATTTGGTTAGTATCAGAAACTGGTTCGTATTTCATAGTATATAGATTATATAGTACTTCAGATATGTCATAGAGATCAAGCATGGAGGTACGAATACCTCATTGTATCATTCACCAAAGCATTAAGTTTATCAATGTAATTGATAAACTCGGTTGTTCATGAATGGAAATAAATATATTAACATAAAAAGGTGTGCAAGTGAGGTGGAACTTAATTCGGAAAGCCAAGACTCCCATCATTCTCACATTTGCTGAAACACAAGGTTATCATAACTTGGTCAGCTCTTCCACTTGGTACAAAAGAGGAAAATTGAAAAGAAGTTAGAGAAAACAAGAAGGATTAGTGAGCTAAAACTCACTTAAAAGGCCAAGAATAATCTGCCAAAAATTCGTAAGTCCAGGAGAAAGCTTGAAGATTCGGAAAGTTGAAAGTGTGAAGGTGTTGTCTTATTTAGAGAGTAGGTTAGCTCCCAGAAATGTTGGTGCGGAGTGGAGGTTTGTGCAAAGTGCACTTCGTACGAGAAGATTAGGTTAGGTCGTTTTCTCATACTTTTAGCGGTTTTAAAGTATCTCAAGAATAAAGGTGTAAAATATGAGCATTGCACATAAAAATAAACGTTGGTTTGCATGAAAACACGTATTTGAATGATTGATTGTAGGCATAATAAGTATGTATAAAGTATGATTTTCATTATGATCGAGGTTCGGGTTGCAAAGTTGGAAATGAATTTGAGCATATACGACTACAAGTTTCTAAAAATAGAAAAACGAATATGCTTTCTAAATAGGGAAAGTATGAAAATGTGAAGCATAACACAAAGCAAGCCTTAAAACATGACGCGAGAAGATCCTAAAACTCACTATTTCTTAGGCTGGTGGGTATGGGTGCCGTCCCCGGATCGTCAAGGCCCGCCGAGGACCGACTACACCGACCCCTAGCCCGTCCCCATCCCCTCTGTCGCCTCACCCACGAAAGTGATGAGCCCTTTTTGTTAAATATAGCCGTTACAACAACTAGTTTTTAAAATAAATTAAAATCAAATTTTATCACTATATATACATATTTTCATACCCATTTTTACACCAACTCATCCATACGCTCTCAATTTTTTATAAAAATATGTCCAACATTTAAAAAGCCATGGTTCCACACAACACAAACAACCCGAATCCAAACCCATTCTCATCAGCCAGCTAAACTCCACCACTCGATCCGAATTGGTCATCCCAATTCTCTTTTCCGGGTTTCCAACAAGCCCCCAAATGCTTTCACCTAATGCAACAAATGCAAATGCTAATGTAACATTCGTTGTAAAACGGGTTCTAAAACCCGCTCCGTTTAATAATTCAAATATATGATACGAAGTTTTGTTACGTATTTATGTTAACCGTTCAAATTCATTATATAAAATTCTGTAATTTATAAATAAATTAAAAGGGTTAAAATAATAAATAAATAAAAACTAATAATAATATTAATAATTAAAACTGAAAATAATAAAAAATAAATATAAAGGGTGACCACGGGTTTCAAACCCGGGTCTCCATGGAACCAACACACACCACTCCACCACACACACAAACTTGATATAATCCAAAAACAATTAAATTTATACTAAAACAAACGCTAAACCTAAAATTCAAATCTCAAAACCAGTAACAGTTGAACCTAATTCTAGCAATCAATCCCAAGTAGCTGTTTTTTTATTTCTTTTGATTAGCGCGTGTAACTAATTTCAATCATCAGTTTTAACTTAAATTCGGAATCAACTCGTATGAAACCGAATGAAATCATTGACCTTTAATCCAAGATTTGAAACCAAAAACATAACTGCCTTTTTACCCTATAAATAATGATCCTAACCTATTCTGAAACTCGCTCATACACTCTCAAAACCTCTCAAAATTCTCGGAAGACCCGCTGTGTTCGAAATTCACTTCGCCGGAATTTTTTGTTGTCGCCGGAGACATCACCGGAGGAATCAAGCATCTTCATTTCGGTACAATCATTTGAATTTTGTTTTCTTTTCAATTACTTTATGATCAGTTAATACAAAACAAGACCATTCCACAAGATAATCTGATTGAGGTTCTGATCAGTGGGTTTAACATGAAGAAGATGAAGTCGAGTTAGTATATTAATATAATTAAAATCATAGATTAGACCGGGTTAGACACATAGTCCAACGATGGACTGTGTGCATTACAAACAAGGGTACCCGGGTTCGAGTCTCTTTGTGTGCAGCGATCCGTTCATACAACAAACCTTTTTAAATAAATAAAATTTTGATTTAACCGAGTAAGTATATATATGTAATTAAAATCTAGTTTATATTGGGTTAGTCACACAGCCCAGTTGTAGGGCTGTGTGCAACACAAGTCAGAGGTCGCGAGTTCGAGCCGGGTCGGAGCATGGCTATATGCAATCTGAAATAAGCCAAACGTTTTCAAAATAAAAACAAAATATAGTTTGGCTCAGTTAGTATATATATATATAATTATATAATTTCAGATTATTTCAGGTTAGAAACATAGCTCAGTTGGTAGAGCTGCGTCACGTATAAGAGAGGTCACGAGTTCGAATCTCACACGCTGCGTATAGTCTCATAACCGACCGGTTCGACCCTAAAAAGGGTATTTTTTTATCTCTTTTTCTTATTTTCTCCAAAAATCCCTAAAAATATATATAAAATAAGACTTTTTAAGCTTAAAATTTGTAATAAATACTATAAAAATAGTCTAAAAAGTCTAATAAAAGGCATTAAATAAAAATATTAATAGAAAATAAAAGAAATATATTTACCGAATTATTACGTGATTATTTAGGTTAGTTTTCTCGTCAGTTGGAATCTATAATCGTGCGCGTTCGTTATCAATTCAAGAAACGCACCCACTGATGAGTGAATTCTTACAAACTCTCCCTTTTTATTCATGTTTTGGGTGTATCATGTGTCGTTTATTTATATCGTTTATTCAAACACTTGTGCTACTACCATTATATGATCTAACGTGTCAGGTAAAAATTGGTTTATTGTTATATGTGGTTATATTTTCTCATTTCAATCAAGCATTCACATTAGACCCATCAGTTCCTCGTTGGATACGAGTAGAGCATCGCGTTGCCTAATTAGATCGGCTCCGTTTGATTGAGCCTTGATCTCATATCACATCATTTATCATGCTTATGTGTACAGTGCTAGATGTTTATGTGGTTTATGGATAGTTTACATATATCGTTTGCTCATACTTGGTTATGCACATTTTTATTAAATTAATCAACATAATTATTTCTTTCAAATGATTAAACTGGATTCACTCGCAACTTTTGTTGACCCAAAACTCTATTTTTAGACATGATACAGGTGGACAGGTTGAAGTAAGGAACATATAGGAATTGGCCTTAGAAGAAAAATAAAGAGTTATGAATGTTGTGTTTAGAACAATCTTGTGCTTGTATGTTTATGTGTTTGATGGAATTTTCTCCTTTTTATTTGGATTAATAAATATGAAACTTTATTATAGTAAATGTCATGAGCTTTGATGAAAACCCAATCATGCCCCGATACCATTTCCACTGCGGGTCAGGGACAGCTAATGAAAAACCCGTTTAACATGCCATTTCAACAACTACAATCGCCACCACCCAGTAGGACCGTCTCAGCCAAGAGTAGAGAATACGTGCCCGAAACACAACCCAAACTTCCAAACGGAAAAAAAAAGCAACAGGTACATGAATGTGATGAGCAAGGCGCCAAACCGAAGCAAATTAGTTGGACAAAAATCGAGGAGGAGGCATTGGCTAAAGCATGGGTTGCTACGTCAAAATGCCCAAGAGTTGGTAAATATGATTGGGAACACATATATTTTAGATGTGTGTGTGTTATATATATTCTTGTTACTAATATTTATTACATTTATAAATGTAGGTAACAACCAAACGGAGAAAGTTTTTGGAAGGAAGTAGTTGCAAAATTCCATTTGATTATGGAGCAAGGCCCGTATCGAGAGATCGATTCTATCTCTTCCAAGTTTCGGAAGATGAATACTACGGTCCAAAACTTTTATGGGTTTTATAACAATTTTGTATGTGCATCGTCCTAGTGGGTGGAACAACGATGACGTTTTCAAAGAGGCGATGCTAAATACGAAGATTAGAATAGGCATCTTTTCCTACACATCTGGGCGTGGGATGTTTTGAGGAAATCTAAACAAGTGGGTGCCGGTTCTAAACGAGGTTGCAACCGCTAAATGGTCTAAAACTTCGGAGTCTAGAAGTTACAACGTGGGAGGCGTGGACTGCATTGTCAAAGAAATATCAACGACGACCAGAATTTGATGATAATATAAATGAAATTCCAGAGACGCGACGTCCCATAGGGAGGGACAAGCCAAAAGGAAGATGGCTGCAAAAAAACAACCACATCAGGAGCAACTCAAAAATGGAAAGATTTAATGGCCTAATCAAAAGCATTCACCGAGGTTGAAGCCGAAAAGATAAAAGTGAAGAACATGAAGTCGACGAAACACTTAAGTTGAAACAAGAAGCAACACAAATAGAGGAATGGAAGATAATGACAACCGACATCAACGCGTATCTGAAGAAGGCTGCCACATTTTGCAAAAAATAAAAGAAAAGATCGTAAAAAATGGAATTCGTAGTTTTTCTAAATGTAGGCAACCTTGTTTTTTTTAAGTTTAGGTTTTATTTTTTAAGGTGATGTAAGCTATATTATTAAATTTAGTATTTAACTTAATTAATAAAGAAAAGAGAGGCTCATATCCACACTCCGACCTAGTCACTTAGATGAGGTGATGTCCCCGTGATGACATGACTGCTTACGTAACGGTCCAGTACACCTCCTCGTCCAACAGCCTTAAGAAATTAAAACAATACTATTAAATTTATTGATTAACTAGGGTTAATTTCAAAACTCATTCACCTAACCATAGTAAATGTAACTTTAGCCCCAAGGAGTGTACCAAGTCCTTTTTTCTCGGATTCATACAACACCCATCAACCTTCCTCCTGTCACTCTTACATTTCTTTCTTACTTGATCAGCACCATTCTCAAATGTGTTCTTGGTAGTAATTTTTCCTCCTTTTTTTATATATATTTATACCTTCGATCCACTCATAAAAATTGGAAATTTGTAGTAAATCTATTCCCACTTTTAACCCCATCTCACAATGTAAATCTTTGATTCTCTAACACAGATTATGGTAACTGTTTTTGTAATTAGATTGTTTCCTTTTTTATGGTGTATTTGTTAATCTGAATATTGGGTTTTATTCAGACAATTTCAATCTTAATATATTTGTATAAAAGTTGTATATTTGTATTGACCCTCTAGGTGTTTGTGAAATTGCCTCAAAGAGGGTTCAAGCTATTTTTCTTTATTTTATGCCTGTGTTGCAGGGCCTTGTGAAGTGAATATTCGTCTCTAACGTCAGGTATTATGAGTATCTGTATGAAACGTATGATTTTGAGTGTCATACATTGAACAAAAATTCATATATAATCATGTGTTATATATACACACACACACACATTGAATATATCAGATTTGATTTGTATTGTTGCATCAGGTACAAGAAGATCCTTGATCTTGATTACACATGTAACATTTAGGTTGGACAATTTGATTAGAAAACAATAAAAGAAAAAGAAAACAGTCCAAGTTAATAGGAGATTGTCTTTGTTTTTGAACAATAATATATTTGTAGATCTTTTTCCAGTTTAAGATATTCATTTGTTTTCATTCTACAAAATCTTGTAGTTGTCATCATGTGATGAACAAATCTATGCCGCATTTCATTTTGCATTACAATTTTTCGACAAGTACTTAGGTGGTACAGATAATTTGTCTTTCTTTCGTTTTTTTCGTAACTTTGATTATAATATAATGTTTCCATGCCTATATTACTGCCATTGTATAAATTGTATACAAATTTACTAATCTTATATTATTGCATTTATCAGAAAACATTCAGATTTAGCGTTCGATAATGGCATTGGCAAGACTTTCAAGAAACTGGAAGCAATCGTCAGGAACTTACGCCATTAACCGCTGCATAACAGACAAAGATGTCCCTTTCAATGCCGAAACAATTGACAAGATGTTGTACGTACAAACCGTACGAAAAGTCGATCACATGAAATTTCAAAGCAACGGAACAGGCGCAGTTCAAGGATACAGGTTTGCACATGCCGAGAGGGTACCCGAGGATTTTTCCGACTCGAAAAGTGATAAATTCCGGTACAGTAATCTTGAGGCTACTAAATCAGGTGACAAACCGAGAGTCGTTGTTCTCGGTACTGGCTGGGCTGCGTGTAGATTCCTTAAAGGAATCGATACCACAATGTACAACGTTGTTTGCATTTCACCGAGGAATCATATGGTTTTCACTCCGTTGCTAGCATCGACTTGTGTCGGAACTCTTGAGTTTCGTTCTGTAGCTGAGCCCGTTGTGCGTGTTCAGACCCTTTGGCTAAGGATCCGAATTCCTACTTTTATCTCGCATCTTGCACCTCGGTTGATACCGACAAACATGAAGTAAGCATGTTTGTCGACAAACACACACAGACGCAAATGATGGTTTTCAACTGTATGCCATTCTAACTAAGGTGTTGTTTTGATTGAACAAGTGTATTGTGAGACGGTTAGCGATAACGAGAACTTATACGAACCGTATCGGTTTAAAGTTGCTTATGACAAGCTTGTAATCGCTTCTGGATCGGAGCCATTAACGTTTGGCATAAAGGGTGTGAATGAGCATGCGTTGTTTCTTCGTGAAGTTAGTCATGCTCAAGAAATACGGAAACGGCTTCTTTTGAACTTGATGCTCTCCGAAACTCCAGGTAACTAGTTTTACTATATGCAGTGTTTGTTTAAAATTTAGTGATGATATGTAATAGCATTTCAACCCATTTAACTGTAAATGGACTGTGTCCAGTTATGCTTTAGCTTTAATGGATCAAACAACTAAAATTAAAGAACAACTTATAAGGAAACGGGTCGTAAGGCATCCAATGTGTACTCTTAATGCATAAAAACCTCCTCAATCATGTTATTAAACTCTAAGATTATTACTGGAATAAATAAAAGAGTAAATGCCATTTTCGTCCATGAGGTTTGGCCAGTTTTGCGACTTTCTTCCAAAGGTTTGTTTTTCCGCATCTGGATCCAACAGGTTTGAAATTTTGTTGTTTTCATCTAGCTCGTTAACTCCATCAATTTTTCTCTTTTAAATCAGGGGTATTTCCGTCTTTTTTGTTAACTTGAAGGGCAATTCGGTTTTTTCACTTTATGTACAAGCATTTAGCATAATGTACAAGTATTCAAAATGGATGGAGTTAACGAGCCGGATGAAAATGGCTAAATTTTAAACCTTTTGGATCCAGATGCAGAAAAACAAACCTTTGGATGAAAGTCGCAAAACTGGTCAAACCTCAGGGACGAATATGGCATTTTACTCTAAATATAATCTTGTAATCATGTTTAACATACTAGTTTTTTATATAAAGATTAAAAAATTTGGACAAGATTAAGAAAGACTCACTCTTTGACTTTTTAGGCATATCTGAGGAAGAAAAGGAGCAAATGTTGCACTGTGTTGTCATTGGAGGAGGCCCAACTGGAGTTGAGTTTAGCGGTGAATTGAGTGATTTTATAGTGAGAGATGTTTATCAACGTTATGCGCATGTTAAGAACTATGTTTGTGTCACCCTTATTGAGGTAATTATTCGTCTTGCTTTATATAACCAATAACATGTTTGCTGTTTAAGTACAATGTTTATGTCTGTCTCTGTGTTTTGGCAACAGGCTAATGAAATTTTGTCGTCTTTTGATGTCGGGTTACGTCAATATGCTACAAAACACTTGACAAAGGTAACATTAAGATCGCTAAATGTATGAAAAACAATGTTTAGTTTGATGTTTTAATTATATCTAACAAGAAACTGTGTATCAGTACGGTGTACGTCTTGTTCGAGGAGTTGTGAAAGAGGTGCACGCGAAAAAGCTTATTCTTAGCGATGGGAGTGTTGTACCTTATGGACTTCTGGTGTGGTCAACCGGTGTGGGTCCCTCTGAGTTCATAAAACAACTACAGCTTCCCAAATCTCCTGGGGGAAGGTAAATTTATTTCCTTTTGTTACAAACTAGAATTTTGACCCGTGCCGCTCGCAGGGCAACAACATTGCGTTTGTGACTTCATTACACGCGTAACAATGATGACATCAACGTGTGGTGGCCGCACATGACGTTATGCGTTTTTAACTTTGTTTCACGTGTTACGTTCGTGACACTAACAACATTAGACATAGATAAAAAAATAATATAATGTCTCAGACGTTGCGGCGTAAAGTAGTAAAGGTAGTTTAAACAGCGGTGTAAAGTCGTAAAAGTAATTTAGACAGTGATTTAAAGTCGTAAAAGTAATCTAGGCATTAACGTGGTTAGGTATAGATAAAAAAGTATAATAATGTATCGCATGTCACAGTGTAAAGTTGTAAAAGTAATTTAAATAAAGTGAGGTGTCAAGTTATTAAGTAGAAAAGGTTGGCGGGTCAAAGTTTTAAATTACCAAAAGTTAGAAGTCAATGTGGAACTTACTTAAAGACGAGGGTTAATAGTGTTTCATGTCAAAAGTTTGAGGGTGTGAAGTGAAAAATGTTTCTGCCTCTGAATTATATTAAGAAAAATGTTATTAAGTATGCAGGATCGGCATTGACGAATGGTTGCGGGTCCCTTCTGTTGAAGACGTATTTGCGCTTGGAGACTGTGCAGGTTTTCTTGAACACACAGGAAGGCCAGTTCTTCCTGCTCTCGCTCAGGTTTGACCTTTGACTTAAAATGTACTCTGGGTTGACTTTATAAAGTTAAAATAAACCTTTTTTTGACTAGTGGAGCGTGCTTAATGTGAAAAACAGGTTGCTGAAAGACAAGGAAAGTATCTAGTTGAACTGTTTAATAAAAAGATCGGGAAGCAAAATGCCGGAAAGGCTTGTTCCGCAAATGATGTCAATCTTGGAGATCCGTTTGTTTACAAGCATCTTGGAAGCATGGCTTCGGTTGGGCGATATAAGGCACTGGTTGACCTTAGCCAGACAAAGGTAATAATAATAACAACAATATCAGTTTTGCTGTCCCGTTTTGTGTATATTTAATGGTTAAATATAGGGCTGCAAACGAACTGAACTTTTGAGCGAACAATTCATGAACCATTTGGCGGGAAGTTCGTTTATGTTCGTTCGTTTAGTAAATAAACGAACAGAAAGTGTTCATGAACACGTAATTTCCTTAACAAACGAACACGAACAAAAATATGATTAAAATTGAAAATCTATCACAATACAATCTAATAAAAGAAAACGAAAGCCGAGTTATGCTTTGATTTTTTGTAACATTTATCATCTTGTTTACTACAGGATGCGAAGGGAGTATCGCTGGCAGGGTTCGTGAGCTGGCTGATTTGGCGGTCTGCTTATTTGACACGTGTCTTGAGCTGGAGAAACAGGCTGTATGTGATGATCAACTGGGCAACAACCTTGGTTTTTGGGAGAGATAATACAAGAATCGGATGAAACAGTTAGTCTACATCAGCTTTAGAATTATGAATTTTGTTACCGGTATTGTAGCAGGATACATTTTGAACACAAACTAATCAATATGATCATATAATAAGAACCATTCAGAAATGCAATTCACTTATTTCGGATCTATTGCAGTTTCAGACGATTAAATTATCATTCCAGCGTTTAGATATAAATTACATTATCGATCATTTAAATTTTTCTGTTGCAGTTTCACACGATTAAATTACTTTCTATATTAAAACCACAGAGAAAGCGGGTTGTTTAACCACTTTGTAGTAAGTGTTGTTAAAAGGGAACAAGAATACAACGAAGCTGCTAGTAATGAAAGAAACATTTCTTCAAAGACTTCATTGAACAATATCCAAGTACAAAAATGAAAGAAACAATACATAAACATACATTTTGAACAATACAATAGATACCAATCAAAAGACATGTTAAACAATACCAATACGCTTATTTCATGCAGGTGATTCCATTCCCTCCACCTTTGCAGTCTAGCATGCCAGATCCCATCGTTATCGGATCATGTTCATCCTTGCTATTAACAGGAGTTAAAACGCAAAGGGCACAATCTGTCGCTAGAAGTGAACTAGTCTTGTACTTGTCATCACCACCAACCACTGGCATTGCGACTCCTTGTTTTGCTGGATTTTCAAAATCAGACGATAAGTTCTACCAAGAATCCCTTCAACGTTAGCTGACAAACCAAAGAATCGGAATTGTACTTCCAAATGTGCAAAGCTGTCATTTTTCGGAATCTGGTAATTATGTATTTTACTATAGTGATTGTTAGACTATTGGTTGTTGAAGTCCTTTCAACTTGTACATCGCCTTTGGTTGAATTCCACTCCGATGTATGGCCTTCGGGAATGTGCAAGTCTGATCCATCGTACGATAACTTTAGGTGATCAACGTTATCCTCCCATTTTTGGGTCTTAGTTGCTTCAACGGTAAAGTTATGATGGCCAAACTTGAGACCCAATGCTTGGATCCATGTATAGTCGCGTGTTCTACCTTCAGATCTAAGTCCAATAAAATGTGCATTTATTTGGATATTAGAATCAGATATCAAGTTGAATGTCATTGCTCCTTCTGAAAGTAGAACACAATTCCATCTCCGCCTATAAATCGTGGGTCGTAGCATGCAGCTCCGCGTCCATTGCAGTTTGGTTTACGAGCTATCAAATACAAATAGAGAATTTATCATTTAAGCATCTAGATATAAAATTATATTATAATTCACTCAAATGTTTTAAGTGAATTTAATTCGTTGTACCAACTAAATATAACATAAATCACATATTTATAATAAAAAATAATAATAATAATAATAATAATATAATAATAATAATAAGAATAAAAAATAATTGCACTTAAGTAGATATATTAAACATTATTTTGTTTTTATAAATCCAAAATATATGAAAGTTGGGTTACCACTTACATTTGCACACCGCCTCACATTTGGGTGAGTAACAATCAAGAAAGCAAGCTTTGTCTTTCGGGTTCTTCGGCTTAACTTTCGGGCATTCTATGGGGCATTTGATGCGCTTCATAAAACATTTACTTTTATGGCTCTTACAGGTTAAAACCTCTTGTATGGGTTTGACTGGTTTCCGAGACTTAACATGCTTAACCTTATTTTTGGATGCAGCTTCGGTTACCATCGACACCAACATTACATTTAAAAGTAAGATGATGAATAGGGTTTTAACATCTAACATCTTCATTTGTAGTCTTTGAATTCTTTTTTTTTTTTTTAATTTCGAAACTACAAAAGAAAAATATGGAATGGGGTACAAGAAATAGTTAATGTGGGTGCTCTCTATATATACAAGTCTATTTGGTGAGTCTTGAACTGATTTTGAATAATGAAGTGTTTCAAGTTGTGTTTGGCCAGTTGGTTTTGATTTTGAAACATATCTGGATCGAGGCTAATAGTGTTATAACACCAACTTGTATATAATTATTTTTATATTTCGTTAATGTTAAGCAGACAATAAGTTAATAAACCTAGTCCGTTTAATAAATACACATAATACTAACTAATTATTGTTTCAAACAATATTATTTAATTAAGTAAAATATAGATATCGGGGTATTTTTATTTACATTTTTTAAATAATTGATTTTAACTTGTTATATCAAAGCTTAAACGAGTTATTCCCTTGCTATTAATTAGATCAGATTTATTTGTAATAGAAAACTAACGATAGTGACGTAGACATAAATTTTATTAACGTGTGGGTACAATGATACTTCAAACATAGTATTGTTACAACTTGAGAGGTGTTGAAATTTTTTTAAGAAATTAAAGCTTAAATAACACTAACACCGTAACACAAAAATGTAATATCAAAACATACCACCACAAAAATGTAGTTAATTTGTTAAACTAATACAACGATCAATTATTGAAAATAAAGTTTTTTTTTAGTTTTTTATTAACTTTTTCATTTTAGCTATATTAATTATTTTAGTATTTATAAGTACATTTATTTAAACGTTAAAAATATGAACTTTTTATTCAGAAAGGATTGGCGGCGCAGCTTGTTGCCCGGCTACCTTCTGTTTTGATGTAACTTGGCAAGTTTTCTGAATTTAAAATAATATTATTTAAAAAAATTCAAAATAGAAATTAACTTGAAATATTTTTTATGTAAGTTGATTAAAAAAAAATATTAAAAAGTAAACATAAGGAAGAAAACGATGGAAAAAAAAATAGTTCAACCGTGAAATATTGGAGTTAAAAAAAACTAGAAAATAAAAAATTGAACAAAGGGTTAGAGAATTACCAACTAGGTACTAGTTAAAACTATTAAAAGGACGCAAATATGAATTTGCTCACTGTGAAAGGAAATATATTACTTTATACATATAATCATAAACCGTGTTATTATTTAGAGAGTAAATTATCGTCTTAGTCCCTATGATTTGTTTACATTTGTCATTTCAGTTCATATAGTTTTTTATTCTTATATGTGTCCTTGATGTTCGCATTTTTTTTGTCATTTTCGTTCATTCCATTTTTTTTTTTTGTCATTTAACGTTAAGCTAGAGTCATTTGGTCATTTTATATATTAGTTTTATGTTTTCTTTTCTTTTTATTTTATTTATCTTAATTTTAAGAGTAAAGTGTTAAAATAGTCTCTGAGTTTAGTTATTTTTGTCACTTCAATCCAGTAATTTGAAACTGTTGTATTTGGTACTTAGGTTTCATTTTGTTGTCATTTTCATTCAAATACAAATGGTTAGAAATTTCTGTTATCACTTCTTTTTGTCTTTTTCTAATTTAAATGAAGGTATAATGATCATTTATGTTTGCTTTTATTTTTATTAAAAATCTCAAAAACACCATGGCTAGAAACACCACCACACCACAATGGCTCCACATCCATAAACAAAAAAAAAACTTGAAATCTATAAGCATAAAACAGAATAACAACTTCAAACAAATGAGCAAAAACAAACACTACAAAACCATAAGGAAACCACGACGCAAAGATAGTGCAGTATCATCTTGTTTGATAGAACTGTAGAAGATCTGGAACAAGAAGAAGCAGCCTAATGGGTGATAGATGCGGGAGAGATAGATCTGAGAATCAGAAGAGCAGTGTGAGTTAGCGTGATTGGAGTCGAAAGTGAGCGGGGGTGTGCGGGGGCTTTAGATAGCGGATAGGTAGGAGGCAATGGTGAGCCATGGTGGTGTGATGGTGTTTAGAGGAGAGAAAGAGAGAAGGTGGGGTTGGGTTGGTGTGGGTTTTTTAATAATGTTATTAGTTTTTTTTAATTAGAATAAAATCAAACATAAAATGACGAATATATCTTTCATTTAAATGAGGAAAAAGACAAAAAGAGGAGTGGTTATCAGAAATTTCTAACCGTTTGCCATTTGGATGGAAATGGCAAAAAAAAAAAAATGAAAACTCAGATACAAAATGTTTCATTTTTAGACACAAAATATTTCATTTTTAGACTAAATAGCAAAAGTGACCTAAACTCATGGACCATTTACCACCCTCTCACAAAACCACCACACCACCACCCCTTCACAGAACCATCACACCACCACTCCGTCATAGAACCACCACACCACCACCATAAGTTTTCACCACAGTCGCACCTCCGCCACCAGATGTGAGACCTCTCTTCCAGATCTAAGACCAGTTTAGTTGATTTTTTTTACGAACATATTGAATCCCCAAACAAAAACCATTTCTCTGGCAACCAACATTAAAGCCCCAAACAAAAAGCAACCACCAAAAAATGGGTTTGAACCATGGCCGACCATAAGTAACCCCAACTAGTCGTTTAACCTTGAATACACACACACTCACACTAGTAGGATGTTCGCGCGATGTTGCGGGGGACGGGGACATTTAGCAAAGTAATACTCATTTCTGTTAGTTTATTAATCATTTTATGATATATTGTATAATAGTTGGATTACCTGCGTGTTGCGGCGGATATTTGCTCAGTATTGGCTTAGTTTGTTATAGTACCAGTGTTATACACCTTTGACTCACTTATTTTTTAAATTTTTTCATAACTTGTGTTCGTTAACTTAAAGAAAGAACACAGTTGTATTTTAGTTTCTCTACAGTTCGATATAAATATTATTGGAAGCTTATCCATAATTTATGGATGAGCAATTGACACTGAGTACCGAAAAATACCGGTACTGAACCATGTCATACTGTACCGATCAAATTTCAATACCAATCCGGTACGCATTTCTAATGTTTTCAGGATTAGTACTTTCGGTATGGTATTTTACCACTTTTTGCCTTCGAATAGCATACGATACTGTATTGAGCACCTTCAGTACCGATATTCATTTTTGGCAATTTTCTAGATAAGTATTTTTGATACCTATTCGATACTAATTTCATCGCTACCAAATGGGTAAATAAGCTATAACGAATTAATGCCTACTTGTTTAAGTATTGTTATAGACAACTTATTGTGTAATTTTTTATATTTTCACTTTTTATAAGGGTAAATTACAATTTTCGTCATTTATGTTTGTATCAGATTGCAATGTATGCCCTGAAACTTTAATAATCATTTATTTGTAAAACCTATTACATTTCACGTCCTTTAGCCCTGACATGGTTAAAAATTATTAGTTGCCTTACACTTGAGGGTAGATTAGTAATTTTACTAATTTCTTTAACTAAAATAAATTTAATATACAATATATATATATATATATATATATAACATACACCCATCTCTCTCTCTCTCTCTTCTCTCTTCAATCAACCCCCACCACCACCGCCACCCTTTTCTCTCTCTAAACCTACCATCCAAAACCACCTCCACTCCCACTAATATATATATACAAAATATAAACCTAATCTCTCCATCATCACTACCAAATCGCCACTAGGGTCAGTTCAAACCTTGAAGTAAACCCGTTTTGGACCCACATTCGAAATCCTTTGAACCACAATCATCTGAGGGCTGCCGGAACCCTAGCCAGCTCAGGAGAACATCAGATCTTGTTTAGAGCTGATTGGACAAAATGGGAGGTAGGTTTGATCTCATTTCAACTTGTTCATCTTGTTCAAACCCGTCGTCTAAGGGTCGCCTGAACCCTAGCCTAGCTGTGTTCAAACCTAGTTGGAACCCTAGCCATTGCAGGTGGGTTTGACCCAATTTCATATCAGGAATTCAGATTCAACCCGGATGTAGTAAATTAGACCTATTCGATTGAAAGGTTTTAGAGATTGGAATTAGGTGTTCTCAAGAGGAAGATGATGTGCAACCGTGTGTGTGTTTTTGCAGAGAGAATGGTTATGAGAAAATAATTCATGAGGGTTTTTAGTATATTAATATGGTGGTATGAATAAGGGTAAAAAGACATAAATGCTATCAGGTAGCAATCAGATGTCATACTTAACTGAAAATTGTAATTAGGTTAGGGTCAAAGGACGTAGTGTAATAGGTTTTAAAAATAAAGAATTGTGACTATAATTATTAAATTTAAAGGGCATCCATTGTAATTCAATACAAAACGAAAAGTGTAATTTATACTTTTTATAATTACTTATTTCTCCAATTCCTTTAGTTTTAGTTAGAAAATAAAAAAAAAAGTTTGACCACTAAATTTCAACCTTTCATCATCTACTTACATTTTTAAATCAACTATCGAATATATAACTTGGGTCGGGTTAGTTGGGTTTAGGTTGAAACCAACAAGGCTGAAAACCTTCTTGGTTTCTTAGAAAATGGGCAACATTACATTGAAAAGGTTTTGGGTTTAGCAGAGCAAGTGGCCTCTTCCTTTATAAATTAAGATTAATTTCATATATATTTTTACAAACTTGAAAATTTATATATACCCAATAAAAACAAAATTATCATACATATCCTTACAAAAACTAAAACTATCTTATATGCCCTTACAAAATAGTTAAAATATTAAATATATCCAATTTATTAAAAACAATCTATAAATAATCATTTTACACTTATTTTTTTAACTTCTAAGTTTTCATATATGCTTATCTTCTAACTTCTTATTTTTATATAACACATTTTAAGCTTAAATTATTTTTACCTATTTTTGTTTTTATTTTTTCCGTAAGCAATAGTATTCTCTATGTATTTAATATTTAAGCTAAATAAATTAAAATAGTAAAAGTAAATATAATATTTAAAATTAAAGTTCATATATAAGATTTCAAAGTTATAGAAAAATCAAGGTAAAATCGTCTTTTATTAAATTGTTTTTAATGAATTGGTATATATGACATTTCAACTACTTTGTAAGGGTATATATGATAATTGTAAATTTACAGCGGTATATATAATATTTTGTAAGTTTGTACGGGTATATATGAAATTTGGGAAATTTATTTGAAAATTTTTTTCATTGTGATGACGTGGGACTTATTATGTTACACTTTTAGCTTATCACGACACATTACAATTTTGTTTCTTTCTAGTCTGTAAGTATATACCATTATAGCTTAACGAATAAACTTTGATGCTTACGTAAATGTCATTTTCTATCATAAACTTTCAGATCAAGATAAAATGATAAACTTGAGCCCACCACTCGATTAAAATCTAGTTCGCTTGCTCAACTCATGCTGGCTCGACTAAAAAATATAACTTTGTTTAGGAAAAAGATTAAGCATGTAAGTTACAAAAGAAAAACTCATATTAAGTTTACGATCTTTATGTGCATGTAACAATCGGAATGACAGTTTTAAGTTCGAAAGCCTTCAAATCCCCCGTATTCGAATGTAATCTCTTGCGTCACTTGAAGCTTAGGCTTTGTAGGAGGGTTTTCCTTCAAGTTCCTGACAAACTATAATAAAGTTGGTTATCCCTTTTAGTTTTACTTGATTAAAACTAAATGAAAAAATATCAATTTTATAAATATATGCATTTTGACAAGGCAAGTGTAAGAAGCACATATTTGTGTAACGCCCATATTTCAGATTCTTTAACCGATTCGATCCTACAATTTGTGTAACGCCCATATTTTGAGTGGTCAAATATAAAAATTTTAAACTATAAAATTCTACATCCACATTTCGACTTAATCACACTACTAAAGTAAACTTGCTTTATACATACAAAAACTTATCCATTAGTAGTTAACTACAAGCATACTATGTTTGTCAAAAGTTACGAATACAAATCTTGGATTAAAAGTTTGACCACTACCCCTTTAAGCTACATAATAAGAAAAGTATTACTTGACCCGTTCAATAAATTTAGACCCCGAAGGGCATGAGGGCGACATGGAGTGTGTTTGTTCAAGCACAGCAAGCCATTTAAAGAGTAGCTTTACCTATAACACATCAACAAGAACCAATATTAATTAACAATAATCGCATCATACTAACTTCAATGACATGAATGATCATTCTTTTAACATAATCGCATACAATACTTCGTTTAACATTCTTTCTTGCTTTAATATACAACTTTCACTTGTTTGTTGCACTCGCATCGGTTCGCATACAATATCATCCTTAATCATATTCTTTTAATTCTTTCAACCCATTCATAATGGGTCAAATCGTAAGATTATTCTACAAAATAAAGATGAACATTATGAATAGCAAAAACTTGAATTTGTACGAGTAACGTACCTCGGTCTTGATTTCCTTGTTGCTTCGTGTGACTCGAACCTTCTTCCTTTACCCCTATACATAACCGTTTGTTCTTAGAATTCGTGTCCCATGCTTATTTCACATACATTCTTGGATAAGAGATCACAAAAAGTTAACACATATATCATCTACATACTCATATCATGATTGTTATGCAGAGTGCGAACTAATATAGCATATTCTTAACTAAGCATTTTATCGAACATTTGGTGTGCGTATCACTCATAAGGCATAATGTACAAGTGTTTTATTCATATCCTTACTAATTCACATCATAAATCTTCAAATCAACCAAATTCACATAAACTTTCATTCTAAATCAAATTTATTAACAATACTATAATACGTACATATTTATTCATCAACATTACACGATTACAACTACATGATCGCCATACCTCATCATACTACTAAAACAAGTGGGTTTTCTCATGAATCATCAATATGACCAATTTCAAGTATAAATCATCTTCTACGTGGTGATTCTAACCAACATTCAAGCTTAATTTCACGGATCACTTTACCAAGATCATCAAATCAAGCAATGTAACTTACCTTATGTTGAGAATACTTAGATGATCAAAGAACTAATTACATGCATTGAACTTTTGTCCTATAACACATCAATTTTGCTGAATTTTGTGTTGTTGTTGGAGGAGAAGAGTTCTCCCCTCTTCTTGCCTTCTCACTTGCAACACCACACCCACACTCACACATTGCACTTGTGTTTTTATTTCTTTTATTTAAACTTCCATTCAAATGTGCAAATGAAGCCCGTATAGTTCTATTTGTTGTTGATTAATGCACAAGTTTCATTCTTTCTATACTAGTATCACATTACTTAATATAGTTGGTCAACTAAAGTTATAATACTACATACTTAGAACATTTAAGGCAAAATAATAAATTACGCATTTTTGGGGTGTTACAATTTGGTTCAGAACTTGGTATTCGAATTTGAGATTCCGTCTTCAGAAGATAATGAAATATATGATTGATAATCCGTACGGGTTGAGGGTCTATTCCTACCATTTTTTGGTTTTTCTTTCATCATTAATAACTTGTAGAGTATCATCAAACTTCCTAAACGGCTTATGACCCTCTTTTAGACATGTAACGTACTTATATGCGATGATACCATTCTTTTCAACTTGAGAACCTTTCCTTACACAAAACCCTCCCCTTTTGGCATATGTTTGTTAAAACTCATATGCACCATCCAAAGAGAAGAAAATCATGTCAAAAACTGATGTTATTGAAGAAGATACACTAGGTTTGAAAGTCTTTACAAGAGGAGACAAATGCTAAAAACCAACAATTATATCTTCTTCTCCAACTTCTAAAATTAAAACATATGTATAATTACTTAACTGATATAAAAATAACCCTACATAAATTCTTCTATAAAAATTACTCTATTGATGTAAAATAACTCTATATATATGAAAGAGAGGTCATAAAAATTACTCTACTTATTTGAACAAATATATCCCCATAAAATTACTCAACTGATATAGTCATAATTACTCTGCTGATATAAAACTAACAATACATAAATTATTCTATAAAAATTGCTCTACTGATGTAATATTCCTCTATGTATATCAAGATAAGTGTCCCCATAAAATTACTCTACTGATATGCATGAAGTTAAAATAACTCTAGCCATAATTACTCTACTAATACAAAAATAAGAGCTATATAAATTATTCTATAAAAGTTACTCTATTGATATAAATTGCTCTATGTATATAAACATACGTGTCCCCATAAAACTATTCTACTTATTCTAATCAGTCAATATATGCATGATGTTAAAATTACTATAGCCATCTAGAATAATTCTACAAAAATCACTCTATTGACGTAAAAAATTAGTTTAACTATAAGAATTCATACTGTAAAAACAAACAAATCAAAGCGAGACGATCAAAAAGCTACAAACCTTGCAAAATAGAGTTCATATGTTCATTGATTATGAAGCAACGGCGCAATCAATCGATTTTGAGATAATATTAAATTGCCTAATAAACCCTAGCCATTAAATCAGGCTACCCAGTCTGATTAAATCATGGAAGAATATGATATAGAATCAGGTTCGTTGATAGGCAGGTTAGCACGATTTGCATGAAGGAATTGCAGATCCTATTAATTACGAAAAATGTCACCATCCTTTTCAATTTATCACATGTTTTGTACGTTAATATTATTTGTATTTGATCTTTTGTCGTGTTAAAAAAAACTAAACTAATTTTATAGATTAAATTATTAAAAGCATACCAATAACATTTTTGTTTGAAGTAAAAATACTTATAAAAGAAGAGTTAAAGTTAAAAGGAAAAAAAATGTAAAAGTTTGTGTAAGAAATTTGATTATTTGTAAACAAGAAGTTGGTAAGTTATTAAAAAACTAGTTTAATAAGTATTTTATAACTACACCAAATTTAACAAAAGTAAATTATAAAGTTACACCTGTTTGGCTAAAAACTCTTATATTACATTCTAAGAATCCATCTAGCTAACTTTACTCATGCCACCTTTTGGATTATTGTTCAATTAGTCAGCTTACTCTTGGTTTACCCACTCACAAACACTATGCTGCGAGAGTTTCAGCCGCGATTAAATTTTGCTTACGTCAGTGTATGAATATATATTTTTTCTAATGTAACTATAAATTTATAATACACATTTAGTTTATAAAATTATAACACATCCAAAAATTACTTTTGTTAATTAAATTTCTCTAAAAACAATTACTAACGAGTTAATACACAAGTCTTATAGTTGTGAAACAGAATTAGTATGAGTAATGTGTTTCTTTGGCAGGAAGAAGCAATTTGGTAAGACGTTGAAATAAAAGTCAAGAAAACACGGCGGCAACAAGTCGGCTGTCAAATGATACAACCATGTCCACCACCCACCCAATATCTCAATATATGAGAAATCCTAGTCATCATCCACGTTGACAGTTTGATTGATTTGTCAACCGATATCGGTACACCATTTACATGTCAATCAGACAAATTATACATGTCGTATCACAAGGCGAAAATAAGTTATTGAGGTTGTATAAGAGGGTTAAGATGACTATTTGACCCATATGAAAGGGCATCGTTTGGCCCCGTATGAACATACTAACTGATTACAAAAATGATTGATTGCGATATATAAGCAATACCATAATACGGGCCCATATCACCTTTTTTCCGTCCACCTATACAACCCGTATAGCTCGTATTACCTGTGTCATGTGACAGGTGACATGTGTCTAGTGTTAAGGCGGTGTATCGATAATATTTTTTTTGAATGGCGAATTTTATTTTCCTAATTTACACCAATAAATATAAATTGCTCACTTGCCCATGTTTGAACCTACAACCTCTCTTTTAACAGGCATTTGTCTATATCATGTTGGCTACCCTACATTAACGGTGTATTAATAACATCGCAAATGTTATATAGCATTTTGTTGTTTGTAATCATTTACGATATATCCATATATATATATTTGCTGTCTATTCAGAAAGCTTTGATAATCATGTACACAAGAAAAACATCACCGATACAATTGCTCAACGATGAAATAGCAATAATAACAAACAACAACACTACAAGATATATCATAATATAAATAATAATTAATGGGTTCATCCGAAAAATAATTTCTAAGATTTGACACGGGTCATACGACCTAAAAGTATACCAATAATTAGTAAGGATGAGGCCCATTTTTTTTTGTAATATACTATTTAAAGATGCAACCATTGGACTTCAATCATGATTTGAATATAACACGTGTAAAAAAAGTTAGGTTGAAATTTTCATTGTACTTTACGGCTAACAAATCACTCAAATGGTGTATCGGTGAAATTCATTATATTGAGATACATTCGTCTTTAAATGGGGAAAAACCTTCACCTAGAGCCGAAGTCCGTGAACACCTGCCTAAAGGCACAACAGAGTGATGGGGTAAAACCGCTAAGTTCAAGGATCGAACTAGCGATTGTCGCTTACTCACCTAGTCTCCCATCATTACTAGATGTCGTCGAAACAAAATGGTAGGGGGCAGAAATCGAACATGGATCACTTAGAACACTATGTCTCCCCCTTACTACTCCATCACCAGCTGACTGGCCAGTTAGTAAATTTTCCAATGACTAACTTAAACACCTCTAAATATATAAGGAAGAAAAATTTAACTACGCATTTTAATACTGATAACTAATAAGATCTTTGGTAAAAAAAAATTGTAGATATAAGTCCTAATACGTATAGTATAGGTAAGGATGTTTGTCGTGTCTGGTTTACAGATTTTGAGTTGGTTGGTTAGCGGGTTAAATTGTTTAACTCGGCCTACATTGTTATCGTGTTAAAAACAACATCCCTAACCTTTCCTTACCACTCAAAATCATGTAATCTAAACTCATTTACAAAAAATAAAAAAATAATAATAAATGCACAAAACGAAAAAGGGGACTTTCATATCTTTTCCCACATGGTGAAAATTCAATCAAACAGAACAATTCTAAAACCTCTATTCTCTGCAAATTATTCTTCATCTTCTTCGATCTTCACAACACTTCTTCATATAAACAGAGATTCTGTAACGTGAACGAGAAAGCACGTATCAGTAAGGAGCTTAATGAAAAACACAGAAAGGTTTGCTTTTTCTCACTTCTTTTATACCAAATCTGGAATATCTTGCTGCTTTATTGGATCGATTTGATGTTAGCTTATACGATTCTCAGATTTTTAAAATCATCAATTGGGTTTGTTTTCTATGGATAAATTACCACACCAGATGGTTACAAACTCACAACGATTTTGTAGATAATTAATTCCAATATTACTTTTCAATTTGGAATTGTGTTTAGGCATTCGGAATTTTGGATTTGTTATAATACACTGTTGTTTTATATGATTTAAGATTTAGAATTGAGTTTAAGTGATTCATAATTTGTTATAATATATGGTTGTAAATTTTTTATATATGTGGGTGTCCTTCTGTGATCGTTAAAAGTTGTTTTGAGGGGGGGTCAAAAGGCCAAAACTTTGCTGCATGATTTACATGTTCTAAAGCATGCTATCCTACTGATATTGTTGGTTAAATGAGGAAAGTTTTGTAATTTAATCATCATTATGATTACTTTCACTATCATCTGTTGGTGAAACTCATCAACTCTAAATGAGTAGTAGATTGTAAATATGGTGGTTGGAAATTTAAAGAATAAATTATGTCAAATTGTCAATTTTCTTATCAAAGTAGAATCATTCAGGCATGGTGTACAAGATGTAAAGTGCAAATGAGATGTTACAATAAGTGGTTCTGTGATTAGGGGACATCATCTTTTAACAGATATGATGGACAATGTTACAGTGACCTGTACTGTAATTCATTAAATTTGTACATCATGCTCTATAAGTTGTATCTTGCTGTGTATAAACTATAACACCTAGCTTTTTATTGAAGTAGTTGAAACTTGAACTATTTAAACTTAGTAGTTGGCCTAAATTAATAATAAACACCTTCAAAAAGAAAAAAAGCAAAACTTGTGTCTAGCCTAAACTTTGACATTTGGAGTACATAATTTTTCAAAGTCATAAGCGCCGAGTCTATCTAGCAGAGGTCTCAGGTTTAAATCCAGCTTTCACTAGTGTTTTTTCTTTAAACCCCTTGAAGGTCACCAACCAAGCATAAGAAGCGTTTACCTGATCTTAATGGTTGGCAGGGTATTGGTGGGGTCCCGTAACTTTACACGTAATGGATTCTCATGGTCCAAAAAAAATACCTAAGAGTTGTCATTACCAATTCAATTTTTTTTTTATTTCCAGCAATTTTTAAATATTCATGAGCTATAATTACCTTTAACTAATGACGTATTAAGGAAATTTTGTCCACTTGTCACTAATGCAAATACTCGAGGGGTTACTTAAATCACCGGAGAATCGAGAATGTGCCGACTGCCAAAGCAGGTTGGTGGCATGACATTTGTTGCACCGTAAAAAGATAAAGATGATAATTGTTACTTTAAATAAAAATGTGAAATATTTTCAAATAAAAGTGTTATAGTTTCAGGGCTCCTAGATGGGCTAGCGTAAATATGGGGATATTTATATGCATGCAATGTTCTGGTGTTCACAGAAGTCTTGGAGTACACATATCAAAGGTCTGTTCTATTGCATGAACTTTTGACTGTAAATGTTATTTGTATTTATGTTGAATTTTATTTTTATATTTTTAGGTGAGATCTGCTACTCTTGATACATGGCTGCCAGATCAGATTGCATATATACAAAGTGAGTTGCTAGAGCTAGTTTCATCTACCTTTGTTCATTAGAATTTTAGCATTTAATTTGGTAGTTCAATGTAGACACAATTTTAAGTAGAGAACCGCAGGAACCAAATACATGCGTGTACTTATTGCTTTAAGTATGACACATAAAATGGTTATATATGTAACCACATAACCATCTCTCTTTAGTGAGCAGCACTACGTACAAATGTTTATGCAGTTCTCTACTTGAAATCGGTTATGTATTGAAACGCACCCTTACTTACAACTTTTATAGTTTTTTAGAAACTAAAAGCCACAATAGCAGTTAACAAACAATTTATGCTTAATTGCAGCCATGGGAAATAATAAGTCAAATCAATATTGGGAAGCCGAGTTGCCTCCTAAATATGATAGAGTTGGGATTGAGAACTTCATTTGTGCAAAGTAAGTTTCTCTTTCAATCCGAAGTTTTCTTTTTGTCATTGTTACAAGAAATGTTTTAATCTTTAACAATAACCATGGAGTAAAGTATACAAATGGTGCCTGTGGTTTACCAAAGTTTTGAATTTGGTCCCTAGTTTTCAAAAGTACACAGATGATCCATGTGGTTTGCACTTTGTAACACATTTAGTCCCTAGCTTTTTTTCAAAAGTACATGGATGATCCCTCTGGTTTGCACTTTGTAACGCGTAGTTTTTGGTGGGACAAAATGTGTTACAAAGGGCAAACCACAGGGACCATCCATGTATTTTTGGAAAGCTAGGGACCAAATCCAAAATTTTGGTAAACCACTGGGACCATCCGTGTACTTTACTCAAAACCAAGTTTAGTTTAAGATATTATTTCCCTTTTTTCCAATCTATTCACATCCCAAAGTACAAATTAAATAATTTTGATCAGGTATGTAGACAAGAGATGGGTTTCTCGAGACCGAAAACTTGAACCGCGTTCAAGTATAACCCGAGAACATGCACCAATTTATAAACCAGAGCCCACGGTTAAAACATCAACTCGGGTCATTATCATTTACCTGAACAAAAACAAAGCCCTCCGCTTTACAATAATAACAAGCTTACACCTCCTATTCCTCTTAAAGTTCATGAGCAGAAGGTATTAATATGTTCACTTAGCTTTTAGTCTGCTTTAGCTAGCTAATTTTAGTCGACTTATTATAATAAAGTAACATCCGTTGACACGTTATGCGTATAGGTCATTGTTCAACCAAAACAAATCGAACCGAATCAAAGACAGAGGAACATAAAGTTGTTGAGATTGTATCGGACCAAAAGGTTAATGACTATCATGCCACTCATCTTTTTGATCTTCCACAAGCAAGAACTCAAAGTAAGAATGTGTATCAACTATTTACAGTTGCATGTAGAGGGCATTTCAGTCTTTTTACATCCCACAAAATCAAATCGGGATGACTTCTTGATCAAAAAATTATTTGAAATATATATTTGCAGCATGTGGTCCAGTGCTACCGGTAACAGAAGACAACGATACCAAAAAATCAAGTAACAAAGTGCAAACAAAGTCAAAGTCAAAATCTGGATTTGAGGATCTTTTTGATGGAAATTAAATTGGGCCGCTCCACCACCCAAGAACCATGTAAACAAGTAAAACCGGACATTGTGAATCTTTCCGAAAAGGTATGTTTTGGTCATCTAGATATTTGTTCAAACCCAATGAATCTAGTACAATCTAATTACAATTTACAACGTTTTAACATGTGTTGACTTTTGAACAGTCAACTATGGTGCACCCGTCTCCAGTTCAGCACCCACAACTAGCAGTTCATAGTCAACAGCAATTTAAGTTGACCGGAAATCATCAAACCAATGTGAACGCCCTGAATGGGCTCCACCGACCAATCGGGAATCAGGGAGTTTACACAACAACCAGGTAACTGTAGTCTACGTTCACATATGTTGTTTCTGTAACAGGAATTATCTGGTAGGTACAGCTTTTCATGGGTGATATGTTACTTGATTTGCAGCATGAAATCCAGACCGTCGAAAGGAGCCTTAGGCATCCGACTCAGTTAGGTGGCGAATATGACTTCTCATCGTTGACGCAGGGGATGTTTTCCAAACGATAATTGTAATCGAGATATAGAGTTTGTAGTTGTTACTGGTTCATAATCATTTACAAATACAATTCTTATTGTAAAGTTAATCATTTTGTCAATGTATTTTATATAGGTGGTGCCACCAACCCTTATCATTTCATCATTTGTTCATTACAAGAACTTATTTGCTCATGCATATGTAGGACCAGCCGTTATCTGATCAGGACTGGCCTAATCGGAACTGGCCCGGTATCAGCGTATAAATTGGTCGGTGTATTATTGGGTTTTCGGTTTTGGTCCTCTCCAACCCGAAACAAGTGGACGCTGAACATTCGCGTGTCCCCATTGGTCGAGGCTGCACATCTGCCACTCAACCGAGTCTTTGAATTTTTATTTTTTTAAAGTGAGTTGGTGCATCAAGCCATGAGCTAGCTCAGGTTATATATCTGCCAAGTTTGAGTTCACATTTCAACTTGGTAGAGAGATTTGAGCCAGAGACAAGCTAGCTCGTATAGTTTTGGGCTCGAGTTGAGCCTAGATCAGTTTGTGAACAACCCTAGTTATAACTACTGTCTTGACTTTTATCGGTTGTCAATTTAATCAAATGCTTGGTGTTTCTCATGATAAAAACACTAACCTGTGAATAAAAGGTTTGAACCCAGAGTAACTTATGAAAATATAACTTTGCATAAAACAATAATAAACTTCAAAAAAAAGTTAGCCATTTGGCTGACAAGATTGGAAAGAAATTACTTGATGTTTGGACGATTGGCATATAGAGAATGCAGAGAATCAACTGAAAATTCATGGACCTGGATGAGTATGAAAAATGGTACCTCAAAATATATAAACCTAATTGCCGCTCGTTTTTTTTTAGTTGCCGCCACTCGCCAATCATGTTTAATTGGGTATAAAAGTCTTAATTAAAACCATATTGTGCTAAAGAGGTTAATTGCAAGCTGGGTTTAATTGTTTAATGGGACTAAACTAACTTAAAAGTTTGTTTAACAAACAAATGGAGTTTTTAAAACTTAATTGTAATCTTTTGTCTAGAAAAATATACTAAACAATGAAACTAATTTGGGCCCTGAACAGTCACCCACTTTACCCCTTTCAAGGCCTGCCCTATGAGATGCATAGCATACCGTCAACGCTTTCTTTAGATATTTTGGCAATTATTGTTTTCCCATTGCTTCACCATGGACTTTTAACACGGGTGGAGTACTGTAGTCGAATAGAAGTTTGTTGTTTCTATATATCGTTGAAACAATAACTTTGCACACAAAATTGGGTTTGGAAGTCGAGAAAGGTCATTAGAGTTGTCGAAAATCAAACTAAACTTACCGGTTCTTCAAAAGGTAATCACATTATTGTTAATTTGTTATGTAATTTACTATGGTTTTATGTTTTTTTTTTCTAAATTAGTATCTTTTGCAGGTACTCCTGAAATTGTAATTAAGAAGAAATTATGATAAAGGGTTTTGATGGTGGGTGAGGGTTAACTTCTCGTCAATGAATACAATTTTTATTTTTTTATTTTTTTTTTATAGATGGTTGGGTTTTTAAAACATATATTGGATTAGTGTCTGCAATGGACATCCTGTCGTAAAATGTCTCATCTCTATCTTAGAAGTTGAGGATTTAAATACTCCAAGGTGTAATATGGTGCTAGCTCACTTGATAGACACTCTTGCCTCTTATTGAGAGGTTTTGGGTTCAATCCCTAGCAAAGTGTAGATTATGAATAATTTGGTGTAATTTAAAAGTGAGTAACCTTTGTCATTAAAAAAAATTACTACAACGTGCAGGTATGGTTGGTGTAGATTTAGAAGTGAGTACCTAATTAGGTGTAGACTCTTGCCTTTTAGAGTCATTAAAAAATGAAAAATACTAACTTTATGACTGTAACTTGTAAGGTTTAGGGCTTTAGGCCCAGCGGAATTTAAGGGTTCGGCCCTGGCCGGATTAGATATCAATTGATCCACTATTGAATGGTTGGGCTTCAAATTTATACAATCACAACAATGAGCCCTCCAATTTTTTTTTGCCAAAGATGTGTAAATTTATAGTCGATATAATATAATACTTTATATAATGGTGTCGAAGAAAAAAGTGACTTACTCTACTAATATAAATATGTTTTTCAAGTATTCTATATTTTTAAATGAATTATATATTTTGTGCATAAATTTTAAGGGGAAATAATACGTTCATGTGGTGCAAGAACAAAACTTTAAGAGAGAATAATACTTTTTAAGTCCATTATCAAAAGTTAAGGGTCGTAAATAAAGTTCTTTTTGACAAATTTTGTTATAGTTAGGGGATATAGTTCGTTGCATATGTATCTTAAATGGAAGTTTTTACTAAAAAAATATATTCTACAACTCATAATCTTAAATGGAAGTGTTTACTAAAAAAGAAAAAAATATTCTACAACTCATAACTAATAAAGAATATTTACTTTGATCAAACAAATTATCTAATTCACTAAATACCAATTAAGAAAATATTTATTAAAGTTTATCTAATCAAAAGTTGGTACAAGTCCAAAAATCAAGATCACGCATTTTTGAGACTTGTAGGAAAAAACTGACATTTTTTTTTGCACTTCACGTTGAGATTCACGTGACCAAGCACGGAATCAACAAAGTGATTTTAAAGTGTTAATGAAATTCACGCTTTTATATTGTTTTTCAGTATATGAAAAAAAAATACACGTTCAAATTCTTATGTATTAGAAAAAAAATTGTTATCAAATAACTAATTTTTTTAGAAGGCGACACTCATAAATCCTCTAGGCCAACCCACAAAATATTTTATATACATCCTTTGAACGGATTAAAACCTAAGACTTCCACTAAGAGGCAAGAGATTCTATCAAATAATTACCTAAGTAATATTTTAAAGCAACCATTGTAGAACGCCCACAATTTATAGAACCCCAAAATATTTTAGGGTTTTGATGTTTAGTAATAGTAAAAGCTTTACATCTTAAATGTATGATTTGCGACTCAGAAGAGTTTAAAGCTTAAAGTAAAGAAGGCACATCCACATGTTTTATCGTCACTTTTTTTTTCTAACTACGCTAAATTCAAGATAAACTGTCAAGGATAATAAAGAATTGTTGCTTGAAAGTCTATGTAAATATGATTCCATTTGCATACTTTTATCATACACGATTTGTGCAATTGCGCTAACAAAGAAAAGTTCCTTATGAAATTTCAAGCTTTTTAAAATGTTCTCAACCGACAAATAATTAAGCGAACGTGGGCTTTTCCTATATTTATTGTGGTTATTTCTGAATTGGGGTATAAGCATTATTACCTAGTGGAAATGAATATGATCATGTTGTTCCACTAATGGAACGATAATACTCAAGTAGTTCGTTAGTGATCTAAATTTGCCATTAAAAAATGTAAAATGAAGTATGATTATAAAGTTAGATAGGTGAAAATTACCATGTTTCTAGATTAGTTAGATTTTTTTGGTTTGCTATCCAACTAAAAGCGGAATTAACTAGCACTATGATTATGACTGATTTGTTAACAAGATCACTCCACGACCTCCCAACTACGGTTACAAAAAGTCCGCGGATGATGCAAAAACCTTAAAACAAAGTTAAATTCAAACCAAACATTTAAAATAAATATCCCAAAACCGAATCGATGAAACGGTGACGTTCTGACAGAGATTGAGAGGAGCTTGTAGATACGATCACCCTTTTTCAAGTTCTTTTTCAAATAAACTATGTATATTATTATAAATGTGGGTATTATTATTTAATTCATTCACACATGAGACATACACGTTAGTGGATGTGATAAGAGTCGACCCGGTTATTATGGTTTATAGTTAGCGTAAGTAAATAAATAGCCATGCAAAAATTACAATATCCAATTTGGATAATTGATGGACGGTGGTCTTCGTTCGAATTCTCGTACCTTGACGCTCCTCGTTGTCGTCATAAGAAGAGAGTCAAATTTAATTTATGCTCCTCGTTGTCGTCATAAGAAAATAGTCAAACTTAATTTATTTTTTTTCTTGAACATCTGTCCCAAGATTTTATTTCATTTTTAAGAGAATGAGCCATTTTAGTCTTTTTTTTTTTTTAGATTATTTTGTCAGTTTAATTTAAAGATTTCATTTTTCGTTTATGGGTCCATAAAGGTTTCACCATTGTCATTTTAGTCCACTGAGTTAACTTTATCCATTAATTCTGTTTACGATAAAGGCAATTCGGTCATTTTATATGGCCGAATTACACTTGTAGTTAACATAGTTACATATAAAATGACCGAATCGCCCTTTTCATAAACAGAAATAATGGATGAAGCTAATCCAGTTGACTAAAATAGCAACGGTGAAACCTTTTTGAACCAATATGCGAAAAATAAACCTTTAGACTAAACTGACTTACTTTACTGAATTTCTATTTTATGAAGTTAATCCAGTTGACCCTATCTTACTTTACTGAATTTCTATTAAAATTTTTGTATTTAAACATGTAATTGCAAATACAAATCACTCAATTTGAAAGTTTATTAAAACTTTTTAAACTATTTAAACAATTTAACATGTTAACAATTATTAGTTTTGTTATAATCAAAACCAAGTGCGGAAGCTTCGTCTTTAACATGTTCAGTTCTTCATAAGCTTGATCCTCCTCCGGTGCTCCAAAACATCACCTATATTTCATATTTTATGAATACGTTAGTTAAAATAAATTATAACATAACCGAATAAACCCGAATGCTTAAAACAATAAAAACAAAACTTTAGTTTTAGGCTTCACCGTAAGCTACGGTGACCACGTAGCTTACGGTCAACCCTTACGGTCCTAGCTCACTGTCTTACGGTTAAGACTTCTAGTTTCAACACAACAGCCGCCCACCGTAAGCTACGGTAGGCCACCGTAGCTTACGTGGCTTGCTGCAAATTTTCTCTTGTTTGCAGATTTAGTTACAATATTTTCCGTAACTCCCTTTATTCTTCTCGGTTTTACCCGAAACTTGTTTCTAAATATCCGTTGAATATTTTCTTACATATTTAACCCGAAATCCTTGACCCGGATTCTTATTTCATATAACTTATGCATTTATCCCGGTTTATGCTCCTATTTTCCGATTTTGCCATTTAACCTCATTTAAACCAAACTATACATTTACGCATCCATTTCGGTATGCTTTAACACTCCATTATTACCCGTATAGTTTCCTTAGCGAAATACATCGTTTTATTCAACTAAACCTTTATTTATTTATTATTTTGACCGTTTGGTTGTTTTAGCGTAATCCAACGCTTATTTCAACCAAACCTTCTATCTTATCATTCTACACTAGGATATCTATCTAATTCCCACCACAACGTTATTTGTGGTGGATTTATTATCAAAATTTTATTTTATCCAATATCCACCTTTGGTTCGAACAGTTTACGGAAAAGACCATTTAAAAGGCATTAAACTAAAAAGGCTTATGCTTTTCTCTTTTACGTTACCGAAAGATTCTATTATATTATAAAACTCAATTTTAAACTAATATTAGAGTCATTTACTCATTTTCATCACTCGATGGCATTTTGGTCAACTTAGTCTCTTCTTTTATGACGAAGGACTAACCATAACATGTTTTGACCAAAATGAACATTTAACTATAATCTATTAAAATCATTATGTTCGTAAGAACATAATGTTTACGGATTAGATTATTGGATTTACCTTACATTAGGTAATCCATTATTCATTTATGACTCATTTAACTCTTATCGAGACCTTTTAGTCTCAATAAGAGTTTGACCCATCACACTTCCCTGGCTTGAAGCTTTGACCCATTTAAATACCTTTCACTATTAATTACTAACTAATGGCGACGCGAACCATGCGTTGTTCCCCTTGATCACAAAACTCGACAGGCGTTCATAGATATTAATGTCAAATGGTGATGACTACACCATTTGACCCATTTGTCTAAATGACTATTTTGTCGTTATAAGATGGTATATATGTACCGTCTCAACATTTAATCCATTTCGGTTACGCCTTGTGCTTATATTTCTTAATTCGTTTAACCCATTACAGTTTACGCCATAAAATGCCCTTATTTTAAAGTTTAATATTTATTCGTCAAACTCGTGACTGAATTACCATATTACCCCTTCTTATTCCTTATGGTTTGCACCATAAGGCAACTTTTCAAAATTTCTTGTTTATTTGTCAACACATGACAATATTACTATTTTCCCCCTTTTTACCATCAAATATGGTTTAATACCATATTTGCTTATTCCGACCTGTATAAATTCACGTCGGAAACTTGTATTTCGAAATCTCGTTCCGAGTACCAAGTCACTTATTCATATTTAAATAAATAATTACATTTACTATTTTAAGTATGTAAGCTTTACTTACCTTGAAGTCCGATTATGCTTTTTTCCGCGTATTCGATCCCTTTGACCTGCTTCTCTCCAAGCTTCCTCCTAGTTGTCAAGCGTCTAACTACCTTTTATCATTTCGTAAGATGGTTAGATTGTCATTATTTATCAAGACCATTCCATCTTACGGAATTTATATCAAAATCACAATTTGATCTTATTATAGGTTGGTTTGACTTTTAAAAGTCAACTGCTTATTAACTCGTACAAACCCACGAACAAGTGTAACAACTCATTTAGGCATTTCGTTAATTACTTGGTAAGCATTTTTCTTATGCTACCATTAAAGTTATGTTTCCCAAACCAAGTTCACATGATTGCTAATATCAAATTAACATAGTTTCTATATACAACTGGTAGACAACATGATCTCAAATACTCATTAATATTGACTTAACATCAATTTCATCATATCATACAAAAACTCATTTCAAGTCATGTATGAACACTTATTCGAACCTCTAAATGTTGAAATATCTTACATCATACATACAAGTATGATGACCATGAACACTTTTGTATCGTCTATTTCATCAAATAATCAAAACCCACTTCAACATCTACTTGTAAATAACCTACAAGTAATCTTACATCAATATTCCATAATTTATTAAAGTCTAACGAAATCAAACATACATTACACTTCATTTCATCTTTGGATTATCATCCAACAATCTAATTGCAAGTAATCTACTTGTCTCAAATCGCAACTTTCACCAAATCCAGTTTTTAAGACATACCTTATGATCCCCTTGTCTAGGTGATCGTTAAAATGGGTTCATGCACTGATTTGGGTCTTGAATTGATCTTCAATTTGGTAGATTTAGCAAGAACAAGGGTTTATCCCTTGTCTTGCTCCTGACTGCCACACAGATGTTTTGTTTATTATTATTTTTTGTATATTCAAGTTTCAACATTTTCCCTTTTTGGTCCCTCATATTCGAGGTCTTATTTATTAAGAGCTACAACTCATTGTTTCATTGTTATTTTCATATTACTAACTAGGTTAATTTGCTCTTAGTTATTTTGTTTACAGGTTCACTCTTACCACTAACGGTCTTTTACCCGCTCTTTAATATTAACGTGGTTTAATTACCAAACCCGTTTTTTGGGTGTTACATTTAGTATTTCCTTTCCTTTTCACAAAAAAAAATTTAAAATAAGATAATAGTGGTTTGAGTCATCACCACACCCTTAGGGTAGTGGTTTTGAATGATGCATTAGAAGTAGGTGACATGGAGCTGATGTGGAGGGTCATGACCACACCCTATAGTCTTACGATACAAGCCATATTTATCCTAAAAACCATGAAAATAGATCATAGCATTTAAAAAAATTAAACTAGCACATACATAAAAGTAACACTTTTGAATTATATTAGTACATGAAATTAAACACACGTATGAATTACATCAGCACTTTTCTTTGTGAAGAATTATATCGGTAAATTAAAAACAAAAGAAAGATAAAAAAATAACTGATTGCTCGTTAGCATAATTATAAGAAATTTAATATAATTATTTAAGTTATTATTTTACTCATTCTATAATCGATTAGACGCTATATGAAACTTTAAATATTCCTACACTCTTCAAAGAAAATACGGTTTCTTGTTTGATACTAGATCTATATATCCAAATGAAGTTACTGTTTGACAAAATTAACCAACTTTTCCTAAAGTTGGAAAGTTGTAAAATATCTTTGGCCCTTTTTTTCGATGTTATCAATTTTAATTCTTATTTTAGGTGTACGAAGAATATACCCATTTATTCTCCTAACCAATGATATGATAGTTGGTATACTCTTGGCTCTTTCCATCCAATTCGTGTCTAAGGTAGCGGGCCATGTATTTCAACTATTTTTTATTATAACTTTTTAACATTTGTTATCTATAATTTCAATATCAAACAACTTTTGTCCGCTTCTTTAACAAGAATAATGCATATGATTTTCAAGTGTTGATACTTTAGTTCTTTGTTCTGTTTATATCTAAAGCCGAATAATATGCTAGCTTATATAACTTTTTTTCTACAATCAGGAACACACTTCTCATATAAAATATGACGGAAAATATGCGTACGAAGCGTTAGAAAGAATACGTTTATGGATCACATCAATATAATAGAGATATGAGCATTTCCAATGAATTCTTTATTTGCTATCCATAGAATTATATTAAAATTACTTCTTTTTCTCTCCTTTTTAATTATATAATATTTTTATACTTTTATCATTATATTTTCTCGCTCCCCCACTCACAGTCACTTTCAAAAATATTAAAACATTTATAAGGTGTGAACAGTTTTCCCTTATATTTACAGATAATTAGTAATATTTCCCCTCTCCTTCACTCATGGCCATTTCTTATAATATAATTATCCCATTCACATACATATAGGAAATCAAGTGTGAATACTCTAAGTTTGTTCATTTGATTCCATAGAATTTTCTTTGAGGATAAAAGTTCATTATATATAAATTAATATAAACTAGTATTAAGCACCCGTGTGTTGCGATGAGGGCGTAAAACCGTGTAAGATAGCATTAATGTCATACCACCGCGAGCGACCACCAGCACTAAATATGTGGCGAAAAAATTAGACCAAAACGTAAAACATAGAAAATAATAACTAAGTCGATCTATGACCTGCACGTTATGACGAACTTGTCAAATTGGAAAAAAATAGAGGGCATATAAACGTTGAACTACACACATACATTGCATCGTATTAACTCGTAAAACTTAGAACGAAGCCTAAAAACGTTGAACCACACACGTACGTTGCGTTGTATTAACTCGCAAAATTTAGAACGAAGCGTAAAAAGAAAATTTGCGAGATATGAAAAGTATAGGGGACCAAAGTTAAAAGTAAAAAAAAATGAGGTTAAACTGAAAAGATAAAAAGTTTAGGGATAAAAGTAATAACTCAAATAATTTTGGGTTAAAAATAATTCATTATATACTTTTGGACTAAAAGTAAACATTCAATGTTTTTTTTGAAAAACTCCCCAAACATGATGTACAACACCTTATGCAAAAATAAGTTGATAATTTATAATATTTAAATTAGATTTAAATAATGTTAAGCGAGGTCAAACGATTAAACCACTTTGTTATTATAAATTAATTATAAATAACTAGAATTCATTTTCCGTGTTGCGAGGTTGTTTTTTTTAACGTGATATAAGCGTACTAAATTTTTTTGTAATTGTTTAACGATCAAAAGGTAGACCAACGAAAAAAGCCAATAAAAATAAGCACAAAAATGTATTATATATGGCATGACTCATAAAATGTAAAGTAACTCTAATTTATAAAGTCTAAAGAAAATGTACGTCAAAATGTAGGCCAACAAAAAGATAAAGTAACTCTAATTAACATGATTCGTTTCCGAATTTAAGTCAAAATGTAGCCAACTGAAAACGTCCACAAAAATAAGCACAAAATGTATTATATTTAACATGACTCATTTTCGATAAAAATCATAATGAAACATAAAACTCGAGGGGGCGTCAAATTCACATGTTACAAAGCTTTTAGAAAGTTTAGAGCGTTTATATGTCAATATTAAAAGTTAATGGGTGAAATAAAAAAACAAAAAATTCAAATTAAAAGTTAATGAGTGATATACACAAAATAACAAAAAAGACAAGTTATTGTAGCTAAAAAGTTTAATTATATATATATATAATAATGTTAAGTAAGGCCAAACGATTAAACCAGTAAACTGATAATAATCATATGAATATTGAATCTAGTTTTCAAAACATTATCCAATTATAAAGATTTTGGTAAGGGGATTTTGGAGTATAGTTAACCCAAAAGTGCTAGTTGGTCGGTTGATGAATGTACCCCACCACCACCACCACCACCCACCCCGCGGCCTGTGAACACTCCCGGAACATCTATGGCTGTAAAGTGTAAGTAATAGCTAAGTTGGTTTTCATTTTTTTCCAAATTCCATTTATACCATTTTATTACAATATCAAAACCATAATATGTTTCTTCAATTTTCTCCTCAATATTTATAATTCATTCACATATATGGACATGATCAAGATAAATAAATTTATGAATAATTATTACATTATTTTAATTTTGCAAGTAGCCAAGTAGGGAACCAAAATTTTCCACTAAAATCCCAAATTCGGAACCAAACAAAAGGCAGCCTCCAAGGTTGAGACCCCATGGAGATAAAACAATCACAATACTTAGCACCTCATCATTACGAGCCAGCAACTCCAGTTCAATCCCACCTTTTTATTCCCATTCAAATTTCATAATTAGGCTACACAAAAATTCAAATTCGGCCAAACAAATAAGTTTGGGAGGTGTATTTAGATATAAGAATGAGAACATATATAGTTTTAAAAATATTTTTTTACGGGGTGGTGAGTGTGATACACTTTCTATCATCCAAAACTTATAACATGATTGTATGTCCGAATAGAAGCTGTTATATCACATTTAATAGTAGATATACATACGGAAATTAATTAAAATAACTGTCATTGATGTAAACAGGTATTTATTATATTGGATTAATTGTATTTGGTTAACCAATAAGATTGTGTCGGTTGTAGAAAAATTATGTGGTATTAGTTTTATTTTGATTTACGTTCTTTAACTCTTGATAAAGATATTAGTATTGGAGTCCGCGCATCGCGGCGGGGTCGAAAGAGGATTTTGGTGAGTATGTATTTGTTACATGATATATCGATGATATATTATAGAGCATGCAGACTTTAATATAAACGACAACAAAAGTAGACAATCTATACGTTTAAATAAACATGTATAGAGTTAAATGTTAATTTTAATTATAATAAGTTAAATAAATAATAATTAAAATAAAAAAGAATTAAACATATAAAAAAGACTAAAAAAACAAATATTCGTTAAAGAAATAAGAAAAATAACTTTATTAAATTTCAAGAACCATATGATAACTCTGTTAAAATTTGGGGGTTGAACCGTGAATCGCTTATTGGAAAAGAATTATTATTAAACTTTCGTATACAATTTTGTTAAAGTTTAGGAATGTAAATATAAATCATTTATAAATACAATTATTAGTTTTTATGGGGCGGACCTACCTTATTGGTAGGGGTAGCGGAGGGCTACCCCTTGGCGCTCCGACTGTAGTGTAAATTTTTGAAAAATTTGACATTTTTTTGATTTCTTTACCAATTTTCTATAAAACATTACCCCTACGAAGATTTTCTGGATCCGCCACTGCTATTAAAGTTAAAGGTTAAAATCTTAAATTAACTAAAAAAAGGAATTATTAGTTTTTAGGGGTTGTAAATTAAGGTTAAAAACGTAAATTACTAAAAAAAACAATAATATTGCTATCATATATGTTCAAGTGAAATGGACTAATATTCTAATCTGTAAGTAAAATGAAAATGAAACCATCAAGAATTTGTACCATTAACGTTTGATATCAGTTGTTTTATAAAATGAATTACACATAATTTTATATAATAAATAATAAAAAAATATATCTTTAAAATTATTATTATTATTTAATATGATCACAATAAAAACAAACGTTTATCCTTATCTTAATTTTTTTTTAAATTATTTATAGAAAATATTTATTCTTATACGATATTTTCTTATCTAGTATTTTGTTAAAATTATTATTATTATTTAATATAAGAAATAAATAGAAAAAAAAGTGTACCAAAAAGTGACAAGTGTCCAAAAAAGTAATTTCATTTATTAGTATAAGAAGATTAAAAGCCCTTATATTTATCAATAAAGCTATAAAATATAAGATTGTGTCGTCTATTTGGTTATAAAAAATGTATTTAATTTTGTTTAAGTAAACGATTACATATTAATAACCGTACCCAATAAATATTTGTTGTGTGATCTTTAGCTATAAAAATTTGTATAACATTAGTTGTATTTTTAGTAACGTAAAAGATTTATATCTAAAGAGATTAAAGGGCATCCTTTTATGAGATCTTATTGTCCTTTTTAAATAGGAAAAGCACATACACAAAATAATGACCCTGGTCATTGGACATAGATATGAACAACAGCATGTGGGTGTAACCCCAGTCACCAACGGTCAATTATGTTACCGTTAGTGGGGATACAATATAATTTAATTTATAATATATTACTCCTTAATCCATTGGTCACGGAATGTTTCAAAGAAAGTTCCATTAATATAATATTAACTGATAACAATCAGAACTTTATATATTATTTAAGAAAATAGTATTCAACTGAACTTATTCACTCAATTATACAATGATTTAATCATTTTTTTATCCTTGTATTTAACTCTAAATTTACCAATTTTATAATTCCTTTTAAGTAATTGTTGGGTTATATCTCCGTCAATTTTGTAAGTATATCCATTAAGACATGACACTTGTTATGTGTGTTTACTACTCGGTTGTTAACAAAAAAACGTATGATGAATTGTTGAGTACAATTTCTAATAGGAGCAAGCTAAATCAATGTGGTTGGTTTGGTGGATTGAACCTAACCAGCCAGCCAAACCAATCAAAAAGTTTTGATTTCACTGTTTATACCGGCTATCAATGTTATTACTTAATTATTATTATTAATTATGTATTAAAATTTTGAAATAATAAAAGACAATTCATTAGTATTATTATTATTATTATTATTATTATTATTATTATTATGAACAACAGCTTATTCATAAATATAAAATTAGAGGCAAGCGGCATGATCGATTTACTTGTTTGGTTCTGACTATCAAGACGTGAATTAATTAAAGTGTTAAACATATGGGGTTTTCATATGGTAACATCGATTTTTGATATGCTAAACTGAACTTGCCAAAACAGTTTGGTTTTAGCAGTTTGGGTTAAAAAGACAAAGTTGCCCTTATATGAAAGCCATATTGCTTTGTAACACCTCGAAATTCTAATAAACTCATGGACTTTGTTAAAAGATTTGTTTATGAACTTACAAGCCTGTGTGAAATTATAGGATATTCCCATGGAGGGGAAATCAATCATTTGTGCCACTTACATAAAGTGAGGGAAAGTCTTAATGCTTTCGTTTTTGCAACAAAAGTTTCCATTTTAAGGAGAGAGGTGTGTGAGAGATAGCAAATGGCCAAATAGCTTAAATTAACCATTTCAGCCTCCATCTCTTAAAAAGAAGGTTTCGGTTTGGGGACTAGGCAACATATGAACCATCCCTAAGTATTGATGAGGTGAATAACATCAAAATGAGATGTAAAGAGGTTGTTAAGCTTTGATCTCGTTTAAAAGGTGTAAAACTTAAGGTTTTCGATTAAAGCTCGTGTTTTTACATATGGTTATTTATGGGACTGCATAGATGCCTAGTTCTGAGCATTGGGGATCATAAAGTCGGAATCTTGATGTGTTTACCCATCCCAGGCTTCACACCCGCTAACACAACAAATTATGGTTTCCATAAAAACATAAGTACTTTTCGTTTGATACTTATCGTGCCTTTTTTCACGCGAATAATGTACTTTTCGTTAGGTGGAATTTTGTTCCATAGCATAACAAATAGTTAGAACTCATTGGCATTTTGTAAGTAAAGTGTATCTTTATAAAGTAATAGTATGACTTCTAGCCTCAAAGGTGTCTGGAATGTAATGAAGAGACACATCCTAAGTTAACATTCTATGAATTATAGACCTGACATGCATAAAGCATCTACAGTGTGCATGTTGCATTGTTAATGGATAAACGAGACTTACGGCATCTAAAGCTAATGTTGGTGTCTAAAGTTAACACCAGAGTTTCAAATAACGTCTAAAGCTAACGTAGTTGTCATAAATGTGTCTAAATTAAAGCATGCGTTTAAAATTAACGTAAATTTCTAAAGTTAACACCATCACCAAGGATAAAGGGGCAACATCTTTGTGGCTTGCCACTGCTATACAATCACATATTGTATAGTTATGCATGCTAAATTTCATAGTAAATTGTCATATTATGTTATGCAAGGTTATATGTTGTAATGATGTGCCTTGTGCATGTGTTACGTTAGTGCTCACTAAAGTTTATAATTGTCTAATTAAATTAACTTCACCCAGCGTAATTGACTTTCGGTATTCACATCAGGTTATAGTGCTTGAGAGTTTTTGGGTCTTTGAGAATTGGTGAAGGCTCCCACTGAAAGACTGACATCCCGTCTATGTTTAGGTTTATTTTTGCATTAAATACTATATGACTTGTATGTGACTTAGATGCTATAAATTAGTTTTCGCTGCTTGGTAATTAAAATTTATGGTTTAAGAACTATATGCTAAAGAGTAAATCTAAGAGAGTTGAGATCTAGTTTGAGGCGTTTCAGGCTTGGGTTAACGCTATTAACTAGCGGTCGTTAGTCTAAAGTCCAAAAACTTAAAAGTTAATATAAATGTAAATGATTTTTAAACATTAAGAATGAAACTTGTAAGTTAATATAAATGTAAATAATGTTTTTTTTTAACTTTATCATTTTTATTTGAAGTTTCATCGGTAATCATCTTTGACTAGGCTTCTTGACCAACTGGTTAAGTTTTCTTAATTGTATTCTGGAAAGTTCGCCATATGAATGAAATTCACCAACTAAATAAGATTTTGGTTATAGGAGATTATGTTTGTGCAAGGACTATTTTACTATCTGTATAAGTATATTATAAATTAAATCGATCATGAAATTAAGAGGATTTAATCACCAAATATGTTTAAAAAAAACTTCGTATGTGAAATAATGTAACAAATCAAAATATTGAAAGCCTTTATTTATGGAATTCAAGACCTCCGGGTGAAACCTTTATAAATAATATGATTGCAATAATTGTTATATGCAAAAAAAAAACAGTACATAAGTTTATAATTAAAGAGAAATATAAACATTTATAAATCATATTGTTTGCTTACAAAATCTTCTTGTCATGCCAAGAGTCATTACAATGTTTTCAACAAATTAGCCCAAAAGATGCAAATTATATTAAAAGTATGATCAACATCAAGTCGAGTCAAATAAGACGTTCAAATATCGAGAATAGTAGAATATCTTAAAGTTTAAAACACATTGTGAATTTGATCAATAGTTCCATACTTCATTTTCAAGCTTTGCGATCAATATTTCATTTTTAAGCTTAATTCAAACTTAGCTTACTCGACTTAATTATTTGCATTGAAACTTTATAACAACATTAACACTAATTGGCATGGTACTAATTAGACCTAGTTTGACTAACTTAATATATAACATACCTAACTATTTTATAAACACATGTAACCTTTATTGCAACATTAACACTAATTGGTATGGTACTAATTATACCTAGTTTGACTAACTTATTATATAACATACCTAACTATTTTTAAACACATGTAACCTTTATTGCAACATTAACACTAATTGGTATGGTACTAATTATACCTAGTTTGACTAACTTATTATATAACATACCTAACTATTTTATAAACAATGTAAACTATATTGCAACATTAACAAAATTGGTATGTCCAAATTATACTAGTTTGACTAACTTATTATATAACACACCTAAATTATTTTATCATCATTATTATACTCGGTAGATTCTATCAATAGACAAAATATATATTCACAAGAATTTACAGATTGAGTGGCATAGTACTCGACCTCAACTCTAAAGTATAGTCAAAGTTATAATAATTCAGAATTTTTTTCAAAAAGGTCGTATATTTTAATGTAACTTTACACTCCGGTTATTTCAGGATTTTGTAGTTTTTTTTTTAATTTCGAATTAAGGCAGGGACCAGCCAAGTGGCATAAAACCTGGAACGACAAGTCAGCCAACCAAGCATCCACTTTCCGATGTTCCAAACCATTTTTTACTTCGATCCAACGGCTCCTGTTTAATCTTCAATTTCAAACCGCGTCCCTCTCTCAGTCTCTCGGCTCTCATGGTTTAAGTGCACTTAACCACCTCAACTTTATATTGTGTGATCTTTTGACCCCTTATGATTTTTATTTGTCTGTCATTGACGCAAACGCTCTTCAAGACTCCAGATCCTTTTCTGAATGCAACTTTTATTAAGTCCGTTCAAATCGCTGTCACTTGTTTCGAAAATTGCTTGAATGCGTTTGATTTGACACTCGGTTGTAAACGAGCCAAGCATGAGTAAAGGTCCGCTCTAGTCGATTCAGCTCAATTTTTATTATATAATTATATATATATAATATAATATATATATATATACAAATACACATTATACGTATACGCACACACACCTATATCTACACACACATTACACATACATATATACTTAAATATAAATTAAATTTATAGTTTTATATATACCACTATATTAGATTTCGGTCCAGTATATACAAATTTACAACACATCTATACGAACTAGCCCAATCACACCAATAAAAAAATTAATATCAGATCTAAAAGTTAAACCTTAAACTAATAAACAACAGTCTGCTCATCGACTCAATGTTTTATGTCGTTACCCTAAGTCGAACATCTCCTGCTTTCAACATCATTGTTCGTGCAATATGATCATCGCCTCGTCGGCCACAACATTGTTATTCATAAGAAAAATATTATGCCATGAAACTATACATGTTTCTAAAGACAAAAACTTAGACCCAACATTGTCACTATCTCTCTTAGCAAATTTAAATCGGGTGACACAGTTGTCCAAATCGCTCGAACTTTGCTCAACGCTCGCTCGGAATCTTTGCTGCTTGAAAAATGCTCGCTTGATTTGAGGCTCGGTTTTAAATGAGCGAATCCGCTCGCTTCAATTTGTAAAGAGCCAAGCACGAGTAAAGGTCCGCTCAATTCGGCTCGCTCGTGAACAACCCTAACCCTTATCTTTGATATTTTGAATCAATCTGTTTTATTTTATTTTACCTTTTAATTGTTTATACAGTTACTTACAAATCGGAATGGTCGGTGAAACTGCAAACGAACTAAACTTTCAGCTAACATTAATAAATCGTAAGCGCAAAGTTCGTTTATTATATATTATATATATATATAACACACATATATATATAGGGTAGAGTTCTAGAGTGAACACTAGGTTGAGAGTGAATTGTGTGAACTAATCTGAGCCATTGGATTAGATCATCTAGAGATTTTTAAACAATGGCAAGATTGTAATTATAATGTTGTAACTTCCCTTTAAATTAATTGACATAAGGGTATTTCGTCTTTTTAAATTGCATTTATTAAACAATATAATCAAAATTCCTAAAATCTTGCTAGTTTCCGTATAAACAAGATATACAGTTGTTAGTGTATACACATTGTACAATCTCGATAGTATTAGTTTATACAAGATAACAGATGTTGAAGGGGTATGGTCCCAAACTCTACGCCTGCGCAAGGAACCATACTCTCATAATGAACAAATCACAAGAATAACCTTGCGCGCAGTGCGCAACGGTGCGCCATTCTTGAAACCAGCAGGTTGCATGACAAACCTTGTGCGCAACACGCAGCGGTACTGCAACCTTGATACTATCAGGTCGCACAACGAACCTTGTTGCACATGTGCTGACCGGCAAAGTTAGACTTGTAAGTGCAGGTCGCACAACGAACCTTGCGTACACTGCGCAACGGCAAGTTAGACTTGGAAGCGCAAAACCCTTGACCCTGCGCTGGATAAACAACCTTCTAGCCGCGAAGTCCTAAAACCTTGCTGTAAGACCCTATTTACTATATTGAATTTCCAATAAAAATTTCTCATTTAAATGAGTAAATGCGAATATACATCATTAAAAATTTTTTTAAGTTTATTAAAACTTTATTCTATATATAACCTTTTGACAAGTCGTTACTGATTAGTTCCATAGTCTTGAAACCAAATGACGGAAGCTTGGTCTTTGATCGTGTCGGTTCTTCTTATAGCTTGATCTTCCTCCGGTGCTCCAAATATCGCCTATATTTCATATTTTATGAAATACGTTAGTTATAATAAATTATAACATGATCGAATAAACCCGAAGGCTTAAAGCAATAAAAACAAAACTTTGGTTTTAGGCTCCACCGTAAGCTACAATGACCACCGTAGCTTACGGTCAAGCCTTACGGTCCTAGCTCACTGTATTACGGTTAAGACTTCACTTTTTAACACAACAGCTGCCCATCCGTAAGCTACGGTAGGCCACCTAGCCTACGGTGGCTTGCTGCAGATTTTCTCTTGTTTGCAATTTAGTTACGGAAACTTCCGTAACTCATTCGATATAAATCCGTTTTACTTGAAACTTGTTTCTAATCGTACCGTAAATTGTTTTCTTACATAATTAACCCGAGATCCTTGACCGGATACTGATTTTCTATGACTTATGCATTTATTTCCGATTTATACTCATACTTTCTGATTTTTGCCCATTTTGCCCTTTAATCCCTTTTTGGACCAACTATGCATTTATACGCCCCATTTGGTATGCTTTAGCATTCCCTTAATACCCGCATAGTTGCCTTAGCAAATACATTGCCCTATTCAACTAGACCTTTTTATTTATTTATTATTTTGACCCGTTTTGGTTGTTTTAGCGTAATTCAACGCTTATTTCAACCAAACCTTATCTATCTTTTTATATCCACCCTAGGATATCTATCTATTTCCCACACAACTTTATTTGTGGTGAATTTATTATCGTAAGTTCATTTTTTTCCAATTTCCGCCCTTTTGATTCGACCGATTACGAAAAAAACCATTTAAAGGCATCAAACCAAAAAGGTTTATGCTTTTCGCTTTTACGTTACCGAAAGGGTTCTATTATATTATAGAACTCATTTTTAAACTAAAATTAGAATCGTTTACTTATTTTATCATTCGAGGGCATTTTGGTCAACTTAGACCCTTCTTTACGACGAAGGACATACAATACCGTGTTTTGACCAAAATGAACGTTGGACCATAATCTATGTAAAATCATTATGTATTAAGAACATAATGTTTACAAATTAGATTATTGGATTTACCTTACCTTAGGTAATCCATTATTCATTAATGACTCATTTAAACTCTCATCGGCCTTTAAGTCCTTGTTGAGAGTTTGACCCGCTACACGTACCTGGCTCGGCTCATCGCACTGATTCAATTTAATACCTTGCTCTATTAGTTTCTATTTAATAACAATGCAATTCATCCTCATTCTTCCTGTGAGCACAAAACTCAACAAGTATCCATTAGTCATCATCGCAAATGGTGACAATATCACCATTTGACCCGTTTGGTCTAAATGACCATTTATCTTTATGAGATGATATTGTTTGTCATCTCACCCATCTAGTCCATTTGGTTAACGACTTATGATCATATTACTTTAGGTCATTTCTTAATCTGTTTGATCCATTATGGCATACACCATAGGGTGTCTATTTCAAGATTAAATATTTATTTTCAACCCATGACTAAATTACCATTTTACTCTTTATATTCCTTATGACTTACACCATAAGGTATCTTTTTTCCAAAATCCTTGGTTACTTGTCATTACATGACTAAATTATTGTTTTACCTTTTTTACCATCAAATATGTTTATTTCCATCTTCGCTTTTCCAACCCGTATCCATCCGTGTCGGAACTTCATATTTCGGAATCTTGTTCCGAATACCCAAAACCTTATTTATATTCAAACATAAGTAAAATTTACTAATTTTAAGGATGTAAGCTTAACTTACCTTGAATTCCGATTATGCCTTCTTCCGCGTACTTGTTTCGTTTGACCCGCTTCTTCCCAAGCCTCCATCTAGCTTGTCAAGCGTCAAACTATCATTTATCATTCGCAAGATGGTTAGGTTAGTCACCATCTAACACGACTATTCCACCTTACGGATTTTATATCAAATTTATCATTCGATCTTAGTATAGGTCAGTTTGACTCTTAAAAGTCAACTGCCTATTTACTCACACTAACCCACAAACAAGTTTAACAACTCATTTACGCATTTCGTTAGTTACCCGGTAAGCACTATTCTTAGGCCACCATTTAAGTTATGTTTCTCAAACCAAGTTCACATGATTGCTAATATCAAATTAACATAGTTTCTACAATCATATGCTAATCTATCAGTCTTATGCAAGAACTTGGGATTGTTTCATCACTATGAAACAACCCATTGCATCATATATATGGAATTTACCCAAACATTAAACTTAGCCAAATACTTTAAACATTCATATTCACATGATGATTTTAAACATCCATTAGCATGTGTTTAACATCAATCTCATCTTATCATCAAAACCCATTTCAAGTCATGTATGAACATTTATTCGAATCTCTAATTTGTTCAAATATCTTACACACACATCCAAGTATGATGATCATGAACACTTATGCATCATCAATTTCATCACATAATCAAAACCTACTTCATAATCTACTTGTTAATCACTAACAAGTAATCTTACACCAAATTGTGCATAATTTCTTCAAGTTTAATGAAATCAAGCATACACCTACCCTTAATATCATCTTTGGATCATAATCCATCTATCTAATGACAAGTATTCAACTTGTCTCATCTTATGATTTTCACCATTCTAAGTTTTGAGACATACCTTATGATCCCCTAATTAAGGTGATCAATAATCTTACACCAAATTGTGCCGTTACTTTCATCTTGCATTCCTTTTTCTTTACTCGATCGAGTTGCCATTTGCTCACTCGGTCACATGTATTTGTCAACATACTTATTCTACGCAAATCTTATACCGATAAGCGCATTCAACAAGTTTTAAATTTAATTTTGGTTCTGACCGATCTTGTCAGTTAGACTTATTAGTCACTGGTTACCTCACACCTCATAATTTAGCTACACTTATATTGCCTTCGCAAGGCTTTTACTAACTTTTGAGACCCCAGTCTCATGGCTCGTGTCTCAAGGTAATCGTTTACCATGTTACATATTTATACATATCTACATATATATTGACCGTGATTGCATCACGTCATGTTAAATTTTATATCTATCCATTTTCGTTTTCGAAAATTTTCTTTTACTTAACCTCTTAAGGTGAGGTCTTTTAATGCATCATTCCTCTTGAAGTTGGTCTAGGAGGTCATCGATGCGAGGTAGTGGATAGCGATTTTTAACCGTTAGCTTGTTTTGTTCTCTGTAGTCGATACACATGCGAAACGTTCCATCTTTCTTCTTCACAAAAAGAACAGGTGCACCCCAAGGCGAGGAGCTAGGACGTATGAATCCTTTGTCAGTCAGCTCTTGCAGTTGACTGGCCAGCTCTTGCATTTCGGATGGGGCTAACCTATAAGAAGATTTTGCGACTGGTGTAGCGCCAGGTACAAGATCGATGCGGAATTCGACTTCTCTCACAGGAGGGAGTCCTGAAATTTCGTCGGGAAAGACTTGTGGAAATTCTTTCACAACTGGGATATCTTCGAGTTTCCTTTTCTTGTTTCCCTTTTTGACGATGTGAGTTAGGAATGCGACATAGTTCTTGCGGAGATATCTTCGGGCTTGAAGGCAGGACATTAGTTTGAGTCCTTTCGAAGGGGTTTCTCCAAAAATACGTAGAGTCTGACCGTCTGCAAGAGGAATGCGAATGAACTTTTCGCGGCACACTACTTCAGCGTGATGCTGGCTGAGCCAGTCCATACCGATTATAATATCGAAACTTCCCAACTTCATAGGAATGAGGTCAACTGGAAAATCATGATCGTTTAGAGTGAGGGTACAATTTCGTATAATAGAATTTAATGAAACGGGCTTTCCGTCAGCAACTTCCACCGTTAGAGATTCCATGAGACTATCACGAGTTTGGTTGATGATAGGTTCGAATTCTAAGGACACAAAACTCTTATCCGTGCCAGTATCGAATAACATGGATGCATAACTACCATTGATGAGAAACATACCGTTAACCACGTTGTTGTCAGCCCTTGCTTGGTTGGCATTGATGTTGAAAGCTCTTCCTCTGGCAGGTGGAGGAGCTTGGTTGGCTTGGTTTACTGGGTTCGCTTGGGCTTGAGCATGGATGATGTTCACCAAGCGTGGACAAGTGTTCCTGAAGTGGTTTGGGTCTCCACAGTTGTAACAAGCTCGCATGGGTTGCATCATGGGGTAGTTGGGTTGGTAGTAAGTTTGGGCTGCGTGTGGTACAGGTGGTAGAGGTAAGGGTTGTTGGGCTTGACCCACTATCTGATTTTGGGTTGGGGGTTGGTTGCGGTTCATTCGTTGAAGGATACGGCATGTTTGGATGGTGTGACCTGCACGGCCACAGCTGGTGCAATGTTGGCAAAGAGTTTCGGGAGGGTGATGGTATTGACAACGGTTGCATTTTGGGTGTGGGCCGGTGTATGGCTTTTTAAATGGTGCGGTCGAAGGAGCAAATTGGGTGATTGGTGCAGCTGTGATAGGTGGGTTGGTTTGTGTGACAGCAAAATTCTTGCTGTTTCGTTTCCTCTTACCAGCAAACTTTGAGGAGGAGACTGAGTGGTTTGTAGTTGGGGTCTCTGTGGGTGCTTTCTTCTTTTCATCCTTGAATTTGCCGTTTCGGGTGCAATTCTCAGTAAGTTCTGTAACTAACTCCATCGCGGCTTCAAGTGTTGCAGGCGAAGTGCTTAGAACCGAGTCTTGAATTTTCGAGGGAAGATCTCGAATGTAGTGTTCAACCAAGCGGTACACGGGGGTGAACAAATTAGGTATCATCTGGTTTAGTTCGAGAAATCTCTTGTTATAGGAAGTGTGATCTCCTTCCTTTTGTTTTAGCGCGTGGAATTCATCTTCCAACTTTTTGATTTCGCTTCTTGGACAGAAGCGTCTGGTCATGAGTTCCCTTAACTCTTCCCATGTTAAGGCCATGGCATCTTCAACCCCTCGTTTACCCTTTTCCGTGTTCCACCAGGTAAGGGCTACCCCAAACAGTCTTCCTGTTGCATAACGTACCTTGCGATCCTCGGGACAATTGCAATTGAGGAAAGTGTTCTCCATTTCTTCAAACCAGTGAAGGAGAGCAGTAACACCTTCGGTCCCTTCATACTTTGGGGGATCACAAGATTTGAAGTGTTTGTAGGAGCACTTTTTGGAGGGAGGGTTGGCGACGCTCTGGTCTTCTTGATTGGGAGGGTTGATGGGATTCGCGGTGAGAGCTTGTTGAACTTGAATTACGATGTCAGGAAGAACTGCAGCCATTTGTTTAGCAATTTGTGTGGCCAAGCGTTCATTGGATCTTCCTGACTTTCTACCTCCACGTAGTTGCCTAGCCGACATCTACAGGGACATACATAGGAAGATTGTGAGTTTAAGAAGTTTCTAGGTGTCATGTGTCGTTAAAAGAATAAAAATAACATAACTAACAATAATGCAACTACATCCATAGGATGTCTTGGGTTTGCTCATGTTTGGGCCTCCAATGTCCCCCATACCATCGTCTGTGTAGTCATGTGGGCCCCCATGACTATTGGACTTGGTAGGATTCACATTGGTGTTGGCGGATTAACACTCGCATCACCCGAATGAAAACCATAAAATATGATTGCGAGATGTATGGTAGGAGGGTGTCCAGGTGTAGACACAATGACAACTCAAAGTGGGGTTAGCTCGCACGACGTTTGGTATAGCTTGCTTTGGCCTAATAGGTCCTTCGTACTCTCATCGTTAGTCCCCAGGTAGGCAAACTGGTCCTTTATTTAGAATTTATACGAATGCCAAGCCTAGACAGGACGTTCCGACTACCGGTACTCGTACCCTTCCAGTTACTACATGCCCGTCATGAGAACTCATTTTGATGTGATTTGAAAACACAAAAATCATTGCAAAAATCATGGGAATTGTGAGGTGTGTGCTCTCATGGATATGATATGTTATGAGGATATGATTTATGATGAGCATTGTATAATAACATGTATTTGTGAGCATGCTTGCATAACATTGAGTGTAAAAATAAACATAAAGCATATAAACATCATGAATTTTGTATGTAACGCATAAGCAATTTAAAATTTTAATCAACTATAGTATAGGCTCTAAGGGTCTAATAACCTATCCTATATCCCTATAGTCATGGCTCTGATACCAATCTGTCACACCCAATCTGCCACACCCGACCCGCAGCGTAATAAGAGTCGGGGCATAATTGGGTTATCACCAAAGCTCATGATGTTTACTAAAATGTTTCATATTTATTAAATTCAAATTACAACTTAAATATCCAATTCAAAATTCATACAATTACAAGGAAATGAAAACTATGTAAATAATCCAAGCTTAAACTGGTTTATTTTTCTAGGCCTTCCTATGTGTTTCTTGCCTCAGCTGGATCACCTGTATCATGTGTAAAACGGGGGATATTTTGGGTCAACAAAAGTTGGCGAGTGAACCTTGATAAAACATTGTTATTAATTTCTTGTTTTATTTAATATGAAAAATTTGTGCAATAATCACATGTGAGCAAACATATATAAGTAAACAAACACAAACCACTTTGAATGAGTATATGATATGAATGATGATGAATGTGAGATCAAGGCTCAATCAAACGGAGCCGATCTTACGAGGCACCTGATGCTCAACCCGTCTCCACGGGGAACTGATGGGCCTAATGAAATGCGTGCACTGAAAATGATAAATCCAAACTACATATAATCCACACAACAATTGATACACATTTGATCACGGATATGATGGATGCACAAGTGTTTAAATATAATAAAGAATTAAACGACACATGATACACCCCAAAACATGATTAAAACGGGGAATTGGTAGAGATTGACTCACATTGGGTGCGTTCTTTGATGACGATGAAGGCGCACGAATTTATGATTTGATTGACGAGGAAGAACTAACCTAGATAATAACAAAATGATTTGATAAATAAATGAATTTTGGTTGAGATTAATATTTTTAATTAGTGTTCTTAAATGGGATTTTTAGAATTATTTTTGTGAGTTTAAGGAAGTTTTCTAACCTTAATAATCTTGTTTTTTAAGTATTTTTAAATAATTTTCTAATTAAATAAATAACTAAAAAGAAATAAATTAAATAAAAAAAATTTGACTTTTGACCGTTGACCCCGTTGACCGGTCGGACTGTGTTTAATTACGCGCTGAGTGAGGTTCGAACTCGGGACCTCCCGTATACGTGCACGCAGCTCTACCAACTGAGCTACGTGTCTAACCCGAAATATTCTCTGTTTTAATTATATTTATATACTAATTAATTTTAAACTTATTTGGTTTTATTAAAAAAGGTTTATATGGCCGAACCGGTTGCAGGGACCCGGAGTCGAACTCGGGTCCTTCGGTTCGAGTGCGCACAGCCCAACTAGTTGGGCTGTGTGTCAAATCTGTTTAACTTATGGATTATATTATTCTTATGAACATTCTGTTACTTAATCTGATTAAGCTTTAAAAATGTTGGTTTTATTTCTGAAATTCGGTAACGTGTGCGATTCGAACCCGGGACGTGTGTATTGTTTGTGCACACAGTCCACCGCTGGACTGTGTGTCTAACCCATTCGAATATCTGATTTTAATTATACTAATACTTATTTGCGACTTCATCTTCTTCGTTTAAGAACACAGAACAGTGAATTCCGACTGTTCTTGTTTATCGTTCACGACCTAAACTTGATTGAAATGAACAGAGAAATTAAATGATATGGTATACCAGAACAGCGGGTTTGCTTTGGTTTTCCGGCAAGTGTCGTCGGCTCTGATTTGCGATGTCCGGCTGTATGAACTGTTTAACAGTTTTGATTATTGATTTGAACGATTAAAACATAAATTAAGAGATAGCAGAGAAGTTTAGACAGTTATACCGACTGATGAATGAATACGGTTTTCTGATGATCGATTCCGGCGAAGTTCCGGCGAAATTGAAATTCTCCGGCGACGAGCTAAAGCTTTGAAAAAATGAGCGGTTCTGAGCGAAAGGATTTCCGGAAGATTGAGTGGGTATTTATAGGGAAGAACTGAATGAATTGGGTTCGATTTTGGGTCTTGATTCGTGGTCAAAGGTTTTCCGGCGGTTATGACTGAAATTGACGGTTAAACATCGGTTATAATTGATGTCGTAGTCGGTTATCGCGCTTTAGTCAAAAGGAAAGGCCACATTTGCGGAGTTTTGGTCTTACTCCGGCGATTCCGCATTCTGAGCGCGCGGATGTCTGGTTTTGATTTTCAGTTTCATTATATGTGTTATTTGTTTTAGTGTTTATCACAAAGACAGTGTGTGGCGGAGAGGTGTTGTTGTGTGTTTTGGATTGTGGGTGACCCGGGTTCGAAACCCGGCGTCTACATTTATTTTTTTATTCATTATTTATTAGTAATTTTAAATTATGGTTTTTACATTCTAATATATTTATTAGTTATGTATCGTTTAAAATTAATAACAACTATAAATACGCAAGGAAAATCATAACTGGATATTTGATTGATAAACGAAGCGGGTTTTGAAAACCCGTTTTTCGACGGATGTTACATTTTATGTGTTCATTTCTATTTCACGCTCCCATTATTCGGTTTGCGTCTACAGTATATTCAATCACGTCCCATTACCCGGGCTCATTATTCTTTTGCTTTAACGCTCCCGTTACCCGGTTTGCGTTTACTTTTAAATTCAATCACTATACTTCTTTTTGACTCTTTTGGCTTGCTCGTGTGAAATCCATCACTTATGAGCGATCGAATCTAATTTTTTATTTAACCAGTTTGATTTGTTCTTGTGAGATTCATCACTTATGAACCGTCAGACTTTATTCATTATCTAACCCGTTTGACTTGTTCGTGTGAAATACATCATTTTTGAAAAAAAAATCGAACTTTATTCTTTTTTTCTAATCCGTCTGACTTGTTCGTGTGAAATACATCACTTTTGGAAAAAAATCAAACCTTATTCTTTTTTTCTAATCCGTTTGAATTGTTCTTGTGAAATCCATCACTTCTGAACAGTTAAACTTTATCCTTTATCTAACCCGTTTGACTTGTTCTTGTGAAATCCATCACTTATGAGCAGTCAAACTTTATCCTTCCGTTTGACTTGTTCATGTGAAATCCATCACTTCTGAACAATCAAACTTTATTCTTTATCCGATCATCCTTTATGGCCTCACAGACCATGAATGATGATTTTCATCATCATTTCTTTCTTTTCTCTTTTTATCTTTTCTACGATCATAGTCATCGACTTGATCATTTCCCATGTGGGCACTACCTCCGTTTCTATGACCTCACAGGTCATTTATACTTTGGTTTTACGTGCCCTTTTTGTCAACCATGGTTCTTTTGTCCATAATGACTCATTCTCATTCACCTCGTCTTTACCACATCGAATGTATATGTGTTTATTATAACAAGTTCATGATATCACGTGTTTATCATTTACTTGGCCAGAGTAAGCGATCAACACATGGTACACATGACCTTATTATAACTAACACATTACTTCCCATGTAAGTAAATCCTCGGTTTATGTCCATATTTCTGATTTATTGGGTAAAACTTTGTTTAATTGTTATTTAACAATCATTAGTTTTACCCTTTCTATAAGACTTTTATGTAACCACATTTATCTATGTGATCTTTACTTTTCCTCAATAAAATCTTATTGAAAATTTCTACTTGGATGGTCACCCCATCCAAGATTTTAGATTTGTACTCTTTTATATTTTATTATTCACGATTTATGAATAATGAGTATTACCCGCCCAATTTCTCTTGGGAACATCATCATGGACGGGTATCCCTTCCGGTTTACCTATGCTTTAGTCCCGTATACAACCGTTGTTCATTACGTATATGTTGTATACTACTAGTTATACAATAATTTAAAGTGTGCATCTGTGCGATATTTTCTTGGCTTTCATTGTCGTTCCACCTTTATTTAATATCATCATTTAGTTTAGATCCTTAACGAGTATGCTCTACTTGTCATACTACAGACCATTCTGTCATCGCGTCGGCAGATCATTAGATTCCCACCATCTTCAGACGCGAGCATCCTTTAACCGACACGTTTACATTGATTAGTAATATTGAAAATTAATAAGCGCCCTTAGAATAGTAGAAGGCTATCTACAATACTTGTTAACACAAGTAATTCACTAGTTGTATCGGTCTTTTATCATTTTATTTGGGGTAACGTGCGTTTACACGATAACCCTATATGTTATTTACAACACTTTAACTATGTCAGACCGCTAAATTTATAATAACTTACCGGATCATATGACCAAGCCTCGAACCGAACACATTTGATCATTAACCTTGAGCTCTGATACCAACTTGTAAGACCCTATCTTATTATATTGAATTTCCAATAAAAATTTCGCATTTAAATGAGTAAATGCGAATATACATCATTACAATTTTTTTTAAAGTTTATTAAAACTTTATTCTATATATAACCTTTTGACAAGTCGTTACTGATTAGTTCCATAGTCTTGAAACCAAATGCGAAAGCTTGGTCTTTGATCGTATTCGGTTCTTCTTATAGCTTGATCTTCCTCCAGTGCTCCAAATATCGCCTATATTTCATATTTTATGAAATACGTTAGTTATAATAAATTATAACATGATCGAATAAACCCGAATGCTTAAAGCAATAAAAACAAAACTTTGGTTTTAGGCTCCACCGTAAGCTACGGTGACCACCGTAGCTTACGGTCAAGCCTTACGGTCCTAGCTCACTGTATTACGGTTAAGACTTCGTTTTTAACATAGCAGCTGCCCACCGTAAGCTACGGTGGCTTGCTGCAGATTTTCTCTTGTTTGCAATTTAGTTACGGAAACTTCCGTAACTCATTCGATATAAATCCGTTTTACTTGAAACTTTTTTCTAATCATCCGTAAATTGTTTTCTTACATAATTAACCCGAGATCCTTAACCATACTCATTTTCTATGACTTATGCATTTATTTCCGATTTATACTCATACTTTCTGATTTTTGCCCATTTTACCCTTTAATCCCTTTTGGACCAACTATGCATTTATACGCCCCATTTGGTATGCTTTAGCATTCCCTTAATACCCGCATAGTTGCCTTAGCAAATACATTGCCCTATTCAACTAGACCTTTATTTATTTATTATTTTGACCCGTTTGTTGTTTTAGCGTAATTCAACGCTTATTTCAACCAAACCTTATCTATCTTTTTATATCCACCCTAGGATATCTATCTATTTCCCACACAACTTTATTTGTGGTGAATTTATTATCGTAGTTCATTTTGTCCAATTTCCGTCCTTTTGATTCGACCGATTACGAAAAAGACCATTTAAAGGCATCAAACCAAAAAGGTTTATGCTTTTCGCTTTTACGTTACCGAAATGGGTCTATTATATTATAGAACTCATTTTTAAACTAATATTTGAGTCCTTTACTTATTTTATCATTCGAGGGCATTTTGGTCAACTTAGACCCTTCCTTACGACGAAGGACATACAATACCGTGTTTTGACCAAAATGAACGTTGGACCATAATCTATGTAAAATCATTATGTTATTAAGAACATAATGTTTACAAATTAGATTATTGGATTTACCTTACCTTAGGTAATCCATTATTCATTTATGACTCATTTAAATCTCATTGGGCCTTTAAGTCCTTGTTGAGAGTTTGACACGCGACACGTACCTGGCTCGGCTCATAGCACTGATTCAATTTAATACCATGCTCTATTAGTTGCTATTTAATAACAATGCAATTCATCCTCATTCTTCCTGTGAGCACAAAACTCAACAAGTATCCATTAGTTATCATCGCCAAATGGTGACAATATCACCATTTGACCCGTTTGGTCTAAATGACCATTTATCTTTATGAGATGATATTATTTGTCATCTCACCCATCTAGTCCATTTCGGTTAACGACTTATGATCATATTACTTTAGGTCATTTCTTAATCTGTTTGATCCATTATGGCATACACCATAGGGTGTCTATTTCAAGATTAAATATTTATTTCTTAACCCATGACTAAATTACCATTTTACTCTTTATATTCCTTATGACTTACACCATAAGGTATCTTTTTCCAAAATCCTTGGTTACTTGTCATTACATGACTAAATTATAGTTTTACCTTTTTTACCATTAAATATGGTTTATTTCCATCTTCGCTTGTTTCAACCCGTATCCATCCGTGTCAGAACTTCATATTTCGGAATCTTGTTCCGAATACCCAAAACGCTTATTTATATTCAAAACATAAGTAAAATTTACTATTTTAAGAATGTAAGCTTAACTTACCTTGAATTCCGATTATGCCTTCTTCCGCGTACTTGTTCCGTTTGACCCGCTTCTTCCCAAGCCTCCATCTAGCTTGTCAAGCGTCAAACTATCATTTATCATTCGCAAGATGGTTAGGTTAGTCACCATCTAACACGACTATTCCACCTTACGGATTTTATATCAAATTTATCATTCGATCTTAGTATAGGTCAATTTGACTCTTAAAAGTCAACTGCCTATTTACTCACACTAACCCACAAACAAGTTTAACAACTCATTTAAGCATTTCGTTAGTTACCCGGTAAGCACTATTCTTAGGCCACCATTTAAGTTATGTTTCTCAAACCAAGTCACATGATTGCTAATATCAAATTAACATAGTTTCTACAATCATATGCTAATCTATTAGTCTTATGCAAGAACTTGGGATTGTTTCATCACTATGAAACAACCCATTGCATCATATATATGGAATTTACCCAAACATTAAACTTGCCAAATACTTTAAACATTTATATTCACATGATGATTTTAAACATCCATTAGCATGTGTTTAACATCAATCTCATCTTATCATCAAAACCATTTCAAGTCATGTATGAACATTTATTCGATCTCTAATTTGTTCAAATATCTTACACATACATACAAGTATGATGATCATGAACACTTATGCATCATCAATTTCATCATATAATCAAAACCTACTTCATAATCTACTTGTTAATCACTAACAAGTAATCTTACACCAAATTGTGCATAATTTCTTCAAGTTTAACGAAATCAAGCATACACCTACACTTAATATCATCTTTGGATCTAATCCATCTATTTAATGACAAGTATTCAACTTGTCTCATCTTATGATTTTCACCAATTTAAGTTTTGAGACATACCTTATGATCCCTAATCAAGGTGATCAATAAATCATGTTAATGCACCGATTTGGTCTCGAATTGATCTTCAATTTTGGTGGATTAGGCTTGAACAAGGGTTTTCCCTTGTTCTTTCTCCTGATGGTCGACAACACACACACACACACACACTAAGTGTGTTTGTGTTTAAACCTTTTTTTTAAACTCAAGTATCCTTTTTATGCAGCTTTGGTCCCTCGAGTTTAGTTTCGATTAAATATCAAGTTACAACTCATTGTGTTGTCACTTATATACATGTTATTAACTAGGCTAATTTGTTCCTAGTTATGTTGTTTACGGGTTCACTTTTACCATTAACGGTCTTTTACCCGCTCTTTAATATTAACGTGGTTTGATTACCAAACCCTTTTTGGGGTGTTACACTTGCACAAGGCCAAGACAACCATGAGAGCAACTCATAGTCTTGAGAACAAAAGGATTTAATCCCTACAACTATGCGCTGGCCAAAAGCACTGAAAGCCACGCCGAAGGGAGAAGGCAAAGAGGCGTTGACTACATACAAGGGTACAAAGTAGCAGAGCTGTGACCCAATAGCCGCTTGGCAGGTTGTGTCAGACTGCGTCGCTGAACAATAATGCAGAGGGCAGACTGTACACCAACCAAACTCACGCCAGTGACTGTCACACGATCTCCACTTTGGTTGATGATAGGTCTGACACCAGGTACAACTGCCATGACACTCTCCATTCAACATGCGACAAAGCGCATCTCTGCAAGTGACCATAATGGTCGATACAGAGGAAACAGAACGGATTTCCCTGGTCATTGGCGGTCAAGCCATCAGCCACTCCACACATATCTCGGCTTAAATAAGGATGATACCCCAAGGTAACAACGTTACTTACGATTACAATACAATTGCATGTTCTTTAACTTACTGTGTATTACTTGCATCACAAATACTTATTCTCAACGCTGATGTGTCACGGAGATAACCCTCCCATTTCTTCGTGACGAGGCAACGACGTTGCTAGTTTTGCAGTTAACTTAAAGTGAGATCACCCAGAAAGCAAACAGAGACAACTAGAATCTCGGATTCACCCGGCTAGCCACTGTTTCTCGATGTAGTTTATACACAGTGTACAGTCTCACTAAACTATCAATTTGAACAGTACAAAAGCTGTTAGTTTATACACATATGTACTTGAATAACACTGTGTATAAATCTGTTCATACTGAACCTGTGGAAACAAGATTAATTTACCGAATGTATAAGTCTCGTATTATACTGATTGTATACACTAACATTAAAAAACATAATTTAATTAGTTTAATATTAATTAAAAACATAGAGTTATTTGAAATAAACATAGCCTTTAATCTCTTATAATTAAATAAAGAAAATAATAAAATAGAGAGAAGTTAAAGATAAAAATTAAAGAAAATATTAAATAAAATGACTGCAATACAATATTCATTTTAATTAAATGATTAAAAACAATACTTATTTCAGTTCCTTCAAAAATACATTTTTACGCTAAATATCCTAATCTTATAATAATGAAACTTGTTAGCTAGTTTTGTTTCTTGTTTTGACCAAAACGATATTTGTTATTTCTTCTTCCATGTGCTTTTTAGTTTAAACACTCATGTACAAGGATATTACGGGTTAGCAATTTACCACTGAACTTTGTAGTTCTAGTTTTTACTATCCCAACATTTGTTCTTTATTTTTGCTATATGTTTTAATGATTTTTGCTAGGTATTAAGTGAATTTTGTCGGATCACTCGATAAGTTTCGAATAAATGAATTTTGCATGCGTAATGATGTGCTTTAGTTCTAGTTTTTTTCTAATTACTTTAAGTTATTTTAGCATATGATTAATTTAAATTTTTTATAACTTTGGAAATAAACTTTAACAAATTTTAAATATACATTATGACAGTATATTTTTTCTATGCGATATAATATATTTATAATTGACGGGTCAAATATAATACACTTTTTTTGGGTTTAATCATTCGGTTACTTAATGAGTGTCGTAACACAGGACCGAGTTTGAGTCCAGGTCAAATACAATATATATATCGAGTACAGCAGTTTACTAAGCGAAATGAAACTGACCGGACTCGCCACCGCATAGTTTAGTAAATTGAACAAACCAAACAAAAAACTCTTCATTTAGCTAAATGACGAACATGAACAAGCGTGTTCATTCATTTTGTTATGACGTTCAACAACATGCTCATTTATGTCGTCCGTTATTAGCAGTTTAATTATTATATTTATTTTGTTGTTTTATATATTTTAAGGTAACTGAGACAAATAAACCCTAATACGTATTCAAGTTCATTAGTATATTTGGATGGATTTACTTAATGTTTATGATGAAAAATGCCAATTTTATTTGAAATGTGATATATTGTAACGCATCGCATTCTTGTACTTTCCTTATTTAGAAATTTTAATCGTATTTCTATTATGAAAACTTGTATTCGTGTCTTATTAGTATTTCTCCTTCCAACTTTATCTGAGACGTTGATCATAATAAATGTTTATTTTATCTATACTTGTTATACTTGCAATTAATCATTCGAATACATACTTGCATGCAAATCATACTTATTATACGTGCAATATTTATACGTTATAACTTTATGCTTAAAATACCTAAAAACCAGCTAAAATACGAAAACATAGCCCAAAACCAAACTTTTTGTGTGATCTGGATCACTTCGCACGAAGTGACACCTTGCACCAACCCTGCTGTCAGCAACTGTTCGCCTATAAATAAGAGCACTCATCCACACTCTTAACCTTCCGAACTTTCACACATTCTCTCTCGAATTTGCATGATTTGGCAGCTATTTTCAGCTGATTAAGTGAGTTTAACTCACTCCAAACTTCTACTATTTTAATCTTGTCTTTAATCCTTTTCTTCTTATTTCTTTTCTTTTGTACCACGTGCGAAGGCTGATTTAGTTCATCATCCTCACTAGGAATGGACTACGTTTCAGCAAGTGTGAGAACGTTATGAGCCTTGGCTATCCGAATTAAGTTGCACACTTCACTTGAACATTTTTGTATATTTACTTTCTGTACATTCAAGACCAACCTGGTTTATCAACTGTATTGATGAACTTTGAGCTTTGGTGGATCATATAACGAGGTATCCATACCTCCTTGCTTGATGTCTATGACTTAACTGGCGGACTGAAAATATAACTATATATATATTATGCATTTCCTTGTAAAACTGGTCAGAATCATGATACCATCCAACAATGATTAAGTATTATGACCTCAGACTATATTGCCTCGCTCCAAAAAAAAAATTCCTCGTTCACAGAATTTAGTGTCGAAACGGGTATTAAACGAGCAAAATCATGCCAGAACTGTCACTTCTCACGAAGTGGTGTTTTCTACATTTTCGTTCCGTATCTTCTGAATCCTCGTACGAATCATTCCTTCCACACAGCCTATTCACACACCTATGTTTACCTCTTGTAGGGTAACTTTGGTGTGTATCACTTCAACACTTCAACTCAACAACTCGAGGATTTCTACGAAGCTTGCAAAACCGTGAGTATACCTGACCCGTTTATTCTTATCACTTTTGGGTGATGTACATGTAAACTATAAAAAATCACACAATCATGCTTATACTTAATCACAAACAATCCTTATCCATGCTTACGTGACAAATTTCATTTCATACATGCTTATACTTAATATGCTTATACCATGTCATTAACTTTGATCAAGCCTCTCTTAACATGTTGCTATCTTCATAGCATTAAAGAAGTTAGTTTTTAAGAGAAAATGCCACATAAATGTAATCAAGTTTGCTAACTTTTTTAATTATGTCATTTAAAGTTTTTTTGTCGCTCTAAAGTAACTAAACTTTAATTTTGTGTTCTATATTATGTAATTATTAGGTTATCAAATTTTCTTTAGTTTTTTCTTTTCTTTTAACGCTTAATTGGTTATTATTTAGATTAGGTGGATTTCATAAAATCAAAAAATATATTTAACCCTCCGTTTAAAACAATTTGCAAACTTGGTTACATTTCTACAAAGTTATCCCTTTAATTAGTAGTTTTAACCCCTCGCGTTGTGGAGCGGTTGCATAAAACCGTGCTAAGTAACAACCAAACAACGATTAAAACCAGGAAAATGCGTAAAATAAAACCACAAATTTTTAACACTTGAGTGATTCACGTGACATAAAACATAGACGATATCGAATGTATAAAAGCACGTATTAAAAATTCGCAGGGGTAAAAACACTCAATAGATCAAATGTGACCACCAAACAATATGAAAAGTAACAAACAAACGACAACCAAAACTAAGAAAAAGCATAATATAAAACTAAACCTTTTTACTAAAAAAGGTGTGCAAAAATATACTGGGAAGAAAAGTACCAATGGGTAAAGTGGGCTGATCTGACACAAAATTAATGTGAAATAGTTTTGTAAATGGATGTTAGATTTAAATAATCAAACATTTACTAATTGGTCAATAACACTCTTAACTTTCAATTTGTATACTAGTACTTTCAACTTTCAACTTATTGGCCAATAACACTCTCTAACTAACTGACCCATAACCCAGTTAGCTGATGTCAGCTACCACATCATCAAAAATGTCACGTCAGCTGTCACAAAAATGGCACGTCAGCTGCCACATCATATGCTACGTCAACAAAAAGGGCCACACCAGCAAAAACTAACCGGGTTAGGATTCAGTTAGTTATGGAGTGTTATCGACCAATAAGTTGAAAGTTAAGAGTGCTGGTGTACAAATCGGAAGTTGAGAATGTTATCGGCCAATCGGTCAAAATTAGAATTATTTAAATCCAATATCTCTTTAAAAAAACACACGAAAACCAGTTCAATTCTCTAAACATAGCGTCTATAAATACAGTTATAAAAATTACATAACAATGTTTTTAAAAGAAAATCGATTAAATATAAAAAAAATATTTAAAATACATAAACATTTACAAACAACAAAATAAGAAAACAATATTTTGTATTTTTTTATTTTTATTACGTATTTACTTATGTTTATATGTTTATTTGATATATAACTATAGTGTTTATAGTTGTGAAAAAGGCAAAATAATTAAAAAAAAAAGATAGAAAGTATTTTGCGTATCTAATATCATGGTTAAAATGATTTAAAAAAATGATATTTACACGAAATATAATGTATGATGTATCAAAAAGTATTAGTTATCGAAAGCAATGAAGAAGTTTTACAACCGTTTACACAAAATAAAAAGAACTGAATGTAAAACTCATATATTTTCAATATAATGTATGATGCATCAAAATTTTTTTGTCTTGTTTGTATTGAATCTTCATCTAGTTAATAAAGGTCTAATGCCATGGCTTTACAACCTAGTTGCATTTTTTGGGTGAGATAAGGTTTTAGGACCAATAGGTATTGGGTTCGATTCTTATAAAGATGTTTTCTTATATTTATTGGGTTTCTTCCTAAATTGGTGTATAAGCATCATGCCTAGTGGAGATGGATATGATCGGGTGGTTCCACGGGTAGCACGATGATACTCCAGTAGTCCGTCAGTGATCCAGATTTACTGTTAAAAAACAGTTTATAAAGGTCTACCTCATTAACAAAACTTAATATACATTAATATGCTTTAATGCTTAATCATTTCGGATAGGACTTTTACTGTCTAATGCTAAAAGCTTAACATCGGGCATTTGACTATTAAAATAGAAAAGTCTATAGTGTCATGCCTACATTAAACGATGTTTCATATAAAATATTGACAAGTTATTACGTTTGAATGTAATATCATTAGAAGTTTGAACTCTTGATAATAAAACAATTTTGCTAATAATGAATGATGAAATCGAATTTGTTAAGTTATTCATTTGAAAACATAATAGATTCGAATGTATTGCACTATCTGAATTTGTAATATTTTAAATGTTAATGGAATACAGTTAAACCTTTAACAAAATTATTATGTTTTAAATCACTTATAACATATGAAAAAAATGATTTTATAATGTAAATAAGTTGAATAGTCAACGGGTATTCACTTTTAAGGGTATTTATCGGATCATCGATTTATTCTAATCAATTTATTCGGATTTTGTCACTAACCAATAACCGGATGATCCTAATTCACAAAGTGTTTAACTGAACCGGATTTAATCAAATAAACTAGGATTATCCAAAAAACTTATGGCTTGGAGTTTTCTTTGTTTTAGCTTAGAAAAAGCTCGCTCGATATAACTTGATTTGGAACTGAGCTGAGCCAGCTTGGCTCGGTAAGATAGTGAGCTTAGCTTGACTCGATTCGTAACGAGCCAGATTCGCTTAGTTTGGCTCGCTCGTTAGCTCGGCTCGGTTTAGCTCGGATTACTTTTTATCTATTTTATTTTTATATACACGTAATACATTATAAAAAGTTGGCTATTATTTATCGGTGTTTAAGAGTATTGCTGGATATCTATGGTATACCTAGGGGTTGATTGAGATGCTAATGAACTTATATTCTATTTCATTGAAATTCGAAACTTATTTTGTATGTGTTTGAACTTGATTTTGACTTGTAAGATATTAAACTGAACTTATTTGGAAAATTTCTTTTAAACTATTTAATAAAATTTTACACAAGTGAATTTTAAAAGCTATGTATTAATCTTTTTTTAAATTAGAGCCTAACCAGGTTGAGCCGAGCTCGAGCTTAGATTTTCAACTCGGTTTCAAATCCAAGTCGAGCCAGCTAGGTTTATAATCGAACTGAGCCCAAACTTGCCTAAGCTCGGCTCTTTTCGGCTCGTGAACAAGCCTAAAGTAAACTAACTAAACCTATTTATTAGGCTCGTTCATGTTGTTTTTTTAAATGAAACCGGTTGTTATTCAGTTTATTCGGTTGAGTTCAATATAGTTATACGAATTATGGAAGTTTGTGAAACAATCCAAACTCACAATTCGAATATGTTTAAGAACCAAACAAAAAACTTCATTTACAATACGAATCAATGTTGTTAGTTACAGATTTTTTTTTTGGTTTTTGATATTTTTTGCACACCTCGGTTCATTTTAGAATAAAATAGAAGTAATTTTTTTAAACGTTTGTTTCACAAATTCATCAATCCAAATTTAAATATTCACTTTTTTGCTTATCACAGGACTAGTCGACTGGATCCCTTAGCTTGGTACCACCAGGTAGAGATGCACAAACCGGGTTTTTTTTAATATCCGGGTTCGTATATGTATTCGGGTATGAGTATGATCAGATTTTGACTTTTTGGGTATTGGCTATACCCGGGTCAGGTTCGGGTCCGGGTATTGGCCAGAAAATCTATACTTGTGTACTCTCCAATCGGGGTTGGGTTTAATACCCGAGTATTAGAATACCATATTTAGGGTTCGGGTATTGGTTGGGTATGGTTCGTGTTCGGGTATATATTGGGTTTTCCGATTATTTTTTTGGCATAAAACATAGAAATATAATGGAAACCTTTATTTATACATTTTGTATACCTTGAAATCTACCCGAAAAAAGTCTCACACAAGCTCTAACCGTTCAAAAAAAATTGTTGTACACAACGGGATCAGGTATTACGGAAACCCGGATGCGGGTTTTATGGAAACCCAAGTATGCTGAAAAACCAGGTATGAAAAAACCCAGATTCAGGTATTGAGCAAAATATGCATACCCGCTCCCTACTGATCATGTTTGGGTTTAAAAACCCGGTTTTTCTAATACCTGTGTTCAGGTTTTTGTACACCTCTACCACCAGGCTACAAGTCTTTAGACTTAATAAGACAATAGAAACAAATTGAAAGGACTAAATAGGACAATAGCAGCAAGTTCAAGGAACCAACATGTAACATCCCCATACATTTTTATACCGTTGCATCTCCTTCAAACTACATCTGACACACACACACACACACACACACTCTCACTCTCTCTCGCACACACACTTCACACACTGCACAAACATTCCATCCAATTTCAAAATGGCGTCACGGGTCCTCTCTCTCAAACTTCTCTTAATCTCCACCGCCATCATATCCGTCGCCGTAACAATCAAGCTCTCGGTTCCCTTAATATCCACCGGCCTTCCGGCCATCTTGTCCGCCGTTGCCACCTGGCTCAAACCTCCGTATCTCTACATCATCGTTAACGGAATCATCATCACCATCGCCGCCACTACACGCTTCCAACACCACGACAATCAATCTCACCCGCAAGTATTTAACACACCCAACACTCCTCCATCGTCAGATCTGACATCGGTGTCGAACTCGACGAGTTTTGGTGTAATGGAGATTCCGCCGGTGACTTACGATGTTGAACCTACCGTAACAGTGGAGCCTCCGGTGGTGTATGAGAGTAAGTTGGTTAGCGGTACGGATGCGGTTGGAGTAAGTGAAGATGAGTTTGTTACCTCGGGATCCACGTGGAAGCCGTTAGAGAGTGTTGTTAACGAACCTTTATTCCGGAAGAAGGTTGAACCGGAGTTTGGTTTTCCGGTGAAGGAGAAGCAACCGGTGATTTCAAGATTTGGGAATAGTCGGAAACCGGTGAAAGGCAGTCCGGAAGGTGAGTTTTCTGATTAGTTTGTTGGAAAGTGAATATCTGAAATAATTTTTGTATATATTAAAGTGATATTATCGTGTTATGAATTTACATCGAGATAGATGATAAACGGGCAAAAAGCTGCTTCGCTACCTTTTTAAATAGCAAAACTAAGTCTTTTAAAAACAACGTCTATAGATTTCAGGGTCATAACATTACTATGCATGACCCTTTGAACTCGACTAAGAAGGTCCACAGCCTCTGGCGAAAAAAACCAAAAGAATTCAAAAGCAAATGAGATAAAACTTGCTGGTTGTCAAGCCAATCTTTCTTGCGTATTATTGTTTTTTTTGTGGTGTTTGAATTCGTAAGAAGTGTTCGGGTCGGGTTGGTTCGGCTCGTTTTTAAAAGACTGGTTGTTAAGGTTTTTGGAAAAATTTAAACCGTATCAATGTTGGTTTTGATGATTTGAAAGTTTTATGGTTTTAAAAAATAATAATGTTTTGGCTGATTTTTTTTTTATTATTGCAACTCTTTTAAAAAATTATATATTTAACTAATTTTATTTTTCTAAAATAAATTGAAATTTAGACGATAAACATTAAATGACTTGTTTCAAGTTCAAGACCGTAAACCGTTAAAGTAATACCGTAAATCAGACTTTACGTATTTGAAACCAACCGGCCAAACTGACCGAGTTTCCTCAAATTGAGCGGTTTTGTAGGTTTGGCGGTTTCTAAACAAGATTGTTCGTAATTGATTAAATAAATAATAAATGTTAAACGATCGGTTAGAAGTTCAAAACAGTAAATCTTAAAACCGTTAAAAAGGAATCGTAAACCAAACCCCACATATTTTAAACTGGTCAAACCGACCGACTTTCCTTGGTTTATAAACACCCTTCTTCATTAATTAATCTAACAAATAAGAAATGTTAAACCGGTCCAAGTTTCTTATAACATCCAAAGTCCTAACATCATAATTGTTTAATTGTCAACAGGTGCAAGAGCACTAAGAGTACTAAAACCAAAGAAGCACGAGACACTTGAAACCACATGGAAGATGATAACAGACGGCCGTCAACTGCCGTTAACAAGGCACCTCCGAAAATCCGACACCTTCGACAATCTTCACCACGACCATCCGTCCGAGAATTCAACCACAACCACAAAGACAAAAAATGTGAAGAAATCCGAAACATTCAAAGACCGTACAACAACAACATATGCAAACCAAAACGACTACCCGCAGCCGCCCTCAACCAATTCGAAGCTGAAGAAAGACGTGTCACTGAGTCAGGACGAGTTGAACCGGCGAGTTGAAGCGTTCATAAAGAAGTTTAATGATGATATGAGGTTGCAAAGACAGGAGTCTTTGAAACAGTACATGGAGATGGTGAAGGGTGGCCCCCGCTGATTAAATAGTGTTTTTTGATATTTAAGGAAAAGGGTTTTTATAATTTGGTTTAAAAAAATACTTGAAAAACTAAAACTAAAGGTTTATTTGGCCCATTACATGTCGTCATGGGTTTTTAATGGGGTATAGTTATGAAAATGATGATAGCTATAGAAGCAATTCTTTTTTTTTTTTGTTTTTGGTATACTCTTAATATAAAAGTGGATGGTGTGTTTATGAATAATAGTCTATAATTTGTAGTTTTATGGTTGTGCTTGCAAGTTAAAAGTTGTTTACTTGGCTAAAAGTGTTATTGCTAATTTAAGTGTATAGAAATATATAGTTATCTAGAGCTAGCAACAACGATGGATTCATTATTTTTCGTTAGTTGGGTGGAAATTTGAAAAACAGTGTAGTTTAAGAAGAATGAAATTAAGTGTTTAAACATTAAAATCTTGTAGTTAGTGAGCTACTTGAAATTAGTTTGTTAAATCAAGCTTAAACAAGCTCTAATCTGAGCTCGAGCTTTTCCAAAGCCTCATTAAATAAATTAGCTCGAGTCTGAATTGGCTAGGGAGCCTAAACAAGTTTTAATTTAATAATTTGCACTTAATATATAAATGTTGTTTTGCTAAAATTATATAGAAATTTATGATGAAAATAAATTAGTAATTATAAAAAGTAAAAAAAAAATATAAAAACAACAATAATAATAAAAATAATAAATGGGCGACTTGAGCTTGAAAAACTACTCACAAGTTAAGCTCGAGCTTTGAAAATAAGGATCTAAACGAACCAAACTCACAAGTTAACCCCTGTGATAGTTTGATTTTATTCATGACAACTCAATGTTTTGAAAAGGTTTAAAGTGAGCTTAAAATTTGAGACTCAACCCTGATATATTATTGTAATCAACCTTCTCTTTTATCCGAAACTGAAACCAACAATAATAAGCAAAGAAAAAGTTATATATGGGAGGATTTTTTTTCAACTTATTATTTGTCTTTACATTAACTTACTATGTTTCTAGAAATAAAGAATAAAATCAACCTTAACTGCCGGTTCATCGGGAGATTTTGATACTGTAGATGAAAAAAAAATAAAAACACACCAAACATTTGGATAGAAAAACAAGCTCTCTGGTGGAGTAGACAACTGTAAAGTAATAGCAGCTTCCAAATTACCAACTACAACACATGAAAGTGAAATGGGTTAAAAATGTACAAAATGAAGTTCATATTCATATAACTTAATTACATCTACAACAAAACATATTAGTTCTAGATATCATCATCATACGTAATAAATCATATCAATAGCAAAGCTATGGGTAAAATGTAGATAGTCTTGTCTCTACTTCGTTGAAATAGAGAGGCTGCTTCCACCAATAGCAAAGCTAAGGTAGAGTCTGAGAAAGCTAATATGTAGGCAGTCTTGCCTCTACTTCGTTAGAATAGAGAGGCTGTTTCCAGTGAGACGGCTCGATAGTACTTTTATATCAAGCCTTGTACAAAAGTCACATAACACTTTGCAATCGGAACAAAAACCGATTGGTGCATATACCACCTTGTCTTTCGGCTATCAATGCCACTACATGATGCATGATTAACCGTTCGCCGTTTTCAACGTTATTTTCAACAAATTTGTAAAATAACATTAAAATAAGTGCAATTTCACTTTTGCCCCTTAAACACTCACACATAAACATATTATATGTGCACAGCGCAAGCGGGAATGGGTAACCCTAAATCCATGCCATGGTTCTTTATACAAATTTTAACAAAGGCAAAAGTGATTTAATTATAAAGTCTTAAGTTGACCTAAAGGTCTGAATAAATTACACGCTGCATTTGTTTCCTATATTTTCATGTTTTGAAAACATACAAACTTGCAAGGTTTTTTTTTTCTATGGTATAATTACACAAGCATTTAAAATGTCATTAATTCAATTGCACAAATTTGACTTTATAAACTTCATTATCGAATAATATATGTATTGCATTTGCGACATGTAAATTTAATGTTAGCTTTAGTAATCGATGTACCAATAGAAAAAAAAAGATGCACATCACTCTATCAAGATCGTTGATACCATTGCAATTATTACAACCTACACAACCTAGTGACCTGCACATTTTTAACTATGATACGACAAAGTTAACTAAACAAAACACGACACATATACCCCATCATAATGATAGCATTAACCAATTGTAACTCTCAACGAAAACGCACAAAGTTATGGAAGTTTTTGAAATAATTTTTGTGTTTTACAAAATGAATAACAATCAAATAAGTGAAAGCAACCCAATTGACAACTCTATAACTATGCACATGCAACCATCATCTTCAAGCATTCAAAACTTTGGATATTAAGGAACCGAGTCAAATTTGTTATTAAAGTGAGTAGAATTGATAGCTAGTGCGTTAGTGACTTTGCTTTGTAGTGTATTTTTGTTCATTATGCACCTGGTGAAAATGATTGATTGGCATTGAATTCTTGGATCTTTTTAAAGATTTGAAGTATTTAGAAATGCAACTTGCCAAAGATGTCACCCTTCTACTTCTCACAAAATAAGAGAGCAAATTATTTATTTTTTTAATTTCTTGTTATGAATAGTCTATAACTTGATTAAAATATCATACAAGCAACATGTACTGCTTGACGTCACTCTAAGTGTCTTTCTAATGTGAGAACTAGCAATAGCATGGCTCGTTGGGATTATGTTTACTCAAAGATACGCATTACTAGAAACGTATTAATCATCCTCTCCCGTTACATGTTTCTAGGTCGGGTATTGTTAACGGGTCATCAACAAGTTTATATGTATGAAGTATGAATTCCTTCCAGGTATGTTCATTTAAGTCGCTAGAAATTTTTTCAACTCGTATAACTAGCAAGGTTTGAGTTGACTATTAGTCGAGTTGACCGGGTTCTAATTAAGCTGGTTAACTCAGTTTGAAGTTGAAGTCTGAACAAATGTGAATATGTGAGTGAAGAGGGACTTCTTTTCCAATTTCCACTATTCCACCTCAATAAGTCATTAACCCATTGATGTTAACATATCAAGAGAATGGGCCCAATTCCAACAGTAGAAGTCCGGCCCATGATTCACGCCTAAAGTAATTCTATGCTTTACTATAAAATCCATCAATAACTTTTACCTATATAATGGTTTACTTTTTCAATAACTAGTGAGGTGTTCATGCATAGCTTTATTCACAATATCTTTGGAGATAAATTATGTAGCAATATATAAATATATTACTTAATAATGTTTCTTATAAAGTATACAAAGTTTATTTCACTTTTCGAAGAAAAAAAATTCCCATCGACATCCAATACCCTTTTTAACTTTATTTCACTTTTCAAAACATGTGTGATATGGAAATTTATGAGAAATACTCATCACGAAGTTGAGCGCGTCATGTTCGGAGTAAACAGGTGCATGTCATAAACGTCACCTTAGTGACATAACTAAAAACGTGTTCAACCATTGAACCCATTTATGACACACAGAGCCCGTTACATGGTTATGTTAAATGGGTCAACATGTGGACACAACACAATTAGTCGCTTGTCAAAATGACGTAGTTTTTTAATTCTAAAAATAATAAAATACACCATAAACCCACAATTCCGTTAACCCTAACTTGAAACTTCTATATGTAATCACTCGTAAATTGAGCCCACAACCCTTTTCTCTCAACTCTCTAACTCTCCTCGCCACCGACAACAAAGAACCAAAGGGTAAACAACTGGTCCCAATAAGCATGTACCTTCAAAAATCCATGAGACCGATTCTGACCACCTACAAAACTTATATCTCCATCGGTCTGGTCACAGTCATGTTTGATTTTTTGAACCAACATAGCAAGTCGAAAGCATTCACAGTTTGACTTCGTAAGTTGTTCGTATGCAAGGGCGGATCCAGCTCATATTTGTGGGGTCCTAGGAACCCAGTGTGTTTGGAAAAAATTAGTGAGAACTTTATAGATTTTAGAAGAAAAAAATTAGTGAGAATTAAAGAGAATTTACCAAAAGGAACACATTAGAATAAAATCCTAGATCCGTCACTGTTCGTATGTTTAAAAATAAGGTTAGGATAAGAGGCTTATGTTTGTGTGCGGGCTTCCAAGTAAGTAGTGTTTGTGTGTACTTAATTTTTGTTAAAAAAGGCTAAAATATGTTTGGCATATTCTAAATATGATTGTTTTAGTGATCAACAAGATTACATGGCGTGAAATATGATTGTTTTGTTGAATCAAAATTGGTCTAAGAAGTCATGTTTGGAGTCAATTTGGAATGTGACGATTACGAGTCATTTGACAAAAAAGACGTTGGTGAGACTAAAACTCCAAAAGAAATAAAAATAATGCCCACATCTCGAACATGGACTTTTATTTACTTATTATTTTTCTTTTGCGTCTTCAATAAGTCACTAGACGAGAAGAGGCTATGCATTTTCTTTTATATTCAGTTGTATTAAATGTGTCATTTTTTTACCCGTTAATCAAACATCTGTAAGTCTGACAACACAACACAACATTTCAGTTATCTTTATCTTTCTTTACTTGTTTGATGTTTTGAATTTTGTTGATGATTAAAAAATATATAGGATATGAACGTATGATTGATTATATTTATCATTTCTATCACATTTTTATATATTTAATATTATGAAAATAAGAAGTGTTTCATTTTATGATCATGTATGCACTTATCTTTTAAATATTTATCTATTCTTGTTAACAAACAATAAAAAAACCGAGCTCGAACTTATAAAGATACCAGAATAACTTGAATACTAAGAGACTGAGCTTGAAACAAGCTCGGGTTCTCTTAAACTACGCGACCATGGGCGAAGCTTTTAAGGGACGTGAGGGGGTGGCCAACTGTCACACCCTCAATTTCCACTTACGAAGTTTTACCGCGAGACGTGTGAACAAACCAGAATCTAAGACACTAGTACTTCGAACGACTCTATATGATTTGATGATACGTTTTCCAAAATCATTTGTTGTAAATTTTAGATTACCAATATTTAGCATGAGTATTGGTTTTTAAAGTTTGAGCGGAAGCATAAATAAGTAGTGATGCGGCGCCAACACAAACGCCAAAACAAAAGTAAAATCCCAAAACAGTATTAATAAATGAGACTCTATAATGATGTCTTGTTCAATGCGTGTGCGTGCACCTAGAGCTCCTAGCGTCCTGAGAAACATGTAAAGAAACAAGTGTCAACATTAAAGATGAGTGAGTTCACAGGTTTTCATAAATTCGTTGTTCGGTTTTAGTTTGTTACTCCGTTATCCCCAACCCGGGATAACATACCAGTTCCAATATTCCAAACCCGGAATATTAAGTTGTTCCGTAATTAAGTTCAATATTAATGTATATAGGTAGCTAGCCTAAAGTCATGTCACTAAGTGTTCGCGATCGAAGCTGACATTTGTGCCTCCGTTTTGCCAGGCCTATCACATGACCATGGCGATGTTAGGCCAATTATACACCCGTTGACCAAACCCGGTCAGCTAGCGCGACTAGCTCGGATGGGGCTCGTCAGACCCAGTAGTACTACTCATAATTCCCCCGCTATTTAACCCAAATACTAACGATCCGAGGAGATTGTCGAGGACTTAAGTGATAAAGCTGCATAGTGACCATAACATTACATTAACATTAACTTAGTTACCGTATAGTTATGTGACGTTACATTCGTATAACGTAAAGAGTTTGAGTTTGAGAGTGTATACATGTTTCTCCCCCTGTTGTTTAAAAACCGTATAAAGTTAGGGGCCGTGAACTCACCTTTATTTGCTCGGTTAGTGTGGCAAAGATGTTATAAGGAATGGGACCGCTAGTTGCGTCCTAACAAACCAATTAATTCCACGTCAGTGTGTAATCACACCAATACAAATTCCACACGCAATTTACTCACCAAGTGATACACACAAACAACATATCTAACACTCAAACATGCATGCAAGTATTCTCATATGATCCTAGTAATCAAGCAACTTATCATGAACATATTCCAAATCCATACAATACTTTATACATACAATCACAAGTTATCAACTTTCTGCTTAACACTCAATTATTCAGCTGTTTTCTAGGATTTTTATAAAATAGTTCTAACATTCCAAAAATTCCCATATTTTTACAGTAGGTGACATTTGGACCATAGAAATTTATATAATTTTTTCCAAGTCCTAAATCTTTACCAATTAGCCATAGATATTAATTCACTAAGCTGCAGTCAGATTTACCGCTTTCTGACTGCAGTCCACGGAAGAATTTATTTAAAAATCACTGATCGTCCGATTAACAAAATTCCAGTTGGAGTTGCCCGGAAATTTCTATACCTAGTTGCTGTACAAAAATCATGACTCAACTCTCTATTGATTTTAAAATCTAGCTTGATAAACAACCAACAAAATTCCAGAATTTTAACAGCTTTACCTACTGAACTTGTTTAGCCCTTTAAAAATATCAAACGATTTCAGAAAATTATGAATCCAGTGCCATTGGATTCCTTATTCAAATCTCTAGGTTTTAGACCTCAGAAAATCCGTTTTTCGACAACTAACGACCAAGTTACAGCCTGATAAAGTCGGCTGAAACTTTCACTCAGCATGCTGTTTTCTGCATCTCCTTATACTAAGTTCGTATAACTCGTTCATGTGATTAGCCAAGGCGATCAAGATTCGATTTTTAATCATAGATTAATACTAATAATCTATCCATGCAAACCCTACTCAATAACTTCTAGTTATTACAACAAAACACACTTGCAACCTCATGAGATCCGAATATCATTATGTTTATAACCAATTCAGCCGATTACTTGCAAGCATACATGATCCGAAGACAATACAATCAATTCATTCAAACATATAATTTATCCGAAGCATCTTAAACATTCAAGCATACATATAATTAACCGAAACATGATCTTATAATCAAGTATGGTCCTAACCTTGAATAACTAGTCAACAAGCCGAGATGTGGACAAGTGCGACTCGGCTGCTGCTTGCTGCGGCCGAGAGAAAGAAAAGAGTAAGGCTGATCCGCGACCGAAAGGGTGTTGATAAAGTGGCTGTTTGATCGAGATGATGAAGGAATGGAGGCTGTTTTGCGATCAATGAAACACGAGGAAACAGCCGACGGCTGTTTTACTTGTTAGGGTTTTAGGAATTGTGGAAGAAGATGCATGTTAGTCGTATATATATAGGTGCAACTAGATGAGGTTTACGGTTCTAGATAAGTGTTCATGGCCGAGTAACTTGGATGGTTGGTTGGGTTTGATCTTGGTCGAAATCAGATTTGTTTTGGTTTGGGTTTTGCGGTCAAGGGGGTAGGGTTGGGTTTATGGCCGAGAATCTTGGGTTGTTTGTTTTGGGTCTTGATCACGTGGCCGAGGGACTAGAATGGTTGGTTTGGCCGATTAGTTTGAGTTGGATTGGGTGGGTTCGGTTTGGGTTTTATCTTGCGGCCAAGAGACTAGGGTGAGTTAATTTGATTTGAGTTTTGATCTTGGCCGAATAGTTGGAACTCTAGGTCTAGGTTTGATTCGTGAACTCCTAGAGTCACCATGAATCTCTTTGGTTCGTGTCGCGGTTCGGTTCGTGTACGTATTTATTATACATACATATATAACTAAAAATCCACACAACACACAACACGTATTTAATTCATGCATACTTAGCCTATATATATTCGACAAATATCACGTGTAAGTTATCCGGAAAACCCGGGATATCACATTATCCCCATGTTTAAAGAATTTTCGTCCCGAAAATTGAGTAAACGTGGTTTAGCATGTAACGTACATGTTTAGAGTGCCACGCACAAAGAGTTAGTTCGTTTATAATGGTACGCAACGTTACAAGAAATTCCCAAGTGTCATACACAAAGATTTCCAAGTGTCATGCACAAGAATTTAGTCAATAATAGTACACGAAAGTATGAGAAATTTCCAGGTTGTCACATCATCCCCTTGTTGAAAGAATTTTCGTCCCGAAAATTTAGGTACTGTCATCGTTAGTTTGCTGCTCAGTTGCGAAGAGGTGTGGGTATTTGCTTTTCATTTGGTCCTCTCTTTCCCACGTGAACTCCGGTCCACGCTTAGAGTCCCAACGAACTTTAACGATCGGAATCTTGCTGTGCCTTCGAGTCTTGATCTCACGATCCATGATCTCAATAGGCTTTTCCACGAAGTGTAGTTGTTCATCCACTTGGATCTCATCCAATGGAATAACTAAAGTTTCATCTGATAGACACTTCTTCAGATTTGACACGTGAAATACGTTGTGAACTCCACTGAGTTCGGCAGGGAGGTCTAATTGGTATGCTACGGGTCCAATTCGTTTCAAGATTTCAAACGGGCCTACGTACCGTGGGTTAAGTTTGCCCCGTTTTCCGAAGCGGATTACACCCTTCCAGGGTGACACCTTTAGTAGGACGCGATCGCCTACTTGGAATTCGAGCGGTTTTGCGTCGTTGATCAGCGTAGCTTTTCTGTCGATCTCGTGCCGCCGCCATGCGGTTTCTGATTTGTACAATCTTTTCAGTAGCCTCAAGTATTAACTCAGGGCCTGTGAGTTGACTGTCTCCGACTTCTGCCCAGCAGACCGGTGATCTACATTTGCGGCCGTATAACGCTTCAAACGGTGCTGCCGAAATACTCGTGTGATAGCTGTTGTTGTATGAGAATTCCACTAGAGGCAGGTGAATTTCCCAATTATTTCCGAAGTCCACTACGCATGCCCTAAGCATGTCTTCCAAGGTTTGTATGGTCCTTTCGCTTTGACCATCAGTCTGAGGGTGATAAGCTGTGCTCATATCCAAGCGTGTTCCCAACGCTTTCTGGAGTGACTGCCAGAAGTTTGACGTGAAGCGAGCATCTCTATCTGATATGATAGACGTTGGCACTCCGTGCCGAGAAACTACTTCCTTAATGTAGATGCGAGTCAACTTCTCCATCTTATCCGTTTCTTTGATAGCTAGGAAGTGTGCGGACTTAGTTAAACGATCCACAATCACCCAAATGGTGTCGCAACCACCCAAGGTTCGTGGGAGTTTAGTGATAAAATCCATTGAAATCTGATCCCACTTCCACACTGGGATCTCAGGTTGTTGGAGTAGCCCCGATGGCTTTTGATACTCCACTTTGACTTTTGCACAAGTCAAACATTTACTCACGTAGGTGGCTATATCGGCTTTCATGTTAGGCCACCAATACGCAACTTTAAGGTCCTGATACATCTTATCCGAACCCGGATGAACAGAGTATCGAGATTTGTGAGCTTCATCCATAACTAGCTCTCTGAGGTTCCCGTAGAGAGGTACCCATATGCGATTCATGAAATACCGGGTTCCATTGGGCTTTAACTCCCAATCGCGTTCCATTTTTCCCACTGATTCGGCTTTGATGTTTTCCTCCTTAACTGCTTCTAACTGGGCGTCGCGTATTTGATCGGGTAGTCCTGAATGAATAGTGAGTTGTAGTGCTCGTACACGACGAGGTTTCAAGTGTTCCTTCCTGCTGAGGGCATCAGCTACCACGTTAGCTTTACCCGGGTGATACCGAATGGCACACTCATAATCGTTCAAGAGTTCGACCCAGCGACGCTGTCGCATGTTCAACTCCTTCTGATCAAAGATGTGCTGGAGGCTTTTGTGGTCAGTGAAGATTGTGCACTTCGTTCCATAAAGGTAGTGTCTCCAAATCTTAAGTGCAAACACTACTGCTCCCAATTCTAGGTCATGCGTCGTGTAGTTTTTCTCGTGAACCTTCAGCTGTCGCGACGCATACGCGATGACCTTATCGCGTTGCATGAGTACGCATCCCAATCCCTGAATGGAAGCATCACAATATACTACAAAGTCATCTGTCCCTTCCGGCAAGGACAGAATGGGTGCACTGCAAAGTTTCTGCTTCAGCAATTGAAACGCTGCTTCTTGCTTGTCACCCCAATTATACTTGATACCTTTCTGAGTGAGGGTAGTAAGCGGTTGTGCAATCTTTGAAAACCCCTCGATGAAGCGTCTATAGTAACCAGCCAATCCCAAAAATTGGCGGATTTCCGTCGGTGTCTTAGGTGCTTCCCAGTTTTTGATGGCTTCAATCTTGGCAGGGTCTACGTGGATACCCTTTTCATTCACGACGTGCCCGAGAAACTGAACTTCTCGGATCCAGAAATCACACTTCGAAAGCTTGGCGTATAGATTTTCCTGTTGAAGTAATCCTAGCAGTAATCGTAGATGCTCAGCATGCTCTTCTTTACTTTTGGAGTAGATGAGTATGTCATCGATGAATACAATGACAAATTTGTCGAGGTATGGTTTACACACGCGGTTCATGAGGTCATGAATACCGCAGGTGCGTTAGTGAGACCGAATGGCATGACCAAGAACTCGTAATGGCCATACCGAGTGCGAAATGCTGTCTTAGCGATATCCTCCTCTCTGACGCGTAGCTGATGATAACCAGACCGTAAATCAATCTTAGAGTAGTAACTTGACCCTTGAAGTTGGTCGAATAGATCATCGATGCGAGGTAACGGGTATCGGTTCTTGACTGTAACCTTGTTGAGTTCCCTATAGTCGATGCACATGCGGAAAGTCCCGTCCTTCTTCTTGACAAACAGGACTGGAGCTCCCCATGGCGAAACGCTTGGTCGAATAAATCCTTTTTCTAGCAACTCTTGAAGTTGGGTAGACAGCTCCTGCAGCTCGGCTGGAGCTAGGCGGTATGGAGCCTTGGCGATGGGAGTTGCATTGCTTGCCAATTCGATTTCAAACTCCAATTGTCGATGTGGTGGAAGACCAGGTAGTTCCTCTGGGAATACATCGGAAAAATCACGGACGACAGGGATGTCTTCTATACGTTTCTCGTCCTTAGGCGGTTCGGTGATTAGTGCGAGTAAAGCGAAGGAATTCTTTTTCCGGAGATACTTCTGAGCTTGCATAAATGAGATAATGTTGGTGACGGCGCTTGCCTTGTCGCCTTGTACCGTCAAGATTTCGTCGTTCGAGAGTGGAATACGGATAGACTTTTCGAAGCAGAGAACTTCAGCCCGTACGTCGGATAACCAGTCCATTCCGACTACCACGTCAAAACTACCCAGGGTTGTTGTCATCAGATCGATGGTAAAAGTGTGGCCCGCGAGTTTGAGTTGGCAGCCGGATACGATTTGGGTCACATTTACAGATTTACCATTGGCTAATTCTATCACATAAGGGGTCTCTAATGGTTTAAGCGTGAGATTTAGGTTCTTCCTAAAAGACTCAGATATAAAGCTCCTATCCGCACCCGTATCAAAAAGCACAGAAGCAAAATGTTCATTAAGGGGAAACTTACCGGTGACCACGTTCGTGTCGTTTCTGGCCTCTCCGCGGCCCAATGTAAATGCACGACCTTTGGCACCTCCTGTGCCACCGTTCCCATTGTTGTTGTTGTTATTATTGTTGTGGTTGTTGTGGTTGTTTCCACCATTATTATTGTTGTTGCGTAACTGTGGGCAGTCTTTTCTGAAATGAGCAGTGCTACCACACTGATAGCATCCCCGATTTATACCCTGCTGCTGACCCTGAGGCTGATTCTGATTTTGTCGGGACATAATTTCCCCACGACAATCCCTTGCCGCATGTCCCATCTTGCCACATCTTTGGCAGCGATTTCCGGCACAAGGGCCGTTATGGTGAAGATTTCAGCGATTGCACTGCGGCTTTCGACCTACATAGCCGCCTGCATTCTGGTTGTTATTGTTGTAATTGTTGTTGTAGTTGCTGTTGTTGTTGGAACGATTTTGATGACCCCGGTGGTTGTGGTAGTGATTGAACCGTTTCTGGTTCCCTTGCTGTGGATGTGATGACGAACACTGTCGAATGGTGGTGTCTTCAAACTTTCTTTTGTTATCTGAGGCAACTTCAGTGGTACCCCGTGCTGGCAGTTTCTTCTGTTCCACCGCTTTATCAGTGAGTTTGTGAGCCAATCGGATAGCTTGATGTTCTGTTACAGGGTTACTAGACATCACCATACCCTGAATTTCCGGGACCAGACCCCCGAGATAGAACTCGAGTCTTTTCTCCACCGTGTTTGCCAAATCAGGACACAGAAATACCAAGTCATGGTGTTTTGCAGTGTAAGCTTCAATTTCCGATCCCACCATCTTGTGGTTCCACAAAGCTTGCTCTAACTGTTGCACTCTGTCTCGTGGACAGTACTCCTCTTTAATCAGGGCCTTGAACTCAGTCCATGCCATTGCATTTGCAGCTAACAGTCCACGTGTTTGGACTTGGGCATTCCACCATGTCAGTGCCCCCTCTTCCAGTGTTGAGGCGGCGTATTTGACCTTGTTGGCCTCTAAGCAGTTGCACATTTCAAAAACAGATTCCGACTTTTCGATCCAGCGGACCAATCCAATGGGTCCTTCCGCCCCCGAGAACTTGCTTGGCTTTGCGTCAAGGAACATCTTATAGGGATTAAAGCCCCCTCCTGCTGACAGAGAACAGGAAGTCAGCAAGGAATTGTACTAGCCTCACTATTAGATTTTCACGCGAAAACTTAATAATGGTTACCTGCTGGCTGGTTCTGCACACCCGCTAATGCTGCGTTCACATGCTCCTGGATCATGGCAGCTAGCTCTTCGGGCGTCAAGTTTAGGTTTCCACGTCTTCCAGTCGCCATTTAGATCTTCGAAACACAACATAAACACACTCCGATAAGTCTATATATCCAATATAGTTATCCTACTTCGTACTTTAATAATTATTAAGTTACGTCAACTCAATATGTTAAATAGTCAAAGAAATACTTGATTAACTGAAATCTCTACGTCTTACAAAAGTGCAAATCAAACATACGAATTTACTATAAAGTCTCAAGTTTAAATACAAGTGGAAAATAATAAACTGAAGGAAAACAAATAATATAAACGAGACGTGTCAGTCGTCTACGCCTCCATCCCCTAAGTCACTGTCGTTGCCGTCATCCTGTGCGGCATCTCCAGCTTCCTCAGCTGGGTCCTCCTCCGGATCCTCTTCAGGATCCTCCTCTGGATCCTCTTCAGGATCCTCCTCTTCCGGCACTGGAGGGGCCGGTTCTGGTTCGAGTGCTTGATTTTGCAGTTCCTGAATGTTCCAACTGTTTTCCAGGACCCTGTCCTCCAGCCAGTCGGCTCTTATCTGCTCAGCACGCAGATCCCTGGCTATAGTGTTACGGGCTATCTTGCTCGTACGATGCTCTTCCTCGAGCGAGTCGATCTTTCCTGTAAGGTGTCGGATCTTCCATCCTTGTGCTAATATGGTTTCCTGCATTCTTTCTATCTGTTTTTGTTGTGTATGAACCAGGATTCTAAGCATGTCAAGTCCTATTTCTACAGGATTAACCGGTTCAACCGGTACAGCAATAGTTGGGCGTAACGATGACTCCTCCCCCAGAGCGAGCCTCTTCCTCGCCGCTGAGCGTGTCTCTACGCCGTAAGGTAGCATGGGTTCCACCATTGGTGCCTTTCCTGGTGCCCTTGGTGGCGTAAGTCTGTCGGACGATGATGACGATGAGGATGATGACATTGCCTGATAGGTCGTGTAGTTAGTTACGAGGTGTTTTCATTTTCTTATTATGAAGGTATAACCTACCAAACACGTTTGTAGCATATTGCATAACAAGATGTAATAATTCAGTGCCAAACTAAGTCTAGTGTCGTGATATCAGCTATAGTTTAGGTCTACTTCTAATGCAAACCTGGTTCTCTATAGCTAGTGGCTCTGATACCAATCTGTCACACCCTCAATTTCCACTTACGGAGTTTTACCGCGAGACGTGTGAACAAACCAGAATCTAAGACACTAGTACTTCGAACGACTCTATATGATTTGATGATACGTTTTCCAAAATCATTTGTTGTAAATTTTAGATTACCAATATTTAGCATGAGTATTGGTTTTTAAAGTTTGAGCGGAAGCATAAATAAGTAGTGATGCGGCGCCAACACAAACGCCAAAACAAAAGTAAAATCCCAAAACAGTATTAATAAATGAGACTCTATAATGATGTCTTGTTCAATGCGTGTGCGTGCACCTAGAGCTCCTAGCGTCCTGAGAAACATGTAAAGAAACAAGTGTCAACATTAAAGATGAGTGAGTTCACAGGTTTTCATAAATTCGTTGTTCGGTTTTAGTTTGTTACTCCGTTATCCCCAACCCGGGATAACATACCAGTTCCATTATTCCAAACCCGGAATAATAAGTTGTTGCTTCCAATATTCCCAAACCGGAATATTAAGTTGTTGTTTCCATTATCCCCAACCCGGGATAATAAGTTGATGTTCCAATATTCCAAACCCGGAATATTAAGTTGTTCCGTAATTAAGTTCAATATTAATGTATATAGGTAGCTAGCCTAAAGTCATGTCACTAAGTGTTCGCGATCGAAGCTGACATTTGTGCCTCCGTTTTGCCAGGCCTATCACATGACCATGGCGATGTTAGGCCAATTATACACCCGTTGACCAAACCCGGTCAGCTAGCGCGACTAGCTCGGATGGGGCTCGTCAGACCCAGTAGTACTACTCATAATTCCCCCGCTATTTAACCCAAATACTAACGATCCGAGGAGATTGTCGAGGACTTAAGTGATAAAGCTGCATAGTGACCATAACATTACATTAACATTAACTTAGTTACCGTATAGTTATGTGACGTTACATTCGTATAACGTAAAGAGTTTGAGTTTGAGAGTGTATACATGTTTCTCCCCTGTTGTTTAAAAACCGTATAAAGTTAGGGGCCGTGAACTCACCTTTATTTGCTCGGTTAGTGTGGCAAAGATGTTATAAGGAATGGGACCGCTAGTTGCGTCCTAACAAACCAATTAATTCCACGTCAGTGTGTAATCACACCAATACAAATTCCACACGCAATTTACTCACCAAGTGATACACACAAACAACATATCTAACACTCAAACATGCATGCAAGTATTCTCATATGATCCTAGTAATCAAGCAACTTATCATGAACATATTCCAAATCCATACAATACTTTATACATACAATCACAAGTTATCAACTTTCTGCTTAACACTCAATTATTCAGCTGTTTTCTAGGATTTTTATAAAATAGTTCTAACATTCCAAAAATTCCCATATTTTTACAGTAGGTGACATTTGGACCATAGAAATTTAAATAATTTTTCCAAGTCCTAAATCTTTACCAATTAGCCATAGATATTAATTCACTAAGCTGCAGTCAGATTTACCGCTTTCTGACTGCAGTCCACGGAAGAATTTATTTAAAAATCACTGATCGTCCGATTAACAAAATTCCAGTTGGAGTTGCCCGGAAATTTCTATACCTAGTTGCTGTACAAAAATCATGACTCAACTCTCTATTGATTTTAAAATCTAGCTTGATAAACAACCAACAAAATTCCAGAATTTTAACAGCTTTACCTACTGAACTTGTTTAGCCCTTTAAAAATATCAAACGATTTCAGAAAATTATGAATCCAGTGCCATTGGATTCCTTATTCAAATCTCTAGGTTTTAGACCTCAGAAAATCCGTTTTTCGACAACTAACGACCAAGTTACAGCCTGATAAAGTCGGCTGAAACTTTCACTCAGCATGCTGTTTTCTGCATCTCCTTATACTAAGTTCGTATAACTCGTTCATGTGATTAGCCAAGGCGATCAAGATTCGATTTTTAATCATAGATTAATACTAATAATCTATCCATGCAAACCCTACTCAATAACTTCTAGTTATTACAACAAAACACACTTGCAACCTCATGAGATCCGAATATCATTATGTTTATAACCAATTCAGCCGATTACTTGCAAGCATACATGATCCGAAGACAATACAATCAATTCATTCAAACATATAATTTATCCGAAGCATCTTAAACATTCAAGCATACATATAATTAACCGAAACATGATCTTATAATCAAGTATGGTCCTAACCTTGAATAACTAGTCAACAAGCCGAGATGTGGACAAGTGCGACTCGGCTGCTGCTTGCTGCGGCCGAGAGAAAGAAAAGAGTAAGGCTGATCCGCGACCGAAAGGGTGTTGATAAAGTGGCTGTTTGATCGAGATGATGAAGGAATGGAGGCTGTTTTGCGATCAATGAAACACGAGGAAACAGCCGACGGCTGTTTTACTTGTTAGGGTTTTAGGAATTGTGGAAGAAGATGCATGTTAGTCGTATATATATAGGTGCAACTAGATGAGGTTTACGGTTCTAGATAAGTGTTCATGGCCGAGTAACTTGGATGGTTGGTTGGGTTTGATCTTGGTCGAAATCAGATTTGTTTTGGTTTGGGTTTTGCGGTCAAGGGGGTAGGGTTGGGTTTATGGCCGAGAATCTTGGGTTGTTTGTTTTGGGTCTTGATCACGTGGCCGAGGGACTAGAATGGTTGGTTTGGCCGATTAGTTTGAGTTGGATTGGGTGGGTTCGGTTTGGGTTTTATCTTGCGGCCAAGAGACTAGGGTGAGTTAATTTGATTTGAGTTTTGATCTTGGCCGAATAGTTGGAACTCTAGGTCTAGGTTTGATTTGTGAACTCCTAGAGTCACCATGAATCTCTTTGGTTCGTGTCGCGGTTCGGTTCGTGTACGTATTTATTATACATACATATATAACTAAAAATCCACACAACACACAACACGTATTTAATTCATGCATACTTAGCCTATATATATTCGACAAATATCACGTGTAAGTTATCCGGAAAACCCGGGATATCACACCAACCCCCCGAACTTTTCGCTCATTAGTGGAGAGTATGTAGTTTTCGTATAGAATTTTTTGGTATATACGTTTTCGACTCCCCGGTTTTATAAAAATTTTTATGTCCGGTGACTTTCGCCCCACCCCAATCTCAAGCTTCGCCACTATACGCAACTACGCGAGTCAAGCTCTGAGCTCAACTGTACTTGTTTACAACCATATTTTTCTTTTTCTGTTGAAGTTCGAAAAAGAAAATCCATTCACCACATTCTATAATTCATGTCACTCGCTCATTCCAACTGTTGATTGAATATATTCATCACAATAAATCAACACTAAATTTCATAACACTATTTTTCTACAAATGCGCACAACTTTTATTTCGGTGGGCTTAAAGCCCAAGAGAATTTTAAAAGGCCCAACCCTTTTTGTTTGTAACTTTGTATTATTGTATATGCTTTTTATTAATTTTGGGTTAAAAAACTGAACAGTTGAGTTTGTTTTCTGTTACTTACATTCTGAAATTTCAAAACTTTAAACAGGGGTGAAGAGTGTGGCTAGACCTTGGTCCACAACAACTTGCAGCTTATCGTATACCATCAACGACTTAAGGTTCGACTTATACGTCCCTTTCCCTCTAGCCAAAACTTCCCCATCGGAATCTATGATCCCCTCCTTTGTTGACTCACCCGCTCGCGTGCCTGGCTCCAAGATCACCGCTTTCACCTGCACATACATAATACCCGTTCAGACCAAGTCGGTTCCATTTTATAGTTACTTGATTTCATATTACAACTAAGGTGTCATAAACCTTATACTTCGCTCAAATAAAACAATATAAGGACATTGTACGCATTTTAATACACATTTAGTGACTTCTGACCCATATAACTCGTTTGACCCAGTTGACCAGTTTAAACTTTAGCTATTCATTTTATTATGTGACATATTACAACCACGGGCGGACCCAAGTGTATGGGTGGGTGGGCGGGCGCCCCCCTTAAAAAATAATTTTTAGTGTAATTTATAGGCAAATATCCCGATCGCACCCCTTGAAAATTTGGTTGAACCCCTTGTTCGCACCCCCAGTATATAATTTCTGGGTCCGCCACTAGTTACAACTAATATACAATCTGGATTTACCTTGATGTAGACAACGTACGGCGATTTCACGTGACCTCCATTGTTCAACTTAGACATCAAGGATATCAACGCTAACTTTGGACATGGCCGCATTACAATCAAGTCCAAATAACCATCCTCAAACTGAAAACCGAACAACACACACAAACAATTACCATAAGGCCAGGTCATGAGTCATGACTACATATATGCAACGACTTTGTTTATAAGAAACACACCTTAGCATCAGGTGCTGCCATTGTGTGTTCAGCACCCCAAGGAACATTATGAAGCCAAACGGAAACAAACGGACCGTTAAGCTGTCTCCAGTTAAAACTTTTGAAGTCAATCTTGGGACCTTGGTACCCGTGCTGTCTAGGTTTAAGAGGTTCCATAGAATCGACACATGAACCGATTTCCTGCCCGACATTTTCAAATCCAGGAGCGGGTACAAAACGTATACTGCCGTTATATTTGCGCAGTTGCAAAATTCGTTTAAGAGCCTGAGGTTTTGAGAAACAAATTCTTATTCATCTATTGTTTTTTTTCAGAAAATCAACGATGTAAATTAACAAAATGTGCATATACAAGAATCTTGGTCCCGTTATAAGGTAACATTAGAACATCAAAGGAAATTATATAGCCTTTACATGTTACATATGTTTAGGGGTGTTCATGATCTGGTTAGCCCAGTTTTGACGGATATTCTGGGCTGAACCGCTAACTACGGTAGGGTGGTTCCCAGACCAGCCGATTTAGTGGTTTGGCGTGTTGACAGTTCGGTTTTGGCGGTTTAATTCGGTTGTTTTATTAAAACCTTAAAATGACAAAGATTGTTCATGAATATAATACATATATACTCCTGCATATTCCAAAACGGGAAAAAAACAAAAAGGTTAAACAACCGGTTTGGTATACACAGCTGATTCCAAGTTCCAAACCACCAAAACCAAACCGCGTAAATCATAAACCGGCCGACTTGCTCCAGTTCAGGCGGTTCAGTCAGTTTCAATGGTTTATGAACACCCATCCATGTATGCATATATTTTCCATTGCGCGCGCGTGTGGGTGGGGGGGGGGGGACTAGTGTGGATTTTGCTGCAAGTGCTGAATAAAAAGTCGTGGACTTACATAGAATTCTATTCGGGCGCTTCCCATCCATCGGTACTTCTCAGACTCGATGTCTATATCTGATATGAGCCCTTCAAAACACAATGAGGAAACAAACTCAATGCACAAGTTAAAACTGCCACAAACCATAAAATTTAACTAGTTTTCAGTGTACCCCATGCAAGCATTAAGACACTAAAAAATACAGTCTCTCCTTGCCAGATTGTAGCTACATCCAACAAGCGTTTATGCCCTGCCCAAAAAAAAGGCAACAAAACCAACGGTGTGAATACAAATAACCAAATAAAAAGAAGGTAATATTGATCAAATAATAATATACCTCGAATTGCGGCAAGAACAGCATGAGCCGGTGTGCATGGCTCGCCGGCTGAATCTAAAAGAGATTTAATCATGCCGTTTCCAGTACCTTTGCCAAAAACATTCATGTTACATTTTAAAGCCAATTGAGTGACAAAAAGTAATTTATAAAACTTTGGCGGGAAAATGTTTATGAGAAAGTAATGAAGAGACCTGCGGGTATGACTCCAAGAGGCGTTTTCAGTGCAGTTGCCCAGTCTTCTCTTTCGAGCAATCCATTACAACCTACTACAATTTGCATTACATTGGTGATCAGGTAAAGAGGTTGATCGTTTTTTAGTTTTAGCAGAAAGATGTTATACGACTAAAGACTTTATATAGCGAAAACAGGTAACAAACCAACCTCAACCAATATGCCATCCCCGCTAACACAAATGATACCGTCGTATTTTGTAAGATCCAATGAACGAGAAACTTCTTTTGCGTGAAGCTGATATTTGGTTTCTGAAGATCAAGGCCAACAAGCACTGTTATGTTATGGTAAAAGAGATTGGTAAATGCTAGGGGCGTTAATTTCTAACACGCCAAGAGTATAATCAGGTTTTGGTTGTCATATCTAACCCGTTTGATAAGCGAGCCGTGGTTGGATTGATCGTTTTAACATGTCTAATGAAACATGTCGACCTGCCAACCGTTTTACTACAACCACGGTAACCCATTTACGACAACCCACCATCCGTTTCACACATTTACAAATTGATTACAAATTTACAACCCGCCAACTGGTCAACCCATTTGACTTGTTTAGATAAATGAGTTAAATGGTTCGGATTAGGTCAATATCTTTGACACAAATAAATACATGTGCTGTATTCGGGTTTGACAATTAAACCTGTCAACCCAACACGACTAACACCCTGATTAACAAAATCAAGTAGAAGGAACCTTGTACTGTAAATTCAATATTAGCATCCTCAAGTATCGGTTTCACCTCATTGGTAAACAGCTTGGAAGCAGATTTCTTCCCACCAAACGGATTCACAAATATAAACAGCTTCTTCGGTCGACCTTTTGCAACAACCACAACAAATGAAACTCAAAATAACATTCAAAACTAATAATCACTCAACATTTTGTCCATCAAACTTCAAAAAAAAAATCATAATCCACTCTCTTAAATAAACAGAAACTTAAATCCCTAATTATGTCATCACAATTAATTTACTAACCACTCAACATTTAATTAATCATCCACCTTAATTTTCAACTACTAAGAAAAAGAAACTACTAGAAAGCCGAGTGCGAATTGCTACAAGGTACAGTGCAAGACGATTCTCTTCGACTCCGCCTAATTACTCGGAATTGATCAAAGACGGACAACCCCGGCCATAATCGGATTTAGACGGTCAACTTGGGACTTGATTTTAAAAAATTAAACATAATTTCTATATCTACGAATAAATATCAATTTTTGAAATACTTAAGTATCTTATTATTTATAGGGTTATTGGATTTTAATAATTCTAAATTTCACATGTTGTCTGATAATAATCCCAACTCTAAAACTTCCCTCCAACGATCCCAACTTGTAAGAATTTGCCCCATCAATCCTTTTCAAACTACAGGTGCATTTAACTCAATTAAGGAGGCTACAGTTACACTTGAATCGTTGACATACCAATTCTTATACGTTATAAAAGGATAAATGGGGCCAAATTCTAACTAGGGAATTTTTAAAGTTTAGATTATTATCGGACCGGCCAACAGGTGAAACTTATATTGATTAAAATCCAATAACCCTTATTTATATTTATACTAAATATCTTACTATAAATATTAGTAAAATTATAACATTTGATATTTATATATAATATATATATATATATTATAAAAATTAATTTCTTTATAATTTATCATATCTCTACTCCTCCAGGTAGCCGCAACTACCTAGTGGACCAACTTGGAAGGCTACTACAACGATGGTTTTAATATATCCATCAAATTAAACAAACAATTCGATTACTTACCTAACGAATCGATATACCCTTGAATCTTCTCACACAAATTCCTTAACGAATCATCCGACACCGGCTCAAACACAAACCTCTTCCTCACCAAACTCCGTTGACCAACAACTGCCCTGACTGTGATCAAACCTCCGGACGTTGAGAACCCAACAACCTCTTTTTCTACAGACAATTGCCGGAGATGTGGGCCCCGATCAGACCACCGGAGAGTTCCATCAGTGGTTAAAGTGAGTGATGTTTTGAAGCCGTTGACTGATACTTCATCGGAGACAATACTATTGTTGTTGTTGTTGTTGTTGATCCATGGGTTTTGGTTTGTGAGTGCGGTGATTATGAGGATTGAGGAAGCGTGTGGAGTTGGATTTATCGCCGGAGGATCCTGGGTCAGCATCTTACAACTCTATAAGACTTTTGTGTTGTCTGGTTCCTTGTTCGTTGAGTTTCAAAGGCTGCTCGGTGTTAGGTTGGACCTTCTTCTTTTATTCAACCATCATATTACTCCCTCATGGTTTCGAATGTTGTACTTACACCCCCTCATCCTTTTAAACCAATGTTGTGAAACCCGGACCAAACCGGTCAGATACCTCATGCAGGTAGTTTGGTACACCGCCGCAAACCCCAACCCGCTAACAATCGAGTACTCTAACGACTACCATAACCTGCAATGGTAAGGTGGAGTTGAATGTTATGTGGAAGAGTGGGTTCACGGGAAAACCCACACAAGTGGATGCGGGTTCTGACGGGTTCAAATCGGGTGGATGAGGTGTCATATGATGGTTTGGTTCCGATGGTAGCGCTCCCAACACCCTTACTACTCACTAAAAACGTAGGTTGCTTTTATGGGTATTCACGGTTCAATTTAAAACCATGAAACTACTCAAACTGGTTATGACTTTAGTTTAACTATCAATTTATATTCTAACTTTCGTCAGTCGATTAATAAAAATTAACAGTAGGGAGTAGTTTGGTTTGCGGTTTATACAAAAAACTGGCCATGTAAATGTAGACCAGGCCACAAGGTTTAGTTATGTTTTATTTTCTTAGGCCTGTAAACGAACCGAAGTTCATGAACTGTTTGTGATTTTGTTCGGCGGGAAGTTCGTTTATGTTTGTTTATTTAATAAACGAACATGAACACACGTTTTGTTCGTTCGTTTATGTTCGTGAACATCGATTTTTATTTACATTTTTTTACGTCCGTTCGTTTATGTTCATTCCAATTTAACTACATAAGTAGTTATAATTATATAAATAGTAAACATAAAATGAACTTTCTAACTACTTACATAAATTTAACTAATTGGTAATTGGGTTTTCTAATGAAATTTATCGTAATTAATCACTAACTTATTACTTTATGTTCGTTTTTGTTTAGTTTATTGTGTTCAATTATGTTCATTTGTGTTGTTTATTGTTTGTTAACTTATGTTCGTTTATGTTCATTTACGTTGTGAACTATTCATTTAGGTTTTAAACAAACGAATATAAACGAACACGAACATGCCCATTTTCTTAATAAATGAACGTGAACAAAAAAAATGTGTTCGATTATATGTTCGTGTTCGTATTCGTGTTCTGTTAAAGTTAAATGAGTGTTCTGTTAAAGTTAATGAATGAACACGAACATGCCTCTGTTCGTGTTCATTCGGTTCGTTTACAGGCCTAACCTTTCTAATGTACTACAAGTATATGTGATTATTTATATTAATTAAGTAAAATGAAATCAGGTTAACTCTAATTGAAAAAAAAAAGTAAATTGGGCTAACTTCTTGACTTTTATATTAACGCAGACTAAATTGCACTTTACGTCCTTTATGTTTGAACATTCTTTCAGGCGGTATTCTTGCCTCCAAACCAAGTTAGATCTTGTTGTTAAATCCCCTCACATGCAAATCACATGAAAGTTCTATAGTCATCATTAATGAAATCGCATCCACTTTAATTAATGAAATACCCAAATAAAACTTTTTGCCCCTTCGTTAAAATTGGGGTTCAGACGAACATCAAAACCATTTGATGGAAGATGGTGCTATGTATGTGGAAAACAAGCTTTCCTCTTAACATCATTGTCAGATCGTAACCCATGACGTCGTTTCTATGCTTGCCCAGATTAGGTATGTAACACTCTATAATTTCAAGCCCTAATTTTGTTCTAATTATATAGAAATCGAACTGTGGATTCTTTTATTGGATTGCTCTTGAAATGAGCATTGTGTCACACCCCGAATTTCCAACCAAACACCTGTGGGCCCGGGTGGGGAATATCGTGACGTAAGTTGATATCATCATAGTCAATTAAACATAGCACAGCGAGAGTCTTGGATTTAAATTACTATTACAAACCGAAATGTTCAAAGTACAAAATAATATACAGACGGCTTGTAACGAAAGATCCACAGGCGGATCGTAAAATGTACAAAAATGTATAACAGACTTTAGGGTAGATCTAAGGATTTGCAAGATCTTCTTATATCACTACCGAGCAGCTTCCAGCCTATTTCGTATTGTACCTGCAAGCTTAGTCTTTTGAAAATACGTCAGCTTTCGCTGGTAAATACACCCGACTAACTCATTTTGAAAACATTTTAAAATTTTGATTTAAGTGCACATGGCACAAATCTTTTATAATTGGGAAAGTCAGCTTTATAACCTTGTTAACAGCTTTACATGTTTGTCATACATATGGGGCCCAGTACAGAGACCGAGACATGATTAACGTACACACCACTTATGAACCCACGAAGGAGTTATCCTCAACTTGTGGTTAAAAATAATTTTAGCATTCGCATCTGTCGGGTGTATACCTACACCCCGTGCTTTGGTCGTGGCCAATATCTAATGTAATGAGCCAAGGATATCCTGGACACGGTCGTTAACCCCCAATGTTTAAGTTATCAAACAAAACTGATTAAAACGGAATATGCGGATTTACTAGCCACAATCCGGCATTCTATTGATCCCATTTCCGACCAAGCGGTAATAATTTACCATAACCCAAGCCCGTATAGGGAAAATAAGTCAAGAGTATTTACCTGAGTTAGTCTTGATTAATAATGCAAGATTTAATATTCTCAGCCGTATTCAAAACGAAATAAGTGCAGATAGCATTTACTGGAAGGCTCTATTCTGGATAATGGCATAAGCTAACCAATTAAAATGCTAACGGTCTTAATTTAAGTCATAGACTTAGACCGACTAGCGTAATGGATCAAAAGCGGTACGATACGCTAATAAGCGATGACTGATAGAATGTAGTTTAAACCCAACAAGTACTTAAGACTTGTATAATATGGGTAAACAATTAACATTCTGGAATTTGAGATTAAAATGATAAGGTTAAACCCGTTTCGGTTAATTTTCGTAAACTAGTTACAATACTTAACCGTATGCATATAAGCGATATCTGGGTAACCGGATGAGTCATGAACAATTTCTATATGTCATTATACTTTAGATAAGTTGTAATATCAGTAGGATATCAACTTATATGCCCGAAAAGGTTTTGAAACGAAATTATGCCTCATAAGGGCGTTTTGGTAATTATATGTCGTATAAAAGGAACTTGCGTGTATTATGATGTTATGATCATAAACATTCTGGAAAAATACTTAATTTGTGATATAATATCAGTAAGATAGTACACATAAGTGTGGTTTATGGTTTAAGACCAAACTATGCACCGAAAGGGCATTTTGCTCATTTAAAAAGTATAGTTTACGATATTATACTAAAATCAGTTTATGATCAGAATATTAACATCATAATATGTTAATTACATTGACATATCAGTAGGTATTTCATTTGCAAGTTCATTGTTGATTAAAACCATGTTTTATGTAAAAAAGGGCATTTTAGTCAAAATTTGACATTTTACAGAACTTGTGCATAAACTCAGATTATGATTATGATCATGTAATATAACCTCAGTGGGTTATGCTACATTGCATTACGATCATAATGTGACCTTAATTTAGAAGTTAACTAATCTAAGTCGGGTCAGAATCGAAAGTCAAAGCAGAAGTCAAACTTCACGACTCTCGGTTGCGAACTGACTCTAGGACTGAAATTGACGGATCGAACATGTTCCGACATGTTCTAATAACTATAACCAACTTTTTTAAGTGTCAAAAATATATTTACAACATGTATAAACTCAGATTATGATTTTTATGAAATCTGACACGTTTGACTTTTTAAAATAATAACTTTGACCCGTCAATTGACCTAGTAAATGTGATCCTTAGGAGGTGCCCCTTTAAGGGGTTAATACCTTCATAATTATGATCACTTAGCCATGTTCATTTCGAACAATGGCTGGACCATAATGGTCTTAACCGAAAGTCAAGGCATTTGTCGAAAATGCTTGACTTTTGTCTATTAAAAGCCTATAAAAAGAAAAGAGCAGAGATGGAGCACTTACAAGTGATCCAAGAGAAACTTAGAACTCAATGGGAAGCTCGCAAATGGTCAGGAACTTCCAAGAGTGTAATAGAGAGGAGAAGAAGTGAATGAGCAAAGAATGAGGTGAACTTGAGTTGCTATTTATAGTGCAAGAGGGTGTGTGAAGATGAAGCCAGGTGTTAGAGGTGTTCTAGGATCATCACAAGTGTCTAGCAAGGTGTCAAGAACTGCAAGAGTGTGGCAAATTGCAGGAGAGGTGGCATCTTGACAGAATTTTGGGGTTTTGACACTTTTAGTCCTCAAATTTAGTTTTATGGATTGTCATGAATTGTCCCTTGACTTATATCAAATGACATAATGATACAACTTGGTCTATTCGTTCAACACGAGATGTATTGAAGAAGAGTACGAACAACCGAACGTTAACGGGTGTCACACTAGGTATTCTTACGACTTATAAGCGTTTACTAGCTTAAACGTGAAAGATACGAATACTTATGGTTTAATGGGTTAAATCACCCAAGCTATTAAGGTTTAAGGTTCGGTGAAGATGTGTGATACTCAAGAATGGTAAATCACAAGATATCACCTTAATCGGAAGTCGTTCGGGTCGAAAAATGACTTAAATATGCAAGGAAAAGGTTATAATAAAGTCTAGGGGTCTCTGGGTAATTTTCTAAAAGTTAAAATATAGAAAAATATAAGGTTCAACGGCTCGCCGTAGGCTAAGGTCGCTGACCGTAGCTTACGGTGAATGTTATTTTGTTTTAGCAACATCAGACCGTAACCTATGGTCCTAGACCGTAGGTTACGGTTAGTTATACATAAAATTTTTGTGAATTTTGGACTTGCTTTAGGTTTAGTTGAGTGGCTAACTTTTGAGGTATGATCCGAGGGTATGTACAGTGTCGGTTTATTACCGAACATGAATTTTATGAGGTGTTACACATTGCTCTATAGATGGCATTCCTGGTCTTATAAGAGGAAGGAACACGCTTGAAGAACAACTAAAATAAAGGAAGGATGAAGCAAGAAAGTTAAAAAAAATTTTGAAATGGTTTTCAAATGAGTTACATCTGCACAAAATGGGTTTGATGTGCACAAAGTGTACAAATGTTCTACCAATCTTACCCGTTTTGTGCACAAACAAGTATTATGCACAAACACGGGACGGACAATTCTGCACATGAGCACATTTTATGCACATCAAAGCCATGTTCAAACCTTCACATCAAACCATTGCTTATAACATTCTCTACTAGTTCATTGGGGACTTTATCATAAATTTCCTCAATAACCTAACTTGTTGCCGGTGGGGAAAATATGATGGTTCATTGTTTGATCGTGTTTAGTCTACACATCTATCATCCTATGTTCAGGGACAAATTTTAACAATTCCAATACATCTAAGTCATAGGCTAGGCTTCAAAGACCAGAAATCTAACTCTTGTCCTGGGTTAAAAATGGTAGTAAATAGTTGATCCAACATAACCTAACATGATCATAGCAATATCCATCTTGTGTACAATAACTTGTCATTGTCGAGTAAATCAATGAAATTAACCTTACCATTGAAGTATATTCTACCTGTAGAAAGCGTAAACTTGCCACCATGATGCAATCTTGTAGAAAAGAGAGTAGGATACACTTATGCATTACAAAAAAGATCGACTTTTAACACATTAACAATTTCAAAATTTAAAAACATTAGTATTGAATACATACCATACATTTCATCAGCATCAAAGTGATCTAAACTCTCTTTATGTATAATCCTTCACTCATTGCGTCTAAACTGCTCTAATCGTCTGCAATTTGGGTTTGATCGTTGGGTTATGGTTGAATGATCGTCTGGTAGAATTTTAAGGGTTTATATTTTTTTTATCAAGGTTTAGGTGTTTTAATTGAGGATTTCCATTTAATAAGGTGGATGAGATATTATGGAGAAATTTTACAAATGAACTGACTATAATAGCTTCACGAGATTTGCACGTGAGAGAATTTAATAACAAAATCTAACCAAGTTAGGAGGTAAAGACACCACCTGATGAAATGTGTTAACTTAAAGGATGATTAGTGTAATTTTGGTAGTTAAAGGACATCACCTAAAGAACGTTCAAACATAAAGGATGTAAAGTGCAATTTAGTCTAACCACAATGACACAATCGTTTCTAAACTTATTAGTTCATGATTAATTTATAAACCAAGTAAGTGGCTAATTGTTTAGTTTTATACTATTAATGTTATGTTAACATATAATGTGTGATCCTTGTTCTTATCCAGGTAGGTTTTATGGGACTAACATTAACATTGAAGTTTAATTAAGGGTAAATTACAATTTTCGTCTTTTATATTTGTATTAAGTTGCAATGGATGCCCTTTAACTTCAATAATTACAGTTACAATCCTTTATTTGAAAAACTCGTTACACCCTATGTCCTTTGGCCCTAACCTGATTAATTTTCAGTTAAGTATTGCAGTGCCTTGCATATGAGGGTAAGTTAGTAATTTTACTAGTTCTCTCTTCACAATCCCACCGCCACCTATTCCAACCACCAACACCACCAAATTTGACTGCCATCACCACCACTAAATCCGACCACCACCACCACTACTGTGACTCCCACCCCTATCTCTAACCTTCGGCAACCACCATCTAGATACTTTGAGAACACACTCAACCCAAACAGAAGCAATACCTTAACAACCACAAACAATTATGACTACAGAAGCAATTCCTTAACAACCACAGACAATTAAGACTCTAAATTAAAACCTCTAGAACTTGTATCAACAGTTCGATAAGCTTCTATGGGACCTCTACTTTTCTAATCACTTTCAGGATAAAATCAATCACAATTATTTCGATGCCAGTATCACTAACTTGATATTTCAATTAGGCTTTTCCATTGACAATAAATTAGGGATCTTTTCACAATCCATTATCATGTGCACCCTCTCTCATTAAGCCGGCGCACAAAGACCACCACACCACCGTCAAATCGATGAATAATTGGTCAGCGACGGCTCTTGTTATGTCAACTTAGGTCAACTCGGTGCATCGCTATGGGGAACTCCGGTGATGCTGATGACGGTTTATGGTGGTGGCAACTTGTATCCAGGTCAGCAACGGCTTGGGATCTAGGGTTTAAAGGTTGGTGGCGGCTTGTAAACAGGTCAACGTGGTGATGCTGATGGCTGATGATGATGATGATGGTTGTAGAAGATGGATATATATATATATATATATATAGGGAGAGAGAGAGAGATAAATAGATAGTGAGTTCTAGAAGAGAGGGATGTAAAGAGAGAGAGAGAGAGAGAGGTATATAGGAGAGAGAGATAAACAGAGAGAATGGTTTTATGAATTTTTATATAAGTTCTTTTAATGATGAAATTATTTTTGTTTTATGTATTAAATGACTGTTTTGCCCTCATGTGCAAGGCACATGTCATATTTAACTGAAAATTTTAACTAGGTTATGGCTAAAGGACGTAGGTAGTAATGAGTTTTACAAATAAATGATTGTGACTGTAATCATTGATGTTAAATGGCATTCATTACACTCCAATATAAACATAAAGGACGAAAAGTGTACTTTACCCTTAAATCAACTTTAATCCTACGCCTAAGCTTGCTATTATTGCTTTCTAGCAAGTTTTATATTTTTCTAATACTCATACTGGAAATTTTAAAATGGAAAAGAAAGATGTTAATATTTCTTGTTAAGTTTTATTTGATATTATGCGTGTAATATAAAGGTCTAACAAAGTTGAAACCGTGATCCTAAATTGTTACTAATTGTTCGATTAAAGTTCAACCATTAAATTTTAAAGTTCAATAGTCCAGTTTCGGTTTTTGTTATTAAAAATCGTTACTAACAGTTTGACCTAAAAACCATAGAAACCGAACCACAAACACCCCAGTTGGTGTTATAAGAGGAAATACCACTCATAATACTATATAGTTATATACCACTTTAATCTATTTAATTTGATTTATCTTCCGATAATTTGCATTCGCCAACTTATTTAAAAAGAATGTGGAGGGGTATGGTCAGAAAAGCAATATCTCCACCCCCCGGAAGTGCATCCGGAGAGGTATAACACCGACCTTCACATAAAAAAAATTTGCTTTCCAATCAAGAAAAGACTTTGGGGGAGAGAGCAAAATCTTTTTCGCCTGGATGCCTTCCTGGAAAGAATAAAACCCCATAGAACAGTGTAGTTGGTAAAAAATCCTAAACCGGTCAACGGTTGGAGTAACACCCATCGACCGGCACAAAAACTCAAAATATTTTATTCTCAACATCCCCATTGGATTGAGTTGGGAGATGTGGAATCGGTAGAAGTTCAAAATTTCAAGAAAAAATTTTGTTGCCGGCAACAGGTTGTTACCATCGGCGAAAAAATAAAAAAATAGTGTAATATAACCGGCCAGAGCGTCGGTAGCAGTATCACCCTCCGCCAGAAACCGGGCATCCCAATCCCTAGGGAACCGGTAACCGGAAACCAAGCGTTGGAAACTGGTCTGATTCCATTTCAGTGCCGATAAGGAAGTCGAAGCCTCCGCTGTAGAAACACTTTCGGGACCCCTGGTCGCCATAGAAATCATAGAAGATTTGAAAGAAGAAAGAAACAAGAAAATTGAAGAACACAAGAACTCAAGAATCCAGAGAATTTCAAAGAGAAGTTTTGAAAGCGTGAATGAAACCCTAGACGGTTTTCCCTATCTATGCCCATTGCATTTAATGCGATGGGGAACTGTGAAGCACACGCAGAATTAACAACCAATCCGCGCAGGACGCATGGCAGGCAAGTGGTAACTGACGGTTGTCACGCGCGCGTGGTTAACACTTTCTCTGCCAATTCATTGATGAAAGAGATATTGCGCTGTTGATAGCATGCCACGGCTGTCAACCGTCACTTCCAGAGCACCCTTTTTCTCACCAACTTGCCTGCAACATCAGCATGACGAATATTCAAATTTCAAAGACCTCATCATGAGCAAGGGTTTCCTTCACATAAAGGTTTTCTCCAACCCTTATTGAATTTTTTCCGTTGAAATACGCACGCATACAAGAATTCTTATAGTCCAGCACTCCACCTACTTGCTAACATGCGCATAAGGAGCAGACCTGGACTGAGGGGACTTGGAGGGGTATGGTCCCAAAAACTCTGCGGCCGCGCAAGGAACCATACCCTCAACGAAAACATACTACAAGAATAACCTTGCGCGCAATGTACAATGATGCGCCATTCTTGAAATCAGTAGGTTGCCTAACAATCTTGCGCTCAATGTGCAATGGTATTGCAACCTTGATACTAGTAGGTCGAACAACGAGCCTTGCACACACTAGCAACGGCAAGTTAGACCGATACTAGCAGGTCGCACAACGAACCTTGCATACTTGGCGCAACAACAAGTTTGACCTAGAAGCGCAGGTCCCTTGACCCTTCGCGGATCAAACAACCCTCTAGCCGCGAAGGCCTAAAACCTTGCACAAAGACAAGACAAACATGAGAGCAACTCATAGTCTTGAAAAAAGGACTTAATCGCTACAACTCCGCGCTGGTCAGAAAGCACTGGTAAAGCCACACGGAAGGGAGAAGCGCAAAGAGGCGTTGACCAATAAAAGGGTACAAAGTGGCAGAGCTGTGACCCAATGGTCGCTCCGCAGGTTGTGTCAGACTGCGTCGCATGAACAGTAATACAGAGGACAGACTGTACACCGACCACACTCACGCCAGCGACTGTCACACATTCTCTACTTTCGGCTAATGACAGGTCTGACACCAGGGACAACTGCCATGACATGTGGCTCCATTCAACATCCGACAAAGCACACCTCCTGCCAGAGATCATTAATGATCGATGCGGAGCAGACAGAATGGATATCCCTGGTCGTCTGGGCCGGGCCCAAAGCCCATCAGCCCATCTCCTAACACACCTATCTTTGGCTATAAAATAAGGGTCTTATCTTAAGGTAAAAGAATTCAGAAATATACGAGTTTACTTATTGCATGCTACTTTGAGCTTACTTGCTTATTACTTGCAATCACAAATATTTATTCTCACGCCGGAGTGTGGTCAAGGAGAAAACCCTCCCCATTTCTCTTGTGACGAGGCTAACGGCGTTGCTAGTTTTGCAGATCGTTCAAAGTGAGATCACCAGAAGAGCGAACGAGAGACGATCATTTTTATGCAGAAATCTTAGGCTGTAACTAAGATATCTCCGGATACCTCTCGGTTCAGCCGGTGTTTCTTCAGAATAAATACACAATTCTGTCTAATTTTTTTCTCGACGTAATATATATTTTGTTTAAGATAAAGTTGCATTCAAAATATGATGTGTGTTTTGTTGTTAAATATTGATGTGTGTTTTGTTGTTATCGTTGGCTATGCGAGTCTATTACCCTAACAAACTTAACTAATTCCAATTGAAAGTGTTTCTTTGTATCGTTTTCAATAGACATAGCAATGATGAGTCAATTCCAATAGCATAGCACGAAGGAATTTATGCTACTAGTTGATAATGGATATAATGGTAAATTTAAGTCCAAACATGTGAACCACGATTTTATTAAATTTGTGATAACATCATTAAGGTGTTTGTCAAATCAATACTTTTCCGTCCATTTTTGCTTTTTAACAACTTTTTAAATTATTCTTTATTATTATTTTTTTATATGTTGTCCTTTATTAACTTTTTTATTTTTTATATTTCTTTGTCTACCTTTTGTTTTATAAAGTTTCTTCTTATTTTTTTATTCTTATTACTATTTTCACAAAATTTATAAAATATCTGATACAACAAAAAATAATATGTTGTAATTATTTGAAATGACTAAATCTTTCACATAATATAATTCATACGAAAATCATATGCATGTAAAATGGCAAATCATAGGTATTTTGTAGTTAGAGCACCGTTATGTACACATCTTAAAAATCCCAACAAACTACAAAATCTACTCTCAACTAAAATGTTGTAACTTAATTACTTATTTTGTAGCTAGAGCATCATTATGTACAAATCTTAAAAATCCCAATAAACCGTCATCTTAACGCCACATTAGATTTATAAACCTCTTTAAAAAACCTCACTTTTCCCATAATGTATAAATCTCTACAAACTCCACATCACCATGACACCATGCACGTCATCATATATTTAAGATATATAAATGTTTATCAATTACCTTTACATTGTTTTTTTTTGGCAAAATGCATTGGGTGGCGTGGGAAAGAGTTGCTATTGCTAAAAAAGATGGGGGGCTTGGCTTGAGTATACTTAAGGATGTCAACGTGGCTCTTCTTCTAAATGGTGATTGCGAATCAAGATGGAGACTATCATATGCGGTTAAGTGCTGGAGGCCCTTCACATAAGTAGAGAAATTCAGGACCTTCTTCCTATAATGAAGAATCTAAATGGGGTTTGGAATAATATTTTTAAATCTTTTGCTAGAACAACCATTGAAGAGACTCCGTTACGGAATTTATTCAAAGGTGAGTTAGGAAGTGGTCTTGACATCTCTTTTTGATCGATCCATGGATACACGAGCCGTTGAAATAGATTTTTCCCAACATTTTTAAACTAGAGGAAGAAAAAGATGCACAGTGGCGGAGAGGATTAAGGTGGTGAGTGGTGCAGGTTCCTTCTCGTGGAATTGGACTGGAGGGTCTAACTTTTTTTTAGAGATCTTCGAGCTCAGTTGGCTTATGAGGTCCTTGGATTCGGTTAAAGTTTCTCAACAAAGAGATAGATGGAGTTTGGTTGGGCAGGAGGACAAAGAATTCTCTGTTCGAGCGGTTAAGAAATTGCTTTCGGGAGGGGTAGACCATAGTTGTAACTACGTATGAATTGGAGCAAAAAAGGTCCCACTTAAATGTAATGTGTTTTTTCTTGGAGGGTTGAAATGGGTTGTATCCCTATGTCTATGGTGCTAAAAACTCGTAACGTGGATATGGAAGATGACTCGTGTCCTTTTTGCAACTCGAGAGAAGAATCCTACAGTCTTTTTTTTTCTTTTCGCAGTATGGCTTCCCGTGTTTGGCAACATGTTGGGGTTTAGTGCAAGGTTGTGCCCTTCGTTACTTCGTCATTTAAAGAGCTTTTGGAGCTTCACAATCAGGTCAGTTTCCATGTGGTGCTAAGGAAGCCTTTGAAGGGATTGTGAAAATAGGGTGGTGCATTTGAAACACAAGGAACAAGCTAAAGTTTGAGCACAAGCACGTTAGGCTGAAGATATTATTAGGGATAAAAAATCTATGGGGTTTTTGTGGTTAAGTAATAGAACTAAAAGTAGGTCCTTGTCGTGGACCGATTGATGTAACTTTGTAAATATGTAGTGGGTTGTTTGGTGTTGGTTGGCTGCCTGTTTCGTGGGTTGGTTCACGTTTTATTGAAGTTTATTTTTCAATATAATATATATATATATATATATTATTTGATTAAAGTTAAAGAAGGTAATTAAATATTCCATTGACTATATTCCAGTGACTATGTATTTACTTCGTCTTCGATCCCATATTTATACTTCTTAATTCACACTTCACCTCAGAACACTATATTAATTCATATTTTAGACCTAATTTAAGTGATATTCTTTTATAAAATCTAAAAGCTACACGTGTCAGACACATACACACAAGATCCATGGACATTCACTCTTGATGATCACTAAGAACATACAATATGAGCATACGAGTATTTGCACATATTACACAAATACACGCATTTTACATCTAGATTGTATTACATTGTTTAAAGTTTTTAACATTTCAAAGCTATCAAATCAATATCTTCCCATGCCCATATTCTTTCAATGATCCCAATTCAACTAACTTATTTCAAATTATTTTACTCAGCAGGGTCAGTAAGTGTCGGGACGACTGCTTAGGGCCCAAATCGATATAGGGCCTGAAAAAATTTAACTTATATATACATATATATATATAGGATTATTTTTTAGACTAAAAGGGTAAGATTGACATTAGCTCTCTCTCTCTCACACACACATTTTTAATTACTTCTCCATTATTTTAAACTCATGTAGATCAGTTTCTAATAACGTATATGAACTCCTAACGGAATAGGTACTGGACACCAATTGTCCTCTCGGATTTAAACCGTATATGAAACTCCTAACGGAAATAGGTCGTGGACTACAAAATACACAGATGTATCAAAAGTCTGTACGCATCTGTATAATCTAACAACTATGTATCTTGTATAAATTGATAGTTAGCGAGACTGTACACATGTGTATAAACTAACAGCGGTGTATTTTGTATAAATTGATAGTCAGCGAGACTGTACACATGTGTATAAACTAAGATATGTGTATCTTGTATAAATTGATACTATCGAGATTGTACACATGTGTATACACTAACAACTGTGTATCTTGTATATACGGAAACTAGCAAGATTTTAGGAATTTTGATTGTATTGTTTAATAAATGCAATTTACAAAAGACGCAAATACCCCTCTGTCGTTAATTTAAAGGAAAGTTACAACATTATAATTACAATCTTGCCATTGTTTAAAAATCTCTAGATCATATAATCCAATGGCTCAAATTAGTTCACACAGTTCACTCTCAACCTAGTGTTCACTCTAGAACCCTACCCTATATATATATATATATATATATATGTATATATATATTGTTAAAAAAAACTCTAAACAAAAAACGTTAAAAGGCCATAACAATTAATACTTCTGGATTTATGGCAACTTGCTAATGAAATTTGTAAGGGTCGGGATGGCTAAATTCTTTTGAGAAGCCCGACTTGTGAAAGTGTAATGAAAATAACCAGGCCCAATTAAATAAACAAAACTAATTCAAACCCAATTAATGAATTGAGGGGCGCTGATGGGCCTAAATTTTTTTACGAATAGGGCCCAAATTTTTTAAAAGCCAAAATTTATTTTCTGATTTTCGAAGACAACCATGTTACTAAGCTATTTGATCGATGTATTTATATACACCACATCGAACTTATACACCTCATCGAATATTGATTATGTTATAAATGTAATCATTAACTAGCAATAACACCCGCAGACTTTGCAACGCGGGAACATCGTAAACATTTAATGTATTAGTCCAAACGTTATGTGATGCATTAACCATATGAAAACACGTGTTTTAATGTATCTGATTAAACTCAATGCAACTTGTATAAACATTGCGATCGAATCAAAACGCAAAGTAAATCGAATTCATATCGTACAATCATAACTTAATATATGTGACCCGACTCATACATAAAAAACATAACTAGTATGAAGGAAAAACTGACACGTGTAATCAAAAGGGGTTAATTAGAGCTTTTAAAAAAGAGAAAATTAAAAGCCACAATTTGACTCCACTCGGCTCGAAAAAATTTTATGAATTATAAATAAAATAAGCATGAAAACATATTATTTTTGACCTGACCATTTCCTAAAATATGCATGTAAAAGTAGTTTCTTTAAACGAAAACGTAATATATTTGACCTAACTCATTTACAAAAAAGGCTTACGTCTAAACATAAAGCAAATCATATTTATACACACAGGTACATAAAATATGCACGTAAAAAAGTAGTTTTTAAGTAAAGGAAGTACAGGGGTAAACCGAAACAAAATATGAGTTAAAAGTTTAATAGGCTAAAAATGTTCGTAAAACTGTGTCAATTAGCACCAATGCCACCCCACTGGCAGCGATCCTCAACATCGGAAAAACTCATAAAATAAAATAGATACAGTGGAAAAAAATTACACCGAATGAAAAGCAATTGAACCACGCATACCCGTTACGGTGTGTTAATACAAAAAAATAGACAAAACTTAAAACATAGAAAGAAATAACTAAGTCGATGTAGGATCCGCCCGTTGCAACGTACTTGCCAAAGGGGGAAATAGACACGTTGCGACATACCTATCAAATGTGAAAAAATGGACAAAAAACGTTGAACCACACACGCATGTTACGATGCATTAACTCGCAAAATTTAAAACGAAACGTGAAACGAAAAACCTGCGAAATATAAAAGTATGGGGTACATAGTTTTAAATAAAATTTTTTTGGGTTAATTACAAAAGATGAAAAGTTTTGGGTTAAATGTAAACAAATTAAAATGGTTAAAATACAAAAGATGAAAATCTTTGGGTTAAAATTGAAAAATCACATTTAAAAAAAAAACCATGGCTCGAGTATAACAACACAATGCAACAATGTGTTACTAATTTATATTATGGAAATGTTAAGATATCTTTTTTATAGTTTTTATATTTTATTGATATAGATTACGATAAAAAGTAGTTAAAACAAATCAGTTAATTAAATATGATTCACCGTTGAATACTTAATACAGTTGTATTTGAGTACTGGCCGCATTGATTTAGTGAACATCGAATGGGCTATTAATATTTACTTCAATTGGGCTTTAAGATTGGCCCATTCAGGAACAGAAAGGATAATGAAAAGGGAATTAGGAGGGGCCCTTTTGCCTGAATTTTCTGTCAAGTTTAATTAAACAAAGGGTAACTTTATAAAAATTTAACCTAGTCTGATAAAAATTACTGAAACTTTTTATGTCTTTCTAAAGTAACTAGAGTTTCATTTACTGTTCTAATACTATGTAATTAGTAAGTTACCAGGTTATCAATGATGATGTGTCAGGTTTTATTATTTTTTTTCACAAATTTTGATATGATCGGGAAAATATAAATGATAAAATGTAATTTTCAATTTAAATAAAATCACTTTTTATTCTAAAATATATAAAAGATTAAACAATTAACATGATTCGTTCATGTCTATTCGTGGATCGAAATCAATATCGACAACGACGAGGCTAAGCGCAGCAGTCATGGAATTGAGTGCGGCGAATGGACAAAATGGTAACAGCAACAAAGGTGGAGCGTGGTGATGACAGACTGCATTGATCAAAGCGTGCGGCGACGGAGAAGTTTGAGCGGAATAAAGGACGATAAGGATATGTCGCAAGGTGTTTATAAAGGCTGATAATTGGATTTCGTGTTACCAAGTTCTGCTGATTGTAGAAGGAGTTCACGATTTATTTGAAATGGAACTATTCCGATAGAAATGACCAGGAAACATCCATACCTAGTATAATCCCACCAAGAAACGTGTACGACAATTGAGAATTGTACGAGTGAAACACCCAACATAGTTTTAAGACTAAAATGCTATAAACTTTCGAACTTTTTAAAACATAACTTAAAAGTTACCATTATACCCTTAAGATTAATACGACAAATGCGGCTATCAAATATTTCAACTACATGAAATCAAACTACTAACTACTAAGGTTAATACATCTTCTTACAAAAGTAATTTGAAGTAAATTTATCATTTACAAACCCAAAAGTAGTTTAATCTGTTTGTCGTTATCACATGCGGAAGCATAAAGAGGGCAAGAAGTGTGTTCATTCCGATCCAGCATCATCACTACGAATGGGCTTTACCTACACATCAAAACCATCTCATTAGCAATACATATAGTATCAAGATTACTAATTACTAACAAATTAGTAAAGTTATTATAGCATTTCCTAGTTCAACCATAAATCTTACTAATGCTTATCAACATAATTCATTGACTCATTCATATCGCTTTCGCATAACCATTTCTTTTTTACTTTCTTTTTCTCACCCGGTTGACCCATTCTAAACGAGTCAACACAAGGTCATTCTTATACATTCTCATTCTTACCCGGTCGACCCATTCTACATGAGTCAACACAAGTCGTACTTTCACATTCTCATTCTTATCCGTTTGACTCATTCTACATTAGTCAACACAATCATGCTTTCACATTCTCGTTCTTACCCGGTTGATCCACTCTACATGAGTCAATACAAATCATGCTTTCACATTCTCGTTCTTACCCGGTTGACCCATTCTACATGAGTCAACACAAATCATGCTTTCACATTCTCGTTCTTACCTGGTTGACCCATTCTACATGAGTCAACACAAATCATGCTTTCACATTCTCATTCTTACCAATTCTTTGACCAATCTTTGATCAAAGTAATAACAACTATAACCCTTTACGAAGATATGACGTTGTCCGTCTACAATTAAACATTAAACAAGTGAGTAAATAACATACCTTGGTCTTGCACTTTCAGTCGTTTCTCTGAGCTTGTTCATTCTTCTTTCAGTCCTACACAAATTCATTCATACTTAGATTACTTGTTCGTTTATAAGCAAACCGTATTACTCTTAACTTGCTTTTTACAACTTAACCCATATCTAGCTCAGTTTCCATCATATCTATATGCTATTAACTTTCAATTCATGAAAAGCCATATTAATTGTTTATTAGGCATTTTGTCGAACACTTGGTGTGCATACAACACTTTAAGCACCATGTACTAGTGTTCTTATGCATAATCTACTAAATCATATTAAGATTCATCAATTCAACTAGTTTCATATAATCCCTTCATTTAATACTAATCCGAACTAACAATTACACAATTCATACATCAAACATCAACCTATTTGCACCTTATACATCATCATATTTCATCAACATTTTTACATCCAATGGTTTTCATTCAAAATCATCAAATTAACCAAAAAATTAGACATAGCTCATCTTCTACATGTTGTTATTAACTAATATTTATGATCAATTTCATCAAACATTCATGGATTTTACATAACCCACCTTATCAAATCACTAAAACATAAATTTCAAATTACTTGATAATAAGAACACTTAGATGATCACCAAACTTAATTCATGCATAAGCTTAGGCTTCGATTTCCCTTTTAATTTGTTAATTTTGATGAGCTATGGTTTTTCCCTGCTTGTTCTTCTTCTCTATCGACACACACACACACACACACACTTCTGGTGTGTGTGTTTTAGTTTTTATTTAACATCTATCTTTTTTTTCAATTTTAGCCCCTAGAGTTTGATGTTTATGTTATTATGGTCAAAACTATTCCTTAATTTAAAACTTTATTTACATTTTAACTAGGGTCTAAATCTTAGTCACATTAAGCAATATTTATGTTTGCATATAACTTTATCTTAACATATTGACATATATATATGGATTTTTGGGATGTTACAAATCTAGCCCCCTTAGAGAAGGTTTTGTCCCCGAAACCAGATCACGTACCAAATAATTTGGGTAGTGTTTACGCATTTCGTCCTCCATTTCCCAAGTAAGATATGATCCTCTTCGATGCTGCCATTGGACCAAAACTTCTTAAATGGCTTTGTTGCGTAGGTACTTCACTTTAAAATCCTTTACAGCTACCGGTATTTCTATATAGTTCCAATTTCTTATCCAATTCAATATCATAGAGGCACGTAGGCAGTTTCATCCACGAGACATTTTCTCAATTGTGACACATGAAATGTGTTATGTATTCCGTCTAACGCCGACGGTAATTCTAACTGGTATGCCACTTTCCAATCCGAGCTATGATTTTAAATGGTCTAATGTAACGGGGACCGAGTTTTCCTCTTTACGAAACTGAATTATTCCCTTCCATGGTGAAACTTTTAGTAACACGTGGTCTCCTACTTGAAACTCGATGGGTCGGCTTCTTTGATCCGCATAGGCTTTCTGTCGGTCTTGTGCCGCCTTCAATCGTGCCCGTATGATATCGATCTTCTCATTAGTTTTGGCCACAACGTCTTTGGGCACAATATTCTTTGTCCTACTTCCCCCTAACATACTGGGGTTCTACATTTTCTCCATACAACATTTTATATGGTGCCATTTGAATGCTATTATGATAACTATTATTGTAGGCGAATTCAACCAATGGCAAATGGTCATCCCAGTTTCTCCCAAAGTCTATGACACATGCTCTCAACATATCCCCAAGTGTCTGAATTGTCCTTTCTGATTGTCCATCCGTTTGTGGATGGTAACGGTACTAAATGGAGTTTCGTTCCCATTTACCCATGGAATTTTTGCCAGAATCATGATGTGAATCTAGTGTCTCGATCCGACATAATGGAGATGGGTACTCCATGACGAGCTACAATTTCATTCGTAAAAATTTCTACCATCCTTGCTGACGAATAGCCCTCTCTGATGGGTAGGAAGTGGGCACTCTTGGTGAGTCGACCACAATCACCCATATGGCATCGTGCCCTTTTCTGGGAAGCTTAGTCACCAAATCCATTGTCACGTTTTCCCATTTCCAAATCGGAATTTCTAAGGGTTGTAGTTCACCGCAGGCTTCTGATGTTCTGCTTTCACTTGTGAACATGTTAAACATTTAGCGACATATTTAACGATGTCTCATTTCATTCCCGGCCACCATAATTCTTCTTTAAATCTTGATACATTTCGTTGCTCCCGGATGTATCGAGTATCGTGATTTATGAGCTTCTTCGAGTAAGATCGCCTTCACTTCACATAACCAAGGAATCCAGATTCGCCCAAACCGAGTTTTGATTCCACTTGCATTTTCCTCTAGTTTATCCGTAATCCCTTTTATCCTTTCCTTCTTAGGATCTTCTACGTTTAATGACTTGATTTGCGCATTCCCGTATTATCCCAAGGAGATGAGGCGTAACGATCATTCTCATAGTCTTTACCCGAATCAGGGGCGGATGTTCCTTTCGGCTAAGGGCATCCGCCACTACATTTGCTTTGCCCGGATGGAAAGGTTAAACCATCCCCCTCGTTGTCTCATGTTGAGATCTTTTTGTTCGAAGAAGTATTTGAGACTTTTATGATCGAGAATATGGTGCACTTGTTCCATATAAATAATGTCGCCATAGTTTTAAGGCGAACACCACAGGGCCAATTCTAGATCATGCGTTGGGTAATCTTCTTCATGTGGTTTGAGCTGTCTTGAGGCGTATGCTATAGCTTTACCTCGTTGCATTAAAACACCTCCTAACCCCTGACGCAAGGCGTCCTTGTACACAACTAAATCTTCTGTTCCATCTGGTAGAGTTAACACCAGTGAATTAGACAGTCTTTCCTTCAGAACTTGAAATGTTGTTTCTTGTTCAGGTCCCCATACAAACTTCTCACTTTTCCTTGTTAACTTAGTCATGGTAGGGCTAATTTGGAGAAATCTTGAATAAATCTTCGGTAGTAACCCGCTAATCCCAAAAAACTTCTTAATTCATTTGTATTCTTTGGAGGAATCCATTTCATAACTGCTTCTACCTTTGACGGATCCACAAAACACCATCTTTGTTAATCACGTGGCCGAGAAATTGCACCTCTCTGAGCCAAAAGGCACACTTGGAGACTTCGCATATAACTTTTCCTTACGAAGAATTTCTAATACTTCACGCAAATGGTTTGCATGATCGGACCTTGCTCCGGGAATACACTAAGTTGTCATCTATAAACACTATTACAGATTTATCCAGCATGGGTCGACATACTCGATTCATAAGGTCCATAAACGCAGCCGGCGCATTAGTTATCCCAAAAGACATTACTAGGAACTCGTAATGTCCATATCGATATCTAAACACAGTTTTTACCACATCTTTTCTCGTACAAATAATTGATGATATCCCGAGCAAAGTCAATTTTTGAGAACCAACTTGCCCCTTGCAGTTGGTCAAATAGGTCATCAATTCGAGGTAAGGATATCGATTCTTAACATTAATTTGTTTAATTCTCGATAGTTGATGCACATGCGCATCGAACCATCATTCTTTTTGACAAATAATACGGGGGCTCCCCAAGGTGACATGCTCGGGCGTATGAAACCCTTATCGAGCAATTCTTGTATCTGGTTCATTAACTCCGCATTTCTGTAGGAGCCAATCTTAGGGAGCCTTAGCCACCAATTTTGCACCTGGGTTTAATTCGATGCGAAACTCCACGTCTCGTTCAGGTGGAAGTCCCGGTAATTAATCCGGAAATACATCCGGATACTCAATTAAAATTAATCAAATTTTGGCGCGTCTTTAGAGGTACTTATTATGTAAGCTAGGAACGCCTTGCCTTCTTTTTGTACGTACTTGACTGCCTCTACAATGGTACATAGCTTCATTTCGGCTTTTCTTTCTCCATAGATGCTTACCCATTTCCCACTCGGTGATAGCACTCGTATGATCTTAGTTTCGCATTGAATTTTGCATGGTATCGGGATAGCCAATCCATACCCACTACTGCCTTGAACTCTCCCAATACCATGGGCACTAGATCTATTTCGAATTCCTCTCTTCTATAACAATTTTACATCCTTTACATATTTCATTCAATAAGTAGTTCTTGCTATCAGCTACTTTTACTTCTAAAGGTATAAGCATTCGTTCAGTTTTAAAGGAAGGATGACTTATCAGTTCGTGTGATACAAATGACCTACTTATCCCAGAATCAAACAATAGATTCATAGGTATTAAATTGATTAGAAAAATACCTAGACACAACGTTCGGAAGTGCCTTAGCTTCTTCGGTGGTGATTTGGAACATTCTTCCCTTAGCTCTCGGGCATTATCCTTCTTCCCATCTGAGGAGGTATGGTCCCAAATAACCATACCCTTGACTACATTTCACAAGGATAACTTTGCATGAAACATGCAATGGTGCGCTTTCCTTAGAACCAGTAGGTCATACAATGAGCCTTGCGCACTCAGCATAACGGTGAATTAGACCAGCAACTTCAAGGTTGAGCCTTGCGCACTCAGCATAACGGTGAATTAGACCAGCAACTTCAAGGTCGTACAATGAGCCTTGCGCACTCAGCGTAACGGTGAATTAGACCAACAACTTCTAGGTCACACAATGAGCCTTGCGCACTCAGCGTAACGGTGAATTAGACCAACTTATATAAGTCACACAACGAGCCTTGTGTACTCGCCACAACAACAAGTTAGACTCATGCGCACAGGCTACTAGCCCTGCGCACAACAACATTCCTCTAAGCTCGAATCCCAAAACCTCGCCAGGACAAGACACACATGAGAAGCGCCTCATAGTCTTAGGACAAAGGGATACACCCCTGACACCCTGCGCTGGCAGAGTTGACCATACTTCAGGGTACGGAATGGCAGAGTTGTGATGAAGGTTACTTGGCAGGTTGCGTGTGACAGCACTCATTACAATAAGGCAAGTGTCTGACCATACACCAACCACTGTTCTGCCAGTAACTTTTCCACTTTCTCCATTTCGGATGGCAGTAGACCTGACACCAGAAACGTCGATTTTACACGTGGCACCACTCAACACCCTTCAGAGCATACCTCTCGACAGAGAGCATTAATTCTCCTGCAGGGAACATTTAATGTCTGCTGCCGAGAGGACAAAAGGGATGTTTCTGGCTGTATGGGTCGGGCCCAAGGCCCACCAGCATTTCTCCCAAACATACCTTCTCTCAGCTATAAATAAGTATCAGATCTCAGGTAGTAACACGCTTACCAAGGCATATACTTGCTACACCTACTTACCACACACACAAGTTCTTGCTTCTTTAGCAATCACCTGTTTTCTTACCCAAGATACTTATTCTCACTGTTGGAGTGTGGTCACGGAGAAAACCACCCTTTCCCCCATGGCGAGACTAACGGCGTTGCTAGTTTTGCAGACCGTCCGGAGTGAGCTTGCAAACCCAAAGGAGAAGTGAGAGGTTAACCATCTATGCAGAGACACCCTAGTTGTGACTGATATATCCTCGGATATCTCTAGGTTCAACCGGTGCCTCTTCACCATCCTTACTCCTTTTTCTTTCAACTTTGGGCTATCTGCCTTGACATATCCCTGTGAGAAACAATTGAAACAAGTTTTGGCAGTGTTTGGGCATTTGTATAAAGGTATCCTTCTTGCCCGCAGTTGTAGCATCCTTTCTTACCCCAACAGACATTCTCCAGTATGCAGCTTTCCACAAGTTTTGCATCGGGGAATCCACCATTCACATTGTCCTTCTTGTTGTAATCATGGACTTTCAGTTTCTTGGTCGGACTCGGGTTGGCACTCCTTTCTATTGTTCTCTTTTCTCCCAGCTCTACTTGACGCTTAAGCTCTATCTCTCGATCCCTTGCCTAATTGATCAGTCCATTTAGGGTTTCACACTTTGAGGGATTAATGAACTCCCTAATTTCCGCCTTTTACATGTCGTGATAACGGTTAATTTTCATTCTTTCTGTCTTCATAAGGTCTTGACAAAATTTTAACTTGTCAAGAAGCACATTAGTAATTTCATCGATAGCCTCCTTGCCTTGCCGAAGGCATAGAAACTCCTCCTGAATTCGATCAACTGCGGATTGCGAGCAATGGAACTTTAAGAAAGGTTCCTTAAACTCTTGCCACGTTAGCTCTTGAAGCTTCTCTACTCCCAATTCCTTGCAATGGGCGTCCCACCAATCCTTTGCTTGAAGTTGGAGTTGGTCTGTTGCAAACATTACTTGGTCCTCTTTCTCGCACCTACTTCTTATAAACACGACCTCCATGTTGGAAATCCATCTTTGGCATATGATAGGATCGATTTTTCCATCATACATTGCGGGGTTACAAGCCATGAAGTCCCCATATGTGCATCTAGGGGTTCCCTTTTTATTTTGTACCCCACTCATCCATTCCTTTAGCTCTTATATTTTGCTAGTCATGATTGCTTCTACTGTTTCTAAGACACGGCTTTCTACCTCTTGCGCTGATTGAGGAAGATTGGTTTGCATAGCTTTGCAACCTCCTCTGAGATGAGACACCGATGTCTTGGTTCATAAAGTCTCAGACAGCCCTGAATGCCGTCTATGCGCAACTCTGTGCGCAAACTAACACCCCTGCTGCTCCAGTGCAGCCCGCTGTTCAAGTACACGCTTCGCCTAGGATTTTGAGTTACAATTCACCAGCTGGGGCAAGGTGCCACATGGTCTCCACCCACAGGAGACAGAATACACACAGCCTCCGCCTAAGCCGGAATCTCGCTCTCTCAGACGAGCATCTGTTCACTCACGGCTGGGCCCGCAACCTCAAGGGGAGCGGTACACCCAGCATGAGGAAGACAAAACTTACGATGAATCTGATAGCGCCAACATTTTTCACCGGATACCCAAGAATCATGCGGCATACAAATTCGCTCCACGCAGCGGTTACAACCCAGAAGCCAAGCATGATTACAACTTGATTTATCGACCGGCGGACGCAGCTGAGCACCCCAAGTTCATCAAGGAGATAGCTCTTGCACCATTGGAACGCGCAAATTCGCCCTCCAACATCGGCAAATACAATAGGTTGACCGACCCGATGACCACCTGCGTCTTTTCACCGGCGCAGGGTTGATCGGAGGATGGACACTACCTATGTGGTGTCACATGTTTGTTCAAACCCTCACAAGTGCTGCATGCCTGTGGTTCGACAACTTGCCTACGGGCAAACTCGCGTCCTGGAATGATTTGAAGGACAAGTTCCTGGCGCATTTCAGCCAGTTGAGGCGTTATGTCAGAGACTTTTTGACGTAATGAACATCTGGCGCCGGGATGATGAAAGCCTCGAGGATTTCATCACCCGATACAACAAGGAGGTGCTGGAGATCGGAGATGTGCATGAAGACCTGATTCGTGCACAGTTCAAATACATGGTGCGCTGTGACGAGATGATCAAAGTCATGTCAGGAACTACAGGTCTCCCCAAGAGCTGGGAGAAACTTATGGCAGCGGCAAAGGTCTACGCGCAAACACAGCGCGACCTTAGCAACAGTAGGCCTCCCCTACCTCACCATCGCTCCTAAGACTTGAGTAGGAGTTTTGGGAAAAAGAATAAAGGGTGGAGGGACCACAACCAGCACCCTCCCCATACATGGTCGACGCTCGCACGGACCATTAATAAGCTCGCCACCCAGCGTGCAATAAAACAAGATAATCGTGATCGCCAGTGGACCCCACAGACGAAGACACCGGCAGAGGTCCTCAGCATAGAAGACCATCAATTCAAACATCCACCGCCGATGCGCAACAAGAAGGGTCAAGACCCAAACCTATTATGTGATTATCATAAAGACACGGGGCACACAACCGACAATTGCATCTCCCTGCGCATGGAGATTGAGAAGGCACTCAAGAGTGGGAAGCTCACTCACTTATTACAAAACGTGCGCAAGGAGGTAGGCCAGATTACTCGAGGCGACGAGGGCCCGAGTAACAAAAAATGAAGGCTGTCCTTATGAGGTGGTCCTTCGCGCAAGCGTAGCCACCAGAAGAGCTGCACGTCACACTGGCGTGAGCAGCAGGTCATCTTCCCCATCATTCTCGGCAGTCCACAAGAAGACCAACCGGTAGTAATAACCGGTATTTTCGGTCACTACCGGACTGACTACATGTTCATAGACCCTGGGGGCTCTATGGATATTATATACGAACAGTGCTTCCAACAACTTGACCCAGAGGACAAAGCTCACCTGGAGCCAGTGGATTTCCCACTCACCGGTTTCTGCAACGAGGCTGTTTTTCCTCTGGGAAGATATCTTTCCCGGTTACTCTCTCCGATGGGCGCCACACTCGCACCGTCCAAGTCAACTTCATGGTAATGCTCGTAACCTTGCGTCATGACGTATTATTAGGGTGGCGCGCCCGACGAGACTTCAGCATGATTACTTCCATCCCTCACGCCGCTTGTGGTTTCCCTACTGAAACCGGAGTGGCTATCATGTATTCAAGGAAGGAAATCATGTCGGTGGACGAGGAGCCACCAATAAAGCAACCCAAACCATCTTCTGACGGTGAGTCAGAAAAGTGGGTACTTAACAACAAGTACCCGAAACAAACCGTGCTCTTGGGACCCACCATGGACCCCATAGTTAGGGCGCGGTTGAAACAGCTGTTGTTCCGAAACTCTGACATTTTTGCATGGTCACCGGCGGACATGACCGGGGTGCCAAGGGAAATAGCTGAGCATGCACTACACACCTTCCCTTCAGTACAACCTATCATTCAAAAGAACCGCAGTTTCGAGCCCGAAAAGACCCGCGCTTTGAACGAGCAAGTCGCGGAACTTCTCCAAGCAGGGATCATCGAGAAGTGCGTTATCAGACATGGGTAGCCAACCCAGTCATGGTCCAAAAGTCCAACGGCAGTTGGCGCATGTGCGTCGATTTCAAAGATCTCAACAAGGCATGTCCCAAGGACTGTTACGCCTTGCCAGAAATCGACAAAAAGGTGGATTCTCTTGCTTCATTCAGGTGGAAGTGATTCCTTGACTGCTACAAGGGCTACCACCAGATCCAAATGAAGAAAGAAGACGAAGACAAGACCGCCTTCCGAATGGACAAGGGCATCTATTGCTACACAAAAATTCCCTTCGGACTGTGCAACGCTGGAGCCACCTATCAACGCTTAATGGACCATGTCTTTGGGGATGAAATTGGTGAAACCGTGGAAGTATACATCGATGACCTAGTCATCATGAGCTCGGATGAGGAGAAGATGTTGGCAAACATCCAAAGAACGTTTGCCTCCTTGCGCAAGGCAAACTTAAAGCTGAACCCAAGTAAGTGCTCTTTTGGTGAATGGAGGTAGGCAAATTTCTGGGATTCATCGTCATGCGTGATGGCTTTAAAGTCAACCTGGATAAAGTGAAAGCGATTCAGCGTATGCCATCACCCTCAACTATAAAAGAAATGCAACAGTTGGCAGGGCGGCTGGCTGTGCTGAACAGGTTCTTAGCCAACCACGCGATGAAGTCCTTCCCATTCATCAGCACTCTGCGGAATTGTGTGAAGAAGAACAAGTTTCAATGGACTCGAGATGCAAAGAGGGCCTTCACTTAGATGAAGGAATGCTTGATTCAGCTACCAACATTCACCGCGCCACAAAAGAAGGAGTCATTGCTACTCTACCTTTCCGCATCAGATGTCGCTCTGGGAGCAGTTATGCTAGTAGAATCCGCAGGAGTTCAAACTCCGATCTACTATGTCAGCAAAATGCTCACTGATCCAGAGACCCGATATCCAATGATGGAAAAGCTAGCTCTAGCTTTAGTCCACTCATCCCAGCGGTTGCGCTGATATTTTTCAGGCCACGAGATAACAGTTCTCTCAAACTACCATCTAGGCCAAATTTTGTCAAAACTGGATATCTCCGTTCGCCTAGCAAAATGGGCGATCGAGTTCGGCGGATACAATGTTGTGTATAAGCTAAAGCCGGCAATAAAGGGCCAGAAATTGGCCGATTTTATCGCGGAGGTCCCGCAAAATAAGGTATAGGAGTGTGAAGAAGTACATAATCCCGCACCGGCTACGGACAGCCGTGCATGGATACTTCACATGGATGGCGCATCCAACGATGATGGCACAGGGGCAGATCTTCGCCTCATAATCCCCGACGACCAAGAGTTCACATATGCCATCAGGTTGGATTTTAAAAGCACAAATAATGAAGCTGAGTACAAAGCACTCCTGGCAGGACTTCGGTTAGCAATCAAGATGGGTGCGCAAAATTTGGAAGCCCATGTCGACTCACTCCTAGTCGCCGGACAGGTCAACAGCCTATACGATGTAAAGGGCGAGGTAATGGCCTTATATCTAGAGCAGGCCCAAACCTTAATAACCAAATTCCAACATTTCAAGATAACCCACGTAACCGAAGCGAGAACAAACAAGCGATGCTCTCAGAAAGCTCACCGCCACAAGCTTCAAGCACCTTGCGCGTGAAGTGCGCATCGAGGTACTAAAAAACCCTTCTGTTCCTTTGCGACAAGTCAACATCATAGAAATGGGGAGGCCATCCTGGATGTCTCCCATCATCATGTTCTTGCAACATGGGAGTCTCCCCGAAAGCAAAGCGGAAGCAAGGAAGATCCATAACAAGGCAATGAACTATGAAATGGCGGATGGTATCTTATACCGGAAGTCATACCTTGGATCTCTTCTCCTGCTGCGTGGACGCGCAAGACGCTACGTACTTGATCCGCGAAATACACGAAGGGTTATGCGGAATTCACGCCGGACCGCGCATGGTCGTTGCAAAGATCATGAACGCCAGATATTATTGGCTTGGCATGCACCTCGATGCGGTCCAAACATTGCGAAAATGCGCATCATGCCAGCGCCATGCTCCAAAGACACTGCTCCCCAAAAATCCTGTGATTCCGGTAACAGCAACGTGGCCTTTTCAACAATGGGCAATCGATATGGTGGGACCATTCCCAGATGCCCCAGGAGCGGTGAAGTTTATAATTGTTGCAGTCGATTATTTCACCAAATGGGTAAAGGCCGAACCTCTCGCATCCACCACAACAACTATAGTGCGAAAATTCATTTGGGAACATATTATATGCCGTTTCGGATTACCATTGCGCATAGTCAACGATAACGGACCCAATTTCGCAGCAGAAGAGCTACAACAATGGATGGAAGAAATGCATATCGAGCACGTTTTCACTTCGGTCGCACATCCCCAAGGAAACGACCAAGTGGAAAGGATCAATAAGAGCATTGTCGAAGGAATTAAGACAAGGTTGGGAACAACACGCGGAGGTTGGGTAGATGAGTTGCCAAGCATCTTATGGGCTCATCGAACCATGCCTAAAACCAACACGGGCGAAACTCCTTTTACCCTTGTTATGGGACGGAGCAGTGATTCATGCAGAGATAGGCCTCCCATCACCGCGCATGTTGGCTGCGCAAAAACAAAACGAGGAGGAGCACAGGAGAGATTTGGACTTGCTAGAAGAAAAGCGTGAAAACGCTGCCATCAACGAAGAAAAATACAAGTCCAAGCTAGAGAAATACTACAACGCGTGAGTCCGCATATGCACCTTATTACGCGACAATGAAGCATCTAATGCCGAACGTCCTGGAAAACTGGCACCCAAGTGGGAAGGTCCTTATGTCATTCATGAAGTCCTGGGAAAAGGCGCGTATACCCTTAAGCGCTTAGACGAAACAAGCATCCCCAGGACATGGAACACGCAGCAACTAAGGCGATGTTACATGTAAATTCCTAAGTACATAGCCTTTTGTCTATCTGGAAATGCGGCCTTCGCGCCCATTATGTAATACAGACATGACTTACTTCACTTTTCTTTTTATCTTAATTTTTCACTACAAATGTGTGGAAACACTTTGAGTATACGCAAAAACAACTTGGTGCGCAATGACTCGCGAAATATAAGTCACTACCTACACAGTATGTGCAAAAGCTGATATCCAGGCGCGAGCTCATTACCGGTTTTATTCACTATACTTGCACAAAGTCTTTTCAATCCACGCAAATATTGTAATAGATAAGAAACATTTCATTGAAGGGATAAAAAAGTGTATACATAACCGCGACATGCGCGAAACAAGCAATGATCCTACAAAGATATTACACTATGGATCCTACACTAGTCTTCGTCTTCAGCAGTGACTTCAGTGTCTACTAGGAAAATATCCTTCAAACGATCAACGAAGTCATCATGGGTAAGAGCCTCGCTCACCAACTCCAAGGCAGGAATTTCAAGGCGATTATACCCCTGCTGCGCCCTCTCGAAGACAGCTCCAGTATTGATCCCGTGAGTGGAGGCATGGCTAGGATCCCACTGAGTGTCCAAGGCATGAGCAACTTGTTGCGCACACTCTGCATAGCCTTGCGCATGCCTATCATGGCGTGCAACGACCACCAGCTTAGCCACTGCACCATCCAACTCCACGGAATTCACAATGGAATCGGCAATCTGCGAATTCAAAATAAATTTAAGAGCGATTCTATAAGGTTCAGAACAAAACACAAGCACAAACACTTACATGGCCAATTCCATGTCGTTGGAGCCACAGCATGTTACTAGTGAGTGACATGTGTTGTATTTTATTTAAGTTTATTAAAGACTAATAAGGACTAAAGGTGTTAGCATGCTTAAACAACAGCCTCTGAGTGACTGATATGTCAACATGCTTAATCATTAGCCTCTGAGTGACTGATGTCAACATGCTAAACTTGGCCTCTGAGCGACTGATATGTCAACATGCTTAATCATTAGCCTCTGAGTGACTGATATGTCAACATGCTTAAACTTGGCCTCTGAGTGATTGATATGTCAACATGCCTAGCCTCTAAGTGACTGATATGTCAACATACTTAAAGTGAGCCTCTGAATGACCCTTTACGAAGACCTAACTCTCATACGCTCCATTTGTTGGACGAGAGGGATTATATCCGTTAATATGTGAAAGTTGGATGATGGAGGGGTTAAAAGTATCAACATGTTAATTTATACCTCTGAGTGACCTTTTAACAAACCGAGAGCTCGATAATGTCTGGGCATACTCCCGGGTATGCCAAAGATTGGTTACGGAGGGCTAAATGTGCTAAAAAGGTGTTTTAGAAGGTTTTATAAGTTGAGGGCTAAAAGTGTCAAAGTTTGAATTTGGCCACGGGGCTCTCGGGGGGCACGAGAGGCAAGGGCTTGGCCTCTCGTGGGGCGCGAGAGGCCTGTGTTTGCAGAAAAATTCCTTGGCCTCCACACAAATTGCCAAAAACCATGAATTCGAATTAAGGATTCATAAACAGCTATGCCACGTTTTAGGACACTTGTAAACTTCCTCTTACACCCCTTAGCACCTGGCATCACCTCATTCAAGCTCTCCAACTATAAATAGGTACCAAGGTTCACCATTTGAACTTGCACCTTTCTCATTCACAACTCTATCTCCCTCCTCTGGAAGTTCCTAACTGAAAGGAGCATCCAACTAAGTTTTATTGCATTCTAAGAACCACTTGTAAGTGTTCATTCCCCTTGCATTTTCGTTTATAGGCTTTTATAGCCAAAAGTCAAGCCTTTTACGGAAAACACCTTGACTTTCGGTTAAGACCATTATGGTCCAGCCATTGTTCGTAATGAACATGGCTAAGTGATCGTGAAGATCACGTTTGCTAGACCATAAGGTAGGTGTTAGTCCCTATAAAGGGCACCTCCTGAAGATCACGTTTGCTAGACCAATTGACGTAATGAACATGGCTAACCAATGAACATGGCTACGTGATTGTAACCAAGACTTGTTACTTACTGATTCTAAAACTTATTTTAAATATTTTTACAGTAGGTACATGATACAAACTCAGAATCCTAAATAATTTATAAACTATGTGTAAAATGACCAAAATGCCCCTTTGGTGCATAGTTTGTTCATAAAAGATAAATTACACATATAATTAATATCCTACTGATATTATATCATAAATAAGTTATTTTTCCAGAATACTTACGGTTATAAAATTAAATTATATTCAAGTTCCTTTTATAAAGTATGAAATTTCCAAAATGCCCATATAAGGCATAATTTCATTTTAAAACCTTAACGGGCATATAAGTTGTATCCTACTGATATTACAACTTATTTAAAGTATAATGACATATAGAACTTGTCCATGACTTATCCGGTTACCCGATATCGCTAATATGCGTACGGTTAAGTATATGTAACTAGTTTACATAAATTAACCAAAACGGGTTGTCATTTAAGTCTCAAAATCCAGAATGTTTATAGTTTATCCATATTACACAAGTTCGGGTACTTGTTGGGATTAAAAAACATTGTATCCGATCATCGTTTAATCTGGCGTTATACGTTTTGATCAAATACGCTAGTCGGTCTAAGTCTATGACTTAAACAAGACCGTTAGTATTTAATTGGTTAGCTTATTCCATAATCCAGACTAGAGACATTCCGGTAAATGCTATCAGCACTTAGTGCTCTTGTGTACGACCGAGTTAATAAATCTTGCGTTTAAACGAAGAATAGCTCAGGTACATACTCTCGACTTATTTCTCCTATACGGGCTTGGGTTACGGTAAACTATTACCGCTTAGTCAGAAATGGGATCAATCGAATGCCGGATTGTGGCTAGTAAATCCGCATATTCTGTTTTAATCAGTTTTGTTTGATAACTTAAACATTGGAGGTTAACTACCGTGTCCTTGATATCCTCGGCTCATTACATTAGTTAATGGCCACGACCTTAGCGCGGGGTGTAGGCATACACCCGACAGATGCTCAAATGCAATTACCCAAGACGTTGGGGATAACTCATTCATGAGTTTGTAAGTGGTGTGTAGTTAATCATGTCTCGGTTTTCGCACTGGGCCCTGTATGTATGGACAAACATGTGAATCTGTTAACAAGGTTGCAATGTCAACTTTCCCAAGTTATAAAAGATTTTGTGCTGATATGCACTTAAAACATATTTTTAAAATGTTTTCAAAATGAGTCAGTTGGGTTATTTACCAACGAAAGCTGACGTATTTTCAAAAGACTAAGCTTGCAGGTACAATACGAAAATAGGCTGGAAGTGCTCGGTAGTTATAAGAGGATCTTGCAAATCCTAGTTCTGCCTAAAGTCTGTTTTACATTCTTTCTTTTGTACAATTTATGATCCGCCTATGGATCTTCTATTACGAGCCTGTATATTATTTTGTATTTCAAACATTTGGTTTGTAATAGTAATTTAAATCAAAGACTTCTACTGTGTTGTGTTTAATTGTCTATGATGGTATCAACTAACGTCACGATATTCCCCACCCGGGCCCACTAATGTCTGGATTGGCTGTGGAAAAGCCAGGGTGTGACAATTATTATAGCATTTCTTAGTTCAACCATAAATCTTACTAGTGCTTATCAACATAATTTATTGATTCATTCATATCGCTTTCGCATAACCACTTCTTTTTACTTTCTTCTTCTCACCTGGTTGACCCATTCTAAACGAGTCAACACAAGGTCATTCTTATACATTCTCATGCTTATCCGTTAGACTCATTCTACATGAGTCAACACAAATCATGCTTTCACATTCTTGTTCTTACCCGGTTGACCCATTCTACATGAGTCAACACCAATCATGCGTTCACATTCTCGTTCTTACCCGGTTGACCCATTCTACATGAGTCAACATAAATCATGATTTCACATTCTCATTCTTACCAATTCTTTGACCAATCTTTGATCAAAGTAATAACAACTATAACCCTTTACGAAGATATGACGTAGTCCGTGTACAATTAAACGTTAATTACAAGTGAGTAAATAACATACCTTGGTCTTGCACTTTCAGTCGTTTCTCTGAGCTTGTTCCTTCTTCTTTCAATCCTACACATAATCCATTCATGCTTAGATTACTTGTTCGTTTACACGCAAACCATATTACTCTTAACTTGCTTTTTACAACTTAACCCATATCTAGCTCAGTTTCCATCATATCTATATGCTATTAAATTTCAATTCACGCAAAGCCATATTAATCGTTTATTAGGCATTTTGTCGAACATTTGGTGTGCGTACAACACTTTAAGCACCATTGTCACACCCCGACCCGCAGCGGAATAAGAGCCGGGGCATAATTGGGTTATCACCAAAGCTCATGACATTTACTAATATGTTTCATATTTAATAAAGTCAAAGTTACATTTTCAAATATCCAAACATGTTCATTCAATACAAAGGAAATAAACCAAACATAACAATCCCAACTCTAAATCGTTTTATTCTTCTAGTCCAAGTCCTATGTGTTCCTAGCTGCTGCTGGTTCACCTGTATCATGTGTAAAATGGGAGTTTTTGGGTCAACATAAGTTGGCGAGTGAACCTTATTAGATAAACATTTATTAGTGAATTAATGGTTAGTTTATCAATGAAAAATTGTGCATAATCATAGATGAGCAAATGTAAATAATCAAGCAATGGCAAATAGCAATCACAACTATAACATACAGTAACACATGACAGCATACATGAACATACCAACATCATACTGTAAATAACATAAATGAAACTGTGCGATCAAGGCTCAATCAAACGGAGCCGATCGTATTGCATGTACTGAAAATGAAAATGTCTGTGCGATCAAGGCTCAATCAAACGGAGCCGATCGTTGTGGGCACGCCAGGTTCAACCTCATAATGAAATGGGGAACATGCTCAACGCTCATAATGTAATGGGGAGCGGCGGCCTATGAAATTGCATGTACTGAAAAATAATAAACTTGCATCCAACAATAACAACACAAAAGGAAACATACTGAATACACTAGTTCATGATATGATGTATGCACAATGGTTTAAGTATAATACATATATATTAAGACACATGATACACCCCAAAACGTGATTAAAACTGGGAATTTGTAAAGATTCACTCACATTGGGTGCGTTGGATTGGAGATGGTGAGATGCGCATGAATTAGATGAGCGGAACAATGAGAAATACTAACCTAAATATAACGGAAAAATATATTAAACGAGTGGATTTTATTAAGGGTTTTAATGAAATTTTTAGATATATTTTTGTGAGTTATGGCTATTTTCTATCTTTAAAAATGTTATTTTTAAGTATTTTTAATTAATTTTTAAATTAAATTTAATAAATAAGAATATAAAAAAAAATTGTTTATTTAGCGTTGACCGTTGACCGGTTCGGTCAGCGTATTAGTTTGCGCCGGGTGAGGCTCGAACCGGTGACCTCCCGTACGCGTGCACGCAGCTCTACCAACTGAGCTACGTGTCTAACCCGAAATAATCTTGTTTTTATTTATTCTTATACACTTATTCAGTTAATCCGAAATTCTCTTTAATTTCAAAAACATTTTAATTCAACGGACCGGTGCAAGTGACGGGTTTCGAGCGCGCGACGTATGGTTCATGTTGCACACAGTCCACCGCTGGACTGTGTGTCTAACCCGGTTATTATCTCGGTTTTATTATACTTAACAACTAACTGAGTTAACCCGGTTTAGTTTTTGATCAAAAAGGCATTTTATTACACAAGGTGTGCGTGTAGCAGGGATCGAACTCGGGACGTGTATGGTTTTTGTTTGCACACAGTCCACCGCTGGACTGTGTGTCTAACCCGTTTATAATTCCGATTTTAATTAATCTTATGTCATCTCTGAACTCGTCTTCTTCATTACAAACACAGACATCAATCAAAACAATTGATACGCGATTAATTTAGTTAATGAACATGATGTCCAGTTTGAATGCATTGAATCGAAAAGTTTGGGGAAAGAAGATACCGAACAGATCGTCTTCTTCAGAGAATCCGGCGAAGCTCGTCGGCTCTGTTTTTGGAACCTTCGGCTGTGAGAATCAATTAACAGGTTTAAGGGATTAGATGTGAAATTGAACTAATGAGTATTGATTATCAGCACGTTGGAATGAGCATACCGGTAATCAACGAGTTTCCGACAATTCCAGAAGTTTTCCGGCGAAAACAGAAAGTCCAGCAATGTCGTCTGTGGTTGATTATGAGCGATGGGTTAATGTTAGTAAGGTTCTAACAATTGATTGAAACAGTAAAGTAGAAGTATTTTACCGGTTTGAGTTGAATACGGTTTTCCGGCGACTTTTGCAGAAAATTCTGGCGAGCTGATTTAGGCGTTCTGATGGTCTGAAAATGCGACGAAAATGAAATGGAGTATTGGTATGATATCTCTGAGTCGCGAGAGTGGTCTGAAGTTGAAGAATTCTGGACTTGGTGAATTTTCGGTTTTAAAAACCGATAATGATGAGGTTTTAAGTTTAATCAATTCCGATTTGATTAGAAACCGTCGGTGCATCGGTTATAAACTGAATGTGTGAATAAACAACGAATTGACGATTGGTTTGCCGATTACCGTTTCTCAGATAGCGCAATCGGTTTTAACTGGGTTTGTGTATAAATTTCGTTTGTGTTTCTAGAGTTAGCAGAAAACACAATGTGGCGGAGTGGTCTTGTGAGTGAGTGTTAAGTTGCTGAAGTGTGTCTTGGCTGACCCGGGTTCGAGTCCCGGCAGCTTCATAATTTTTTATTTATTTTATTTTAACTTTTTATCAAATATAATTTTTATAGTTTAGTTTATTTATTAATTATGTATTGTTTTAAATCAAAATAATCATAAATATTCGACGTAACTTTTATAACTTGATATTTGATTACAAAACGGAGCGGGTTTTGAAAACCCGATTTTTTACAAATGTTACAACCATTTACTAGTGTGCTTATGCATAATCTACCAAATCATATTAAGATTCATCAATTCAACTAGTTTCATATAATCCCTTCATTTAATACTAATACGAACTAACAATTACACAATTCATACATCAAACATCAACCTATTTGCACTTTATAAATCATCATATTTCATCAACATTTTTACATCCAATGGGTTTCATTCCAAATCATCAAATTAACCAAAATTAGACATAGCTCATCTTCTACATGTAGTTATTAACTAATATTCATGATCAATTTCATCAAACATTCATGGATTTCACATAACCCACTTTATCAAATCACTAAAACATAAATTTCAACTTACTTGATAATAAGAACACTTAGATGATCACCAAACTTAAATCACGCATAAGCTTCGGCTTCGATTTCCCTTTTAATTTTGTTGATTTTGATGAGCTAGGGTTTTTCCTTGCTTGTTCTTCTTCTCTGTCGATACACACACACACCAGAAGTGTGTGTGTTTTAGTTTTTGTTTTCAATTTTGGCCCCTAGAGTTTGATGTTTATGTTATTATGGTCAAAACTATTCTTTAATTTAAAACTTTATTTGCATTCTAACTAGGATCTAAATCTTAGTCATATTAAGCCATGTTTATGTTTGCATATAACTTTATCTTAACATATTGACACATATATATGGATTTTTAGGATGTTACAACAAGGAGATATGAAATTAAAACTAATCAGACTTTTATTTCTTATATTTTATTGTTTTATGACAATTTTGAATATTGCAAAAAGAAAATAAAAAATAAAAGAAAAAAAAATAGTAACCAGATGACCTGTAATTACACACTATTTCTTATTTTATTGTTTTATGAAAATTTTGAATATTACAAAAAGAAAACAAAAAATAAAAGAAAAAAAATAGTAACCTAATGGCCTGGTAATCACACGAACACGAAATTAAAGTTCCATTATTTTAGAGAGACAATATAAGTTTGGATGACGTAATTGGAACAGTGGACAAACTTGGTTACATATTTTTGACATTTTTCCTTAAAGAAAAAGAGGATTTTAGTTAAATTTTAACCAAGAATCTTGTAGTGTCAATATTTTTTTTATTACAACTGATTAAATCTTTTGTGATCACAAGGAGGTGTTCGGCTACGGGGTTTGATTATGCAAAATTTTCAATTATCGCGTGAACCCACGCGTTATGGAGGAGATGTTGAAATATGTACTGCTCGGTTTCGACAACTAAAAAAAGTAAAGTTTATTTATAATGATTTTATTACACAAATAAAGTCATGTTTTATATCGATAAAAAATCATAAAAACGAATACTAATACTGGTACCGTTGTTATTTGATTGGTACCGCCTCGGTTCGTTAATATACTGCTATGTCGACTATATCTTCGTTTTCAGTTAAATTTATATTGAAATGTCAAGAAGAAAATTAGACGCAATCGCGTATGAGATTTGACAAAAAAGATAACTAATGAAAGTTATAAAAGAATAATAAATTATTGGATTAAAAGAATGTGTTATTTATAATACAAGGGGTGAAATAGAAAGTTAAAAAATTTTGTTCCATCAATTTTATATTAATGTAATATATGAACTTGTGCTAGACACTAACTGAATTTAGTTATTTAAATATGTTGATTATTAGAATATATTTATGTGTTTTGTGTTTGATGAAATAATTATTTTTCATGAATTCATTTTAATAATCTGTTAGTCATCGATCTTGAATCATTAACAATCATGGTGTTATGTTGAGTATATGATGATTATAGTGACAAATTATTTTGATAATATCTTAGCATGTGTCCTTCGTTAGTTTAGAATCGTTAAGTAACACAATCAAATTCCTTAGTCTTATGATTGTCCATCATCCATCATTGAACATGCATATGTCTATGTAGCTTGTTAGTCATGCGAATTAAGTTAGGGTATACAAATTACATAGTGCTACCAATCCTGAACCTAGATGTAATTGCTTGTTTTTTAATCAATTTTTTGTGTGCCATTTATTAATCTTTCTTAATTAATTGCAACTTAGGTTAATATTATTTAATCCACATCAATTAGACTGTTTTAATTTTATACAATACCAACTAAATATTCAACAGCGATACAATACCATAATTATTATATTCATCTACGATAATTTTAAGTTCATATGGATTATCGAAACATAAGCACTATATATATTGCATTAAAGGAACTGACATCTAGATTATCATCCGTAATTATTAAATTTGATGTATTTTGAATGATTATTAATTTATTCTTGATTACCTTTTTTTAATCTTTTAATGTTTTGTTGCCCGTTGTAGTGCTACCACATTCTATCTACCCGGAACAACACTATTAGAAGAATCCCTTACTCTGTTGGGCCTATATTGATAAAGGTTTACACATTAGGGATTATTTTGGGCTTTGGTATGTTTTGTGGGCGTCCTAGTGTCTTATGTGCCTAGGTTGTAAATAGTGGGCTTGGTAATCATTATAAATAGATGTGTTAGGTCAAGGAAAAGGGGTTAGAGAGTTGTATTCACAAAAACTTGTATCAAACACTTTGCTGGTGTATGCAAGTTAATTCTAATTCAAAGTTGTTCTTCTTCCTAATCATTATTTCCGCTACTGATTAGGTTAGTGATACCTGTTTGATCCGTTATCGGACTTACAATTGGTATCAGAGCCTGCTGTTCAAATACAGGCTCCGGGTATTGCTGATTGAAGAAGCTGTTTTGAAGTGTGTTGCTGCTGCTCGGATTTGTCATTGTTCGGGATCACTGTTCAAGATCAGAAGAATCACTGTTTCTTCTTCGGAAGTGCTACTGTTCCGAAGAACTCGAAGAAGATTTGAAGATTTCGGATCTGTTACTGTTACGGATTCCGAAGAACACGAAGGAGATCATCCATCTTGGATTGATCCCGGACTGTTGTTCAATCCGGATTACTATCCGAGATACTGTGGTGGTTATCTATTCCTTGGATTCCGGATTACTGTTGCAGAAAAAGCGGATTACTGTTGCCATCAGATAAGGATAAGGATTCCGGATTGTCTTCATTCCGGATTCTCTTTTCTGGATTCGCATTCAGAGTTATCTATCCCAGATTCTCTCAACTCGGATCGTTATTCCGGATTTTTTTATTCGGAGTTGTCAATTCGGACTTCTCATTCACCAGTTTCCGGGTCATCAATTCGGGTTTTCAATTCGGACTCATCAATTCGGATTCTCATCAATTCGGATACATCATCTGGATTTGACCATATTTGTCTTCAGAGTTGACCATTCCGGATCGATTTCGGACTAAGTATTGTTCATCAAAGAAAACTTAAAATAAATTAATTTTAAATCTGTTTGGTAATTTTTAATCAATTTAATAATGATGGCTGGATACATGACTGCACAAGACCTGACGAATGCCACTCTGGCTGCCTTGCAATCACAAACTCTGGCCCTCCATCAAGAGCTGGATCAAGTCATTGGCACTTCCACTAAGGTGCCGTGTTTGTTATATGGGGACGAATATTACGAATGGAAGTTTCGTTTTGAGCAGTATTGCCAGGCAAAAGAGCCTGGTGTGTGGAGATGCATCATGAGTGGTCCAAGAACAATAGTCTACAGTACTGAGCAAGATCCAGACACAAAAATTCCCAAGCCCATGCACTTGTGGACTCTAGAAGATATTAAGATAATAGAGGAAGATGAAAAGGCCTCGGCTACACTGACCATGGCGTTTGGACCTGATATTTCTATTGCGGTTAGAAACTGTAAGACCGCAAAGGAAGTTTGGAGTGAGCTGCAAAATCTCTATGAGGGAAATGCGGACATGAAGGCAAGCAGGGTAAATCAGCTGAATCAGCAATTCAGCTCATTCAATCACATCTATGGGAAACTATTGAAAACCAGATTCGTCGCTACGTCAAGCTTGTTTCCCAGATGACTTCTGCTAAGATTACTCTCACTAACAATGCCATGAACAGACAGTTATTAAACTCACTGCCCAAGAGTTGGGATGCGGATGTGGGAATGATAAAAAGGACAAAGAACTTGAATGATGTCACTCTCACAGAAATGATAGCTACTATCAAATTATGTGAGATTGATAACAAGCAGAGAGAAATAAATCATCAAAGCAGTTTGATGGCCGCCGGGATGACAGGGCAAAATGCGGCACTGATGTCACAAAATTTGATTTATAGCCCTCTGCAAGGAAATTCACAAACACCGGTTGGCTCAAACGTGGTTTATAGTCCTATAGCCACGCCACAGAACACCTAGTATGTGTATGGTCTTCAATCCCAGAATCCTACTATGGTTTTGGCTGCTCAAGTTCACACTCAGTATCCCAACATGGTGTTCCATCCTGCAATTCCTCAAGCAGTGCAACAAGGCAACACTCCTCAAACTGCTGCACCAGCGCCTGCACCTGCTCAACCTGCGTCCAACTCTGCATTTCTCACTAAAGAAAACGAAGAGAAACTGGCTATTGCGGCATCGATGATTAAGAGCTTAAATGCCTTCCTGGCAGGTGATCTGACTCCTCCATCCATTCTTCTAACCGAAGTTGATCAAATAATGGAGGAGGACCTGGACTAGATCGATGTTTCCTGGAATCTAGCTATGGCTGCCTTTCGGTTAACAAGTTTCAGAAGAAGTATGGACGTCAACCTTTGTCGAATCTGAAAACTGGTCTCACAAAGGATAAACTCAGATGCTACAGATGTCACGAACCAGGACACTTCGCCAGGGAATGCAAGAAGCTGCCATCCGGGTACGTGTCATCCAGAGTGGCAGACATACAAAGCAGCGACAGTCTCTCGAGCAGCTCGGGTGGGAAGTCAACAACATTAGTGGCCCAACAACATGAAGGTTTTAACTGGGCAGATGCTGTAGCTCAAATGGAAACATTAAATCTCTCCAAGAACAGCAACCACTGCATGATGGCGCAGACAACTGAGACGCCTGATCTTTCAGAAACGGTAAATCGAATTCTCTGTTCTAATAGTTGTCGTTTTAAATTATCACAAATGCGCGCCCATAATTCAACTCTTGTACCTAAATACCAATAAGCTGCGTCACAAAACATCGCCCTTAAACATAAGAACAAGCTTCTTATGGAAAAGGTCGAAGCTCAGAAACAAGATGTAGCTCATCTAAAGCTAGACTTGAACCAACAACAATGTTGGGTCTATGACTATAAGCTAAAACTAGCTGAAAAGGACGTAGAACTTCAAGCAGCCTTAGCCAAGCTAAATTCCTTGACAGGGAAGCTTCACGAAAATGAAATAAACATTAAAAAATTTGAAACTTCCAGTAAACTTGTCAAGGACTTATGTGACCTCCAGCTAAACTACCAGAAAATTTTTACCAAAGGTCTTGGGTATAATAGGGCACCTCCACCATATAATCATAACTACACTAGAATGCCTGAATCTGAGGCTGATTTAGAAAATGCAGAAAAAATGATTTATGGTAAACGTTCAGATTATCTATCTAAACCATGGACGCCCTATTACCCAAAGTTCTCTAAACCCACTGAACTCAAGAGGGATGATGTCTTTGTTACTTCTACACCACGTTCACATGAAACTGGTGATCATCCTTCTGGTGGTACAGATGGTTTGGAGAAAATAGTGCCTGAGGCAGAGAAGTCCACATCCTCCACAGAATCTAAAGGAAAAGAATCTTCTGATACTCAAACCGAATTCGTGAATGATACTAATGTGTCTAACTCATGTGCAGAAGAAATTTTAGTTGAGGATATCACAGAGGGTGATCAAGAGGAATGTCTGAATACAAATTCAGACAATTCGGCTGCTGATTATGCGTTTTATAAGCCTGCTTTTGACATTTTAAATAAATTTCTTGCTGAACAATTTACTTGCTCAAACAGTGTTGGTTGTGTTAAGAATTTAGACAGTTTTAATTCTGGTTTTTCATCAAATGCTGATGTTTTGAATGATGCTAATAACTGTAATAACTCTTGTGATGAAAACATGAATTTAGCTGCAAGTTCAACATCGACAGATGATTCGGTTTCATCAGTTTCAGCTGAAGAGACCGGAAGTTCTTCTCCAGAGGTTTCGTCTATTGATGCGTATCCCAGGGTTGACAGTGTAAAAGTCGACCAATCAACCGACCCTGTGAACGTTGATGTTGACATATGTCACACCCCGACCCGCAGCGGAATAAGAGTCGGGGCATAATTGGGTTATCACCAAAGCTCATGATATTTACTAATATGTTTCATATTCATTTAAGTCAAAATTATATTCTCAATAATCCAAACATGTTCATACAAATACAAGAAAAATAATTAACTAAACAATCCAAGCTCTAAACCAGTTTATTATTCTAAGCAAATTCTATGTGTTTCTTGCTGCAGCTGGGTCACCTGTATCATGTGTAAAAATGGGGGTTTTTGGGTCAACATAAGTTGGCAAGTGAACCTTGTTAGATAAACATTTATTATTGATTTCTTGTTATCTTTATCAAGGAAAAATTGTGCAATAGTCATATATGAGCAAATGTAAATAATCATACAATAACAATAACAACCACAAACAATAACATACAATAACATACAATAACATATGAACTTGCATGAATATATAACATGAATGAAACTGTATATGTTGGCAACGTCACGTTCACGCTCATAATGTAATGGGGAACTGACGGCCTATGATGAATGTCTGTGCGATCAAGGCTCAATCAAACGGAGCCGATCGTATGTTGGCAACGCCCGGTTCACGCTCATAATGTAATGGGGAACAGCTCAACGCTCATAATGTAATGGGGAGCGGCGGCCTATGATATTGCATGTACTGAAATAATAAATTAAATCTAAACAATAACCACACAAACAGCTGATACAAACTGAATACACATTTGTTCATGGATATGATGTATGCACAATGATTTAAATATAATAAATGGTAAGACACATGATACACCCCAAAACGTGATTAAAACGGGGAATTTGTAGAGATTCACTCACATTGGGTGCTTTCGGTTGGAGATGATGAGATGCGCACGAGTTTGAAGGATTGATCAACGAGGATTAACTAACCTAAATAATAACATAACGTATAGAAAATGATGGATTTTATTAATAATTTTAATAGGATTTTTAGATATATTTTTGTGAGTTTAAGACTATTTCCTATCTTTAACAACATTATTTTTAAGTATTTTTAATTGATTTTTAAATTAAATTAAATAAATAAAAATATAAAAAAAATGTTGACTTTTGCGTTGACGATTGACCGTTGACTGTGACTGTTGACTGTTTGACCGGTTCTATTGTGTGTATGTATGCGCCGGGCAGGACTCGAACCCGAGACCTCCCGTACGCGTGCACGCAGCTCTACCAACTGAGCTACGTGTCTAACCTGAAATAATTCTGTTTTTAATTATATTTATATACTATTTTAGTTTATTCAAAATTCTTTTATTTTCAAAAAGGGTTTTAATCATCGAACCGGAGTGTGCAACAGGTCTCGAACCCGGGACCTGTGGGTAAGTGTTGCACACAGTCCACCGCTGGACTGTGTGTCTAACCTGGTTAATATACCGATTTTTATTACATTTAACATCTTCCGTGAGTTAATCCGGTTTAGTTAGAAAAATAAAACATCTTTATTACAGAGCATACGTGTGTGTCAAGGATCGAACTCGCGGCGTGTGATATATGTGCGCACACAGTCCACCGCTGGACTGTGTGTCTAACCCGAGATAATATCCAATTTATAATAAACTTATAAACAACCTAACTTCGTCTTTTCATTACAAAAACACAGACTACGATTACTCTACTGATTCTTGATTAATTCGATTGACAAACATTCAAATGACTAAAATGAAATGGCAGAGAAGATTTCGGAAGTAAACATACCGGAGAAACGATCTATCTCAGAATTCCGGCGAAGTCGTCGGCTCTGTTTTTTACGGATTTCGTCTGAGCGGACAGATTATCAATTTTGATTAGCTAAATGCGGAATTGAAGCACTGAACAAGAATTACCATAAGGTTTAAAAGACTATACCGTTTCACAGCGAGAATTGGGAACGTTCAGAAGTTTTCCGGCGAGAGCTAATTATCCGATTTCGTCGTCTGAAGCTGATTCTGATTGAAGGGTTTGAGTTAGCAAAAGCTTAACAACTGATAGACGATGAAAGAATTAAGAGACTTACTGATTTGATGGAAAACACAGTTTTCCGTCGAAAGTCCGGCGACTTCAAATAGCTTTTCCGACGAACTGAAAGTAGTGCTAAAGTGAAATTTGAAGGTCTGCAGATGAGTTTGAGTCGCGAGAGGGGACTATGATTGGAGTAAATCAGGAAATGCAGATTTTCGGTTATTAAAACCGATCAACTCATGAATTCAAGTCCATTCAAGACTAAATTGATTAAAATTGTCGGTGTATCGGTTATTGACAGCAAACCGCGAACACTCAAACGTTTTTGGACGTTTGGAAACCGATTTCGGTTACAGTTGGCGTAAACCGGTTGATTCATGGTTGAACATAAGATTTAATTGATTCCTAGATCTAACAGAAAACATCAAGTGGCGGAGTGGTTATAAGTGTGCGTGTTAAGTCGTTGAGCTCTTTCCGGCTGACCCGGGTTCGAGTCCCGGCAGCCTGTTTTTTTCATTTTATTTATTTTATTTTTACTTTTTATCAATTATAACTTTTATATTCTAGTTTGTTTATTAATTATGCATCATTAAAAATTAAAATCAACATAAATACGCAACGAAACATTCATAACTCGATATTCGATTACAAACGAAGCGAGTTTGGAAAAACCCGTTTTCGACAAATGTTACAACATAATTCTAGAAGATTCGGGTGACTCAGCTTATGTTAACTAAGCACAAGGGACTAATTCTGAAACGACAGATGATAAGCACTCTTTTTCTCATGATTCAAATGAAAATCTTAAAACTGATTCTGAATCAGAGTCTCAAATTCTTCAAAATCGCGAGATTCCACATTCATGTAGTGTTTCAAGCTCATCTTCTGAAATTTCAGAAAAGGATGTCCCTGTAGATCCACCTGTATCCTCTACAGAATCTGTCACAAAATGTGATTTGAAGAATAAGATTAAGAAACGGAGAACACGCCGATCTAAAAAGAAGAAAACAAAACAGGCATCTTCGACAACTGAAACAGCAACTGCTGAGTCTCTTCATCACTCTGAGAAATTGACTCAGCAGTCGCAAAATGAATCTGTTAAGCAACCAGCTGAACAGATATCAGTTAAAATTTTGCCTAAATCTCCATGTTCAGAACTGACCAATTCAAATCACAAAACTAACAAGTGTGCTGATGGTTGTGCGCAGGACACAGTCAAGAACAAGACCGTGCATCAGCCGTCAGTACCGGCAAGCAAGAAACTGACAGACAAATTGCCCAGAATTTCCCAAGCTGAACTGGTTATTTTCTTTTAGAAGAGGCAGACCTGTTTAATTTGTGGATTTCCCGGGCACGTATATTGCTCGCAATTATCAAAAGACCTTTACCTCGTTTAAAACTTTGTATTCACGACATCAAAAGACTATGCCTAATCGCCCACCTCAGGCTCGATTTGTGGCTAAGTCTTCTGATCGTGACCTTGGCCAAGAAACAATCTTTGAAACCCTTGAGACCTTCCGGTTCCCAGAATCCTTCTAGCACTCCAAGGATTGTGTAGAAATCTGATTCGGTAACCTCGAGGCCTAAGCCATTGGCCAAGACTCAGTCTTCCACCCCCACTTCAAATAAATCAAAAGCATCATCAACCTCATCCTCAACTAATTTAATTTTTCGTGAGGTTACTTACGTTGATGCTAATGGCATGCTCAGATCTTCGATGGCCTGGGTTGCAGCCTCTAACTAAAACCTATTGAAATGTGCAGGAACAGCTCTGGCGAACTCTTGTCAGACTATGGTATATTGACAGTGGCTGTTCCAGGCACATGACCGGAGACATCTCGCAGTTGAATGACATTTAGTTTTTTGATGGCGGGTTTGTTTCCTTCGAAGGTGGAGAGACATGAAAGATTACCATGAGAGGAACTGTTTGCAACGGAGCCCTCAGCTTTAAGAATGTTAATTACATACCAGAATTGAAGCAAAGTCTTTTGAGTGCGTCTCAACTCTGCGACAATCATTTGGATGTTCTGTTCACCAAGAAAGGGTGTTATATGCTGAAACCAGGTCTAATTATTCCGGATGATTGGATTCTTCTTAAAGCTGCACGAAAAGGAAATGCATATGTTATTGATATGAACCAGGCTCCTTCTGACAAGCTCACTTACCTCTTCTCATCTATAGCCGAACATGATGCAATGCTATGGCATTGCAGACTGGGACACATCAACATGAAGAACTTAAATCGTCTTGCAAAAGGTGATTTAGTCAGAGATCTACCAGTTCGTGACTTCATGCAGATTGAGAAGTGTGAATCTTATGCACGTGGGAAACAACATCGACAGCCTCACAAATCTAAAGCCGCTCCTTCCATGTCTCAAGTCTTAGAACTGCTACATATGGATCTTTTTGGTCCGACAGACATACTGAGCATTGGTGGGAAGTCTTACTGTCTGGTTATTATTGATGACTACTCGCGATTCACTTGGGTTTTCTTTCTTACACATAAAAGTGAAGTCGCTGAGTTAGTCAAACAATTTGTCACGCTTATGGAAAACCAGACAAATACTACTGTGAAGGCTATTCGGTGTGATAACGGGACAAAATTTAAGAATGTTACCTTAAATTCTTTCTGTTCCTACGAGGGGATTGACCGACAGTTTAGTGCAGCCAAAACCCCACAACAAAATGAGGTTGCAGAACGCAGAAATCGAACACTAATTGAAGCTGCACGCACTATGCTGGTTGAATCCGAGCTACCTCTTATTTTCTGGGCAGAAGCAATCAATATTGCATGTTATATTCAGAATCATGCCCTGGTCAATAAACGAAACATGAAAACTCCATACGAAGTGGTTGAAGGTCGCAAACCTTCGGTCAAGAATTTCCGCAAGTTCGGATGCCCTTGTTTTCTTCTGCTCATGGACGCTAAAGGAAAGTTTGAATCACGCGGGGACCCTTGCATCTTCGTTGGATATTCTAAAAATACATCATACTGTGTTTATAACAAGATCAAGAAAATGGTAGTTGAAACCTACAATGTGGGTTGGCTGGAGGAAAATCCAAGGACACACGCATTGGTCCTGACTGGCTGTATGATTATTTCCACATTAGTTAACCATGTTGATGTTTCTTCCAATGTGTCTGCAGGTCAAAGTCCAATTTCTGACCTTCCAACGGTGCCCATTTCAACCGAAGACGATGCTGACGCTGTCAAACTACATGTGACTTTAAAGTAGCTGAATGTGGATCCTCCTGGATTTAATGACGTTGTCTCGTCTTCTTCCTCCGTTTCGCAATCTCAAACGCTGGCTATTAATTCGCCTGTTCCGATCCTCCTGAAGTTGCGGTTTCTAACCCAGAGCATCCTACGACACATGAAGGATCTACTCCCGATGTCTTGGGTTCTTCTCTGTTCCCTGAGCCTACTCTGCTTGATTGTTCGGTGGATTCCTCAGCAACTACTTCTACTGGTGCACCTGTTGAGGGGGAGTCATCTGGAGTAGCTTCGGCAAGTGTTACTAACTTGCAAACGGATGTTCTCGTTCCCGCTACACCAATACCGCAACGTTTACAGATGATCACCCCATTGAAAATATTATTGGTCCTGTTAATGCTGCTGTTCGAACCCGCAGCCAATCCAGGGATATCAATACCTGTCTCTACTCTTGTTTCATTTCACATACTAAACCTAAAAGTATAGATGTTGCCTTGCAGGAACCAGGCTGGGTGGATGCCATGCATGAAGAACTCAATCAATTTGAGAAGCTTGGTGTCTGGCAATTGGTGAAGCTGCCTCAAAAAACGTGCTCTCGGAACTTGTTGGGTTTTCCGTAACAAGCAGGATGACACTGGAGTTATCGTTCGAAATAAAGCTCGACTGGTGGTTCAGGGTTTTCGACAGATTGAAGGATTAGATTATGATGAGGTCTACGCACCTGTCGCGCGTTTGGAGGCTATACGCATTTTCTTGGCATATGCATCTTACATGGATTTCACTGTTTATCAAATGGATGTCAAGACTGCGTTTCTCTGCGGCACAGAGGAAATCTACATGGCACAACCATCGGGTTTTACTGATCATGACAAGCCGGACTATGCTTACAAATTAGACAAAGCTTTGTATGGGCTGCATCAAGCGTCTCGCGTATGTACGCCACTCTTACAGAGCATCTACTTGCTCATGGATACACTCGGGGAACCATTGATCAAACCATGTTCATCAAAAGCGTTGATAAGGACATTATTCTTGTTCAAATCTATGTTGATGATATCATTTTTTGGTTCTACCAATGATGGTTTATGCCGCGAGTTTGAAGAAATTATGAAGAAGAAATTTGAGATGAGCTCATTGGGGGAGATGACCATGTTTTTGGGACTTCAAGTTCGTCAGAGCCCATAGGGTATCTTAATTCATCAAGGAAAATATGTCCATGACGTTCTTGCCAAATTCAAGCTTACAGATTCAAAGCCTATGGCTTCACCTATAGCAGAACGACCTTTGCTAAATGAGGACGCTGAAGGAATGCCTGTTAATCCGACTATGTATCGCTCAATGATTGGATCACTCATGTATCTCACTACAAGTCGGCCAGATATCATGTTTCCGTCTGCCAGTGTGCACGTTATCAGGCTACTCCTAAACTCTCTCATTTACACGCTGTTAAACGAATTTTTAGGTACCTCAAAGGGGCACCATCACTGGGCCTCTGGTATCCTAAAAATTCTGAATTTGAACTGTTTGCTTTCTCTGACAGTAATCTTGGAGGTACAGATAGGGATATGCGCTCAACTTCAGCTGGTTGTCAATTTCTGGGAGATCGCCTAATCTCGTGGCAATGCAAAAAGTAATAGACGGTCTCGCTTTCTACTGCAGAAGCAGAATATGTCACAGCCTCTGCTTGCTGCTCACAGGTTTTATGGATGCAACACCAGCTTGCGGATTACGGTTTGACTTATCTAAACACAACAATTTACTGAGATAATGATGTCGCTATCCAAATCGTAAAAAACCCTGTTTTCCACTCCAAAACCAAGAACATAAATATTAAAGTTCATTTTATCCGTAATTTCTATGAAACTCGTAAAGCTTGAGCAAATCCACACTGATGCAAATGTGGCGGATTTGTTCACGAAACCCCTTAGCAACGCGCGTTTTCAAGTGCTTGTGGATCTTCTCAAATGATTGGTTTTCTACCTAGGCATCCTCTGTCTTTGTGTTTCTTTTACTGTTTTTATTTATTTTCATTGTTTCGTAAGTTTGTTATGTGTATGTACAAATTTAGGGGGAGAAATCTAAAAAAAAACAGTTTTTGCAAGGATAGGGAAATGAAATACTTTTTCGTGATAAAATGTTTGACTAACACATGTAAGGTGTTGAAGCAGGAAAAGGTTTGGATCAAAGGTGATGTGTCGGTAGGTCTAAAACTCAACCGGATAGGGTAAGCAAAATGATATAAACTTAACAAACTATGTATTCAGTGGGTTACTTACCATAGGCGTATGATTTATGTCTTAAATCTTGTGTTGATAGATAGCCAACGTTTGAGGTTTCGGGTCTTTATGCTGTTGAGTCATCCGGGGATATCTTGGCTGCCCTTCTGTTGCATCCAGATTATATGCAGACCTAGGCACAGTCAGGATACTTATAAAGAGCCAAAATGGAAAGGCCAAAACCCAAGAGAACGGAAGTTTCTTCATGAGAATATTTCATAACTTCTTACGTACCACATAAGGTATTTGCCTAACCCTCATCAGTCACTATTGGTCTCTCTGCTGTACGGAAGTACTGACCTGTTCACCAATAGCCTGATGTTGTAAAATAAACAGGATGACCACAGTATACTCACCTGCTACGATGAATTGTTGTGCTTACCTTGATCGCGGGGGTATGTCATGGTTTGGGACACACGAGTATCATAGTATAATACTACCTTAAGCGTATCATAATGCTTGAACTGGAAGTGTGAGTTTTAGATTTAAGTGGACAAGTATATTGACAATCGCTTAGACCAATTGACCCTGCTCATACTGAAAAATGTTCCTTAGTTAACCTTTGAAACGATTTGATCCCTTAGCAAGGCTGTGTTAATATGTATGCTAAATAGTTTTTCTTTGTAGAATGTTAAAAGGTGGTTGGATGCTTGGTTAGTCTACTTGATGATTTTTGTTTAGATGATTTCTGTCAAGGGATATTGGACTGGCCAGTGTGTTTCGGAATTTGGGCCAATCTAATAGAAATGGTTAAAAGTCTTAGAAAATTGAAAACTAGAATACTATTCCGGATTGGACTCTTTTAGGCCCTAAATGGTACTGTTCCGGATTGGGCTTTTCCGGACAGGCCCACCTGGCCATTACTGTTCCGGATTGGGCCTTACACAAGCCCAATACGATTCGAAATTTGAGGCCCAAGCCCATTTCGGAAAGTATATCTATACTTTGAAACTTCATTTCGGATTATTCACAAATTTCCGAAATCTGATTTCTTCACTGATTCTCTCTATATTGCATTGTTTATCTCGGAAAATCATCCAGATTAGGTATAAATTGCTTAAACTCATGTAATCCGGATGATAATGTTTATGTTTAAAGCTTTCCGGATAGCATCTCAGATAAATCTTCAAAGTTTTATGCATTTCGGATTTCCTTCGGATGGTTATTCATCCGAATTGATGAAATCGGATTTCATCTCGGATAATCTTCATCCGGATTGATGATTTGTCCGAGATACTATTTGTAATCCAGATTGCAACCTTATCTGAAATACAGTTGACCTCCTGCTAATCCAGATTGATGAGAAGGTTCATCTGGAGTATTGCTGACTTGTCAGTAATCCGGATTTAAGATGTTTGAACCTCTGACCTGTTTTGACCTGTTCCACTGTTGAACCCCTAAAACTAACTTGAACTTTTAAATACTTGAACCTTAAAATCTGCTTGAACTATCCAGTTAGTTTTAACTGTCATTCTGGTCAACTCCGTTAATTTCTGTTAGTTGGGATTTAACTTGGTTGTTATCTTGACAAATATGGTTGAAGAAGCTTTTGATGCGGTTATGCTAGTTGAGGAGCAATTCCACAACCAAGAGGATATCTTTCAGACCCTCCATCCGAGTTCTATCAGGAGTTCAAGTCTATGATTGTGGGATTAAATGTTTGTAAGATTGCCTATGCTCTCTGAGCCAATCCAGTTACCTACAGAGACTTAGTGCATTCTTTCTGGAAGAGAGCGCGTTTTCATCAAAGAGGCGCAGATGGGAGACCGTACATTCGTTCACAGATACAGGGAAAGGAGATACTGGTGAATGAAGTGTGTGTCTGAGAGGTGCTCCAGATTGTCGATACTTTTAGCGATCCAACAATATACGCGAAAGAGAAGGTGATGCCGGTGTTGATGGAGATGGGGTATGAAGGATCGTATCCACCATTGCTGAAGAATATGTTTCCAGCATACGGCGATTACTGGTTCATATGTTTATGCAGTGCGTCTTGGAGTCAAAGGAGGTCTTGATCAGGCAAACCAAGCTCAGACATCTGCTATAGTATCTTTGGTTATGGACTGGAAGTATAACTACTCTGGTTATATCTTCGACAATATGAAGAAAATTCTGGAACAGTCCAAGAAGAGAATGTTTCTTTTATATCTGCGTTTTGTTTAGTTGATTCTTGATGCCCGCTACCCAGATCTGCCAAAGGACGCCTCAGATGCTAACTTGTTGAACATGAAGCCAATGGGACCAACCATTTTTATTACGATGAAGAAGAACCGTTCAACATCTAAAACCATTTTTGTTGGTCGATTTGCACTGAAGAAATTTGGGAAGTTTGCAGAAGTTGTTGGCTTGGACGTTCTAGCTCCTCCGGTCGTCAATGCAATCGTGCCGAAGAGCATGATGTACCAGCTAAAGCGAAAGAGATCGAGATAGAAGATTTGGTTACGGATGATGAAGCCGATGTTGGACAAGCTTTTCTCGATGATCTTATAGAGTTCAACACAAATTTGACCCTAGTTTTACCAGAGTTGTCCTCAGAAAATTTGGAAGCTTTGATTGCTCATCTCAAGGAAATTCAGGAAAAGCAAGGTGATCCTCCACTTGATATTCCACTGTTGTTGCTCCAACTGATATGATGAGGACAATGATGAAGACGAAGGGGACGAGGTGCCACTGATTAAGAGGAGGAGAACCGAGTCGTGTGTTCCATCACGCCAATCTAAAGCTCATGTTGCTGATACTGCTGAAGAATATGTGTTGATAACATCTACCGTAGTTGTGTCTACAGTTGCTGCATCTGTTTTTGATACTATGATATTTGATACACCTGCGTTATCTGAACCGACAACTACTCCTATTGCTACACACTCTACTGTTGTCTCAATTCCAGCTGACACAATACTTCAAATGATGGAGTTTGGGGGAAGTTCATCTGGTGCAGGGGGTTCTGAGGCGGGTGGAAGTGGTATTGGTCGTGGTGATGATGTTTCTGAAGAGTATATGCGAAGATCAGAAAAAACGGGCGTTTGAATTTGGCGGGATGGATAGTGATGATGATGATGATGTGGAAGTCGATGTTGTGGATCTAAAGAAAAGAGTAGTCGTCTAGGAGCAGGAAGTTATATTGAAAGATGCACAAATTGCCTCACTGTAAACTCGTTTGGATGTCAGAGATTAAACTATCAATCAGTTGCAGGGAGATGTTACCATGCTTATGAAACCCTGGTATTGATTTGAAAGCCAAGCTGGAGAATAAATTCGGAAGGGAGTTTTCTGATCCAACAGACGACCCAATGAATATCGAACACAGGCATCGTGCTGCACAACAACGAGCAGCCGAGGAGACGAAAGCTGAAAGACTGGCGGCTGAACAATTGACTGCTGAACGCCAGGCGGGTTTAGATGATTATCTGGGCGATCCGCGTAAGAGATATACAGTGAGTCAAAAGCTGGTAGCGAATCAGAAGAAGAAACAGATGGTTCTGATGAAGAATGTGAACGTTAATCCTCTAGACGAGAATTTCCAGCTCAAAGATCCAACTAATCAATCTGAACGTTATGTGATGGAGCTCGGTCTAGCTATTACAACAAAGTGGGAAATAAATCCAAGGTGCTAAGCTGGATGTATGATCACGTCAAGAATATGTGGATTATTGTGCGCCAAGATGGAACTCGAGAGTATTATTCAAAAGAATCATAGTTCGAGACATGGACGAAGGTTGCTCTTACTGATTTGTTGCATGCTCCATATACAGACGATGATACTACCGAGCGTGGCCCTGGATGGAGGTTTTTCAAGAAGCTGGAGCATGAGGTTAAAAGTGGTTTCAAGACAATGAAGACTGCCGAACCCTATTTGAGAGCTGCAAAAGGTGTTCTGATGCGCATACTGGGAAGAGATTTAAATCAGTGATGTGGCCACCGACTGACAAAGAATTGGTTATACCGGTTGCTCCTGCATTTCCACGCGGGATTCTCAAGAATTTTAACTTTTGGTTATACGATCCCAAGGTTGGTAGCGTTACGACTGTGACGAAGGAAAAAGGCATTCAGAGTAAATGATGTGGTAGATTTAGTGAGCTTTCACGACGAAGACTTGCAGGTTCTTGCTTCTCATCAAATCAGAACTGCAGAGCTATATGAAGTGTGTGCGAAAGACTGGACTGCAGTTGTTGCAGGGATTATCGCTGGAAGGCTTGGAGTGGACGCACAACCGAAGGACTAATGTTGTAAACCTAGGGGAGATTGTTGGGCCTATATTGATAAAGGTTTACACATTAGGGATTAGTTTGGGCTTTGGTATGTTTTGTAGCCTTCCTAGTGCCTTATGTGCCTAGGGTTGTAAATAGTGGGCTTGGTAATCATTATAAATAAAGGTGTTAGGTCAAGGAAAAGGGGTTAGAGAGTTGTATTCACAAAAACTTGTATCAGACACTTTGCTGGTGTATGCAAGTTAATTCTAATTCTAAGCTGTTCTTCTTCCTAATCATTATTTCCGCTACTGATTAGGTTAGTGATACCTGTTTGATCCGTTATCGGGACTTACATACTCCGCACACAAAAGCGTTAGATTGTGCTGTATTAAGGCTTTGGTATTCGTTCATCGCCGGTAGGTATATTTATAATTGAAGTGGATTTTTTTAAACTTTGGTAACTAGGCTGTACTAGACAATGGACTTCAAAAGGTTATGATAAGAAACAAAAAACAAAATATGACCTCTCCTAGAAGGGAATTGGGTGCTAAGCCCTCCCCCGCCCTCTAGAATTATTTCCAAGCAAATTTGAAACTTATCTTGCCTCCAATGTGCTAAGTCCAGTTTCCACCGAATCACAATCATATGTGTGTGTAAAGTGTGGGTATTTTTTCACATATATTGCTTGGAGTAAATTGCACAAAACATCCTTTATGTTTCCTCAAACTTGCAGGTTCCAGCCTTAATGTTTAAAAGTTGCTAAAAACAACCTTTAAGTTTATTTTTGTTGCGGGTTCAATCCTTTACAGCTAACCACGTTATTTTCTTCAGTTAAGTTCCCTCACATGCATAACATGTGAGGGTATATTCGTCATTTTGGTTGATCATGTGAGGGAACTTAACTGAAGAAAATAACGTGGTTAGCTGTAAAGGATTGAACCCGCAACAAAAATAAACTTAAATGTTGTTTTTAGCAACTTTTAAACATTAAGGCTGGAACCTGCAAGTTTGAGGAAACATAAAGGATGTTTTGTGCAATTTACTCTATTGCTTGTGAAGTGTGAACAATGAGTAGAGCTTTGGCTTGAATATCGTTTCGGTTGTTTCCGTAATGATACTGACTAATAATCTCAGGGACCCAGATCATACTTTGGGACGTCAATCGTGTCATGTTGACGGGTTGTAAAATTTTCAACCCTGACCTGACCCGCATGTTTGACTGTGTCATGTCAAACCCATTTAAAATCATGCCGTGTTCGGTCGTGTTTCGTATTGACTCATTTGATGTTTGTTTGTAAGTATAAGTAATAACGAATGATTTCTTTACAAAACAATCAATTACTCCGACTCAAATGATATTTACTAAGTGTTTTTGTTTCATTTTCTTAAATTCACAATCAGAAAAATTGGGTTATATATATAGCTCGATATTGTAAGAAGTGAATGAATGATTGGAGAATAAGTTGTTAATTAATAGAGAATGTTGAAAGTGAATAATTGATGAAACGGTTTAAAAGGAAAAATTAGTTTCACTTTTAAAAGTTTATATTGAGAGGAAAAATAATACATCAAAGTTTAACTTTAAATATAAACATTTTTCATCATTAAAATCTGAACGTAAATTTCTTTAAAAATCCTTAAACGGGTTGATAGTTTAACTCATGTATTAAACAATCGTGTATGGTACACCCTATAATAAACATGTTGTGTTTAGATTACTTTGTTTAAGGGTTGTGTTAATTGAGCCAAAACTTATTTTTCTTTGTGTCGTGTTCATCAGGCCCGTGTAAGGAATTGCCACCCTTAATCACAATCATATTTTTGTGTTGATGCAATAGATATCTATGTTGGTTTAGGTAGAATTTTTAAGAAATTGAATATTTGTGGTTAATTTATGATGGGTCATGTTATTTTCACACTTACAAATCTTATTCTTATACCCTTTTTCATTTTATCTGTTTTTCTATATATAAAAGAAGATGTATGAATATTAACACCCATCGTTATGAGAGTGACATTCCAACATAGAAACTAGAATGGGTGTTTTGTTGTTTAGAAAACTAGACAGAGAATATGGTCTATATGATGAAGTCAATGAATGAAGATGATGATGAGCATCTAATAGTATTTATGGTACATGAACAAGTTATGTCCTCACAGTCAAATTCTGAAACTTTTAAGAATTTCATGACAATTTCAAGTAAGTTAAGAAGGGTCAAAACCGGACATAAATTGAGTTGACCCAAAACACTATATACCTAATTGTTTTTGTGTTTTTTAAAGATAATTTGTAGTTCAAAAACTTATGTATGGTTGCAAAATATATATTATTACAATACAATAAGAATTTATTTTCTTAATAAAGCAATTAGTTTTGACGCAAAATCTTTTATGACTTTCTCCATTGGAATAAAATACAACCCAACCCAAATGGGCGGATAATTATAAAGTGACACCTCCACATTTGATTGGTATGTTCTTCTATATACCATCTGTCCATGTGCCTATATTTAGTTATGAACACATCTTGTTATATGAAATTGTGACTGGGAGTCATATGACTTACATGCCCACCAAAATATGAGTGAAGTGAATTTACTGAAACTTCAAATAGTTTTAAAATGTGGCAAAGTTTTAGATAATTAAGCACGCCTACTCTCATTCTCCGATACAGGGGTATAAACAAGTTGGGCTCGTTTATAAAAGAGAACTCTAACTCAGTTCAATCTCTATATTTAAATCTCAAACACAACTTATTTATTATATATTAAATACTTAACTATTTAATGAATTTGAAGCTGTTTAAAAAAAACTTGATTATTTATAATTTACATACATATTCAGCGGTCCCATATTAATAGCTTATCCCATATTAACCGAAAGTTAACCCAATTAGTTTTTGCTGATGTAGCAGTCCATATCATCAAAAGTTTGACTTAATTATTCACTAGCAATCCACATCAACTTTTCACACTAAGCAATCCACGTCAACAAAAAATAACTGGGTTAACTTTCCGTTAGTATGAGATCGGTGAAAGAAAATACATTCAAAGTTGAGACTGTTTGTAAACATTTCCTGAGTTGGGATTAATCCCGACCGATAAGTCAAAGTTAAGATTATTAAAAATCCAATTTCCCTATTTTATTTAGTTATTTATTATAATTTTACATGTAACAATATCTATTATGTAACTCTATACTTATTATTTAAACGAATTAAATTATGTAGTTATATAACAGGCTTGTTGAGAGTTAACGGCCTAGTCAAGCTCGGTATGTGAAGCTCGTCAATAATGAGCATCAATATAGGCTTGTGTTTGAGCTCATTTTATCTTAGATCAATTCAAACTTTTAGCAAACTGATCTCGTATAACACATAAGCTGCTCGGTTACACAACTAAGTATAGAGGAGTTCGCTTTTCTGCTTTTTTTCCCAACTTAGCTCCATAATAATTTTGCCGTGGGGACAAAATAGTCATTTCACAATGGTCTTCAAGCATCATCTGACTTTTATTATCCTGTTGACCATTTAAACAGAAGTGTATGACACTAGTAATATAAAGGTCTAGCAGTTATGAAATGAGACTTTTACTTAATGCATTAAAGATTATACACATGGTGTTGGTATGTCCAAGTGTACAACAACGACTTGTACAGTATGCATTATGTGTCATCCAACACAGAGTACAATTATCTATGCATGTTGTACAACATGTGAAGTCAGTTATAGGCAGTTGGATCCTTTGCACCTGGGTCATGTGATTGCAATACTGCTGTTCTGTCATTCTGATATAGCTGTTTGTACCATGTGCATTAATGTTTGTACGTTGGTATAGCTCATAATAAGTGGACTTCCAAAAGTCAATATAGTCAATGGGCATAAAAACATAAGCTGATGATCCAGATTGAAGAGGCGACATGGATACATTAAATGTGTATGCTTGTGGTTTGCATTAATTACATTTAAGCCCCTATTTTTATATATTAGTTACATAAACAAATTGATCTTTTTGCTATTTGTCTATTTGGGATATTTTTTGTTACATAATAAAATATATAAGAAGCTCAACATTAGTCTACATAATATTAATTATATATTTTTAGTTACATAATAAGATATATAAGAGGCTAACATTAGTCTACATAATATTAATTATACATGAACATTACAACACTTAAAGACTATTCTTTTATATTAAGTACACTTAAATAGCTTTTTTATCTACAATTTGTTTACTTGGGAATTTTAGTTACCTATTAAAATATAAAAAGCTCAGCATTAGTCTACATAATATTAATTATATATGAACCTTACCACAATTAAAAGCTTCCATCTTTCTTACCAAATAAATGACCAAACCGTCATTATCCTTTTTTTTTTCTAGAACACTGACAAGTTATTATCGACAGACAATGAATAATCAAAACCATAACCATACCAACACATATCAAAAACTTAAATTAAATAATTATCTTTCCTAATTGAGAAAACAATGTAAATCATATTTTTGTAGAAGAAAAAAAAACAAACAAATGGGTCAACTTTTTTAAACAAAAACCAAGATTCAGTACATGGTATAACCAAAACCACAAAGGGGTATTTATGAAACTTCAGAAACCATAAGGGGTAGATCTGAAAATCATCCAGCCACCACAATGGACGTCCACTTTATTAGTTGGTGGAAAAATTATAAAAAGAGAAAAAAGGGGAAATTTCCAGATACTTACTTGAAAGTTCTTGGATATTTCTCAAAAGAAAACCAAAAAAAGCTGAAATTTTTATTTAATTTTCCCGCTTTCTTGTTCTTCTTTAATCTTTTAGTTGGAATCCCTTTTGAGAGTTAAAGAATCCCTTTTTATTAGTAATTTTTGGTTGGATTTTAGTAAAGATTCAATTAGGGTTAGATCAGATCAGATCTGAAGAGGGGTTTGTGTGTTCTGAGCAGAGAAAATGCAGAGAAAGTTTATGGAGAAAAGGGGATTAGATCCCAGTAGTAGTGAAGAAGGTCAACCTGAAAAGAAAAGACCAGCTCTTGCTAGGTATTTTCTTGTTTTTTTGATATATTTTTTTGAAGTGCTTGTTGATGTTTTTAGTGGGTATTGCTAGTTTTAGTTATTCTGGGAATTATTATTTTTATCATCATGGCAATCTTTCAGTTATTTTCTATTTTTAGTCAAATTCAGTAGTGTTTGCCTGTTTGATGGTGGATATTGTTTTTTGTTAATTTTGGGAAATTGATGTTTGTTATGCAACTTTTGAGCTGATTTTAACTTGATTATGTCAGTGGCAACCCTAGGTGGTATCATCAAATCTGCATTTTTTTATTTATTTTTTTATAAAGAGCTAGATTGTAGTAATTAGGAAAGAAGTCATCAAATATAATTAACAGATGTTCATGATATAATTGAGCATGTATGTCAATAATGATTAATGAACATTAATCACTATTAGTTGGTGGAATAAGATTGGTTATTTTGGAAGATCTAAATGAGTAAAGATGTAATTTTTTATATTTGTTTTAGTAGTCTCTTTTTGGTATATTTGTAACATTTTTTTATATCCATATTTTAAGGGAGCATTTCATAATTACATATTTACATATATGCTTAGATATATTAATAGCAATTTTTAGTCAAGTTCAGTTATGTTTGGTAGTAGGCTTTGTTTCTTGTTAATATTTGGGAAATTGATGGTAGTTATGCAACGGAAACCCTAGATATTATCATAAAACCTTGCAACTTTTTTTTTCTATGAAGAGTTAGATTGTAGTAATTAGGAGAGAAAACATCAATTAAGCATATAGGTAATTTGTAACGGAATCACATTCAAAAAAATCAATATCAGTTGGTGAAATAAGTTATATTTTGCAAGATCCAAATGAGTAAAGATGCAGTTTATTATTTGTTCATTAGAGTGCCCTCTTTTGGTGTATTTAGCATTTTTTTTTAATTTTATAATTGTTTTTAAGGGAACAATTTTTTGCAGTGTCATTGTTGAAGCTCTGAAGGTGGATAGTTTGCAGAAACTCTGCTCATCATTGGAGCCTATTCTTCGACGAGTTGTAAGATACTCTTTAAGTGAAATACTATAAATACATGGATCGAAAATCATGTTCTAATCATTTGATGATTCTTATGTGATAATGATATCTTATTAATAAATCACGCAACCTAGAAACACGTTTTCAATATTTTAATTTCTTAATTGTATATATGCATTAAAAGGTTAAAAGAATATCTATATTCAGTAAAAACTATTAAACTTGTATGCTTGTATAACATTTATAGAAGCATTCATTTGATATTAGACTTGTGGAGCTATCGTTTGATTGTAATAACTACTTATACTAATCGGCTTTCTGATCAAATAGGTTAGTGAAGAAGTTGAGCGTGCCTTAGCAAAGTTGGGCCCGGCGAAACTTAATGGAAGGTACGTGTGTTTCACCTTTGTTTTGTAATATTAAAGTTAAATTTGACGTGTAGATCCAAATACTGCAATTTTTGGCTTTTTACCAATATTCTTGATGCTATATTTGCTACTTTGGGCTTGTGGATTACATGTTTTCCTCAAAGTTGTTTGTTTGCTCATGCAAGATTCTTTTTATAGCATGTCAATTATCATTTGCACATTATGTTCATCAAAAATAATCGACGACACTCATTTGTCTTCACTAACGATTTTTTAGATTTTAAACAAATGATCGAACCTTTTGTCTTCTTTGTATCATTTGCTACTTCATGGTTTTGGATTAATTAAATCCATCTAACCTATAAAATTACCGATTTGATCATCTTTATCCTTACAAACAAATTGGTGATGTTCTTAGGATCTGTGTGGGACCCACTTTAGATCATAATTAATGCATAAAACATGATAAAAGTTCACAGATGATTAAGAAAAGTGAAAATTAGCTATTAACTAAATTTATATCTTTTTTTGGGAAATATAAACAGGGTTTCTCCTAAACGAATCGAAGGTCCCGACGGAAGAGACTTTCAGCTACACTTCAGGTCCAAGTTATCACTTCCTCTTTTCACGGGTGGAAAAGTAGAAGGAGAAAGAGGTGCCGCAATCCACGTCGTATTGATCGACGCCAACACGGGCCATGTTGTAACATCCGGCCCGGAATCCTCCATGAAACTAGATATTGTTGTGCTCGAAGGTGATTTCAATAACGAAGACGAAGAAGGATGGACTCAAGAAGAATTTGAAACTCACATGGTTAAAGAACGAGAAGGAAAACGACCGCTTTTGTCTGGCGAACTACAAGTTGTACTAAAAGAGGGTGTTGGGACGTTAGGGGAGTTGACTTTTACTGATAATTCTAGTTGGATAAGAAGTAGGAAGTTTAGACTCGGGCTTAAAGTTGCCTCAGGTTACAGTGAAGGGCTTCGTATTCGTGAGGCTAAAACGGATGCTTTCACCGTTAAAGACCACCGCGGAGAACGTAAGTTTTTTGTTTTAATAATTTTTACTTATTCTACGTGACAAAATGTGTGGGTTCGGTTCGGCCTGTAAACGAACCGAACGCTCATGAACTGTTCGTGAACTTGTTCGGCGGGAAGTTCGTTTATGTTTGTTTATGAAAATAAACGAACAAACATGAAAAACATATTTTTGTTCGTGAACGAACATGAACACATGTTTTGTTCGTTCATTTATGTTCGTGAACGTTCGTTTAAAGTTTAATAAATACAAAAGTAGTTATATTTATATAAATATAAAATAAAAGGGGCTTTGTAACTTTTATAAGAATAACTAATTAGTAATTGAGTTTTCCTGTAATAAAATGGGCTTTTTTAATAGAACGTATCGTAATTAATCACTAATTTATACAAATGAAATTACTTTATGTTCGTTTATGTTCATTCGTGTTCATTAATGTTTATTTGTGTTCTTTTATGTTTGTTAAATTGTGTTCGTTTAAGGCTGCTTGCTTATGTTCTTGAACTGTTCGTTTAGTTTTAAAATGAACAAACACGAACTGTTTGGTTATATGTTCTTGTTCATGTTCATGTTCAATTAAAGTTAAATGAACAAACACGAACATGCATCCGTTCACGTTCGTTCGGTTCCCTTAGAGGCCTAGATTTGGTTGTTGAATCTAATTTTCTAAAAAATATTGCACTAAATATAAATAAAGAAACAATATTATTACAATAACACAAATTTTTGAATAAAACAATTTAGAAGGATAACATATGATGACACAAATACATCTACTTTTTGATCTACAGTATACAAGAAACATTATCCACCAGCTCTGACTGACGAGGTTTGGAGATTGGAGAAGATCGGGAAAGACGGATCTTTTCACAAGAAGCTAAACAAATCAGGCATATATAGCGTTGAAGATTTTCTTCGTCTTGTAGTGAGAGATCCAAAGAAGCTGAGAAATGTAAGATTTATTTCTAGTGATTGGGTAAACACGGTTGGATTCGAATCCTGCAGCATCTGTAAACAGTGGTATTTAGGAAATGGCTGGTATCCGGATCTTGTGTTATCCGGAATCGGTTGAATTCGGATCCTGCTGCATCCCAGACCAGTAGGATTCAGAATCCGTGGTTTCCGGATCCAATAGCATCCAGATACCAGCCATTCTGAATCCTAACCGTGAAAGTGATTATGATTATTAACTAAAATTATTTAGTTTATATCTTTTTATCCATTTTTCTCATTTTAACTAATTGTATTAGGAAAAAGATGATTATTCGTACTCCATCTTTATTAATTGTGGAATATTGAAATTGTTTGTAGATATTGGGCAGTGGAATGTCAAATAAGATGTGGGATGTTCTTGTGGAACATGCGAAGACTTGTATTTTGAGCCCCAAACTTTATGTTTACTATTCTGATGACATGCGAAACGTTGGCGTTGTATTCAATCACATCTATGAGTTAAGTGGTTTAGTGGCGGATGGCCATTATTATGCAACCGATGCCCTTTCCGATAATCAAAAGGTTGGTTTGCAATTTTTTTTTATTGATGCACTTCTCTAGTTTGAAAACTCTTTTATGTGGCAAGTGTTATAGTTAATGTCTAAAATACCCTTCAAAAAGTAAAATGAAATGGTACATCTTGTGTATTATTATTATTATTATTATTATTTATAGGATATTAAAAAAGATAAGATCTTTGCTAAATGTGAACCTTATTTTATATATATGCGCAGGTGTTTGTGGACACCTTGATGAAGAAAGCATACGATAACTGGATGCATGTGGTGGAATATGATGGAAAATCATTTTTGGGAGCTCTTCAAGTAAAAGCACCCGCTCCACAAATCGATATGGGGATGGGCCCACAAAACTATTCAAATTCGTTTGATCGTCAACATCAACTCAGTCTACCACCACCGACCGCTCAAGAACAACCTACTTCAAATCCAAGTGTCACCACCGGAGGTAACTAACTGCTTATTTTCATACCTGTTAGTGAAATGTCTAAAATACCCTTGAGAGTAATCGAACAATCATCCTTTCTTGTGCAGGTTATGATACGACTAGATACACCGTGGATTCACAGAACATGAATTTGAATGCATCCACTCAATACGATACAACTTCGTTCACTTTTCACAATCCGTTGATCAATAGTTCACAACAGCCCGCTGCGAACGATAACAACATCCTGGCCCTTGGATTAACACAACCGTCGGCTTCGAATTTCCTTTCTGGTAATACTAACACAATGAACACATTGAATTTGAGTTCGTCATTTAGAGGACTAGAAGATTATTTTCCGGAAGAAGAAATCCGTATGAGAAGTCACGAAATGCTTGAAAACGAAGATATGCAGCATTTGCTTCGGTTATTCAACATGGGCAACGGTGGGGCCCATGGTCAAACCTCGGGTAGTCATGTTAACGAAAACTATTATCAGTATTCAACAGGTTATATGCCAAACACACCTTCTAACTTCGGGTATGGATTCGATGTGGATAAAACCCGTTCTTCTGGGAAAGCTGTGGTCGGGTGGCTTAAACTCAAAGCGGCATTGAGATGGGGCATCTTCATAAGGAAACAAGCAGCCGAAAGAAGGGCCCAGATCGTTGAACTGGAAGAAAGCCCGTAATTAAGGTAACCTCGTATGGTTTTGATGTTTTGAAGGCTTCTTTGGCGGTTAATTGCAGTTGACATAAAGAAGTCTTGATATCTTGTATAGTGATAAAACTTTGTTTCAGTTTTTCACTTGTTTGAAGGCGACGGGCACGCTCTATCTGAAAGCCCAGAAAAAGCGGAGCTTTTGGAATACAGAAAAGTTGAATCTAGTTTATATAGTGATTGATTTGTTGTATGTTGTGTTAGTTTTCGTGTCTGTGTCGTTAAGATGTAACATTAACAACTTTTTGTTGTATGCTATGATGTGAATTCTAATAATAGAACCACCTTTGTTTTTGGTGTCTGTTTGTGTTGGTGTGTATTCTTTGGGGGACAATATCATGTCTAGTGGCTCGTTATTGTTTTCAAAAGTAAAGTATGGTTGTTGGATTAGTTAAGAATTTCATTGATTGGGGACTCTTTTGTTTGAAGGTTCCTATGGGGGGTTTAAGTGCACTCAAATTGACTCTAATGGCACCAAGCAAACTAAACTTGATAGATTTTTGGTAACCCAAGCTGTGATGGATCGGTTTTTAAATCTGGAAAGCTTGGACAGAATATCTCACAAACTTCATAAAAATCCTTTTATTAGATTTAAAGAAAAATGTAAAAAGAGGTGAAAAATGAAATGAAAACTTGGAACAAAATAAAGGAAAGAAGCAGAAAAAGGGACTCTTGAAGCTCTTGTCCATCATCTTGATCGGGTAGATACTGAAACTGAAAATGGTACTAATGTTGACTCAAATGTTCAAGAAAGAAGGAAAACATGCGTAAGATTGAAAGCCTCAAAACCAAAAAACCCTTTAAAACTGAAATTCAACTAGACCAACCATGGAGATGAGGATTCGAAACTCTTTCAAGCCATGGTTAATAGAAGGTCAAGTCTTGGGGGATCAAACATGAAGGTGTGTGGGTATCAACACCAAGTGACATAAAACAATTGTCTTCACATGGAAAAACTCAAGCATTTTTAAGGTAGCTGTCGAATCCCTAAACTCCAATTGAAGTGTTAAAGTGATTCGTCGGCGTCTGGATGGATTCTTCGAGTGAACTACAAAACAAAAAACCGTTAGCGTCGTCACGGAGGCCCCGTTGGGGGGGGGGGAATCCGTGACCAAGCTCCGGTGTGAGGATAAGTAAACTTGCCGAGATGATAAGTAATTCCGGCGTGATGCTGTTGCCGGAATATATGGTGTGAATCTTTGGACTTGGTGTATTTAATATGATTTGGAGAACTACAAAACAAAAAAACCGTTAGCCTCATACTCTCTCGGCCTTTTGTCCTTTCTGAATTACCGGCATTTAATGCTTGTGGTTTTGGAGAAGACAACCCCAGTTGGCGGGCTTAAGCTCTTCTTTATCCTTTTTCCCCACGTGCCGGGCCTCATTTAAAGTATAAGTGTGGGGCCTATGAAAAGCCCAGTTAACAGGTCCAAGACGGGGAGCCCACTCTGGGACCTCTCGTCTACTCCGGGGTTGCTTGTAAATTTAACCAAAAGATCACCTATCGGTTGAATTTTTGGATCCCATACCCACGTTGTGGGAAGTTCGAGATGTGGTGTGGTGTGCGATAATGAAAAAGCTCTGGTTCCGATGGTTTTACTATGACATTCATCAAGAAACATCGGGGATTGATTCAATTATGGTGGATTTCTTTAAGAACCATTGTATTCCAAGGGGTGTAACCCAACGTTTATTACTCTTATGCCAAAGGTAACAAACCCTACTTTAATATCAGATTTTCGGGCCATAAGTCTTATTAACATACAACGTTTATAGGCACCCTGACTAGAACCTTTATGCAAATGGACCCACATGAAACTAAATAAAGAAACAGGTCAATATGAATTTGACACGAGAAAAAATAAAAAGGATTTAGGTGCATGAAATTTACAAATATAACTAAGTCTATAATTTTCATAATATAAATTAGCTAACACTTTGTTGCATTTTGATGTTGTACCTCAAGTAAGGGTTTTTTTTTAAGTTAATTTTTACTTTTAATCTAAATATTTTTATCTTTTGTATTTTAACCCTTTTTATTTTTTTTACTTTTAATCCAAAACTTTTTATCTTTTGTAATTTAACTCAACATTTTTTTATTTACAACTTTGGTCTCCCATGCTTTTTATCTTTCGCAAATTTTTCGTTTTACGTTTCGTTCTGAATTTTACTAGTACCACGTCGCAACGTGCGTGTCAGTTCAATGTTTTTGGTTTATTTTTCACATTTGACAGGTATGTCGCAACGTGTCTATTTTCACCTTTTGGCAAGTTCGCCGCAACCGGCGAGTCCTAGATCGACTTAGTTATTTTTTTCTACGTTTTACGTTTCTGTCTAATTTTTTCGCATTAACATACCATAACGGGTGTGAGTGCTTCAACGATTTTACGTCTACTTTTCGTTCGGTGTAATTTTTTTTCCATTTTATCTGTTTTATTTTTATGAGTTTTTCCGATCTTGAGGGTCGCTGCCAGTGGTGTGGCATTGTTGTTAATTGACGAACGTCTTTAACCTACTAAACCTTTTACTAATATTTTACTTCGGTTTACCCCTATACTTCCTTTACTTAAAAACTAATTTTTTACGTGCATACGTTTCGACGTAATTTTTTTTTCTGGAGATGAGTCAGATCAAACATATTACGTTTTCATTAAAGAAACAATTTTTTACGTGCATATATTTATGTATGCTTCGGTATAAATTCGAGTTGTTCTACGTTTCGATATAAACTTTTTTTGGAAATGAGTAAGGTTAAATATAATATGATTTCCTACTTATTTTATGTATGTTTCGTAAATTTTGTTTCGAACCGAGTGGAGTCAAATTGTGGTTTTTCCCTTTTTAAAAGCTCTAATTAATCCTTTTTTATTACACGTGTCAGTTTTTCCTTCGTACCCAGTATGTTTTCTACGTATGAGTCAGATCACATATAATACGTTATGATTGTATGATATGAATTAGATTTACTTTACATTTTGATCAAATCACAATGCTTATACAAGTTACATTGAGTTCAATCAGAGACATTAAAACATGTATTTTCATATGGTTAATGCATCACATAACGTTTGGACTAATTCATTAAATGTTTACGTTGTACCCGTGTCGCAACGCGCGCAGGTCTTACTACTAGTTTTGTTAAAAAAAAAAACAAAAAATATAGCAAAACACAGGGCCGGCCTTGAGAATTCATATACCCTGTTCGAACTCGACAAAACGTGCCCTTGGGCTTTAACGAAATTGGGTATTGGGTTCACTAAAGGTCTAAACCTAATACGAATGAGCTAATAACTAATCTAAACCATAAGAATAGTTTTGTAAGTGGATCTATGTTGGTGTTTGTATATTTTTCTTTACATATACATATTGGTTTTTTTTATAAATGATGTGCCATTGAAATATCTGGCCCTGGCCTATGGTCCTCTATGCCCACCCCCGGTCGCCCCTTGCAAAAATATGATTTTTCCAATAAGAAAATCATAATTAATCAATCGAACAATAGAATCAACGGTCGATCAATTAAGCCATACTAATGAGATCACTAGAGCGTGTGATTGAAATAAATCATTCAATTGTGATATTTGGTTACTCATATGTGAAATGAATCATTACTTTGTACAATTTGATAAACAAAAAAAGACGAAGTAACGAACACAATTGTATTAAAAACGACAAAAGCACATTGCCTCAGTAATAATAAATAATAATGATATTATTATTATATTATTATTATTATTATTATTATTATGCTAAAAATTAATAATAATAAAAATATTTATTTGCATTTTATTACCACATGATAACCAAACATGTTAGTTTTATTATATCAAAATGATTAACTCCATTCAACTTCTATTTTAACTAATTAACTTACATAAATCAAGACCACATTAAATAAAAATATGCAAACATAAAACACAACAAAATCAAAATAAATCATGTGAAAAATAGGTTAGTACAATGGCTAAGTTACAAATATAACAATTTAGAGCAATGGTTAAAACCGACCTAATCATATACTTTTAAATATACATCATGTTAAATAACATATCTTTAAAAGTAATCTTTCACTCATCGTTGAATCATTCTTCTTATTTTAACCGAAGAATCAACCTCCATAAAAAATAATCACAATCTACTGTGCCGTCATGATAACGACCATCTAGTCAACAAACTCACACGTGTGTCCACTAAATCGTGACCGTCCATCCACTCCACCAACGTGTCAACTTTCAAAAATGTTCTCCACGTGTCACGCCCCTATTCACTAAACCGCATAGGATTCTCCAAAACATATTCGAGAAGAAAATAAAACAGTTAGCCGACTTAAACCGACCAATCCACCGCCTCACCTCACTACCAACCATCATCTGGCCAATCACGCGTTCACACGTGTTCTTTATTACAACGGCTACTTTTTTCTGCCCCTCGTATATAAAATATCCGAACATTCGAGTCATTTCCACGCAATTCTAAATTTAAATTAATACGAGTCAATCCAGTATACATAAACCCTCAAAACACTTGAACCTCTTCGCAATATTTGGTGTCTTGTTTCCCTGTCACGAAGCAATCATTAATTAACACGACAATTTAAGGTTAGTGTTTTTGTTCCCTAGTTTTCATTTGGTTTAAGGTTTATAGTTGTTTGGATTTTTGTTTTGATTGATGAAAAAATTCAGGTATACGATACAATGGCATTGGGAAATGATTACAGGTTTGGGTTAGTAAAACGCACTAGCTCTTTTGGTAGAAAGAGGATTTTTATTTTGAACGAATTCGATATCCAATCTATCGATTCGGATTCGGTTTCGCCCACCAAGAAACGATCAGTCGGTTCGGGTTGTGAGAGATCGTTGCTGGAAGCTCTCCCTCAGGATATTCTTGTAAGTTTGAATTTCAATTTATTAGTTTCAAGTTTGTTAATGATAATTATAATAATAATAATAATAATTATCCCAATTTTACACATAGTGATGGTGTTTGTGTGTATGTGTTTTTTGGTTACAGATTAAGGTTTTATGTGGTGTGGAGCATGATGATCTAAAGAGACTGTTTCGTGTATCGAAGCCGATTAGAGAAGCTGTAAGTTTGATTCCCAATTTGCAGATTCATGATTTATTATATTAGTTCAGTCATTAGGGTTTAAGCGTTGTTAATAATTGTCAATTGATTTATGATGCAGGCTATGGTTGCAAAGAAGCTGCATTTTGCGTATAGTACACCGACAAAGGTCCCTGCATTTCGATGCTCGATTGATCCATCGGAGCTTGATGGTGATGAAATTGAAGCTCCGAATGCTCCAAGACAGTCGAGAGTAGCTCGTTCTCGACTGGATAAGAAGAAACTGGCTAGCCTCTCGGTGGCCTTGTTTGCGTCGGATGAAGATGAGTTGTAATCGAATAATGTGTTCGATTTTAGTGTGTACAGATGCTGTTCATGTTGTAAAAAATTGTTGCATTGAAGATGAGGGATGTAGGTCGTTTGTGCTTAAAATGCTTGTACATTTAGGACAGTTAGTATACACATTAGGTTTGAGAAGGTAGGGAGGGAATCTGTATTTATGTTAAAACTTTAGTTATATGCAGTAACATGTTTACCACTTTTTGGATCACTTTATATACAATCTACACTGTCATTGGTGCATTGTGAATCGTTTGCAAACTTAACATAGCTATAAGGTGTTTTCGGATTTATGTGCCGATGTTATCGGGTATATAGATCCCTAAATGCACGGATCGAGAGACGATTTACAGTGCTTAGTTCCTGACGAATCGAGTACATTTAGGTGTTTCACGACTACAATCTGTACCATCTCCCACACTGATCCTTATCTCGTCTCTCTGGTTAGAAAAACAAACTATAAACATCTATGGGCTATGCCATCAGTTCCCTTCGGTTTCTATGTGAGCAGTGGTGTTGAAATTAAAATATATATATACATAACTTTATATTTAGAAATTATGTGCTAAATAACATTTAATAATACATAAACTGTTACGACTCATGTGAGTGACACCGGCCCAACAGAGCGTGTTATCCAAAGGCCCGTTTGTTGTCTCAACTAAGCACTGGAAAGAATAATCTGCAAAAATCCTATTCCAAATAAAAAGCATGTGCATGCATTCATGAAGAGCACTATTTGTGGATAGGAATCAATGGGATTTCTTAAAATATTTGTGATTCTCCATGAAAGTGGGTTTATTTCCTATTTTAATTTGAACGTAATTTTGCATCCATGTTTACATTTCCATTCAATGTATTTAAATACCCATGTTTTGGTTAATGAAAGAATCATCTGAAAAGTTATCTTGAATTCTCTTCTTCTCAGTTAATTCTTGGGAGACCCGGTTCATCTCGAATAGAACCATATCATTGGTGCTTTCATTCACAAATATTTTAAGAAATCCCATTGATTCCTATCCACAAATAGTGCTCTTCATGAATGCACGTCCTTTTTATTTGGAATAGGATTTTTGCAAATTATTCTACAACAAACGGGCCTTTGGATAACACGCTCTGTTGGGCCGGTGTCACTCACATGGGTCGTAACTTAAACAAAATATTCAAATAGCAAAAAAAATCACATATTTAGTCAATATTGACATTATGCAGAAAAAAAAAATCAAAATCCACAAAGTCCCATTTACATTCCCTCGTTCAATATCCGTTAAATGACCATCAATTCTTTTCAAACCATTTGTAGCATTAGCAAAGAATTTTCTTTCTCATGCCTATAAGTAAGTCAACCTAGACGTAGGACACCATCAATGAAATAGACACCGTCTCCCCAGGCTTCCAAACAAATATCGGTACTCAATCTTCTTCTTTCCACCCGTACATACATATTTCCCGTTGCATTTTATCTCAAACTCGTCAGCGGTCTTTGACCGTCCGATAAACGAAGATAACGGGATTCCAAACAAATATCGGTTCCCATTCTTCTTCTTTCCACCAGATTTTCTCTCAAATTCTTTAGCGGGCTTTGTGTAAAGAACGATGGTATGAACAGAACACCAAGAACACAAAAAAATAGCGACAGAAAACGTGACAAAATCTTATTTATCCAATCCAAAGAAATTACCCCCCAAACCCTGAGATCTTACAAATGTAAGAAAAACTACAACTTACAGAGTTATGAACAAGATGATCAAATACTGATGATCAACAACCACAATCAATCTCTCTAACAGATGAGAGATTAAACAAGAAGAACACAACAAACCCTAACAAACTGTGTGTAAACAAGGTGTAAACTCTCTTAGACTTCTTGTCCCTTAAAAGCCCTTCTCAACTCTTATATAGCCCAGCTAGTCAATATTACACCAAAGTCCTCCAACTATGATGCATAATGATCGCAACCCTCATATGTTACACTTGACCCCCTAAGACGTTGCACTTTACACCCTGAACAATGCACCATAAAACAAATAGATCCATAATACCATTATTCAGATATTATAACAAGTTGAATAATTGAATGAGTCAATGAGTCTTATGTGACTCCAACTTATTTTAACATCCCCCTTCATTCAATTTTTCTAAACACATCAACCAATCCCATTTTTTTACAAAACTTTTCATGTTGACTAACACTAAACCTTTTGTAAACATATCTGCAAGTTGATTTTCTGAATCAACTTTTTCAGTACAAATAAACCCAGTTGAAATTTTTTTCTCACAAGAAATATAAATCAATTTCAAAGTGCTTCGTTCTTTCATGAAACACTGGATTGGCTGCTATAGCAATAGCAACACTAGTGTCACAAAACAGTTTATAGGCAAAGAACACTTAACCTTTAACTCACTTAACAAATTTACAATCCACACCAACTTACACGAAGCTGAACACATTGCTCTGTATTCAGCTTCTCCAGTTGACCTTGCAACACTGCTTTGTTTCTTGCTTTTCCAAGAAATTAAGTTTCCTCCCAAGACAACACAATAGCCTGTAACAGATTTTCTTGTTACCTGACACTTAGCCCATTCAGAGTCAGGTAACAAGTCAACTCACAATTAACTCCCTTTTTAAACAACAAACCTGTGTCAGGACTTAACTTTAAATACAGTAGCAGTCTTAATGCAACTTTAAGATGTGAACTTAATGGATTATGCTTAAATTGACTCAAGTATTGCACAACATAACTAATATCTGGGCGAGTTAATGACAAGTAAATCAGTGTTCCTATCAATTTCTGAAAACCAGTAACATCAACTATCTTTTCATCATTCACACCTGTTTTGGCATTGATCACATAACTTATCTCTATAGGTGTATTAAATGGTTTACATGCAAGATACCCAAACTCATTTAACACTTCTAAATAATACTTCCTTTGGTTAAGACAAATTCCATTTTATCATATATCACTTCTAAACCCAAGAAGTATTTAAGTATACCCAAATCTTTAATTTAAAATGTGTTACTAAGTAGACTTTTTATCTTTCCTATTTAACCATTGTCATTCCCAGTGATGACAATGTCATCAACATATACCAGCAGAATAATAAAAACAGGCTGTTTAGACAAAACGAATAATGAATTATCACATGCACTTTGAACAAATCCAATATCAAGTAACACCTTAGTTAATTTTTCATTCCACTTTCTAGGTGTCTGTTTTAATCCATATAAAGACTTAACTAATTTGCAAACTTTGGTTTCTTTTTCTGAATAAAAACCCTCAGAAATGTAATGTACACATCCTCAGAGATAGTCCCATATAAAAATGCATTGTTGACATCCAATTGAAATAAAGACCAATTATCATAAACAGCAAGACACAACACGCACCTTACAGTAACCATTTTTACCACTGGTGAAAACGTTTCATTAAAGTCTAACCCTTCTCTCTGGTTAGACCCTTTTGCAACCAGCCTAGCTTTATACCTCTCCATCTCTCCATTAGCCCTATACTTGACTTTATAAATCCACTTACAACCTATTGGTGATCTACCAGCAGGTAAATCAACTAGTTCCCATGTATTGTTCCTATGTAAAGCTTCCATTTCTAAGTTCATAGCCTCAATCCACTTGGGATCTTAAGAGGCCTCATAATAAGACTTTGGTTCAACAGATTTATTCAAACTACTAATAAAGCACATATTTTCAGTAGATAAGCATGTATAATCAACCACTTTCTATATCCCACATTTTGCATTTGCATTTAACACAAAATCTTGAAGTCTTTTTGGAACTGAGGTACTCCTAGAGGACCTCCTAACACTAGGTACATTTCCCTCAAACGGGTTGGTCTCAACATCTAAAGTGTTAGTGTCCTCAACCCTGCCATGATCTTCATCACTACTACTCACTATTCTAGGTTCTCCTCCTAGACGTGGCAGCTGTTGAAGAATGATCAGGCTGCTGATCATCACTAATCACTTTATGAGAACCTAAATCCCTCTCTTCATCATCGGGAGTTACTGTTTTATCACTTTTAGAATCAACAGAAGTTAATGTTTCAATTGATTCAACTCAGAACTATTGAAAACTTCTTTTTCATTAACTGCCTTAGACTTGAAAGGGTATATAGTTTCTTAAAACTTGACATCTCTTGAATAGAATTCAACTTTGTCATCCAAGTTCCACAATTTATACCCCTTCTTCAAGTTTGAATAACCAATTAAAACACATTTGTTTGCCCTAAAAGAAAATTGATCCGAATCATTTAAGGCTGTTCCAAAACATTAACATCCAAAATTCCTCAAGTGACTCAGAGAGGGTCTAAAACCATGTACTAATTCGTACGGACTTTTACATAGAAGCACTGAAGAAGGAATCCTGTTAATGAAGTAAACAACTGTTAATATACAATCTGACAAAAAACATAAAGGTAACCCCCCTTGAAACAACAAAGACCTAGCCATGTTTAACAGATGTCGATGTTTTCTCTCAACCACACCATTCTGATGTGGTGTATAAGTACACGTGGTTTGATGAAGAATTCCTTTGGATTTACAATAATTAGTCATTTGAAAATTAATAAATTCCGTTCCATTATCACTTCTAAAACACTTTATTTTCTTTTTAAACTATGTTTGTAAAAGCTCATAAAAACCAGCAATATTTTCAAACACTTCACTTTTGCCTTTTAACATGTAACATCACACCGTCCTAGAATAATCATCAACAACTGTTAAAAAATATTTAAAACCATCCCGACTTTATGTATGGTCCCCAAACATCTAAATGAATTGAGTCACTTACACCTTTTGTTTTACGCTTACTTAAAGGAAAAGGAACTCTAACTTGCTTAGCCCTATGACACACTTCACAAGTTACATCTTCAACTAAACTAATATTCAGACTATCTTATAAAATGGCTAGGACTTGTTTAGAGGGGTGACCCAATCTACTATGCCACAAATTAACACTACTAACACTGTTAAAACACATATTAGCACAATTACCATTTCTATTAACAAAAAACAATCCATTATGTTGTCTACCAATCACCAGGATTTTCCTGAACTCAAATCCTGAATACAACATTTATTTTCATCAAACAAAATAGTCAACTTATTGTCTCTTGCAATCTTATGTACTGAAACAAGATTAACATAATAACTAGGAACATAGAAAACATCAATCAGTATAACACCAGTAGCCAGTTTTATATTTCCTTTTTTTGTTACTTTAGCACTTGTTCTATTAGGATGTAACACTTTGAGGTCATACTCAGATGCATCTACATTGTCATACATATCCTTATCAGTCATAACCATATGTTTATTAGCACCCGAATTAATGACCCAATTGTAACTAAATTCATAATTAACAACACTAGAACAATTTACATAACTACTACACACATTATTGAACACATAATTGTTCTCAACTTTGACAGACTTACCCCCCCCCCCATATTTGAAACAGCAGACTCTGAACCACTCTTCTCTTTCTCATTCACCAAACTAAGTAGTTTGGAAATCTGTTCAGAAGTAAAACTCATAGCAGAAGAGGACGACACATTTGACCTTCCATTATTAAAACTATTACTACCAGTATTACCCTTATTACCAACCCTTCTTTTAAACCCTGGAGGATAACCTATTATTTCAAAACACCTATCTATAGTGTGTCCAAACATGTGACAATTAGTACACTTCAAATTTGAATTAGGACTTCTAAAAACTCTTCTTTTAGGATCAAAAGACTGATTTGACTTTGACACAAAAGAAACATGTTGACCTTTTGACCCACTGCTGACCAATCTATGTGACTCTTCCTTGAAAATGATTGAAAAAGCAACTTTGACCGAAGGAAATGGTTCCCTAGTTAACAATGTTGTTCTAACAGGTTGGTATATATCATCTAAACCCATTAAAAATTGCATTAGTTTTATCAAAGTAGAAAAATCATGGAAATCTTTGCTGCATACATGAACACGTAGGTAAGTGCAACATGGCATCAAACTGTTTCCACATTGTAGTTAACTTATTATAGTACTCAGCAACAATACTACCATTTTGAGTAATACTATTTATTTTTTATACAAATCATATACAACTGAACCTTCAACTTTGTCATAAGTTTCTTTCAAATGATTCCAGACCTCAGAAGCAAATTTAGAAAAAACTTGTCCTAAAAATAACTCTTTGAAACAGAATTTAACAACCAAGTAAGAACCACATAATTACATCTATCCCACTGACTAGCTAACACATCATTATCCTCTTGTTTTACACATTTACCATCAATAAATCCATACTTATTCTTAGCTTCTAATGCAAGTTTCATAGTATTTGACCATACTGCATAATTCTCGGTTACTTTGAATTTGACATTAACAATTGTTAAAGAACTGGAATCACTAGGATGTAAATATAAGTGTCTCCTATATCCAACTTACTAATAAGTGTCACAGAGGAACTAGTTGTATCACCCATAATATCAGATCAAACAACAAGAAAGCAATACACTATCAATCTAATCACAAAAAACAACAAATAGTAAAGTCAAGTAATGTAAAAAACTGAGTCAGAGGCCAGATTCCAGGTTCATCACTCTATAGGTGCCTGGACAAGTATAACTTAGTTGCACAAAACACTAGAAAAATGCAATATCTACCATAATGACTCCATCAAGTGCCGGTCCGACCCCGGTAACAGCAATGGCTAGACACAACAATGTATTCAAAGACCAACTCAGTGTACAGATAATTTGTAACATTTGTAAAAATCAGGTTTTCAAAACCCGCTCGTTTTGTAATCGAATATCAAGTTATAAAAGTTATGTTGAATATTTATGATTATTTTGATTTAAAACGATACATAATTAATAAATAAACTAAACTATAAAAATTATATTTGATAAAAAGTTAAAACAAAATAAATAAAAGAATTTTGTTGCTGCCGGGACTCGAACCCGGGTCAGCCAAGGACAACCCCAACGACTTAACATACACTCACATCACCACTCCGCCACTTTGTGTTTTCTGTTATCTCTAGGAAATAAATGAAATTTATACACAAACTCGGTTAAAACCGGTTTCGCCAACTGAGAAACTGAAATCGGCAAATCAATCGTCTAATCGTTTGATTAATCGTTCATTCACATTTTATAATAACCGATGATTGTAATCAATTCAGAAGTGATTGAGCATCAATTTTCTTTATTAATCGGTTTTTATAACCGAAATGAATCAAGTCACAATTACTTCAATTCCAGACCTCTCTCGCGACTCAGAAACGTCATAACAATACTCCATTTCACTTTCGTCACATTTTCAGACCATCAGAACGCTTAAAACAGCTCGCGGAATTTCCTGCAAAAGTCGCCGGAAAACCGTATTCATCCTTAAACGGTAAATCTTTCAATATTCGTTGTAGTTCAACAATTATTAGACTACTTCTAACTTAAACCTCTCAATTGGAATCGAATTCAGGCGCTGTATTCAACTAATTCCAGTTCGCCGGAACTCCCCTGAAAATCTTTTTTCCGTTGTGAAACGGTAAGGACCTTCAAACACATCGTTAACGATTGTTTATCACTTCAATTCCACAATCGACCAATCAAAACAGTCAATTATCTTGTTCAGTTGAAGAGCATAAAAACAGGGACCGACACATCGCCGGAAATCTGAAATAAACCGTTCATCGGTATGTTCACCTTTAATTACCGTCTCTGCCTTTTCATTTAAGCTTTAATAATGTCTATAAATCGTAAGAACAAGGAACGAGTTAGAAAATCAGTTGACTGTAATTTGAATGAAGAAGACGAAGCTAATTAAGTTATAAGTATATTTAAAACTAGTAAAATGAACGGGTTAGACACACAGTCCAGCGGTGGACTGTGTGCAAAATACATACGCATGTCCCGAGTTCGATTCCTGCTATACGTACTCCTTATAATAAAATGCCTTTTTGTTAAAACTAAACCGGGTTAACTCAGTTAGTTGTTAAGTATAATAAAAACCGAGATAATAACCAGGTTAGACACACAGTCCAGCGGTGGACTGTGTGCAACATTAAGCCATACGTCGCGCGTTCGAAACCCGTCACTAGCACCGGTCCGTTGAATTAAAATGTTTTTGAAATTAAAAAGAATTTCGGTTAAACTGAATAAGTGTATAAATATAATTAAAAACAAGATTATTTCGGGTTAGACAGTAGCTCAGTTGGTAGAGTTGCGTGCACGCGTACGGGAGGTCTCGGGTTCGAGCCTCACCCAGCGCAAACCATCTCCTGACCGAACCGGTCAACAAGTCAACAGGTCAACGGTCAACGCAAAATAACAATTTTTTTTATATTTTTATTTATTAAATTTAATTTTAAAAATCAATTAAAAATACTTAAAAATATACATTTTTAAAGATAGAAAATAGCCTTAAACTCACAAAAATATATCTAAAAATTTCATTAAAATCCTTAATAGAATCCACGCATTTAATATATTTTTCCGTATTATTTAGGTTAGTATTTCTCGTTGTTCCGCTCATCTAATTCGTGCGCATCTCACCATCTCCAATCAAACGCACCCAATGTGAGTGAATCTTTACAAATTCCCCGTTTTAATCACGTTTTGGGGTATATCATGTGTCTTTGTATATATACTATAGTTAAACCATTGTGCATACATCATATCATGAACATGTGTATTCAGTTTGTTTATGTTGTATTGTTAGATGCAATTTATTATTTTCAGTACATGCAATTTCATAGGCCGCCGCTCCCCATTACATTATGAGCGTTGAGCATGTTCCCCATTTCATTATGAGGTTGAACCTGGCGTGCCCACATACGATCGGCTCCGTTTGATTGAGCCTTGATCGCACAGACATTTTCATTTTCAGTACATGCAATACGATCGGCTCCGTTTGATTGAGCCTTGATCGCACAGTTTCATTTATGTTATTCATAGTATGATGCTGGTAGGTTCATGTATGCTGTCATATGTTATTGTATGTTATAGTTGTGACTGCTATTTGTTACTGCTTGATTATTTACATTTGCTCATCTATGATTATGCACAATTTTTCATTGATAAACTAACAGGTAATTCCTTAAAAATGTTTATCTAATAAGGTTCACTCGCCAACTTATGTTGACCCAAAAACCCCCATTTTTACACATGATACAGGTGAACCAGCAGTAGCTAGGAACACATAGGACTTGGACTAGAAGAATAAAACGATTTAGAGTTGGGATTGTTATGTTGGTTTATTTTCTTTGTATTGAATGAACATGTTTGGATTTTTGGAGATGTAACTTTGACTTTATTAAATATGAAACATATTAGTAAATGTCATGAGCTTTGGTGATAACCCAATTATGCCCCGACTCTTATTCCGCTGCGGGTCGGGGTGTGACATAATTGTCTGAGAGAAGATTTCTTCGACAGCAACCACCAAACCCTAACTAGGGTTTCTCAAACATCCAGATCTTGAACAGCACACTTTCCAAGAACCCAATCTGATGTGTTCTTCTGGTGAAAGAACAACAGATCTCCGATCAGTTGTCACCAATGCTGATCGAACATTAGAGCTGTTCAGATCTAACTAGATCTATAACTGCACACACTTCAAGAAACGATCAAAATAGTTCTATTACACAATATTTATAAAAAACCAACAAATAACCAAATCAAACCCTATATCAGACAGGGACACTCCAGAATCAACCACAAGAGCCAACCGGGCTCTGATACCATGTAAAGAATGATGGTATGAACAGAACACCAAGAACACACAAAAATAGCGATAGAAAACGTGATAAAATCTTATTTATCCAACCCAAAGAAATTACCCCCCAGAACCTGAGATCTTACAAATTGTAAGATCTCTAAAACTACAACTTACAGAGTTATGAACAAGATGATCAAATACTGATGATCAACAACCACAATCAATCTCTCTAATAGATGAGGGATTAAACAAGAAGAACACAACAAACCCTAACAAACTGTGTGTAAACAAGGTGTAAACTCTCTGAGACTTCTTGTCCCTTAACTACCCTTCTGAACTTTTATATAGCCAGCTAGTCAATATTACACCAAAGCCTCCAACTATGATGCATAATGATCGCAGCCCTCATATGTTACACTTGACCCCCTGAGACGTTCCACTTTACACCCTGAACAATACACCATAAAACAAATAGATCCATAATACCATATTCAGATATTATAACAAGTTGAATAATTGAATGAGTCAACGAGTCTTATGTGACTCCAACTTATTTTAACACTTTGACCTTGCTACAAAAACATAATCAAATACATCATAAGCTGCCTCTTTTTCCCGTATAGAGAAATAAAGCCAGGAATAGTGTAACGAGCTCTTTTTGCCAATGTCACATAGGGCGTAGAAGTAAATTGTGTGACCACCCAACTCAAATCCTTCCGAAAACCTGCCCCGTGGAAACACACACGTCACATTTTAAATCCATGTATACTACAAGACGTGGACGAGGCTGTTCAAATTTAACCATCTTAATGGGTCGAACTATGTAGGCCCGTTCCACGAACCTATGGTTGAGATTAGAGTTTTCATCAATGATGTATTTATGTGTGACATCCGCTTTGAAAGCATTTGCTTCCCTTACAACCATTTGGGCAAATTGAGGGTCGAATTCATTGCAAATCAAGACATTTTCAAGGAATATGCGCGTCATGTAAGGGTAACGAATAAACTTTGCAAGGCCGGTCCAGATGATTTCACGGCGGTCCTCGATATTAGGGTACTGTGCCCGAGCCCATTTAAGGACAAAGTTGTAAACTACATCTTCTGAATGCACCTGGAGGTCATCACTAGCTATAATCGCCTCCACACCAGCAAGTGGCAAGCTAAGAATCTCATCTTCAAACCTGCCAGTAATTTTAGTTTATTCACTAATAGTTAAACATTTGTTTTGAGGAAGCTTAACTACTTGGTCATGTCTTTGTAATGTACAACATAGAACTGCTTGGCAGCAAGCGTTAACGACTGAAATGCGTTGGCAGTTGTAAGTGTGGAAGGAAGATCAAGATAAACTAGTACAGATTCAGGTGTCATTGGTAGATTTCTTAATAAACGACTGCAATGTCTCATGCATGAAGCAATATCATATTTGTTAGCAGCCATTAGTACATCCAATATCGCGGGAGCACTTGTAACCGTCAAATTGTTGCTAGATATAAACTTCAATAGTTCCATGAGACCCGCTTCCTCTGAAAGTAAAAGAAGATATAAATCACAAATAGATATAAATTACATGTAAATGCAAAACAGAAATAAGAAATTACAACAAACCGGAGGCATTGATCCTCAAGGTTGCATGGCGTTGTTCTGACTCTCTCATCCCGTTTGAAAAGAGCTGCATGAAGAAACAATAAGAAAATGAACAAAGATAACAAAATTACTAATTCATAGTTCATGAGAAATCACATCGTAGAAAAATGGAAATGGACTTCTTGCAGCTAAAATTGGAGAGCTAATATGCAAGGTTTTTACTCTTATGGCTATTAAACAACCATAGGTCATATATCTAAGATTAAATATATTATTTATAATATTCAATTATGTAGCCATTATAATCATTTATATTATATTAGATCAAAATATATAATCCTATTATAGCTTAGTTGGTAATTGTTGATGGACCATATTACCCTTATTAACTAATTAGGGTTGCCTTCTAGGTGTATATATAAGGAGATGATTAGAGAGGTTTAGGGTTAGACAATTACAATAACATCATTATCATCAAAGTCGCCACCCACCTCTCTCTCCATAACTTAAACCGAATTCATCCCTAGTTCGGTTCTTACCATCATAATCTTACACCCTAAGGAGGAACCAGCTCCCATTGACAAATATGTTAAACCCCATGGCTGCGTCTTTGACTGGATTCTCTGCTGGCCTGTCTGTCGTCACTGGTATTTTATTCATGTTTTCCATTATGTTTAAACAGAACTGATCAACATGTGGTATCAGAGCATATGTTGATAAATCAGTTCTGTTTTGAATCCATTATTCTGGGATAAAAATCTGGAAAACGGAATTTATAAAACCTTGTAAAATTATTGTTCCGAAATTACATGTTTTATGAATTAAAATTCGGATCTAGTTTTCAATGGTTAAATTACTGTTCCGAAATCATTAAAATCATAGATTTCGGATTATTATTCCAGAATTTAAGTTTATATTTTTTAGGGTTCATCATTATGTTCTTATGAAATTCGAAAATCCTCTATTTTGGAGTTGGATGCGGATTATTAAGTGTTTTCCCAGTTTTGATCTATTTTTTATTTAATTAAATTTTCGAAATCTGTTATAAAATAAACTGATATTATTTTCGAAATATTTTGATATATTTAGATTAGCATTAAAATAGGAAAACTGATCCCATATTCCTTAATTTTTGAATTTCAAAACATATCACAACTAACTACCATCATTAGAGATTTTGAAATCTTGTAGGATAAGTTTCGGACTAATCAGAGTCTAATCCGAGATGACCAACTTAGACTAATCAGAGTCTCATTCGAGATGACCAACTCGGACTAATCAGAGTCTCATCCGAGATGACCAACTCAGACTAATCCGAAACTTATCCGAGATGACCATCTCAGACTAATTCAAGACTCATCCGAGATGCCTATCTCGGACTAATTTTGAGTCTCATCCGAGATGCCCATCTCGGACTAATTTTGAGTCTCATCGAGATGCCCATCTCGGACTAATCCGAAACTCATCCGAGATGCCTATCTCGGACTAATCCGAAACTCAGCCGAAATCCAAGATTTTATCCGAAATCTCATTACTAAATTAGGCTATTATTGTGAACTAAATTTCAGCTAACATGAGGTTTGCTATTAAATAAATGGTTTTGTAAATACTTAATTAATTATAATAAGATAAGTTTTGCAAAACCAAAATAGCTTAACTTGAATGAGTTTTGATGTATCACTTATGCCCAAAGGTGATTTGATACATCTATTCATTGTTTAAGTATTACAAAAGCTATGTTAATTGTGCATTATATACGTAAATGTCTCATTTCTGGCCAAAGCTGGTCTAATTCATTCATGTCTAGCATATTTAACAAGTGCATAATTAAAGTGGTTGTCTCATTTCTCACCAAAGCTGATTTGTCACAATTACTTTGCATACATACTTAGATTATTTCACTTCTGGCCAAAGCTGATTTGTCTTCATTTAAGTAGAATTTTAACTAAGTCTATTATTTTGATGTTAGTAATAGACAATATCACAGCTTCATAACTAAAATGGTCATTCCTTATGCCTGCCTTAGTGTAACTTGCCCTTAGATCACATAAAGACTTATTTTCTTAGTATCATAATTTGCTCATATTATTTCCACTATCAGCGCCCAATTGCGGGATTCCACCATTGACTGGTGATAACTTTGCTGCATGGAAAGACTCTCTCATGCTTACTCTTGCTTTCCTAGATTTCGATTACGCTCTAAGAGAGAATAAGCCTGAAGACCTTACTCCTCAGAGTACCGCTGCTGAGCAGCTGGCTCATGAAAAATGGACAAGGTGTAACCACATGTCTCTCATGTTCATGAAGCAGTCCATAAGCAATGCAATTCGAGGAGCCATTCCTGATTTTGAAGATGCTAAAACCTACTTGGCTTCTGTGGAGGAGCAGTTCAAGGGAACGTCTAAAGCACACGCTAGTACTCTTATCCTCAAGCTGGTGACTACTAAGCATGATGGGAGGAGCAGCATCCGTGAACACATCATGATGATGAACGACATGGCCCATAAGCTCAAGGGATTAGACATGGCGATTAGTGATGGTTCTCTTATTCAGTTCATCATGACTTCGCTTCCTTCGTCCTATGAAGCATTCAAGATCAATTACAACACTCAGAAAGAGAAATGGTCGATGAGTGAGCTGATCGCCATGTGCGTGCAGGAGGAGGAGCGTATGAGGATGGATCGAACTACTGATGTTGCACACTTTACTACCTCCAGCTCTAAGAAGAGGAAAAACACTTATCCAAGGAAGGATGTTTCTAAGTCCAAAAGCCCAATCCTAATACAAGTGCGCCTTCCAGCTCTAAGAACTCCTTAGGCAAACCCTACTACAAATTTTGTAAAAAGACAGGACATAAGCAGAAGGAATGCCCTGACTTTAAGGAGTGGCTGGCTAAGAAAGGTAACAATGTTTTCATGATACTTGAGTCCTATAATTTAATGTTCCTGCTAATTCTTGGTGGTTTGATTCTGGTGCTACGACTCATGTCACTAACTCTACTCAGGGATTCCTTACAATCCGGAGGCTGGGAAGAAACCAAAAAACATTTAAAGTAGGGACAATAGAGTATTAGAAGTGAGGGCCATTGGAACTTTACAATTATTTATGAAAACTGGCTTATGCATTAAACTTTATGATACCTTATATGTTCTTAAGGTAACTCAGAACCTTGTATCAGGACCAAAGTTAGACATAGACGGTTTTGTTATTACTCATGGTCATCGCAAACTCTCTATTCTCTATGATTCTGTGGTTTATGGTACCGCATTCTGGATGGTGGTCTCTATAGATTAGAACTAGATGATGATTTTTCCAAATCTTTGTTGTCATATAATATTAATAAACTCACAAAGATGAAACAAAATCGAGACTTAGAGACTTCATCCATGTTATGGCATCGACGTTTAGGCCACATCTCAAGAGAACGACTAAATCGACTAGTAAAGGATGAAGTCTTACCTCCTCTCGATTTTACTGATTTTGGAACATGTGTCAAATGTCTTAAAGGTAAGCGAATAAGAAAGGTGCCACCAGGAGCTCTAATTTATTAGAACTCATTCATACTGACATTAGTGGTCCTTATCAAATCGTTGGCATGACAGGACATACTTCATTTATCACTTTCATTAATGATTATTCTCATTACATGTACTTGTATCTCATTAAGGAAAAATCTGAATCTCTTACAACTTTTAAAGATTATAAAACTGAAGTTGAAAAACAACTAGATCATAAAATTAAAGTTGTGAGATCAGATAGAGGCGGTGGATATTATGGAAGACATACTGATGTGGGTTAAGCTCCTTGTTCATTTTATGAGTTTTGTAAGGGCCGGGGGATTATAAACCAATACACCATGCCAGGTACACCTCAGCAGAATGGTGTCGATGAACGAAGAAATCGTACCCTTATGAACATGGTGCGCAGTATGTTAGCCAACACTAATTTACCATTATTCCTCTGGACTGAAGCGTTAAAAGCAGCTGTTCATATACTCAACAGAGTTCCTTCTAAGTCTGTCCCTAAAACTCCTTATGAACTTTGGACAAGAAGGAAACCAGGTCTTAATATGAAAGTATGGGGCTGCATTGCTGAAGTGAAACTTTACAATCCTTTCCTAAAGAAACATGACCCTAAAAAACAGTTACCTGCTTCTTTATCGGTATCCTGATCACTCTAAGGGTTAACGTTTCTATTGTCCTTCCCATGTCACCCGTATTGTTGAAACCAAGCGTGCCACGTTCCTGGAGGACTTTAAGGTCAGTGGGAGCAGTACCAACCCTTATGAAGAATTGCAAGAAGTACAAGACGCGGGGGGGGGGGGGGGGACTCAACGCTTACCATTACTCCGTTTACTCCTCTTGTACCCAGTGCAACAACTGCACCTGAAGTTACTGCACCAAATCCAAATTTACCTCCACAACAAGAACCCATTATACCTCATAACGAAGGCACATCAAACGCTCAAAACCAATACACCGCTGAACCTGATAATCAACTCAGGAGGTCATCCAGGCACCGAAGGCCTACCAATTGGGATGATTATGTTACCTACCTAACTGAAATGGATGCCGGAAAGCTCAATGATCCTATCTCTTATAATGAAGCATTAGCAGTGATCAGTCTTCTGAATGGAATAAAGCAATGAATGATGAGCTTGAATCCATGAAGAAAAATGACGTTTGGGATTTGGTAGAATTACCCAGCGGTGTCAAACCCGTAGGATGTAAATGGGTATTCAAAACAAAACTAGATCCGAATGGGCACGTTGAACGCTATAAAGCAAGATTGGTTGCCAAGGGCTACACTCAAAAAGAGGGAATTGATTATCCAGAGACGTTTTCACCTGTCTCTCGTAAAGATTCACTAAGGATCGTTATGGCCCTAGTAGCTCATTTTGACTTAGAGCTGCATCAGATGGACGTTAAAACCGCTTTCCTTAATGGAGACTTAGATGAAGATGTTTACATGAAACAACCTGAAGGCTTTAAACCTGAAGGTCAGGAGCATCTAGTCTGTAAGTTGAAGAAATCCATTTACGGGTTAAAACAAGCATCATGTTAATGGTACCTTAAGTTTGAGAAGTCATGAAGAGGCAAGGTTTTATAAAGAATCAAGTGGATCAATGCACCTACCTCAAGATGAGTGGGAGCAACTTTACTATACTTTTCCTTTACGTAGATGATATTCTGTTGGCAAGTAATAGTTTAGACATGTTGCATGAGTCGAAGCAATTACTCTCGCATAACTTCGACATGAAGGATCTCAGAGATGCTTCTTATGTCATTGGCATCGAAATTCACCAAGACATACACAAAGGGATCTTAGGATTGTCCCAAAAGGCTTACATAGATCGTGTCTTTACGCGTTATAACATGCAACAGGGCAAACCCTCAGTCGCTCCAGTAGTTAAGGGAGATGTTTTCGGTTCATTCCAATGTCCGACAACAGAGGTTGAAAAGGAGCAGATGAGCCAGATACCTTACGCGTCAAGCCTAATGTATGCTCAAGTCTGTACTCGCCCAGATATCGCTTATATTGCTGGAATGCTAAGCCGTTATCAGACTAATCCTGGCCTAGATCACTGGAAAGTAGCTAAGAAAGTACTTAGATATATGCAAGGGACGAAAGATTATAAACTGACTTATAGAAGAAGTGATCATTTAGAAGTGGTAGGCTATTCTGATTCCGACTTTGCCAAGTGCAAAGATGACAAGAAATCCACTTCGGGCTATATCTTTATGTTAGCAGGCGGACCTATCTAATGGAAGAGTCATAAACAAAAGTTAACTTCAACTTCCACAATGATGGCAGAATACATTGTTGTTTATAACGTAACATGTCATGGAATGTTGCTTAAAAATCTGATCACTGGACTCAAAATCGTTAATTCCATTTCTAGACCAGTGAAGCTAAACTGTGACAACTCAGCTGCCATTAGTTTCTCGAACAGTAACAGTTCAACTGGAGCTGGTTTATATCTTGATACAAAGTACTTGTTCGTACGTGAACGAGTTGAGGAAAATAATCTTTGTATTGAGTATATTAGTACTAAAAATATGCTTGCGGGTCCGATGACTAAAGGTCTCCCACCTAAAGTTTTCGAAGAACATGTTTTGAATATGAGATTTACTAAAGACCTTATTTAATAGCATATTGTACTTACTTGTGTTTTAATTAATGAAATTTCCTCAGTTTGATTTTGTATGTCTCTAACATATGTTCTGCCAGTATAATGACATATAGACAAATATAAATACAACTCAAACACTAAAGGGCTTATTTACATATTTTGATCATAACTGTTAGGTTTTGAATTGAGGCTGTAGTATGACTAATGGGGGTCCTGAGTTGAATGATGATTCAACGACTGTATTTCTCTGCTACGGTTCTTGGTTTAAAGCTAAAATGAGTGTTAACTCCTGATCAGCCTTATTCTAATACTCATGATAAATGATTACTCGGCTAAGCGAGAGAATGTAAGATTAAATATATTATTTATAATATTTAATCATGTAGCCATTATAATCATTTATATTATATTAGATCAAAATATATTAATCCTATTATATATTAGTTGGTAATTGTTGATGGATTATATTACCCTTATTATCTAATTAGGGTTTCTTTTTGGGTGTATATATAAGGAGATGATTAGCGAGGTTTAGGGTTAGACAATTACAATAACATCATTATCATCAAAGTCGCCACCCACCTCTCTCTCCATAACCTAAACCGAATTCATCCCTAGTTCGGTTCTTACCATCATAATCTTACACCCTAAGGAGGAACCAGCTCACATTGACAAATATGACAAACCCCTGGCTACGTCTCTGACTGGATTCTCTGCTGACCTACCTACCGTCACAAGTATTTTATTTATGTTTTCCATTATATTTAAACAGAACTGATCAACAATATAACCAAATATATGAACAAGTATCATATCAAATGTAACATAAAATAAAAGATAATAGTAGGCCATGTCAACCTGAACACAAGTGGTTTAATTATACAGTCCCATGATCAACCAAACAAATTTATGTTTTTCATGAAAAAAAATATCTGTAGCTTTGCTGGCATATGATTCCAAAGCTTTCGGTGGGTAATTCTAGTATACAAAAGCTTTAAGTACAGAAAGGTCTCACAAGCAGGAACATGATGAAATAGAAAAATAATAAGGTTCTTGACATGTTGTAAATAGAAAGATTAGAGTTGGGCAACTAGAAGAATTTAAGTCAAAAAGAAATGTCCAGAAACTTTTAGAATGTGTTGTTGGAATATGATGACTACAAAGAAGTGCAATTGGCATTTTGCATATAGTATACCAACAACGGTCCCTACTTTTCTTTCGTTACTAGATTGATCCATCCGTACTTGACTTTGATGAAATCGAAGCTCCAAATGCTCCAAGATAGTCGTTGGTAGCTCGTTCTCATGACAAATTCATAGTTTAGTTTGTTTGTGCTTAAATTACCTATACATTACAATAAGTATACACATTAGGTTTGAGAAGGTAGGGTGTATGTGATATCCGACCTATCGCACCACCAATATTGTCCGTTTTACCCTCTATAGGTTGCCCATCAAGAAATTCCCAGCTTTGTTTTTGGTCGCCCGGGTGAAGACTTCCCAGGAGGTCACCCATCATAGTACTACTCTCATCTGAACACGCTTAACTGTGGAGTTTTTATAGTCAATTAAGCCCAAAACGCATTGATGATTTAAGAGACAGGGAATGCCTTATGAACCAAGAATCTCTAATGGCCACGACCGATGTGGGATTTGCCTAGGTTGTCACAATAGTCCATGTCAATCTTACGGTAGTCAGTATCAGTACCATTACAATCACCCCCTCCCCCCTTGGGGACTCATCGTCCTCGATGAGGTTTGCCCCACCATCCCGAACGGCTCAGGAGTGGCTCTAATACCATATGTAACATCCTGCCCCTTTTACCACCAATATTATCCGTTTTGCCCCTGATGGGTTGCCCATCCAGGAACTCATGAATTTGTTTTTGGTTGCCCCGGTGGAAACTTCCCATTACCTAACAGGTTTTGTTTTAAAAAAATATTTTTCGAAAGGGTGTTACAATGGTCCATGTTAATCTTTCGGTAGTTAGTATTGGTACCGTTACGGTATATGCGTTTTTAGTTAGTTTTATATGTAAAAACTTTAGTTATATGTAACATGTTTACCAGTTTTTGGATTACTTTGGATACAATAATCACTCTTGCCATTTGTTGATGATTTAATACCGAAATTATTATGAATGCTTTGCAAACTTGATTTAACAATATAAGGTGTTTGGGATCTATATGCAGATGTTAGTTGCTTGACGTAGAGTACACAGATCCTAGAATACACGCGTCACACACATCGAGAGACAATCACAACTCTTACCAGAACACACGAATGGTGTACATTTTGGGGAAATCGAGAAGCTCATGTTTATAGGTATTGCAATATGTTTGTACCAATAATACTAAAATGTTACCGTTTAAAAGGTCTTTACGGATCCAACAATGATAAAGAGGTTTTTAAGTAATTAGAGATTCTCGTTCTAACATATTATACGCGGGTGTAAACAGGCTCCTAAACAAGGAGCACTCTCATTCTAGTTTTCTCGCCTTTTTACCTGACGGCCAACCGCAAATCACAATCCAATTTCTCTCACTCGGTATCATTAGGGCATTTCACGACTACAATCGGTACCATCCACTTTTATTCATCTCGTCTCTCTTGTTAGAAATTTATACACGCCATCTTTTTTCTTGGCTTCCTTTTATTTCAATAATATCGGGGGAATTTATTTTGTTTTTCTTTTATAGTTACTTTTAATCTTTGTTGTTTGTAACTTTAGTTGTTGATTTCGCATTTGGTTTTGTTTTTCTTTTAGTAATTATGTTGAATATGATTTTTTTTATTTATGGTTTTCTTCAATTTCACTATTCTTCATATTTCGCAATCTGGAGAACTGAGTTTTCATTTTGAATTTGTAATGTTATCTTGGAGTGTTTCAGTTGTCCTCATTTTTTTATAGAAGTACACTAGTTTAAGTTCCCGTGTATTACATGGGTTGTATAAGGAAATACTTCTTATAAATTTATTGATTTAATAAATTACACATAAACGTAGATGGTACTATACTCACAATTGGTTCCCATATTATGATTATTAACATATTCTAACACCTATTCTTTAACACAAAATTGCTTCTCATTGTCAAAGTGAATAAAACAAACTTGCATCACAAATAATAATAAACAAACGTGCATTCATACATTACCTGTAGGCATATTAATATGGTTTGAGCATCAATATTCTCTACAGCTACATTACCTTCCCATCCATGTAACATATTGATGGCTTCGTTTAGCTTAGTGCCAATTTTGAACTAATATAAACTACATACCGATCCCAAATTTGAGCTAAAGTAAACCTTTTGCGAAAATGTTATAGAAGTATCTACATATTCACACACCATTGCCTATTTAGACACCCTCTAGACGGGGCGTCTAGATTTCCTTTCTCCGACCAAATTCCTGCCCTCGTATAACGTCAAATCAGTCACATCAGATGGGGTGTCTAGCTCTATACGAGCACGAAGACGACCTGCCCAAGACAGGTCGTCTAGGCCTAGACGACCCGTCTTGAAGGTTGATTTTGACTTTGGTGGTCTGAATGCATGTGAGTAAAGCAGTAAAGTGATACGCCCCGTCTAGGCCTAGATGGGGCGTATATTTCTTTGTTAAACAGAGCCATGCAGAGCATTTGATGTCACAGAAATTTTGCACTTCGTTGTCGGAATTCTCTGCGACTTCTTCTTTGGCTTATATTACTTCATCTGATGTCACACCCCAACCAATGGCGGAAACATCGGAGTGAGACGAACTAGATTGCTCGAAGCATCATAACACTAATTGTGACAATATTTAATTAAACATCTCATTTCATTTCGAATCACCAAATTGTCAAATACAATACAATTCAAATACGAAACAATCAACAAACGAGACATGTTCAACAAAACATATTAAATAACTTAGCATTCTAAGCGTGTTTCTATGCCAATCCTACTAAGTTTCGTCATGTCATTCTCATCAACCTGCAACATGTTAAAAAGTATAGTTCAATAACAAAGTATTGGCGAGTATACAAGTTTGATATCATAGCATAAGTAATAAAAAGAGTTAAACAATTCCAGATGATAAGCTAGGATACAAGATAAATGTAAACAAGGCATGTGAACTACAAGTCAATCCTCTAGTGTACCACATACTAGATTAAAAGAATACTTAACATTGACCACAAGAATACGGGCGGTGCGTTACTCCTATAGCGCTATACATGTTAAGGGAGGCTTGATCGAAGTTAATGACATTTCGTATCACATAAGAATGTATCAAGTAACAATTCAAGTATCACATAACTATAGCATGTATGATGGATTGTTTATGTGACTTCATAGAATGAAAGTGTGATTTAGTGTATTGCAAATAGATTAACATGTTGCACCTAAAAAGTGTAAAGCGTAAAAAGGGTGTCGAGTGTACTCACTGTTTTGCAAAGTAAAGTTCCGTGAAAGCGTTTAGGTTGGTTAGGGGAACGAACACCAAGTTATCCTACACGAGGAAACGTAGGCGTGTGAGTATTGATTTAACGATGGAGTTTGATATTTTCTAGGAATTAAAGTATGCAAAAATATATATATAGTCGAAAGTTTTATCTAGACGTTTTACGCTCGTTTTTGACACTATAAGCCCCAAAGGGTGTTTGTGTTTTTATGGGTCATGCCCAATAGAATCGTAACGATGGTTAGGTCTTAGATAAAATAACCTAATATTAGGACAAATTAACCATATGGTCATCATTAAAGGTTCGGTTATATTCATTATTTACATATATATAATTTACATATATTATTACAAGTTTTTCATATAATTCATGGATATCATATAAGTTATAGAAGTCATGCATGGAGGTAGGAGGATAACCGTCCTAAACCTCTTTCGTAAGATTCTCCAATGCACAAATTGCCACAAGGACAATCCGGATGGTCAAGAATATAGTACTTCACTAAGCTACGCTTCGAACCAAATAAGCAAGCTAGGTGCGTGCATCCCAAACATGGCCACGTTTGGGGACGTGTCGTAGCCTTGTTACTCTAGTGAAAGTGAACCGTAGCTTAATGGATGGAAATCATCAAATGAGGGGTGGATTGAAAAGTTGGATAGCTAAGGCCTCCATGTAATCACACCTTCACCAATACAAGCTTGAAAGCTTGCATGGCTCAACACTTGTGGGTTTAAAACCCTAGTAAAACCACAATTTTAGAGGCATGTTATGCCTCTTGATTTTGTATGAAACAAGTCTAGCTTGCTCCCTAACCATAAACTTGGTTAGAGGACAAGTAGCATAGAGTTGTTATGTTTGAAATCAAGTTCGAAAAAGTTTATAAGTTTAACTTCCAAAACAGAAAGTTTGGCCCTAAAAATGGTATTGTACCTTGGGTTTCCATGGAAAACCTAAGGTAACATCCCATGGGGCTTAGCAAACAATGTTGAGGAAGAAAACATGAAAAAAACTTTGAAAATCTTAAAGTTTGAAAAGATAAAAAGTGGGCAGAAAGTTAACACACTTTTGGACCTCAAAATGGAGGGGTTTCACCTTAGTTTGCCGAAGCAAACTTGTGAGAACCTTCCTAGAGGTTATCCAAGGGTGTTAGAAAGAAAAACAAGGCTTGAAGAAGAAGAGAAGTGAGTTGAAACTCACTTTCAAACTGTTTTGGGACAGCAGAGAATTTCTGGACTTTGGGAGATTGTTTGAAGTGTTTGGAGGCTTGTAAAAGTGAGAAATGGGTGGGGGAAGGCTTGCTTTTAGGGAAGGATTAGGGTTACAATTAATGTGGTTAGTTGAGTTTAAATTGAACAAGGAGGGAAAACACAAGCTTGGCAGCTTGCGGCCACAAGCTGCCATGCTTTTTTTATTTAATTCATTTATTTGTTATACTTGGTGCACATTTGATATTTTTTTAGATATGTTACTAAGGTGGGTCATTTGGAAGATTTAAATCAAGGTTAGGGGTCTTACGTGATTCTAAAAAGGGACTTGTTTACGTAGAAGTGTCACAATAATAATTAAAAAAATTCGTATGATGCCGAAATCTTGAATATTGACTAATCATCTAGATGGACTTTGATATTAAAATTTACAAACGTACAATAGGTATTTACGGGTCACTTTGAATTGATTTATCGAGCAACATGTAACATACATTCATAAGTTTAAGCATGTATAAAGTTTGTGAAATTCGCATAATTGATCAATTTGATTTCAATCAAAGCCCTAGATTTATAATGATTAGGAATTGAAATACGATTACAATGTTTGGACTTTCCAAAAATAGAAACATGAAACAAACTTACTAAAATTGGAAAGTTACAACTGCGAAGCGTTACAATGATATTCAAGGTGGTGAAATGTCATCATACTGGGACGGCACCTATTTCTTTGGGCCGTATTCTGGCGAGTCATGGGTGCCTGAAGCCAATCCGGTAACAATTATTAGGTTAAACTAGTTGTTGTTTTAATTATTTACTAATGATGATACCGTTGTTAGGGGGAGACCGTTGTTCCCAATTCTAACGAGCAAGAGGAGGTTGTGTCAAGTGTACAAGTAAATCAAAATAGACCGTTTATATATTTGAACGAGTTTCCTCCCGTTGATGAAACATCCCATGTGGACAACTCGTACCAAGTTGATGCACCATGTTATCCTACGCAACATGGGTTTCCGGATTATGGATACGAGTGTGAATACTTGTACGTGCAACAACACGGTCCGGATGGATACGGAGGAGACTGTTACGAAAGTTACAATGCGACACATTCTTTGTACGGTCAACAAGTCTATCCTGATGGTGGAGGATATGGTGGTGAGGCACCCCCATGCGCAGGCAATCCGTACCTCACAGAGACGGTATCAAAACTTATTTATTTATGTTGTGCTATTGAGTAAACATAAAATCTAACATAACGCTATCGATTTTACAGGTGTCAACTCTCTAGATGAGCTAAAAAACTGGGCACAGGAAACGGCAAAGGCGAATAGTTTCGTTATTGTGACCCGACGATCAAAGAAAATTGGTGGAAGGACCGGGAGGGTATGGCTTGAATTTGACCGTGGTGGTGAGCACCATACTACAGCAATGGTTAGAAAAGCTGGAAGCAAGAAAACCGGTTACCTGTTTTACCTGGTGGCTGTGCGAGACCATCCGTATGAAACATGGGGAATAAAAGGGGGAAAGACTGAACGTAACCATGAACTCTGTCAGGTCCTGTCGGGCCACACGTTTGTGCGAAGGTTTGCTCCTGATGAATACAGATTGATCGAGCAGTTGACAGCACAAAACGTGGAGCCGCACGGAATTTTTCAAACGATAAGGAAGCAGTTCCCCGACAGTTTCCATGTTCAGAAAGACGTTCAAAATGCAGTTCAGAAGATTAGGGCAAAACAAAGATCGGACTGACTCCCATGCAGTCGCTAGAAAACATCCTTATTACAAACGAATTTATTTACGAGACATGGGAGGAGCCCGAAACAGAGGTCGTTACAAAGATCTTCTTTGCTCATCCCTACTCGAGTGAAATGTGGCGTGCGTTCCCGCACATTTTGCTGATCGATTCCACGTACAGGACGAACGTATACAACATGCCATTTGTCCAGATAGTTGGTATGACGCCCACCAACTATTCGTTTAGTATCGCGCATGCCGTTATCTGCAAAGAACGTAGTGATAACTTTATATGGGTGCTTGAGAGGATCAAGTCAATGTTGGACGAATGTATGGAGCCACGTGTTATTATAACGGATAGAGAGTTGGCCCTAATTAACGCGTGTGCTAAAGTTTTTCCTAACGCCTCTCGATATCTCTGCAGGTTTCACATTCAACAGAATATTTGTAAGCACTGCAAGAGCGCATTCACAGAAGAAGACTGGCAAAAAATTTTGTCATCCTGGGGGAGATTGTGTGAGTCTCCATCAATACCCATATACGAGTACAACTTGCCACTTGCAAAAGCGACTTGTGGAGTGCAAACGTTCAAGTAAGTTTTTGTAATAAAATGTGACCTACCTATGTACATTTAACTAATTATTGATACCTTTTAGGGGTGTTTACGTACGTGTATGATAACTGGCTGAAAGACTACAAGCAAATGTTTGTCTTTGCGTGGATTGATCAGAGTCGCAACTTCGGGCAGCGTACCACAAACAGAGTTGAGAGTCAACACGCGAATTTAAAGAGATACGTCCAAGATAGGAGCTCGCTGGACCATATAGTAGGCTGTGTCAAGGATATAGTTGAAACACAATACAGCGAAATAAGGCGGAGCTTTCGAGAAAGTATCGAAAAAATAATGAACCACCCCAAAAACCCGTTATTTGACCACCTACGTGGAAAAGTTTCCCATATAGCGCTTGACTTGTTGAGTAGAGAGCTACTTAGGAAACTAGACGTGTTGCAGCGCTTGCATTCATCTTGTGGATGTCAGATGTGGTACAGTTGTGGGTTGCCGTGTGCTTGCAGGCTGGAAAAGTACGTATGTGCATGTAATACTTTCTAAACGTGAAGTGATGCCCATTTTACTTGTCCGTATCATGTGACTTTAACCGTGCATTATTTTAACCGTGCAGAGCATCCGATTCAACTCGAAGACATAGACATCTTCTGGCAGAAGATTAACTTTCAGCCATGTAAATTGACATCGGATGACGTTGACGTGGTAGCAGAGTTGAACATTATTCGGCAACAGTTAGAGTCACACCCCCTGCTTAGAAAAAAAGCTTGCTGGGAAAGATTAAAGAGGTGTTAACCCCAACCAAATCCACCAAGAAACCACTGGTTGTCCAACAAAATCCTCGTGGACGACCAACAACAAAGCAAGCACAACTTCGGTTTGACAAGCCCCCCGCCATAGCTCGTACGTTCCGTCCCAGGGTTCCCCACAAAGTACATACGATGCCCCCCGCCTTAGCTCGTACATTCCGTCGCAGGCCACTCAACAGTCGGTCATCAAGTCGCAAAAACCCAAAGCAGGGTGAAGTCGTTCAACGAGTTCTAAGCCTCTCCTTCCGACATTGTTTCACCCGTACATCTCGTGCATACAAGATGTGAGGCCAGTGGGTTTCGGTCTGTGGCTGTGGGCTTGGGTATAGGAGAATGTGCGTGGAGCCACATTAGAAAAGACCTTCAACAGAAGATGGATCAGAACGCATCGATCTGGGCGCTCGTATTTGAAGCATGGGAGGAAGGATACTTTTACACGCATCTTCAGAGCCTAATCTGGGATTCAGTGGAGCGTTGTCCCCCACTCACTGGATGGACTTCCCCTACGCAGGGCTTCTTATCGCACAAAGGTACGGTATTGTGGTTCACCTATTAAGCATCGATGGTTGTTCCACCTTCTTCCCGATAATCAACCCTCCGACGGATCGAGAACCACAAACGATAACGCTTGCACATGTTAACAACAACCACTTCATACATATTAAGCTGGAAGGCCAGTTTCCAATGCCTACAGTAAACGGTTTGTGGTTGACCTACCGAAGCGCCGCTGCAGAACAGTGGCTAGACATGTACACGCCCCGTCTAGAATGGTATACGTCGATAATGAATCCCCCACCAAATCCAAACCCGAGTATTAATTACGTCGACAGTGAAACGGAAGAATGAGGGTTTTTGTACATCTAATATCACTTCATAATATTTAATACGACATTTTTATAAATAATACAAAGTTTTTTTATACAATTAATAACATTTTTTGTATAATTAATAGGATTTTATTTAATTAATATGAAATTTGATATAAGCCGACATTCCTTCAATATACACAAGGCACAACAATTAAACCATACAAAGCCCATCTAAAAACCAACTAACTCCGGGTATTGAAAAACATCAGCAATCCTACTCTTCGAACTCTCACAACCCAAATTTCATTACTCTTGGTGGCGACGGTGGGTTGTGAGAGTTCGGAGAGTATGATTGCTGATTTTTTCAATACCCGGAGTTTGTTGGCTTTTAGATGGGCTTTGTATGGTTTATTTGTTGTGCGTTGTGTATATTGAAGGAATGTCGGCTTATATCAAATCTCATATTAATTAAATAAAATCCTATTAATTATACAAAAAATGTTATTAATTGTCATATACGATTCATCTAGACCTAGACGACCCGTTTATTTATTACCAGAAGACAATTTTACCCCTGGATTGCACTCCGTCTTGGCTGAATTCAGAGGCAAAAGGGTAATATTGTCCTATTAGACGATACGTCTAGACATAGACGCCCCGTACATATTGAGCGGCAACTTTGAAACTGGACACTTTTTTGAAATTCAAAGGTAAATGGCAAATTACCATTTTACCCCTGAGTGGCTGGTCGTCTAGGCCTAATTCAGAGGTAAAATGGTAATTAACCACTCTAAGCTGTGAAAGACTCAGGTGGTTAATTACCAGTTTACCCCTGAATTTGGCCTAGATGGTTGGCCATTCAGTGGTAAAATGGTAATTCACCATAGATCCCATACGTGGCGTCTAGACCTGTACGCAACGTCTATGGAAAATTACTATTTTGCCCCTTAATGGCCACCTGTCTAGGCCTAATTCAGGGGTAAAATGGTAATTAACCACTCTGAGCTGTATATGACTCAGGTGGTTAATTACCATTTTACCCCTGAATTAAGCCTAAACGGGTGGCCATTCAGGGGCAAAATGGTCTTTCACCATTTATACTGGACGGGTCGTCTAGCTCTAGATGCCCCGTCTATGCAACGTTTATGACTGGCCAGGCTAGACGCCCAGCCATATACGACCTGCAACCAAAACACTCACAAACACACACAGATACTTATTTGCCCCAATTCAGCGTATTTGGACCGTATTTTTTGCGAACTGAAGCATCTCTGGTACATATTCAAACCTATACTTCAATAATCTTTAATGTATTATGCATTTAGACCGTATATTGTGTGTGAATTTGATGTTTTTTGGGGTTTATTGGCTATGTTATTTAAGTGTGTGGGATTTTTGTTGAACAAGACGGGGCGTCTGTCCCTAGACGACCCAAATAGACGACCACTTTATTTTTTTCCTTTTATTTAACTTATATAATTTAATGTTTTAATATTATGTGTTAATATTTGTTATTATTATTATTATTATTTGTGTTACATTGTTAATATAATCGCATATTAGTTATGGAGGAGATTGGAGATCCAAACACGGTGTCACACCCCGACCCGCAGCGGAATAAGAGTTGGGGCATAATTGGGTTATCACCAAAGCTCATGATATTTACTAATATGTTTCATATTCATTTAAGTCAAAATTACATTCTCAATAATCCAAACATGTTCATACAAATACAAAGAAAAATAATCAGCTAAACAATCCAAGCTCTAAACCAGTTTATTCTTCTAAGCCAATCCTATGTGTTTCTTGCTGCAGCTGGGTTACCTGTATCATGTGTAAAAATGGGGGTTTTTGGGTCAACATAAGTTGGCGAGTGAACCTTGTTAGATAAACATTTATTATTGATTTCTTGTTATCTTATCAAGGAAAAATTGTGCAATAGTCATATGTGAGCAAATGTAAATAATCAAACAATAGCAATAACAACCACAAACAATAAATACAATAACATATAATAACATATGAACTTGCATGAATATATAACATGAATGAAACTGTATATGTTGGCAACGTCACGTTCACGCTCATAATGTAATGGGGAACTGACGGCCTATGATAAATGTATGTACTGAAAATGATAAATGTCTGTGCGATCAAGGCTCAATCAAACGGAGCCGATCGTATATTGGCAACGCCAGGTTCACGCTCATAATGTAATGGGGAACTGCTCAACGCTCATAATGTAATGGGGAGCGGCGGCCTATGAAATTGCATGTACTGAAAATAATAAATTAAATCTAAACAATAACTACACAACAGTTGATACAAGCTGAATACACATTTGTTCATGACATGATGTATGCACAATGATTTAAATATAATAAATGGTAAGACACATGATACACCCCAAAAACGTGATTAAAACGGGGAATTTGTAGAGATTCACTCACATTGGGTGCGTTTGGTTGGAGATGATGAGATGCGCACGAGTTTGAAGGATTGAACAATGAGGATTAACTAACCTAAATAATAACGGAAGGTATGGTTAATGATTTGATTTTATTAATAATTTTAATAGGATTTTTAGATATATTTTTGTGAGTTTAAGGGTATTTCCTATCTTTAAAAACATTATTTTTAAGTATTTTTAATTGATTTTTGAATTAAAATAAATAAATAAAATATAAAAAAATGTTGACTTTTGCGTTGACCGTTGACCATTGACTGTTTGACTGTTTGACCGGTTCTATTGTGTGAATGTATGCGCCGGGTGAGGCTCGAACCCGAGACCACCCGTACGCGTGCACGCAGCTCTACCAACTGAGCTACGTGTCTAACCCGAAATAATCCTGTTTTTAATTATATTTATATACTAATTCAGTTTATTCAAAATTCATTTATTTTTAAAAAGGATTTTAATTATCAAACCGGTGCCGTCAACAGGTCTCGAACCCGGGACCTGTGATTTATCGTTACACACAGTCCACCGCTGGACTGTGTGTCTAACTTGGTTAATATACAGATTTTTATTATACTTAACATCTAATTGCGAAAAGGATCCGGTTCGGTTAGAAAAAGAACATTTTAATTACAGAGAGTGTGTGTGTATCAAGGATCGAACTCGCGGCGTGTGATATGTATGTGCACACAGTCCACCGCTGGACTGTGTGTCTAACCCGAGATAATATCCAAATTATAATAAACTTATAAACAACCTAACTTCGTCTTCTTCGTTACCGAATTACAGCCTACGTTTACTCTATTGTTTCTTGTTTAATTTGATTGACAAACATTCAAAAGATTAAAATGAAATGGCAGAGACGATTTTTAGAAGTAAACATACCGGAGACGATTTATCTCAGAATTCCGGCAAGTCGTCGGCTCTGTTTTTACGGATTTCGACTGAGCGAATAAATTAACAGTTTTGATTAGCTAATTGTGGAATTGAAGTACTAAACAAGAGTTATCAGAAGGTTTGAATGACCATACTGTTTTACAGCGGAAAGATAAGAATTTTCAGAAGTTTTCCGGCGAGTGTGAGTTATCCGATCTCGACGTCTGAAATTGATTCCGATCGAAGGGTTTGAGTTAGCAATAGCTTAACAACTGATAGACAATGAAAGAATTGAGAGACTTACTGATTTGATGGAAAAACACGGTTTTCCGGCGAAAGTCCGGCGAGTTCAAATAGCTGCTCCGACGAACTGAGAGTTGTGCGAAAATGAAATTGAAGGTTTGCAGGATGTGTTTGAGTCGCGAGAGGGAACAATGATTGAAGTAATTCAGAAAATGCAAGTTTTCGATTATTAAAACCGATCCACTCTTGAATTCAAGTCCATTCAAAGCTCAATTGATTGGAGGTGTCGGTGTATCGGTTAAACTCAGTAAACCGCGAACAATCAAACATTTTTGGACGTTTGGTGACCGATTTCAGTTACAGTTGGCGTAACCATAGTGATTTACGATTGACTATAAAATTTAATTGTTTCCTAGGATTTACAGAAAACAACAAGTGGCGGAGTGGTTATATGTGTGTGTGATAAGTCTTTGAACCTAAACCCGGCTGACCCGGGTTCGAGTCCCGGCAGCCTAATTTTCTTTTTAATTATTTTATTTTTACTTTTATCAATTATAACTTTTATATTCTAGTTTGTTTATTAATTATGCATCATTAAAAATTAAAATGGACATAAATACGCAACGAAACATTTATAACTTGATATTCGATTACAAACGGAGCGGGTTTGGAAAACCCGTTTTTGACAAATGTTACAGTATCCCCTACTTTTAGGAATTTCGTCCCGAAATTTAAGTAGTAGTAGTAGGAAAAAGATGCGGGTATTTTTCGCGCATAGAGTCTTCACGTTCCCAAGTAAACTCAGGTCCCCGTTTCGACTCCCAGCGTACCCTAACAATTGGAATGCGACTTCGTCGAAGACGTTTTTCTCCGAAGTCCATGATCTCTACTGGTCTTTCAATAAAATGCATAGATTCATCAATCTGAATATCTTCCAGAGGAATATGGAGGTTCTCATCAGCGAGGCACTTCTTCAAGTTTGATACGTGGAATGTGGGATGAATCCTGTTGAGTTCTTCTGGTAGATCAAGCTTGTATGCTACAGGTCCTACTCTTTCGAGTATCTTGAAAGGTCCTACATAGCGTGGTGCTAGCTTGCCTTTTTGACCAAAACAAACTACTCCCTTCCACGGTGATACTTTTAAAAGTACATGATCACCAATGTTAAACTCCAAAGGCTTCTGTCGTTTATCTGCATAACTCTTTTGACGACTTTGAGCCGCTAGAAGATTGTTTCGAATTTGATGGATCTTATCTGTGGTTTCTTGAATCAATTCTGGTCCGATGATTTGAGCTTCCCCAATTCCGTGCCAACATACTGGAGATCGGCACTTACGACCATATAACGCTTCAAAAGGTGCCATGCCGATACTCGAATGATAGCTGTTGTTGTACGAAAATTCAACTAATGGTAGATGAGCGTCCTAATTTCCCTTGAAGTCTATGACACATGCTCGAAGCATATCTTCAAGAGTTTGAATGGTGCGTTCAGATTGTCCATCAGTTTGAGGATGATAAGCGGTACTGAGATCTAATCGTGTACCCAAAGCGGTTTGTACAGCTTGCCATGTTCGTGAAGTGAAACGACCATCACGATCTGAAATAATGCTTAACGGTACACCATGTCGGCTTACGATTTCGTGATGTAGATACGAGCTAGCTTCTCGTTCTTGAAATCTTCGCGGATTGGAATAAAGTGAGCTGACTTTGTAAGACGATCAATGATTACCATATAGTGTCATACCCACCAGAAGTGCGAGGTAACTCGGTAATGAAGTCATGGTTATGTTTTCCCACTTCCATACAGGTATTTCAGGTTGGACCAGAAGTCCTAAGGGTCTTTGATGTTCAGCTTTTACCTTGGAACATGTAAGGCACTTGAAAACAAAAACAGCAATATCCTTTTTCATTCCAGGCCACCAGTAGGTGTATCGAAGGTCTTGATACATCTTGTCGGCTCCTGGGTGTATAGAGTATCGTGTTTTGTGTGCCTCGTTCATAAGGAATTCACGAAGGTTATTGTGGTCAGGAATCCATATGCGATCTAGATAGTACAGAATACCGTCAGATTTAGTTTCAATTTTAAGTTCAGCTCCACAGGACAGCTCCTTTCGTACGTCGTCTTCCGTTACTGAAACATGTTGGGCTTCTCGAATTTGATCTTTAATGTCAGTTATGATTTGCGAACATAGAAGACGAATGGAGTTCGCATAACCCTTTCGACTGAGTGCATCAGCCACCACATTTGCCTTGCTAGGGTGGTACCGAATTTCACAGTCGTAGTCATTTAGAAGTTCGACCCATCTTCGTTGCCTCATGTTTAACTCCTTTTGGTTGAAGATATGTTGAAGACTCTTATGGTCAGTGTATATTTCACACTTAGTACCGTAGAGATAATGTCTCCATATCTTAAGAGCGAACACAACGGCTCCAAGTTCTAGGTCATGGGTGGTGTAGTTCTTCTCATGAGTCTTGAGTTGTCTCGAAGCATAAGCTATAACCTTTCCTCTTTGCATTAGAACACAGCCTAGTCCTTGTCCTGACGCGTCGCAATAAACCACGAAGTCATCACAACCTTCAGGCAGAGTGAGGATTGGTGCATCACAGAGTTTTTGCTTAAGGGTTTGGAAGGTTTCTTCTTGTTTGGGTCCCCATATGAAAGGTTTTCCCTTATGATTTAAAGCCGTGAGTGGTACAGCAATGCGAGAGAAGTTTGAGATGAAACGGCGATAATAACCAGCCAAACCAAGGAAAGATCTTACTTCAGTTGGTGTACGTGGCGCTTGCCATTCTTGTACCGCTTTGATCTTTGAGGGGTCGACATGTATTCCTTGTCATTGACTACATGTCCAAGGAATTGTCCCTCTTTTAACCAGAATTCGCATTTGGAGAATTTGGCGTAAAGCTTTTCATTCTCTAGGAGTGTAAGGATAAGTCGTAGATGCCGTTCATGATCAGACTTAGACTTTGAGTAAATGAGGATGTCATTGATGAAGACTATAACAAAACGATCGAGATAGGGTTTGCAGACTCTGTTCATTAGATCCATGAAGACAGCTGGAGCGTTGGTTAAACCAAATGGCATGACCATGAATTCATAATGACCATAACGAGTTCGGAAAGCGGTCTTTGGGACGTCTTCTTCATGTACTCTGAGTTGATGATAACCAGAACGAATGTCGATTTTTGAAAAACAGCTGGCGCCTTGAAGTTGGTCAAGAAGATCATCAATGCGAGGTAATGGATAGCGATTCTTGATCGTTAACTTGTTGAGTTCTCTGTAGTCGATGCACACGCGAAACGATCCATCTTTCTTCTTTACAAAAAGGACAGGTGCACCCCAAGGCGAGGAGCTACGACTTATGAATCCTTTGTCAGTCAACTCTTGCAATTGACTGGCTAGCTCTTGCATTTCAGAGGGGGCTAACCTATAAGGAGACTTTGCAACTGGTGTAGCACCAGGTATAAGATCAATGCAAATTCGACTTCTCTCACGGGAGGAAATCTTGAAATGTCGTCAGGAAAAACTTGCGGAAAATCTTTTACTACTGGGATGTCTTAGAGTTTCTTCTCCATGGTTCCCTTTTTGACGACATGGGTTAAAAATGCGACATAATTCTTGTGAAGATATTTTCGAGCTTGAAGACAGGACATTAATCTGAGCCCTTTCGATGGGGTTTCTCAAGGATTCGTAGAGTCTGACCGCTTGGAAGAGGAATGCGTATAAACTTTTCGCGGCATACAACTTCAGCCTGATGTTGGCTGAGCCAGTCCATACCAATTATAATGTCAAAGCTTCCCAACTTCATAGGAATGAGGTCAACTGGAAAATCGTGGTCGTTTAAGGTGAGAGTACAATTGCGTATAATAGAGTTTAATGAGATCGGTTTTCCGTCAGCAACTTCTACTGTTATGGATTCCATGAGCTTATCACGAATTTGGTTTAGGATGGGTTCAAACTCTAAGGACACAAAACTTTTATCCGCGCCAGTATCAAACAACATGGATGCATAACTACCGTTGATAAGAAACGTACCGTTAACCACATTGCTGTCAGCTCTAGCCTGATTAGCGTTGATGTTGAAAGCCCTTCCTCTTGCAGGTGGAGGAGCTTGGTTAGCTTGATTCACCGGATTCGCTTGGGCTTCAGCATGTATAATGTTCACCAAACGTGGACAAGTGTTTCTAAAGTGGCTTGGGTCTCCACAATTGTAGCAAGCCCGCATAGGTTGCACCATGGGATAGTTGGGCTGGTAGTATGATTGGGCTAAATGTTGGGTAGGTGGTAGTAGTAGGGGTTGTTGGGCTTGACCCATTATTTGATGGTGGGTTTGGGTTGAAGGCTGGTGGCGGTTCGTTCGCTGAGGTATGCGATAGGTTTGAACAGTATGACCTGCGCGACCACAGCCGGTGCAATGTTGGCAGGGATGATCAGGAAAGTGATGGTATTGGCAACGGTTGCATTTTGGTAATGGGCCAGAGTATGGCCTTTTATATGGTGCAAGTGAGGGGGCAACTTGGGTAATGGGTGCAGCAGGGATAGGGTAATTGGTTTGTGTGACAGCGAAGTTTCTGGTGTTACGTTTCCTCTTGTTAGCAAACTTAGAGGAGGAGGTGAAATGGTTTGAAGTTTGGCCCTCAACGGGGGCTTTCTTTTTCTCCTCTTTAAATTTACCGTTGCGAATTCGATTCTCGGTCAGCTCAGTAGCTAGTTCCATAGCAGCTTCAAGTGTTGCTGGCGAAGTGCTGAGAACTGAATCTTGAATTTTCGAGGGAAGACCTCGAATATAATGCTCGACTAAACGGTAAACTGGGGTGAACAAGTTAGGGACCATCTGGTTCAACTCTAAAAACCTCTTGTTGTAGGAAGTATGATCTCCCTCCTTTTGCTTCAAAGAATGAAATTCGTCCTCTAATTTTTTAATCTCACTTCTAGGACAGAATCTTCTCGTCATGATTTCCCTTAACTCCTCCCACGTTAAGGCCATTGCATCATCAATTCCCCTCTTACCCTTTTCAGTATTCCACCAGGTAAGAGCTACCCCAAATAGTCTCCCGGTTGCGTATCGTACCTTGCGATCCTCGGGACAATCGCAGTTGAGGAAGGTGTTTTCCATTTCCTCAAACCAGTGGAGGAGAGCAGTGACACCTTCGGTCCCTTCAAATTTAGGAGGATCGCAAGACTTGAAATGTTTATATGAGCACTTGCTGGTAGGAGGGTTGCCGATGTTCTGGTCATCTTGCTGGGAAGGATTAGTGGGATTTGCGGCGAGAGCTGGTTGTACTTGAACCACAATGTCAGGAAGCACCGCGGCCATTTGTTTCGCGATTTGTGTGGCCAAGTGTTCGTGAGACCTTCCTGATCTTTTACCCCCTCGTTGTTGTCTAACCGACATCTACAGGAACATACATAAGAAGATTGTGAGTTTATGGAGTCTTTTTAGGTGTCATGTGTCTTAAAGAAAATGAAAATAACATAAATATCAATAATGCAACTACATCCATAGGATGTCTTGGGTTTGCTCATGTTGGGCCTCAAATGTCCCCCATACCTTCACCTGTATAGTCATGTGGGCCCCCATGACTATTGGCTTGGTAGGATTCACATTAGTATTGGCGGTTTAACACTCGCATTACCCGAATGAAAGCCACGAAATATGTTTACGAGATGTATGGTCGGAATGTGTCCAGGTGTAGACACAATGACAACTCAAAGTGGGGTTAGCTCACACGACGTTTGGTATAGCATGCTTTGGCCTATTAGGTACTTCGTACTCTCATCGTTAGTCCCCAGGTAGGCAAACTGGTCCTTTATTTTGGATTTATACGAATGCCAAGCCTAGACAGGACGTTCCGACTACCGGTACTTGTACCCTTCCAGTTACTACATGCCCGTCATGAGAACTCACTTTGATGAGATTTGAAAATACAAAAATCATTGTAAAAACAATCATGAAAATGATGTGATGTGTGCTTTCATGGATATGATATGTTATGAGAATATGATTCATGATAGGCATTATATGATACTATATACTTATGAACATGCTTGCATAACATTGAATGTAACATTTACATAAAACATATAAACATCATGAAATTTGGAATGTAACACACAAAAATCTTAAAAATTTCTAATCAACTATAGTATAGGTCTAAGGGTCTAATAACCTATCCTATATCCCTATAGTCATGGCTCTGATACCAATCTGTCACACCCAGACCCGCAACGGAATAAGAGTCTGGGCATAATTGGGTTATCACCAAAGCTCATGATATTTACTAATATGTTTCATATTCATTTAAGTCAAAATTACATTCTCAATAATCTAAACATGTTCATACAAATACAAAGAAAAATAATCAGCTAAACAATCCAAGCTCTAAACAGTTTATTCTTCTAAGCCAATCCTATGTGTTTCTTGCTGCAGCTGGGTCACCTGTATCATGTGTAAAAATGGGGGTTTTTGGGTCAACATAAGTTGGCGAGTGAACCTTGTTAGATAAACATTTATTATTGATTTCTTGTTATCTTTATCAAGGAAAAATTGTGCAATAGTCATATGTGAGCAAATGTAAATAATCAAACAATAGCAATAACAAGGCTCAATCAAACGGAGCCGATCGTATGTTGGCAACGCCAGGTTCACGCTCATAATGTAATGGGGAACTGCTCAACGCTCATAATGTAATGGGGAGCGGCGGCCTATGAAATTGCATGTACTGAAAATAATAAATTAAATCTAAACAATGACCACACAACAATTGATACAAGCTGAATACACATTTGTTCATGACATGATGTATGCACAATGATTTAAATATAATAAATGATAAGACACATGATACACCCCAAAAAACGTGATTAAAACGGGGAATTTGTAGAGATTCACTCACATTGGGTGCGTTTGGTTGGAGATGATGAAATGCGCACGAGTTTGAAGGATTGAACAATGAGGATTAACTAACCTAAATAATAACGGAAGGTATGGTTAATGATTTGATTTTATTAATAATTTTAATAGGATTTTTAGATATATTTTTGTGAGTTTAAGGGTATTTCCTATCTTTAAAAACATTATTTTTAAGTATTTTTAATTGATTTTTGAATTAAAATAAATAAATAAAATATAAAAAAATGTTGACTTTTGCGTTGACCGTTGACCGTTGACCATTGACTGTTTGATGTTTGACCGGTTCTATTGTGTGAATGTATGCGCCGGGTGAGGCTCGAACCCGAGACCTCCCGTACGCGTGCACGCAGCTCTACCAACTGAGCTACGTGTCTAACCCGATTAATCCTGTTTTTAATTATATTTATATACTAATTCAGTTTATTCAAAATTCATTTATTTTTAAAAAGGATTTTAATTATCAAACCGGTGCCGTCAACAGGTCTCGAACCCGGGACCTGTGATTTATCGTTACACACGGTCCACCGCTGGACTGTGTGTCTAACTTGGTTAATATAGAGATTTTATTATACTTAACATCTAATTGCGAAAAGGATCCGGTTCGGTTAGAAAAAGAACATTTTAATTACAGGGAGTGTGTGTGTATCAAGGATCGAACTCGCGGCGTGTGATATGTATGTGCACACAGTCCACCGCTGGACTGTGTGTCTAACCCGAGATAATATCCAAATTATAATAAACTTATAAACAACCTAACTTCGTCTTCTTCGTTACCGAATTACAGCCTACGTTTACTCTATTGTTTCTTGTTTAATTTGATTGACAAACATTCAAAAGATTAAAATGAAATGGCAGAGACGATTTTTAGAAGTAAACATACCGGAGAACGATTTATCTCAGAATTCCGGCAAGTCGTCGGCTCTGTTTTTACGGATTTCGACTGAGCGAATAAATTAACAGTTTTGATTAGCTAATTGTGGAATTGAAGTACTAAACAAGAGTTATCAGAAGGTTTGAATGACCATACCGTTTTACAGCGGAAAAGATAAGAATTTTCAGAAGTTTTCCGGCGAGTGTGAGTTATCCGATCTCGACGTCTGAAATTGATTCCGATCGAAGGGTTTGAGTTAGCAATAGCTTAACAACTGATAGACAATGAAAGAATTGAGAGACTTACTGATTTGATGGAAAAACACGGTTTTTCGGTGAAAGTCCGGCGAGTTCAAATAGCTGCTCCGACGAACTGAGAGTTGTGCGAAAATGAAATTGAAGGTTTGCAGGATGTGTTTGAGTCGCGAGAGGGAACAATGATTGAAGTAATTCAGAAAATGCAAGTTTTCGGTTATTAAAACCGATCCATTCTTGAATTCAAGTCCATTCAAAGCTCAATTGATTGGAGGTGTCGGTGTATTGGTTAAACTCAGTAAACTGCGAACAATCAACGTTTTTGGACGTTTGGTGACCGATTTCAGTTACAGTTGGCATAACCAGAGTGATTTACGATTGACTATCAAATTTAATTGTTTCCTAGGATTTACAGAAAACAACAAGTGGCGGAGTGGTTATATGTGTGTGTGATAAGTCTTTAAACCTAAACCCGGCTGACCCGGGTTCGGGTCCCGACAGCCTAATTTTCTTTTTAATTATTTTATTTTTACTTTTTATCAATTATAACTTTTATATTGTAGTTTGTTTATTAATTATGCATCATTAAAAATTAAAATGGACATAAATACGCAACGAAACATTTATAACTTGATATTCGATTACAAACGGAGCGGGTTTGGAAAACCCGTTTTTGACAAATGTTACACACGGGGACCCACATTCGCATGGTCCGCGACGGCCGCCGCCAGCGCTGGCGGATCCGCTACACGGCCACCCATATCTTGAGTTCCCGCCCGACACCGAGGCCGCCCGTTTTTTGCGGGAAGCTACACCGGATGCACGTCGAATTGCACGCGACGGTCGACTGGGATGCGATCGAGGCGATTGGTGAGAGGTCGAGACTGCGTTTTTTCGTTCCTGTTGATTCCTCGTGGCACCGTCTGTTTGACTTGGCTGGCACGCCGAGTTATAGGGAGTTGCTCATCGAGTTCCTGTCGACCTTCACGTTTCACCCTCCACGGGTCGACCAGCCGCCTCACCAGCCACAGGGTCCTCCCCCTCGGCCTAAGGTTTCATTTAGGCTTGCCGGTGTGTGGTGTTCGATGACGCTTGCTGAGTTTGCCGTTCATAGCGGTATATACCTGCAGGAGGAGATTGCTATGGATGTTTATACGGATGGGCTAGTGGTGGTGGATAGACCCACTCTTCTGGGATTTTGGGCGGTGGTCGCATGCCCTGACACTTGGGAGCATGTCAGGGCGAACGAGAGGATTTCACACGTTGTCGACCCGTTGTACAGGTACGTGTAATTATTTGATTATTATTGCTTTGAATTAATTTCCATATTTCGCTAATATTATGGGCAGATATCTACATCGGATGCTCGCTACGTCTATTACCGCTCGCGAACACAGCCATGAGTGGTGTACGAACACCGATTTATTTTTCTACTATTGCCTATTGTACAGGATGCCGTGCGCACTTGCGCACGGTCTCGCCCAGTACTTCGCCTCCGCACATCACCGGCAGGAGTGCGGCTTTTTGTACGGCGGGGCGTACGTCACCGTGATTGCCCGGTCGTTGGGTCTTCTGCCGGAAACTGACCCACACTTGCATCCGGCCATACCGTCCACGCATATGGGTTTTCAGACCTTGTGGGGGATGAAGCTGGTGAAGAGGTTCGGCGTGCTAGGCGAGCGGTTTTAAAACCCGCGAAGGTGAGCCATGGATTCCGGAGCCGCTGCCAGATCAGTTCGCTCCAGTCTATCCGCCGACAGATGAGGCAGCGGTCGTCCAGGAGCCTCCGGTTGATTTAGACGGACTGGCACCGCCACCGCCACCACCACCTCACGGGGTGCCCCAGTTTCCACAGCACGTTATTCCAGTCATGCCTCGGGAGGTGTAGCATACACGCGCTTACTAGCCGACGTCGACAGGCTTATGGATCTCATGGGCTGGGTGGTTCAGGAGTTACAGGATAGACGAGAGAGAGACGGGTTACCTCCCATACCGCTCCCACCACCTCGAGCACCACATCAGCAATAGCAGTCGCAACAGCCAGATCCCAACTCCGACTCATATGCATAGACGTTTTGTGTTTAGTATTCAGCTGTACAGATACATATTGTTATGGATGTACAAAGTTATATTATATATGTTATATTTAACTTTGTTTTCAGTTATTCGATTACTTGATGATTGTTTGTGTTAAATCGACGTTAAAATGTAATACGGAACCACACATATACTTCTTGCATTCTTCTTAAAATGTTGAAAATAGTATTAAATTTAAATCTTATTTTAAAAAAATACAATGTAAAAACAATTAAATATTTAAACTCGAAAACGCTAACTTATTTTTATACAATAAATAAAACTTTTTAAAAATCTCAAATTACACCACAAAAAAAAAATTAACCTCCAACAACAACCAATTTACCGTACCAGAACACCCATTTTTCAACCTCCAACAACACCTCTTTTCCAGCTAAAAAAAATCAGATGGCCCGTCTACACACATGAATTTCTACGCCCTGCCATGCACCCGCTGACCCCTAAAATTTTGTGCCTAGACGTCCCGTCTAGACCTAGACGTCTAGACCTAGACGACCCCTCTAAAGATCAAGGGTGTCCAAATAAATATCAGAGGTGTCCGGATAGCTTCAGCCTTACAGAATTATATAATCCAACTTAAATAACAAATTAAATTATGTACTAAAAATGTATTGGAAATTGGAATACCCTTCTCTACAAACTCTATAAAGACAGACCATAGAACGGAAGTAGGGTCACCTCACACACAAGTATCCATAACCTTATGATTAATAAAAAAAAAGTCATTGGTTACACACATAATCAGTCCCCATCAAAAACCAAAGGTATATCACTACAACTTTTATCATGAAAATAGTCCAACGAATGCTAACTTTTTCTAAATAGCCATCTGATTCGGTCCTATGAACCGTTTCAATATGATAAAACGGCTTAAAAAATTCTTTCAAGTCAACCAACCCTTGATTGCCACGTGTCCGGTTGAGCCCTTTCAGTGTGGCTTAAGCCCTTTCAGTGTGACTTGAGATCTTTCAGTGTAGCGGCTTGGCTTGGCTTAAGATCTTTCAACATGGCTTGAGAACTTTCAACACGGTTTGAGATCTTTCAATATAGTTTAAATATACACGAATAATTAAAAATATAAATGAATAATTTAAAAAAAAATCTCAATAAAATGTGAGAACTTGAAAATCTCAATTAAAAAAATCTGAAAGTTTTAACTTAAAAATAAAAAATATTTAACTTGAAATAAAAAATTACTATGTTAGAAGCTTGTGTATTACAGAAGTTAAATAAATGCAATTTTTATACTAAATAATAAAAATATAACTTTAAAAACCTCGTTTATTACACGAGTCGAACAAGTGTAATTTTATATATTAAGTAATTAAAAAGTTATTTATTTAAGAATCTTGTGTATTGTACGAGTTGAATAAATGTAATTGTATATACCAAATAATTAAAAAAAGTTATACCTTTAAAAATTCTGTGTATTACACGGACTAAATAAATGTAATTTTGTATACTAAATAATAAAAATGTAATATCTTTAAAAAAACTCGTGTATTGTAAAAAAGTAATATCTTTAAAAAACTCGTGTATTGTACCCGTGTAATACATTTATTCAACTCGTACAATACACGAGGTTTTAAAGTTATATTTTTTTATTATTTAGTATAAAAATTACATTTATTTAACCAGTGTAATACACGGGGATTTAACCTAGTAATATTTTATTTTCAAGTTAAAACTTTCAGATTTTTTTAATTGAGATTTTCAAGTTCTCACCTTGAGATTTTTTTTAATTATTCATTTATGTTTTTTATTTTCCGTTTATATTTAAACTATGTTGAAAGATATCAAGCCGTGTTGAAAGTTCTCAAGCCGTGTTGAAAGATCTTAAGCCAAACAAGCCGCTACACTGAAAGAGCTCAAGCCGCTACACTGAAAGATCTCAAGCCACACTGAAAGGGCTTAAGCCACAATGAAAAGGCTTAAGCCACACTGAAACGGCTCAACCGGACACGTGGCAATCATGGGTTTGTTGAGTTGAAAGGATTTCTTTAAGCCGTTTCAGCATATTGAAACCGCTCGTAGAGTCGTAGAGCCATTTCAGATGGCTCTTTTGAAAAAATTGACCATTTCAAAGCTTTTTTCGTGAAAAAAATATATGTATTTACCAGTCCACAACTGATAGAAAAGGGCTGCAGGTTGTTCTTCAGTTACCTAAATCAGTCAAATTCTTTATATAGATAACTATTACCAACAGACAAAAAAAAAGATATCACTTATCAGAATAAGATAAGTATCACGTAAACCGTCCTTTTTATAGCATCCTCTCATTGCGCCATGATAGTTCAGCTATTCATCCTCCGCTTACAATGACCGAAGTTACTCTTCTTATTGCCATAACATCAAAATCCCCCAAAAACTACAGTTTTTACCATGCGGTAATACAAGGAAGAGTGTATCGTATTGAAACGGTAAAGGAGGCGGTGTTGGATGCTGTAACGGATGCGTCAAGAAGTAGTGAGTATTTTGGTAGGGTGCAGATGTTGGTGGCTAGTAGGAATGAGTCGGTTTACGTGTTGGAGGACTTTAAGCCTGAATTCTTGTCGTGCGTGTTTGGATAATACGTCGTTGTCGATCTCGAAATGTTTGTCGTGGTCTAAGGGTCGTGTGATGTATACCGGGTGTTTTATGAAGTATTCGGATACTCTGTTGATAGAGGTAACAATTATGCATGCTATTGAATTAAATTATATAATTGTTTTTTTTTCCTGTTTTTTTTTATTGCTAACTACAAATGAGTTGGGCTGAATAGTCACATTCATATAATGCTCAATTTTAATGAGTAGTTGATGAATTATATATGATTATAATTTTAAAACTTGTATATGCAGAAGAGGTTGATGTTCTCATGCACTTGCCACAAAAGAGAAGAGAGCATCATACGGGATAAAATAGACTTTTGGCTAAAGATGGCGAAATCGGCACATCAAGTAACTGTATATGATCATAACCCCAAAAGTTGATAGATAAACAATTTTGCGCCCGAAACCCGTTTTGACCCGGACCCGTTTCAACCCGAAACCGTTCTGACCCAAACCCATTCCACCCAAACCCGTTTCGACCCCAACCAAAACATCCTTTTTTGTAATTGACCCATTTTGACCCATGACTAGATCCGATCCAACCAGTTTGCCATGTCTATTTATTATATAGATTATGGTTTTGTTGGCTTATCGAAGATCATGTATAATGTTTTATCAACTAATTTGATTGTTGTTAACATGTTATATTATTTTAATATTACTTAGACTCGCGAGCTAAACAAATTAGATTTAATTGATCTTATTCTTACCATATGGATTCCTGTTCCAATGTGAAAGTTGAAGTTGTGAGTGTGTCAATGTGCATTTGTTTCTTTGTTGTTCCTTTGCCTTTGTAATACTTTTATGCTTTGTATAACCTCAGCCATTTGCCTACTAATATATATATATATATATAATTATTACAAAGGCAAATGAACAACAAAGAAACAAATGCACATCGACACACTCACAACTTCAACTATATATATATATAAGAGGGATATCTTGACAACAATAAATATTGCGAGAATTGTAAGTACGAATAAAAAAACCAATCAAAACCAATTTATGATACATTTACACACGAGAACGATGTTAGAAATTTAATTTACATGTTTAAATTTACTTGAATTCGTAAAAAAAGAAAATTTACATGTGTAAGTTTGCCATTTACACATGGTAAAAAATCTAACAAGAGTAATTTTAAGAGGAAAAAAAGAATTTTGATGTTGTAAATTCGTTTTCTGATGTAAAACTTTAATTACAATGAGGTTTGTATTAAAAAATTGGTTTTAATTAGTTTTTTTCATTCATACTCACGGTTTTCGCAATATTTAGCGTTCTCAAGATAAGTCTCCCCTATATATATATATATATATATATATATATATATAGGAGAAGGTTAATTTGAAAGAAATTTAATGTGAGAAGAAAAAGAAGAAATGGCATAATAGTAAAACATTAGATACTTTATATTCCTCTCATTAATTATATTATTTCTTATTAATAAAGCAAAAACATTTTATCCTACATATTTTAAAATTTATCCTACATACGTCTTACATTTACCCGAATTTACCCTACACACATGTAAATTTACCCTACACATTTTAAAATTTATCCTACACATACTAAAATTAATCCTACACTTATCGAAAATTGTCTTACACCATAAATTATTTTATCTTGAAAGAGTAAATGAGTTACAAGTTTAATTAATTAGCTAATTAATCACAATTATAGATTTACCTATATGCCATTTTCATAACATTAAATACACACATTAAATGAAGTAAATGGAGAATTTCTATTGGTTTAAAAGTTATTTTTTTATTCTTACAAAATTTTTCTTCTCATTTGAACTTTCCAATACATATATATATATATATAGGGTAGGGTTCTAGAGTGAACACTAAGTTGAGAGTGAAGTGTGTGAACTAATCTGAGCAATTGGATTATATCTTCTATAGATTTTTAAACAATGTCAAGATTATAATTATAATGTTGTAACTTCTTTTTAAATTAATTGACAGAAGGGTATTTACGTCTTTTGTAAATTGCATTTATTAAACAATATAATCAAAATTCCTAAAATCTTGCTAGTTTTCGTAAATACAAAGATACACAGTTGTAAGTGTATACACATGTGTACAATCTCGATAATATCTGTTTATACAAGATACACAGATGTTAGTTTATACACATGTGTACAGTCTCGCTAACTATAATTTTATAAAAGATACACCGCTGTTAGTTTATACACATGTGTATAGTCTCGCTAACTATCAGTTTATACAAGATACACAGTTGTTAGTTTATACAGATGTCTACAGACTTTTGATACATCTGTGTATTTTGTAGTCCACGACCTAGTTCCGTTAGGAGTTTCATATACGGTTTGAATCCGGGAGGGACAGTTGGTGTCCAGTACCTAGTTCCGTTAGGAGTTTCATATACGTTATTAACAACTGATTCTACACGAGTCTAAAATAATGGAGAAGTAATTAAAAATGTGTGTGTGAGAGAGAGAGAGAGAGAGAATTAATAGAGAGAAAATTAAGTGATTTTAATTAAGAGAGAGAGAGAGATAATGTCAATCTTACCCTTTTAATCTAAAAAATAATCAATGGTCAAGATTAGTTCATTCAGTTCATTTTCAAGAAGTTGTTCACAAATGATCCTAATCCTATACATACATACATACATACATACATATATATATATGTAAAATGAAAACTTATACGACTTGTGAAAACTTAGAGAACCCGGTCTCATGAAAGGTTTTTTCAAAAAAATTTACCAAAAAAACCTAAAAAATATCAACTTTTCCAAGAAAAAAAACTAGTTTTTTTTTTCATTTACGACAGCTGTAAATACTGTAAAAAGTGATATCATACTTATGTCATCAACTTTTTATAGTTGCTGTAAGAGTCTGAAAAACACCACTTCGAAGTTTTTTTTATTTTTTACGGCAGTTTTTCTAAACATTTTAAGCTATGGGTGTGAAAGAAAACGGGGGCAAAACTCGCACGGGAAGGCCGAGTTCTGTCCGCAGGGTTCAGTTGAGAAAAAAATCTTCGTAAGGAAAAAAAAAGAAGATTCGACCAATAAGAATGTTGTATTTTACTTCATTTAATATTTGAATTTAATTTTATGTTAAGGGCATATTGGTAAACTTACATAGATCATTATTTTGTATTCTTACTCTTTAATAACTAAGTAAATTAAATTTGTAACTCCTTTTCAAAAAATGTATATTTTTTTTCAAATTAAAAAAAAACAACTTAATTTAAAGTGTAGAATAAATTATAACGTGTTAGGATCTGAGTTTGAAACTGTTTATGAAAGTTCTAAAAATGATAAATGAAAGAAGATAAATCAGATATAAATGCAGCGTAATAATGAACTTTAATTCATAACAGCCAAGAGATTGTTTTTATTATCATGCTTTTAGTGATTGTAATCACATGCATATAAATCACAATCTCCCCCTCAGCCTAAGATCACTGATTTGTTCGTACAAAATGTAAGGAAGAAATGTTAGATTGATAATTGATTAAAGTAATAAAATAGAACCATACAAGAACTGTTCTATTTATACGACAATCCTAACCACTTAGCATCTTATGATGATGTCCACATGAAAGCGACACTTAACAAAATTAACAAAATAACATCTGCTAAGCTCGCCACTGTTATAACTAAACATTACAAAGACTGGTAGTAAAACACTGATGAGATATCATCTATTGGCCTTTAGCAGAGCTTTGCCTTAGCATCTTATGATGATGTCCACATGAAAGCGACACTTAACAAAATTAACAAAATAACATCTGCTAAGCTCGCCACTGTTATAACTAAACATTACAAAGACTGGTAGTAAAACACTGATGAGATATCATCTATTGGCCTTTAGCAGAGCTTTGCCTTGTCAGACCTTTAGCTTTAATCTTCAGCAGAGCTTTGCCTTGGCAGACCTTTAGCTTTAGACTTCAGCAGAGCTTTGTCTTCAACAGAGTTTTGCTATGTCAGACCTTTTACATTTAGTTTTCAGCAGAGCTTGACTTGGGCAGATGTTATATTATTATTAGAATCAGAGGTTGTAACATATTTTGGCTTTCTATCATCTGTTCTTTTGTAAGGTTCAATTCCGACATAATGTGTGTAAAATAAATTACGAGGTGTGTAGGATAAATTTCGATGTGTATCGGATAAATTTCTTTAATGTGTAGAATATATATAGGAAAATTTTGATAAGTGTAGGTTTTGTAGATTATATTTAGGATAATTATGATTAATTGACTAATAGTTAGAAATAAATTAGTATTTTACCAACATATCATTTCTTCTTTTAATAATTTTCTTCTCAGTTAATCCCCTATATATATATATATATATATATATATATATATATATATATATATATCACAAAGTGCCTTCATCCTACAAATGATATAGAGGCAAAGAATGCAGCACGTGTCACTGGGCCTAATGATATTATGCTTATACATGATTACTCAACTTATATTAATAATTACGCAACCTATTTTATAAATATGGATATACATAATCACGTATGTTATACGCACGACATATCGACTTCTTCTGTTTTTTAAATTGAAGTATAACAATGCTATACTCAAATAAAAGTGAATAAAATAATCAATTTTTATTTTGTAGTTTTAATAAAAAATATATAATACTGTATAAAAAATTTTGAACATCTAAAGAAAGTATGATAACTTGAAAAAGGTATAAAATGGTAGACCATACCAACTTTATCTCTCCAGCCTTTTGATGTCAGGTGCAAGGGTCGATCTACCTTGTTGGTAGGGTAGCCTCCGCTAACTTTTGACGTTTCGACGGTAGTGTAATTTTTTGAAAAATTTGACATTTTTTTTATTTCGCTATCCCTTTTCTATAAACGTTACCCATACGAAAATTTTCTGGATCCGCCACTGGTCAGGTGGTGGACTAATTTGGATGGTCTAAGACAGGGATGAGCCCGGTATTTGTTTGATACTGAACCGGTAGCAGTACCGAAAATATCGGTTCGAAAAATGGAAAAACGGGTATCGGTATCTACCGGTGTTTTACCCGGTAATATCGGTATCGTATTGGTACCGGTACCAAAAAATGGTAAAAGTGGGTATCGATACCGAATATACCCGATATGATTTGATACCGGTACCCGATATCAAATGCTCATCCGTAGTCTAATAGCATTCACATCAGAACCACCATAAATATCTCGACCTTTAAAATTTACAATAAATGTTTGAAAATCATTATTTTTCACTTCAAATAAGAATCATCATATCTATGCTCTATTTTTATAATTTAAAAAATTACTGTATTAACTTTTTATATATGAAAAGTACAAAAACCATGACAAAGGCAAATACTGGCACTATTAGGCTCTTGCTAATCCACCTCAGGTATGCTAAAAGTTTTTGGTAGTCAGTAAAGGTGTACAAAAAAACCAATTTGGGCCAAAATCGGTTCCAAAACCGAACTAGTTTTTTCTTAATGGACCAAATCGGTTCGGGTTATAAACCTATTTTAGAGCTGGAAAACCAAACCCGCTCATACCATTCTGGAGCACTAAAATCGGTTTTTATAGATTGGGCCCAAATCGATTTGGGTTGGAACCGGTTCTCAACACAAAAGTCCTGAACCTATGCCAAACCATTGGGTTGGGTCGGGCCCAAACTGGTTTGGCCCAAACATGTTGTTTTTGGGATCAAGCCAGGTTGAAAACCAGTTCGTCGAGCCAAGATCAGTTTTTTTGTTTACCTTCGGCCATAGCCTCTCGGTTACCACCCTCTGCCCTTGTAATTTGAAATTAAGGTTTCCCTTTTTGTTCTTTTATTTTGTTTAATATATTTCTGTTATATGTCAATATGATTTTCTTAACATAATCTAGATGATTCATTTTCATTCATCTGAACCATCACTCTGCAAAGAGCTACTCTAAACTAGAACTGAATACACATATTGTACTATTAATTCAATATATTGGGTATTTTTGTAACTATTTCTTTAGTAAGTTTGAGTTGAATTGTGTTATATTGCTTAGACATCGTGGGCCTGCCACCGGTCAGCAGCAATGGTGAGTCCCGCTTGTTTGGCTTGTCTTTAATATCCCTGTTTTTTTTTGAAACGTGATTCTTTAGGATTATAGTTATAGCTTATAAGTACAATGCGGGTAGCTCACTTAGTAGAGACACTTGCTTTTTAAGAAGGAGGTCTTAGGTTCAAACCTGGACAAGGAGAGTATTTAAAAATTACTGGCATGTGTTAAAAAATTGTTTTAATTACAAAAGCTGCAAAGGGAAAGATATTTATACAGAAAACACGATGCCTTGTTTCGATTGCAATTTGCATTTTAAGCTGTGCAACCAACATATGTTTTCTTTAGGTTTTTGTTAGCAGTGTTTTGTTGTTTGAGACATGTCAATATAAAATGATGATCATTGCAAGGCTTTAGATTGGACCAACTTCACACCATTTTGGGTTTTCAGCTTCGCTACTTAGCGAAGGCGATCATGGTGAAGTTTCTAGTATACAAAGGAACAAACTACCTCCTTTTTTGTAACATGAAAGAAAAAAAAATAGGGATGAGTTCCTTACCTATTTTCGATCCCGAAAATCACCAAAATTGGGTATCGGTACTGGTACTAAAAATGCTCGGTACTGACACCGAAAATGATTCGTATGTGACTCAGTGGCGGATCTAAGAACTTTTTCATGGGGGTGCAGAATATTTTTAAAGATTCTAGATCCCTAGTTATATAAAAAAATTCGGTTCATATCAGGTCGGGTCATGTAAAACAGAAAAACATTAAACTAAAATTTGTACGATCAAAGAAATCACGTCAAACATCGTTACAAACATATTTAAAATGTCGCCGTACGAGTTAAAATCGAATCGCTCCATAAGTTCATCACTAAAATTATCACACGTAATCAACAAGCATATGGTTCCTATTACATATAAATTGATCTATAAGTCCATAAAACAACAGTAAAGTACTAAACATATGAATCGCTACATAAGTTCATCGCTCTATAATTTTCAAAATTGTTGATTACTTGTGTCTTGTATGTCACACCCCGACCCGCAGCGGAAAAGGTGATCGGGGTATGATTGGGTTTTCATCAAAGCTCATGACATTTATTATAACGTTTCATATTTATTATTACAATTTAAAGGGAATCATACAATCATAATTACAACATGTTCTACACATCTTTCTAGACTTCATTATTTTCTTCTAAGGCATTTCCTATGTTTTCCTTGCTTCATCCTGTTCACCTGTATCATGTGTAAAAATGGTTTTTGGGTCAACAAAAAGTTGGCGAGTGAATCCTATGAAAAACATTTAAACAAGTTTATTGAATTGATTATTAAATAAAGTGCATAACCACATATGAGTAAAGTAAATATATTCACAAAACACTTAATATTAGATATTGCACACACATACAACAATTGATCGTTTTGAGGCACGCGTTGTTCAACTCGTCTCCCACGAGGAACTGATGGGCCTAATGAATGAATTTTGAGGCGCGCGTTGTTCTACGAACTGATGGGCCTAATGAATGAGTTTTAAGGCACGCGTTGTTCAACTCGTCTCTCACGAGGAACTGATGGGCCTAACAAATAATTTGCATACAACTTGACAATATGTAATACATAACTACAAACAATATTTACATTCTAAGTTTAAATCATAATATGGTATGGCACGAGTTTAAATAAACGAATTAGTTTAAGTGACACATGATACACCCCAAAACGTGTAATTAAAAAGGGGAGTTGTAAGATTCACTCACAGTGGGTGCGTTCGGTTGATGATGTTGAATGCGCACGAGTTTAGAGGATTGATCGACGAGGAAAAACTAACCTAATTAAAAAAGTAAGGTAAATAAATGGATTTTATTAACAATTTTAATAGGATTATTGGATATATTTTTGTGAGTTTTAGACTATTTTCTAACTTTAGAAGTGTTATTTTTAAGTATTTTTAATTGATTTTTAATTTAAATAAATAAATAAAAATAATAAAAAAATGTTGACTTTTGACCGTTGACCATAAGCGTTGACTGTTTGACCGGTTTTATTGTGTGTATGTATGCGCCGGGCAGGACTCGAACCCGAGACCTCCCGTACGCGTGCACGCAGCTCTACCAACTGAGCTACGTGTCTAACCCGAAATATTTCTGTTTTTTAAAATATTTATATACTAATTAAGTTAATCCGAAAATCACTTATTTTAAAAACGATTTAATTGCATCACTCGGTGCTCGCCACAGGTCTCGAACCCGGGACCTGTGGTTTAGTTTGGCACACAGTCCACCGCTGGACTGTGTGTCTAACTTGGTAAATATTCTGGTTTTTATTATACTTAACATCTTACTGAGTTAACCCAGTTCGGTTTCTAAAAAAAAACATTTTTATTACAGAGGTTAAGGTTGTGATAGGAATCGAACTCGCGTCGTGTATGTAATTGTTTGCACACAGTCCACCGCTGGACTGTGTGTCTAACCCGTTCAATATACTAATTTTAATTAATCTTATAATATATCTGAACTTCGTCTTCTTCGCTTAAGATTACAGATAATGATAATTCAACTGATTTATGTCTAATTCGATTAACAAGCTTTATAAGTAATTGAAAGGTAATGAACGGAGAGAGTTTGGGGGAAGGATGTACCGATCAGCGTCTTTCACAGAACTCCGGCAAAGATTCGTCGGCTCTGTTTGTGAACTTCGGCTGTTAGAATCAATTAACAGTTCTGTTCGATTAGTTATGAAATTGAGGTACTTAAACAAGGATTAACAGAAGTTTGGATGATTATACCGATTCCCAGCTTAAGATCAGAAATTTCAGAGGTTTTCCGGCGAGAGTTGAATATTCCGGCTACGTCGTCTGGGATTGATTCTGATGGTTGGATTGAAGTTAGTAACAGTCTAACAACGGATTGAAACGGAAAGAGTCGAGGTATTTACCGTTTTGAGGTGAGTCTCGGTTTTCCGGTGATGGCAGGTTATTTCCGGCGAGTGAAATTTCTTCGAGAAAAGGTGCGATTTTGAGCGAAAAGGCTACCAGAGACTTGTGGGTGTATTTATAGGGAAGAACATCGATGAATTGGGTCCGATTACCGTCTTGATTCGTCGGTCAATAATTTTTCCGGCGGTTATGACTGATGTCGCGGACTGGACGTCGGTTATAACCGATGTAATAGTTATTATACGCGTTAAGACCCAAGAAACCGACAGTGAAAGGCGAAATCGTCGGGATTTCCGACGACTGCAAATTGGGCGCGTCAGTTGACTGATTTAAAATCGAGATTTTGATATTTGAATTAATTGTTTTGATATATTACTAAAGAACACAAGTGGCGGAGCGGTTGGAAGGATGTGAGTTAAAACTTTGCATGATTCTCGGCTGACCCGGGTTCGAAACCCGGCTTCAGCATTTTATTTTTAAATCACTATTTTTAATACTTTTTCAAATATAACTTTTATATTCTAATATACTTATTAATTATGTATCGTTTAAAATTAATTTGAGCATTAAATACGCAACGAAATTTTTAACTGGTTGTTCGGTTAATAAACGAAGCGGGTTTGGTAAATCCGGTTTTTGACGGATGTTACAGTATCCCCTACTTGTTAGAAATTTCGTCCCGAAATTTAAATAGTGACTTATTTGTCTAAAAAGGATGGTGTTTAATTTGACAATTACATACTTAGAAAGGAGTAAGAGTTTAAATTTTTGTTTGAGGCGGTAACGTTCCTTTTAAGGGTTGAGTACCCTGCTACAGGAATCGCTTTTTGATGCCTAGGATAATGAATATTTATAAAAAGAGTTGATTGACTAAATATGATTTCATGCGCAAGAGTTTTGATATGTTTGGAAAGATAAGGTTATATCCTAAAACAAAACTTCTAATACTAAAACCTACATGGAACTTCTCGTAACCGCCTGACAATGCCTCTGATCCTTTGGCAAGAATACTTATATATAGGAAGTATCAGCGGCGTATCCACCATATTCTTGTCGAATTTTCATTGGTTTTATCAGTAAGTTATGATTGGTTCTATGATATGACTCTAGAACATAAATAAACACAACAACCAATATCTGAGTCCTAATTCTGATAGCATACATGTTTGAATGGTGACAGTTCCTATCCCGTTTGTTATGATGGAGAGGTTAGTTTATGTAAAAATAGAACACAATCCAATTTCTTTAAATAATGAGATGATATGAATGCTAAATCAGTGAGATAACACAAACTTCAACCAGGACAATACTAAATCCTACATGGAACTTCTCATAACCGCCTGATAATGCCTCTGATCCTTTGACAAGAATACTTATATATAGGAAGTACCAGCGGCGTATCCTCCATATTCTCGTCAAATTTTCATTGGTTTTATCAGTAAGTTATGATTAGTCCTATGTGACTCTAAAACATAAACAAACACAACAACCAAAGCTTAAGTCTTAATTCTGATAGTATACATGTTTGAATGATGACAGTACCTCTCTCGTTTATTATGATGGAGAGGTTAGTCTATGTAGAAAATGGAACACAATCCAATTTCTTTAAATAATGAGATGATATGAATGCTAAATCAGTGAGTATAACACAAACTTCAACCAAGACAATACTAAATCCTACATGGAACTTCTCATAACCGCCTGATAATGCCTCTGATCCTTTGACAAGAATACTTATATATAGGAAGTACCAGCGGCGTATCCACCATATTCTCGTCAAATTTTCATTGGTTTTATCAGTAAGTTATGATTAGTCCTATGTGACTCTAAAACATAAACAAACACAACAACCAAAGCTTGAGTCTTAATTCTGATAGTATACATGTTTGAATGATGACAGTACCTCTCTCGTTTATTATGATGGAGAGGTTAGTCTATGTAGAAAATGGAACACAATCCAATTTCTTTAAATGATGAGATGATATGAATGTTAAATCAGTGAGTGTAAAACAATTTCAACCAAGACATTACTAAATCCTACATGGAACTTCTCATAACCGCCTGATAATGCCTCTGATCCTTTGACAATAATACTTATATATAGGAAGTACCAGCGGCGTATCCACCATATTCTCGTCAAATTTTCATTGGTTTTATCAGTAAGTTATGATTAGTCCTATGTGACTCTAAAACATAAACAAACACAACAACCAAAGCTTGAGTCTTAATTCTGATAGTATACATGTTTGAATGATGACAGTACCTCTCTCGTTTATTATGATGGAGAGGTTAGTCCATGTAGAAGTGAGACACAGCTCAACTTCTTTAAATGATGACACTGTGATATGTCGTGAGGTATGATGATATGAATGTTAAATCAATGAGTATATAAAAAAAACAAAACTGAAATAGTAATTCGCATTAAGATCCTTGGATAAGTTTCCAATTTATAACTGGGATACGGGAAAATTGAGATAACATAAAGAAAAACGTAAAAACTAAGCGGTTGGAGTTAAATCTTGATTTTTGGTGAAGGGGACTAGTTGGGTGGTTTCGTTTGGGCCGTCATTCTCTTCAACAGGATTGGCGTTGATGTTGAAAACTCTTCCTCTTGCTGGTGGCTAGTGATTAGGTTTCTTTGATTTGCTTGGTTAACTGGGTTTGCTTGAGCTTGGGCGTTTATGATGTTAACCAATCGAGGGCACGTGTGTCTAAAGTGGGTAGGGTCGCCACAATTGAAACAAGCTCGAACATATGGGAACATGGGGTATTGGGGTTGTTGATATGTTTGAATCATGTTTTGAGTAGAGGGTGAGGTTTGGTTTTGAGGGGTGCGGCAAACCTTGCTCAAATGACCATAGCGTCCACAATTCGCACATAGTCGACAAGGTAAGGTAGATGGATGGTGATAAAAACAGGTGTTACATTGAGGGTGAGGTCCAAGGTAAGGTTTCTTATTTGGGTAAGTTGAGTTGGGTGCTACTTGAGTGATTGGGATAGCTTGGAGGGGTACGACTTGTGAGGCTGGTTGGTCGCGTTGGGTGACAGCGAAAAGTTGCCCATCTCGTTTTCTCTTAGAAATGGGTTGAGAAGGGGATTCGGTTTGGGTGGAGTTGGAGGTTTCAGTCGATGCTTTATCCTTCTTCTTCTCCTCCTTGAAGTCTTTGTTCCGGATTCGGTTCTCGGTGAGCTCTGTAGCTAACTCCATTGCTGCTTCCAAGGTTACAGGTGTGGTACTTATTACAGAGTCTTGAATCTTTGAAGGAAGACCTCGAATGTAGTGCTCGATCAAACGGTAGAGGGGAGTGAACAAGTTAGGAACCATTTGATTTAACTCAAGGAATCTTTTGTTGTACGTGGTGTGGTCGCCTTCCTTTTGTTTCAACGAATAGAACTCATCCTCTAATTTCTTGATTTCGCTCCTTGGGCAAAAGCGTCTTGTCATGATTTCCTTCAACTCTTCCCAAGTCAAAGTCATAGCATCTTCAACACCTCGTTTAGCCTTCTCTGTATTCCACCAAGTAAGTGCTATCCCAAGTAAACGACCAGTAGCATATCGCACTTTGCGATCATCGGGGCAATCGCAATTTAGAAAAGTGTTCTCCATTTCTTCAAACCAATGGAGGAGAGCGGTGACACCTTCAGTCCCTTCGTATTTTGGAGGGTCGCAGGATTTGAAATGCTTGTAGGTGCATTTAGTGGTATTTGGGGGAGGGTTGATAACATTTTGATCTTCTTGGGTGACGGAATTAGCGGTAAGGGCTTGTTGGACTTGAACTACAATGTTGGGTATTACAGCAGCCATTTGTTGAGCGATTTGGGCAGCCATGCGCTCGCGGGCTTTTCCTGATCTCATCTTCCTACGAGCGAGGCTAGAAGACATCTACAAGGAATACATATCAAGAGTATGAGTTGGATGCTTTAGGGATCATGTGTCGTATTTAGGAATGTACATTTATAAAATAAATATAAAATAATAAATCTACTACATCCATAGGATGTCTTGGGCTTTGCTCGTAATTGGGCCTTGCATGCCGCCATACTTCACCTTCGTAATCATGTGGGCCCCCATGATTACCGGGTTTTTCATATGATTCGCATGTGTTAGCCTGGTTACGTACACTAAAACCCGGAGAAAATCGAGAAATATGTATGTAACGTATGATATTCGGAATGTATCCAGGTGTGGGCACGGTGACACCTCAAAGTGGGGTTAGTTCGAACGACGTTTGGTGTGGCATGCTTTGGCCTAATAGGTCATTCGTACTCTCATCGTTAGTCCCCAGGTAGGCAAACTGATCCGTTATATTGGATTTATACGAATGCCAACCTAGACAGTACATTCCGACTACCGGTATTTGTACCCTTACAGTTACTACATGCCCGTCGCAGAACTCACTTTGATGAGATTTGAAAAATGAAAAATGCGACAAAATTTTGAATAACGGAAGTATAAAGATGATTTGAATATGTGAGCATTGAAATATGTATGATGAATGTGTATGTAATCATGTATGTTTGTCTGTAAGTATCATTCGCTATGTATCACAAAATGTAGTATCGGAAGTATTTGCATGCATTTGTGTATGTAATAAATATGAAAGAAATAAACATCATGAGTTTGCATATAACCACATAAACAATTAAAATCTAATCAACTATAGTATAGGCTCTAAAGGTCTAATACCCTATCCTATATCCCTATAGTCAAAAGCTCTGATACCAATCTGTCACACCCCGACCCTCAACGGAAAAGGTGATCAGGGCATGATTGGGTTTTCATCAAAGCTCATGACATTTATTATAACGTTTCATATTTATTATTACAATTTAAAGGGAATCATACAATCATAATTACAACATGTTCTACACATCTTTCTAGACTTCATTATTTTCTTCTAAGGCATTTCCTATGTTTTCCTTGCTTCATCCTGTTTACCTGTATCATGTGTAAAAATGGTTTTTGGGTCAACAAAAAGTTGTCGAGTGAATCCTATGAAAAACATTTAAACAAGTTTATTGAATTGATTATTAAATAAAGTGCATAACCACATATGAGTAAATGTAAATGTAAATATATTCACAAAAAACTTAATATTAGATATTGCACACACATACAACAATTGATCGTTTTGAGGCACGCGTTGTTCAACTCGTCTCCCACGAGGAACTGATGGGCCTAATGAATGAATTTTGAGGCGCGCGTTGTTCTACGAACTGATGGGCCTAATGAATGAGTTTTAAGGCACGTGTTGTTCAACTCGTCTCCCCCAAGGAACTGATGGGCCTAACAAATAATTTGCATACAACTTGACAATATGTAATACATAACTACAAACAATATTTACATTCTAAGTTTAAATCATAATATGGTATGGCACGAGTTTAAATAAACGAATTAGTTTAAGTGACACATGATACACCCCAAAACGTGTAATTAAAAAGGGGAGTTGTAAGATTCACTCACAGTGGGTGCGTTCGGTTGATGATGTTGAATGCGCACGAGTTTAGAGGATTGATCGACGAGGAAAAACTAACCTAATTAAAAAAGTAAGGTAAATAAATGGATTTTATTAACAATTTTAATAAGATTATTGGATATATTTTTGTGAGTTTTAGACTATTTTCTTGTAACATTTGTAAAAATCGGGTCTCCAAAACCCGCTCCGTTTTGTCATCTTGTACCAAGTTATGAAATTACATTAATTATTTATGATTATTTTGAGTTTAAACGTTACATAATTAATAAATAAACTAAACTATAAAAAGTATATTTGATAAAAAGTTAAAATAAAATAAATAAAAAACAATTGAAGCTGCCGGGACTCGAACCCGGGTCAGCTGTCGCCAAAGACTTATCATCCTGTCCCCAAACCACTCCGCCACCAAGTGTTTTCTGCTAACCTTAGGAAAACAATTGGATCTTATACGCAAACACAAATCAACCGTTAATGCCATCTGAATAACGGAAATCGGTAAACCGATCGCCAAATCACTTCGATTTCATCTAGCCAACTAATAACCGATGTATTTCGGTTTCTAATTAAGTCGTTAATGAATGAAATTAAAGTTTAATCATTTTCGGTTTTTGAAACCGAAAAGTTATCAAACTCCGATTAATTCAGGTTCCAATCATTTATGCGATTCAGAACTGTCACAACAACACTCCATTTCCTGTTCGTCGCGTTTTCAAATCATTTGAGCACCAAAAACTGTTCGCCGGAATTCTCTGCAGAAATCGCTGGAAAACCGTGTTCAACACAAACCGGTAAGATATTCCTTCTTTGCGATTTCAAACTATTGTTAGGACTTTACTAACATTAATCCATCACTCAAAATCAGCCACAGACGACTTTGCTGGATTTTCTGTGTTCGCCGGAGAAATTCTGGAATTACCGGAAACTCGCTAGTTAACGGTAAGCACATTCAAACGTACTAATAATCAATGCACCCTGGTTCAATTTCAAATCTAATTCCTTAATTCTGTTGATAGACCCTCTCAGCCGAAGGTTCAAAAACAGAGCTGTCTGATTCTCGCCGGACTCCTTAAGGAAGACAACCTGTCCGGTATCTTCTTTCCCCAAACTGTTCGGTTTTGTACATTCAAGCTAGTCGTCATGTTTATTAATTAGTTAAATCATGAACCAGATGTTTGAGTAAAGTCGGTAATTGTAATGAAGAAGACGAACTTAAAAACGGGATAAGAGTAATTAAAATTCGGATAATAAACGGGTTAGACACACAGTCCAGCGGTGGACTGTGTGCAAAGTTCATATACATGTCCCGAGTTCGATCCTTACTACGCACACGCTTTACGTAATAACATTCCTTTTTATTCATGAACTTACCGGGTTAGAGCGAGTAGTTGTTAAGTATAATATAAATCAAGAATATAACCGGGTTAGACACACAGTCCAGCGGTGGACTGTGTGCAAGATAAACTTCATGACGCGCGTTCGAACCCTGTCCCAAGCACCGGTCAATTGAATTAAAACGTTTTTGTAAATAAAGGTATTCTCGGTTAATTCGAATAAGTATATAAATATAATTAAAACTGAGTTTCTAATGGGTTAGTCACGTAGCTCAGTTGGTAGAGCTACGTGCACGTGAACTGAAGGTCACCGGTTCGAATCCCGCTTGGCGCAACCTTTACCGCTGACCGAACCGGTCAACGGTCAACGGTCAATGGTCAAACAGTAAAAAAAATAATATTTTTTTTTATATATTTAATTGTTTATTTTAATTTAAAAATCAATTAAAAATACTTAAAAATAACATTTTTAAAGATAGAAAATAGCCATAAACTCACAAAAATATATCTAAAAATCCCATTAAAAATCCTTAATAAAATCCATCCATTTAATATACTTTTCCATTATTATTTAGGTTAGTACTCCTCGTTGATCCGCTCATCTAAATCGTGCGCATCTCACCATCTTCAATTCAGCGCACCCAATGTGAGTGAACCCTTCAAATTCCCCGTTTTAATCACGTTTTGGGGTGTATCATGTGTCTTGTTTATTTACATATTATAACGAAATTATTGTGCATACATCATATGATGACATGTGTATTAGTTTATTGCTGTTAAGTAGTTATTGTTGGATGCAAATTATTATTTCAGTACATGCAATTGCCGAGGCCGCAGCTCCCCATCCATCGAGGTTGAGCTTGATCCCCATTTTATTATGCGGTTGATCTTGGCGTGCCCGCACGATCGGCTCCGTTTGATTGAGCCTTGATCGGTCATTTCATTTTACATTTCAATACATGCAATACGCTCGGCTCCGTTTGATTGAGCCTTGAGTGCACAGTTCAACTTACATTTCCAGTTCATGCAATACGTTCGGCTCCGTTTGATTGAGCCTTGAGCGCACAGTTCAATTTACATTTCCAGTACATGCAATACGATCGGCTCCGTTTGATTGAGCCTTGATCGCACAGTTCATTTATGTTAGTTATCATATGATATTGGTATGTTCATGTATGCTATCAAATGTTAATGTATGTTATAATTGTAACTGATATTTGCCAATGTTTGATTACATACATGTGCTCTTTTATGATTATGCACAATATTTTATTGATGAACTAACCATAAAATCATTATCAAATGTTTATCTATAAGGTTCACTCGCCAACTTATGTTGACCCAAAACCTCCCATTTTACACATGATACAGGTGAACCAGCAGCAGCTAGGAACACATAGGACCTGGATTAGAAGAAATAAAACGATTTAGTATTTGTATTATTATGTTTGGTTATTTTCCCTTGTATTGAATGAACATGTTTGGATGTTTGAGAAATGTAACTTTGACTTCATTTAATTATGAAACATAATAGTAAATGTCATGTGCTTTGGTGATAACCCAATTATGCTCCGACTCTTATTTCCGCTGCGGGTCGGGGTGTGACAGATTGGTATCAGAGCCATGACTATAGGGATATAGGATAGGTTATTAGACCCTTAGAGCCTATACTATAGTCGATTAGAAACTTATAAGAATTTTGTGTGTTATATGCCAAATTTCATGATGTTTATATGTTTATGTTAAATGTTACATTTGATATGGTTCAAGCATGTTCATAAGTATGTATTATCAAATAATGCCTATCATGAAATCGTATGATCCTAACATATCACATCCATGCAAGCACACACCACAGCATGATTGATTTTACAATGATTTTCGTGTTTTCAAATCTCATCAAGGTGAGTTCTCATGACGGGCATGTAGTAACTGGAAGGGTACTGGTACCGGTAGTCAGAACGTCCTGTCTAGGCTGACATTCGTATAAATCCAAAATAAAGGACCAGTTTGCCTACCTGGGGACTAACGATGAGAGTACGAAATACCTATTAGGCCAAAGCATGCTATACCAAACGTCGTGAGAGCTAATCCCACTTTGAGTTGTCATTGTGTCTACACCTGGACACGTTCCGACCAAACATCTCATGAACATATTTTGTGGTTTGCATTCGGGGATGCGAATGTTAAATTGCCAATACTAATGTGAATCCTACCAAGCCAATAGCCATGGGGGCCCACATGACTATGTAGGTGAAGGTATGGGGGACATTTGAGGCCCAACATGAGCGAACCCAAGACATCCTTTGGATGTAGTTGCATTTTGATATTTATGTTATTTTCATTTTCTTAAAGACACATGACACCTAAAAAGACATCATAAACTCACAATCTTCTCATTTTATGATCCTGTAGATGTCGTCTAGACAGCATCGAAGGGGTAGGAAATCAGAAAAGTCTCGGGAACGTTTGGCCACTCATATCGCGAATCAAATGGCCACGATATTGCCTGACATCGTAGTACAAGTACAACAAGCCCTTGCTGCAAATCCTACTAACCCTCCTCAACAACAGGACCAGATCATCAACAACCCTCCTACCATCAAATACTCCTACAAACATTTTAAGTCCTGCGATCCTCCAAAATTCGAAGGGACTGAGGGAGTCACTGCTCTCCTACATTGGTTCGAGGAGATGGAAAACGTGTTCTTAAACTGCGATGTCCTGAGGATCGCAAAGTTCGTTATGCCACCGGGAGACTACTTGGGGTAGCTCTCACTTGGTGGAATACTGAGAAAGGAAAGAGGGGAACGGAAGATGCGATGGCCTTAACTTGGGAGGAGTTAAGGGAAACATGACTAGGCGATTCTGCCTAGAAGTGAAATTAAGAAATTGGAGGATGAATTTCATGCCTTGAAGCAAAAAGATGGTGATCACTCTACCTACAACAAAAGGTTCTTGGAGTTGAACCAAATGATTCCAAACTTATTCACTCCAACCTACCGTCTGATCGAACATTACATTCGAGGACTTCCCTCGAAAATCCAAGATTCGGTCCTCAGCGTTTCACCGGTAACACTCGAAGCTGCCATGGAGTTGGCAACAGAACTGACCGAAAACCGAATTCGCAATGGGAAGTTCAAGGAGGAAAAGAAGAAAACCCCTGCTGAGGGACAAACCTCAAACCACCACACTCCTTCCTCTAAATTTGCTAACAAGAGGAAGCGTAACACCAGGAACTTTGCAGTCACCCAAACCAACACCCCTATTCCTGCTGCACCCATCACTCAAGCCACTCCTCCACCCGCGCCATACAGAAAACCATACACAGGGCCACTACCAAAATGTAACCGTTGTCAGTATCACCACTCCCCTGACTATCCTTGCCAATACTGTACCGGCTGCGGTCGCGCCGGACACACTGTTCAAAACTGCCGCACGCTTCAACGAACAAACCGCCACCAACCTATAATCCAAACCCATCAACAGTTAATGGGTCAAGCCCAGCAACAACAACCATTTCCACCCACTCAACATTTAGCCCAAACATACTATCAACCCAATTACCCTATGGGCCAACCTATACGGGCTTGTTTCAATTGCGGCGATCCAAGTCATTTCAGAAACACATGTCCAAGGCTGGTCAATATTATTCATGCTCAGGCCCAAGCCAACCCTGTGAATCAAGCAAACCAAGCTCCTCCACCTGCTAGAGGAAGGGCTTTCAATATTAATGCAAACCAGGCCAGAGCTGACGGCAATGTGGTCAACGGTACGTTTCTTATAAATGGTAGATATGCCTCTATGTTATTTGATACTGGTGCGGATAGAAGTTTCGTGTCATTAGAATTTGAACCTATCTTAAGCAAAAATCGGGATAAGCTCGCAGAATCCATAACGGTGGAAGTTGCGGACGGAAAACCAGTTTCGTTAGACTCTATTTTACGCAACTGTACGCTCACCCTAAACGACCATGATTTCTCAGTCGATCTTATTCCTATGAAGCTGGGAAGTTTCGACATCATAATCGGAATGGATTGGCTCAGTCAACATCATGCGGAAGTTGTATGTCGTGAGAAATTTATTCGTATTCCTCTTTCAAACGGTCAGACTCTTCGAATCATTGGAGAAACCTCGGCGAAAGGGCTCAACTTAATGTCTTGTCTTCAAGCTCAAAAATACCTTCGCAAGAATTATGTCGCGTTTTTAGCCCATATCATCAAGAAGGGGACCTCAGAAAAGAAACTTGAAGATATTCCTGTTGTAAAAGATTTTCCACAAGTCTTTCCTGACGACATTTCAGGACTTCCTCCAATCAGAGATGTCGAATTCCGTATCGATCTTATACCTGGTGCTACACCAGTGGCAAAATCTCCATATAGGTTAGCCCCTCTGAAATGCAAGAGCTAGCCAGTCAATTGCAAGAGTTGACTGACAAGGGATTCATACGCCCCAGCTCATCGCCTTGGGGTGCACCTGTCCTTTTTGTAAAGAAGAAAGATGGATCTTTTCGTATGTGCATTGACTACAGAGAGCTTAACAAGTTAACCATCAAAAATCGATATCCTTTACCTCGCATAGATGATCTTCTTGACCAACTACAAGGTGCCAGTTGCTTTTCGAAAATCGACCTTCGATCTGGCTATCATCAGCTTAGAGTGCATGAAGAAGACGTCCCTAAAACTGCTTTTCGAACTCGATATGTCACTATGAATTCATGGTTATGCCGTTTGGATTAACCAACGCACCAGCTGTTTTCATGGACCTAATGAATAGAGTCTGCAAACCTTACCTTGATCGATTTGTTATTGTATTCATCGACGATATTCTTATCTATTCAAAATCTAAAGCTGATCATGAGCGTCATCTACGACTTGTTCTTGCACTTCTAGAAAAGGAAAAGCTTTATGCCAAGTTCTCTAAATGTGAATTCTGGTTAAAAGAGGTGCAATTTCTCGGGCATGTAGTCAATGACAAAGGAATACATGTGGACCTATCAAAGATCAAAGCAGTTCAAGAATGGCAAGCTCCACGTACACCAACTGAAGTAAGGTCTTTTCTTGGACTTGCTGGCTATTATCGCCGGTTCATTTCAAACTTCTCTCGCATTGCGGTGCCACTCACGGCTTTAACCCATAAAGGGAAACCATTCGTATGGGGACCCAAGCAAGAAGAAGCTTTTCAAACTCTTAAACAAAAACTTTGTGATGCACCAATCCTCACTCTTCCTGAAGGTTGTGATGATTTTGTAGTCTATTGCGACGCGTCAGGGCAAGGATTAGGTTGCGTTCTCATGCAAAGGGGAAAAGTCATAGCTTATGCCTCACGGCAACTCAAGACACACGAAAAGAACTACACCACTCATGACCTTGAACTTGGAGCCGTTGTATTCGCTCTTAAGATATGGAGACATTATCTTTATGGACGAAGTGTGAAATATACACTGACCACAAGAGTCTTCAACATATCTTCAATCAGAAAGAGTTAAATATGAGGCAACGAAGATGGGTCGAGCTCCTAAATGATTACGACTGTGAAATCAGATACCACCCTGGTAAAGCAAATGTGGTGGCTGATGCACTTAGTCGAAAGGGTTATGCGAACTCCATTCATCTTCTATGTTCGCAAATTATAACCAATATTAAGGATCAAATTCGAGAAGCTCAACACGTTTCAATAACAGAGGAAGATGTACAAAAAGAGATGTCCTGTGGAGCCGAGCTAAAACTTGAAACTAAATCTGATGGTATTTTGTATTACCTAGATCGTATATGGATTCCTAACCACATCAATCTTCGTGAAACACTCATGCATGAAGCTCATAAGACGCGATATTCTATACACCCAGGAGCCGATAAGATGTATCAAGACCTACGGTACACCTATTGGTGGCCTGGAATGAAGAAAGATATTGCCGTTTTTGTTTCCAAGTGTCTCACATGTTCTAAGGTGAAGGCTGAACACCAAAGACCCTCAGGACTTCTAGTTCAACCGAAATACCTGTATGGAAGTGGGAAAATATAACCATGGATTTCATTACCGGGTTACCTCGCACTTCTAGTGGGTATGACACTATATGGGTGATTATAGACCGACTTACAAAATCAGCTCACTTTATTCCTATTCGAGAAGATTTCAAGAACGAAAAGCTTGCTCGTATTTATATCAACGAAATCGTCAGCCGACATGGAGTACCATTAAGTATTATTTCTGATCGTGATGGTCGTTTCATCTCACGAACATGGCAAGCAGTACAATCCGCTATGGGCACTCGACTAGATCTCAGTACCGCCTATCATCCTCAAACTGATGGACAGTCTGAGCGCACCATTCAAACCCTTGAGGACATGCTTAGAGCATGTGTCATAGACTTCAAGGGAAATTGGGACGCCCACCTACCGTTAGTCGAATTTTCGTACAACAACAGCTATCATTCTAGCATCGGCATGGCACCTTTTGAAGCTTTATATGGTCGAAAGTGTCGATCTCCTGTTTGTTGGCACGAAATTGGGGAAGCACAAATTACTGGTCCAGAATTGATCCAAGAAACCACAGATAAGATTCATCAAATCCGAAACAATCTTCTAGCGGCTCAAAGTCGTCAAAAGAGTTACGCAGATAAACGACGGAAGCCCTTGGAGTTTAGCGTTGGTGATCATGTGCTTTTAAAAGTATCACCGTGGAAGGGAGTAGTTCGTTTTGGTCAAAAGGGAAAGCTAGCACCAAAGTTACGTAGGACCTTTCAAGATACTCGAAAGAGTAGGTCCTGTAGCATACAAGCTTGACCTACCGGAAGAACTCGACAGGATTCATCCCACATTCCACGTGTCGAACTTGAAGAAGTGCCTCGCTGATGAGAATCTTCATATTCCACTGGAGGATATTCAGATTGATGAATCCATGCATTTTATTGAAAGACCAGTGGAGATTATGGACTATGGAGAAAAGCGTCTACGACGAAGTCGCATTCCTATTGTTAGGGTACGCTGGGAGTCAAAACGGGGACTGAGTTTACTTGGGAACGTGAAGACTCAATGCGTGAAAAATACCCTCATCTTTTCCCTACTACTTCAACTGTTTAAATTTTCGGGACGATAATTCCTAAAAGTAGGGGATACTGTAACATTTGTAAAAATCGGGTCTCCAAAACCCGCTCCGTTTTGTAATCTTGTACCAAGTTATGAAATTACATTAATTATTTATGATTATTTTGAGTTTAAACGTTACATAAATTAATAAATAAACTAAACTATAAAAAGTATATTTGATAAAAAGTTAAAATAAAATAAATAAAAAACAATTGAAGCTGCCGGGACTCGAACCCGGGTCAGCTGTCGCCAAAGACTTATCATCCTGTCCCCAAACCACTCTGCCACCAAGTGTTTTCTGCTAACCTTAGGAAAACAATTGGATCTTATACGCAAACACAAATCAACGTTAATGCCATCTGAATAACGGAAATCGGTAAACCGATCGCCAAATCACTTCGATTTCATCTAGCCAACTAATAACCGATGTATTTCGGTTTCTAATTAAGTCGTTAATGAATGAAATTAAAGTTTCATCATTTTCGGTTTTTGAAACCGAAAAGTTATCAAACTCCGATTAATTCAGGTTCCAATCATTTATGCGATTCAGAACTGTCACAACAACACTCCATTTCCTGTTCGTCGCGTTTTCAAATCATTTGAGCACCAAAAACTGTTCGCCGGAATTCTCTGCAGAAATCGCCGGAAAACCGTGTTCAACACAAACCGGTAAGATATTCCTTCTTTGCGATTTCAAACTATTGTTAGGACTTTACTAACATTAATCCATCACTCAAAATCAGCCACAAACGACTTTGCTGGATTTTCTGTGTTCGCCGGAGAAATTCTGGAATTGCCGGAAACTCGCTAGTTAACGGTAAGCACATTCAAACGTACTAATAATCAATGCACCCTGGTTCAATTTCAAATCTAATTCCTTAATTCTGTTGATAGACCCTCTCAGCCAAAGGTTCAAAAACAGAGCTGTCTGATTCTCGCCGGACTCCTTAAGGAAGACAACCTGTCCGGTATCTTCTTTCCCCAAACTGTTCGGTTTTGTACATTCAAGCTAGTCGTCATGTTTATTAATTAGTTAAATCATGAACCAGATGTTTGAGTAAAGTCGGTAATTGTAATGAAGAAGACGAACTTAAAAACGGGATAAGAGTAATTAAAATTCGGATAATAAACGGGTTAGACACACAGTCCAGCGGTGGACTGTGTGCAAAGTTCATATACATGTCCCGAGTTCGATCCTTACTACGCACACGATTTACGTAATAACATTCCTTTTTATTCATGAACTAACCGGGTTAGAGCGAGTAGTTGTTAAGTATAATATAAATCAAGAATATAACCGAGTTAGACACACAGTCCAGCGGTGGACTGTGTGCAAGATAAACTTCATGACGCGCGTTCGAACCCTGTCCCAAGCACCGGTCAATTGAATTAAAACGTTTTTGTAAATAAAGGTATTCTCGGTTAATTCGAATAAGTATATAAATATAATTAAAACTGAGTTTCTAATGGGTTAGTCACGTAGCTCAGTTGGTAGAGCTACGTGCACGTGAACTGAAGGTCACCGGTTCGAATCCCGCTTGGCGCAACCTTTACCGCTGACCGAACCGGTCAACGGTCAATGGTCAAACAGTAAAAAAAATAATATTTTTTTTATATATTTAATTGTTTATTTTAATTTAAAAATCAATTAAAAATACTTAAAAATAACATTTTTAAAGATAGAAAATAGCCATAAACTCACAAAAATATATCTAAAAATCCTATTAAAAATCCTTAATAAAATCCATCCATTTAATATACTTTTCCATTATTATTTAGGTTAGTACTCCTCGTTGATCCGCTCATCTAAATCGTGCGCATCTCACCATCTTCAATTCAGCGCACCCAATGTGAGTGAACCCTTCAAATTCCCCGTTTTAATCACGTTTTGGGGTGTATCATGTGTCTTGTTTATTTACATATTATAACGAAATTATTGTGCATACATCATATGATGACATGTGTATTAGTTTATTGCTGTTAAGTAGTTATTGTTGGATGCAAATTATTATTTCAGTACATGCAATTGCCGAGGCCGCAGCTCCCCATCCATCGAGGTTGAGCTTGATCCCCATTTTATTATGCGGTTGATCTTGGCGTGCCCGCACGATCGGCTCCGTTTGATTGAGCCTTGATCGGTCATTTCATTTTACATTTCAATACATGCAATACGCTCGGCTCCGTTTGATTGAGCCTTGAGTGCACAGTTCAACTTACATTTCCAGTTCATGCAATACGTTCGGCTCCGTTTGATTGAGCCTTGAGCGCACAGTTCAATTTACATTTCCAGTACATGCAATACGATCGGCTCCGTTTGATTGAGCCTTGATCGCACAGTTCATTTATGTTAGTTATCATATGATATTGGTATGTTCATGTATGCTATCAAATGTTAATGTATGTTATAATTGTAACTGATATTTGCCAATGTTTGATTACATACATGTGCTCTTTTATGATTATGCACAATATTTTATTGATGAACTAACCATAAAATCATTATCAAATGTTTATCTATAAGGTTCACTCGCCAACTTATGTTGACCCAAAACCTCCCATTTTACACATGATACAGGTGAACCAGCAGCAGCTAGGAACACATAGGACCTGGATTAGAAGAAATAAAACGATTTAGTATTTGGATTATTATGTTTGGTTATTTTCCCTTGTATTGAATGAACATGTTTGGATGTTTGAGAAATGTAACTTTGACTTCATTTAATTATGAAACATAATAGTAAATGTCATGTGCTTTGGTGATAACCCAATTATGCTCCGACTCTTATTTCCGCTGCGGGTCGGGGTGTGACATTTCTAACTTTAGAAATGTTATTTTTAAGTATTTTTAATTGATTTTTAATTTAAATAAATAAATAAAAATAATAAAAAAAATGTTGACTTTTGACCATTGACCATAAGCGTTGACTGTTTGACCATAAGCGTTGACTGTTTGACCGGTTTTATTGTGTGTATGTATGCGCCGGGCAGGACTCGAACCCGAGACCTCCCGTACGCGTGCACGCAGCTCTACCAACTGAGCTACATGTCTAACCCGAAATATTTCTGTTTTTTAATATATTTATATACTAATTAAGTTAATCCGAAAATCACTTATTTTAAAAACGATTTAATTGCATCACTCGGTGCTCGCCACAGGTCTCGAACCCGGGACCTGTGGTTTAGTTTGGCACACAGTCCACCGCTGGACTGTGTGTCTAACTTGGTAAATATTCTGGTTTTTATTATACTTAACATCTTACTGAGTTAACCCGGTTCGGTTTCTAAAAAAAAACATTTTTATTACAGAGGTTAAGGTTGTGATAGGAATCGAACTCGCGTCGTGTATGTAATTGTTTGCACACAGTCCACCGCTGGACTGTGTGTCTAACCCGTTCAATATACTAATTTTAATTAATCTTATAATATATCTGAACTTCGTCTTCTTCGCTTAAGATTACAGATAATGATAATTCAACTGATTTATGTCTAATTCGATTATCAAGCTTTATTAGTAATTGAAAGGTAATGAACGGAGAGAGTTTGGGGGAAGGATGTACCGATCAGCGTCTTTCACAGAACTCCGGCAAAGATTCGTCGGCTCTGTTTGTGAACTTCGGCTGTTAGAATCAATTAACAGTTCTGTTCGATTAGTTATGAAATTGAGGTACTTAAACAAGGATTAACAGAAGTTTGGATGATTATACCGATTCCCAGCGTAAGATCAGAAATTTCAGAGGTTTTCCGGCGAGAGTTGAATATTCCGGCTACGTCGTCTGGGATTGATTCTGATGGTTGGATTGAAGTTAGTAACAGTCTAACAACGGATTGAAACGGAAAGAGTCGAGGTATTTACCGTTTTGAGGTGAGTCTTGGTTTTCCGGCGAAAGTCCGGCGATGGCAGGTTATTTCCGGCGAGTGAAATTTCTTCGAGAAAATGTGCGATTTTGAGCGAAAAGGCTACCAGAGACTTGTGGGTGTATTTATAGGGAAGAACATCGATGAATTGGGTCCGATTACTGTCTTGATTCGTCGGTCAATAATTTTTCCGGCGGTTATGACTGATGTCGCGGACTGGACATCGGTTATAACCAATGTAATAGTTATTATACACGTTAAGACCCAAGAAACCGACAGTGAAAGGCGAAATCGTCGGGATTTCCGACGACTGCAAATTGGGCGCGTCAGTTGACTGATTTGAAATCGAGATTTTGATATTTGAATTAATTGTTTTGATATATTACTAAAGAACACAAGTGGCGGAGCAGTTGAAAGGATGTGAGTTAAAACTTTGCATGATTCTCGGCTGACCCGGGTTCGAAACCCGGCTTCAGCATTTTATTTTTAAATCACTATTTTTAATACTTTTTCAAATATAACTTTTATATTCTAATATACTTATTAATTATTTATCGTTTAAAATTAATTTGAGCATTAAATACGCAACGAAATTTTTAACTGGTTGTTCGGTTAATAAACGAAGCGGGTTTGGTAAATCCGGTTTTTGACGGATGTTACATTGTAAGTTGTAACAACAAAAAAATTATCTAAATGACAAAATCACCCTACTAAAGTTTAAAACAACAAAAAAGTCATCAAAAGACATAAAATTTCAAACCTTTTTATCATCTTTATAACACTATTTCTTATAAAAAAAACAACACAAAACAAATATAATATGAAAAAACGAAGGTGCCTTGTATTGTTTGGATTCCGGTGAGTTTGGTGGCCGGATATTTGCGATTTCCGGTGAGAAATTGGAGCTCGGCTGGCTAATGTTGGTTGTTGTCGTCGCTGGGGATGATATCGTAGACAAGAGAGAACAAGAGCATAATATGAAGGGGCAGTTTGGTTGGATTATTTTAATATACTTCAAATTTTGTTAGCTTGAATTAAGTGGGCTTGAGCTAAATTGTTTAATGAAGTTGACTGTGTTACAAACTTAGAAATGGGATTATATTTTTATAAAAATCAGTGTTTAGGTTATATTTCTTATAAAAATGAAAATGAGTGTGTTACAAACTTAGTAAGGGAGTTATATTTTTATAAAAATAAGTGTTTAGGTTTTATTTTTATAAAAGTCAGTGTTTATTACAAATTCTTTTTTTATATAATATCAAATTTTTATTTTTTTTTCTAAGAGGGCGGTTAAAATTAGAAATTTCTAAGGGATGCAGTCGAGATTTTATCAAATTTAACACTAAAAATACTTTTTTCAAGTGGTGTCACTATCCACCCACAATTGTGGGTAGGTCCACCCATGATGTGACTTGTTTGTAGGATGAACGTGACATAGTGGTTTTGCAGTGAGGACTTTGATCGAGAGTTTTTGGAAAAACAACAAATCAACAATAACAGTAGATTAAGGTAATATTATATGCCTTGATTTTGGATTGAATAATGGAAATTGCATGTGGTCACCTCTATATATATATATATATATATATATATATATATATATTATTTACCTAATATGGTGTGGCACTGTGGCATGACCCATCTAGTAGTGGTGATAAGGTCTTAATTATGCTCAAAAACTACAATCTAGAGACTAGAGTTAAGTTAGCTTCTCAAAAAGTATACCTACAAGTTAAATCTATATCGATTCATAAAACTAAACCTTTAGCTATATTGCACAACTTTTGGATCCACTAGCCAATTTTTGAAATTTGAACGATGGTCGGCGAATACCCGCTTGGCCCATTAAGCCAGAGTTAACCCATATGGCCCATCTCTCCCAATTGCACATCGATTACAGCACCGACATCGTCATGTGTTATATAAGAAGACGATAAATAACACTAATTTCATGAAATCATCAAATAATCTTATATGTGATGCTTATATAGATGATAATAAAATCTTATTTTTGTTTGTTGGTACTATAATAAGATATTTAGTAACGTCTTTATTTATTTAATGTTCGACAATGTTATAAGTTATGGTGTGTTGGAGCACATGGTAAACAGAGTGATAGAATCTACTGTACTAGAGCATCCGATGTTTGAACATCCGGTAAATTTTAGGTATTTAGCATAAAGCCCATGAGAGCATTTGGTGTTCAATAACATTAAACAAAATAGTAGTTGTAAGTGATAGCGGTGTTGTGTCATGATAGCCCTCTAAGTTAATATGGCTTATTATTGTTAGCGGTGTAAAAAAAAAAAAGAAAAAAAAACGGTTTGGAATCGGGGACCTGGAAACTGACCCACCACTGACCTGGTAAAAATTAGTTTGGGTCCAACCCAACCTGACGGTTTGGTATAGGTTTGAGATTTTTGTGTTGAGAATCGGTTCCAACCCAAACGAGTTTGAGTCATCCTAAAACACTACTTAAAAAACCGATTTAAATGCTAAAACGGATTTGAACCCGATCCAACTCTTGCCCATTCGTATTGTTTAGTTCCAACTCTTGTCCTTTTCAATTACAAAGAATTGTATGTTCAGTCTTTTTTTTTAACCTTGATGTATTGTTTTCTAAATTCCTTGGGATGTAATTTTCGGCTTCATAGCGCCTTGCTGTAATCTGGGTTTTGTGATGAATAAAGGTTCCATTGTTGTTAAAAAAAATTTACAAAGAATTGTCAACTCTAGCATTTGTGCCTTTGTGTAAAGTTTTCCGAGCACACAAAAACACTAAACCTAGGCCTTAGCACATTCTCGGCTAATTCTTTGCTAGTCAGACTTCTTGATTTGGTACTTTCGTTCCTTGATTAGGTGACATTTCATGTCAGTGATGGAGGTTCTTGGTGGCCCGGGGGTGCCTCGGCCCCCACTATTTCTTTGCTTGTAGTGTTACTTTTACCCACGACCCTAACTGATTTGGATTTTGAGAGACCGGCCCCAACTGATTTTTCGTTGAAGCTCCTCCACTACATTCTTTACTAGTTAGCCTGCTTGAATTGGTACTTTGGTTCCTTGATTAGGTGTGGGTAGTAAGGGTAACTTATTCACATTCATTGCCGTTGGTGTTTCTCTTCAGTAAATTGTTTCATCACTTATACCAAATTTAGGGGTCATTTTTGACGCATGTTATACATTAGTTCATCAAACCAAATTACAACAATGATTTAAACCTACAAATTTAGACGCATGATTATAAAGTGGGTGACAAAGATATCCTACATTATTATCTTTGTACTAAGGAATATAACAAAACCATGTGTTGAATGCCTATAATTTTCTCATCTTGCCTGTTGACATCACTATGTATCCATGAACATATCAAACCATGTGAAGAGGTGTTGCTCTTAGATTTCAAATGATTTAATTTCACTCCCAACCTGCTCGTTAGTAGGAGATGATATGCCCCACCCGACCCGACCCGACCCGGAAAAAGTTTTGATTTTTTTTTCTTTTCATTTTGGATTAATTTTTTTTTCTCCCTAAATTAAACCTATGTTTTCGTACCATATAAGATAAAATGAAAATACTAAATATCATCAACTGTAATAAAGGCGAAGCACCTAATCTCTTTTGGAAGTTTTGTCTGAAAGCTTCTTTCTTTTGTTTTGTGGGGTTAGTCCCCTACAAAAAGGATGCATTGGCTTTATTTTTGTTGGTGGGGTCGTGTTCACTTCTTTCAAACACATCATGTGCTCGGATGGTTAAGGCTCATATATGTGATGGTCCAAGTACTTATTTTGTTAATGAAATTGTTCAAATTTAAATCAAATTTAGGATTAACTTATTATTTTAGAAGAAACGTAACATGGTATGCTTCAACTTTTAATAAAGATAACATCTTGTTATTATTATTATTATTATTATTATTATTATTATTATTATTATTATTATTATTATTATTATTATTACTAGTTTTTATGTGGAAGTTTGATCATTTTTCTCATGGTACGTAGTGTGACTTTAGTCGTTTTCAGCTTGGCTCATCGGAAATCATAAAAGTGAAGATCGATAAGGTTCTAATAATACCATTTAAAAAAAAGGCTTTTCTACCTACGCTATGTGGTGGGAGTTTGATCGTTTTCCCTGTGCTACTCGGCGCGACTTTGGTAGTTATCGACTCGACTCACCGAAAACCATAGAATCGAATATCAATAACAGGTTTCCCCTGCGGTACGCGGCGGGAGTATACTCAGCTTTCCCCCATGCTATGTGGTGCGAGTATGACCGTCTTTCCCTATGCTACGTGATGTTACTTTGGCCGTTATCGGCTTAACTCATCGAAAACCATAAAAGCGAATATCGATATCGGTTCCGATAATACCAATTAAAAAAATTAGGTTTTCCCTCGCGCAACACGAGGGAGGTTGGTGTTTTTCCCCTGTGCTACGCAATGTGATTTGGTCATTATCGGCTTGACTCTTCGAAAACCATAAAAGCAAAGATCGATAAAAGCGAATATCAATACCGGGTTTTCCCACATGTTACACGGCTTGAATTTGATCGTTATCGGCTCGGCTCATTGGAAAACCATAAAAGCGAATTTAGATTTTGGTTCCGATAATACCAACTAAAAAAATAAAAAATAGGTTTTCCCCATCGCACTACGCGGCGTGACTTTGGTCGTTATGCTATACTCATCGAAAACCATAAAAGTGATAATCGATAAAAGCAAATAATAATACCGGTTTCGATGATAGCAAGGGAAAAAAACATTAAAATAAAAAACCATGAAAGACAAAAATGACCACTATTCATAAAACTTTTCATTAATTGTTATATAGTTTGATTTCTTCGCGCTTCGCAGCCGGTTTTCAGTCAGTCAATATCGATTTAATTGATTACAGTACCATAACGATACCGACACTCAGTATAGCAATTAACATGTGTATACATCGATTGAAATTTATAAACAAATACCCTTAACGATATCTTGTTCGATAGATATCGGTTTGATTCGTTACGGGAGCAATATTACGATAGCAAAATAATATTCTTTAATATGTTTAATGTCAAAAGTCAATCCAATAATAAACTATTATCATATTAAAATAAAATAAAAAGATACTAAAAAAGCTATATAATATTAAAAAAACTAAACTACTATTCATACAACCATTTCAATTATATAAATATATATAATATATAATAAATAAATATATGAATATATAAATAAATATATAAATATATAATTATATAATTATATATTATATAATTATATATAATTATATATTATATAATTATATATAATTATATATTATATAATTATATAATTATATAATATATAATATATAATATACATATATTAAATTATTATTGTTGTTTTTCTATCAATTAAGGTAACATGTCATGCACAATCTATACTATATTTACAACCGAATACTTTGAATGTTGTTGTTAGCAACCGGTTAATCCACGATTGTTCTTAAACAAGGTAATTGGGAGATTTCCACATAATGAAAAATCCTAACTCCCTTCCTTTCTTCCCTGACGCAAATACTACCTCCACCACACCGACTGTCTCCTCCAACGGCACACTTTTGCCCCTGCTCGTCTTTCTTGCTCAACGACACACACACACACTAAAGACCAAATACATATCAAATTGGTTTCTAATTTGGTTCATATTGTTTTAGTTTTATTTGGCAAGTACATATGACTTAAGGTTTGTACATTGATATGCAATTTGTGTTTAATGGATGGATTCGAATCTTGCGTTTTATGTCTTATTACATGTTTGGATTGACATACGTGTTTGTTTGTACGTGTTCATGAACCATAGATAGTCGTCAACCCAAGAGATGAAGAAGAAGGGATGTGACACATTGAATTGTGATTCAAGGCATCTTTAGGTATTATTTTGATCATGTTACAAGAAAGTACACTTTTTAATAATTGAAGACCCATTATATTTATTTGTGGGTTGGCATGGCTTAAAAAACAACTATTTTTCTTTTCTTTAGGTATTTAAAAGTTATATATTTTCCTATGTTATATATAAAATCAAACAACAAATAGATAAATAAATGTTAGTTGAATATATGTCATGAAAAGTTTTAGTCACTACACAACTAGGAGATTGAGTAGTCTGTGTCAATGAAACCATAAAGTCTGATAATCAGGAGACGTGAACCGTACGTGACCGGTGGGCTGGTGGTCATATGGCAATGGCACCCCCACCACACTATCCCCCATGACCACTTGAGGCATGACCCGATATTACTTCACACTTGCACGATTCAATGTCTCATCCATATACAAAATGGTCCAATATATCCAAACAATCATATGTAACTTTATAATTATTGTGTTTACTTTTTTTTTACAAATGCACAAATGTTTATAAAATATGTTTCTACAAGATGGACGAAGTGTGAAAAATCATATAGATAGCGTCGATTCAATAGGGTTTTGGGAAAGACTTTTGTCTCTTGAAACGACCCTTAGATTAAGAGACTCCACTAAAAGTTTATAGTTATATTATTATTGTTATTAAACCCAAAATAGGAACATAATAGGCAATGGATATTGTATTTAAAATGTATATTCTCTTTGACATCAATTTACTCTTGCAACAATGTAGGATATGGGTGTATGTTTTGCTTATAAGGTTATGGGTGTGGACGTGGTATGGGACATGAAGGTGGTGCGGAATGAGTAATGTGTCGTTGAGACAAAAGTAAGGGGGTAGGGACTAGGGAGAGATGAAAATTTTGATGGTGGAATTGAGGTGGTGGTCTAGCGATAAAGAAGATGCGTTCATCTCAAGCCTTTTCTCTCTCGTAACTAAGTTTATCTTTTGTAACCACTTTGTTAACTTATGTTCTTTTAAATTCTTTAAACCTAACATTTTGTTTAACAATGTTAGATGACGAACCTAATAAATGTTCAAGTGTAGGGCTGTAATTAAAACGAACGAACACGAACAATGTTATGTTCGTGTTCGTTCATTAAGAAATTAACATATTCGCGAACTATCACGAAGCATACCAAACATAAGTTTATGTTTGTGTTCTTTCATTAAGAAAATTCAGTTGTTCGCGAACAGTTCGTGAACACTCGTCTCTAACACAAACGAATAAAAACGAACATAATGAACATTTAACTTGCATATAAAAAATAAAAACATTGCTAACCTTAAACATTGGAAATAAGTAGTTAAATACAACTATCAAGTGATAAATCAAAACACAAAATGTCTAATATAACCACCAAACGATGAATCAAGTTTAACTAACTTAAACATAGTTTTTCAAAGTCTCACTAAATTAGACATAATTATCCCAAAAAAATGTCTTGAATGTCCAAATTTTAGCTAACTTAAAAAAAAGGATTTCAAGTTTTCGATATGTTTAGATAAAATGTTTATTATTTATTATTTTTTAATATAATCAAACGAACATAAACGAACGTAACTAAACATATTACCGAACATTCATGAATGCAGTCGAACGAACGAGACCTTTCTTCGTGTTCGTTCGCTAAGCTAACAAAACGAACATTTTTTATTCATGTTCGTTCGTTAAACTAATCGAATGAACATGAACAAAATTTCCACCGAACAATTCACGAATTGTTCATTGAACATTCGATTCATTTACGGCGTGTGTAAACATTTACTTGGGCTCAGAAACAGGAACACTCATGCCTATAGATATAACTAAGAAAAGGTTTTCCTTTTAGTTTTAGAAATTTCATTAATCATGTAACTGTAAAGTTAAGTGACTTATGTACTTTTAACTTTAAAATAAAATATTTGCTTTGTTATGCTTTATTTAGATTAACCTGCAACAAGAACTTCATCATTCGTTTATACAAGTTTTAGTTTTAATTCAGATAAAAAAAATATATACTTTGTTTTTGCACAATAAGTAATAATTCATCAGTGTTTTTTGGTTATCGTTTATTAAGAATAAACAACTTTAACAAGGGTTTATTAGTACGTTTCTTTAATTGAACGGTTGTAACTTCATATTTTACGATAAAAATATTATTTAACTGCTGTTAAACTAAATGACATCAATTTTTATTTCTATTTTATGTCACCCTTTGTTTATTTGTTTAATAAAGGCCAACACTTTGTTTTTTTTCTTTCTAAAGGCGCCAACCAGAAAATCCTTGTGTTATTTTCGGTTTTAATTTCTCAATTTATAATTTTCGTACAAGACATCTATAACAATCTAAACTAAACTAAAATTTGACTGCAAACTATCTTGTATTGATAGGATAGATCTTTAATTTTAATTTTAAAACAATTGTATTTTCTTGGATAGAACTGATTTAAGAAAAAAGTTACCATGAAAGATGATTAAAAATTTAAAATTTAAAATTTGAGAAGTAGGATATGACGAATTGGTTATTATTTAAAGATTATTTTTTTATTATCTTAGAACTTACCTTCCACTACAGGTTAGATTTGAAAAAAGAAAAAAAAATAATAAGTGTTTTTTATGGCTTAATTTATTTGGACACCCTTTCTGCCTATTTGAACACTTTTGTGTCTTAGATGGGTCGTTTAGGGCTAGACGGGTCGTCTAGGCACTAATTTTTAGGAGTCAGGAGGTGAATGGCAGGGCGTAAATTTATGGGTGTAAACGGGCCGTCTAGGACCATGTTTTTTTAGTTGAAAAATGGGTGTTTTTGTGGGGTAAATTGGTTGTTGTTTGAGGTTGAAAAATGGGTGTTTTGGTGGGGTAAATTGTTTGCTGTTGGAGGTTGATGTTTTTTTGGTGGTGTAATTTGAGATTTTTAATTTTAAAAACTTTTTAAGAAGTTTAGTTTTTTGTATAAAATTAAGTTAGCGTTTTCGAACGTTTAAATATTTAATTGCTTTTACATTTTATTTTTTTAAATATACTATTTAAATTTAATATTGTTTTTAACATTTTAAGAAGAATGCAAGTATTATATCATGTAAATATTACTTAACGTTTTGAAAATTATGTTGTTTCCGTATTACATTTCAATGTCGATTTAACACAAAAAATCATCAAGTAATCGAATAACTGAAAACAAAGTTAAATATAACATATATAACATAACTTTCTACATCCATAACAATTTGTATCTGTACAACTGAATACTAAATACAAAACGTCTGTGTATACAAGTCGGAGTCGGGATCTGGCTGCTGCGGCTACTGCTGATGATGTGGTGCTCGAGGTGGTGAGAGCGGTATGGGAGGTAACCCGTCTCTCTCTCGTCTATCTTGTAACTCCCGAACCACCCAGCCCATGAGATCCAAAAGCCTGTCAACGTCGGCTCGTAAGTGCGTGTATGTTGCACCTACCGGGGCATGACCTGGAATAACGTGCTACGGAAACTGTGGCGCCCCGGGAGGTGGTGGTGGCGTTGTCGGTCCGTCTAAATCCACTGGAGGCTCCTGAACGACTGCTGCCTCATCTGCCGGCGGATAGACTGGATCGAAGTGAGCTGGCAGCGCCTCCGGAATCCATGGCTCACCTGCGCGGGTTTTAAATCGCTCGCCGAGCACGCCGAACCTCTTCACCAGCTTCATCCCCCGCAAGGTCTGAGAACCCAGCCGCGTCGACGGTATGGTCGGCCGCAAGTGTGGGCCTGTCTCTGTAAGACCCTATCTTACTTTACTTGAATTTCTATTAAAATTTCGCATTTTGGTGTGTGAATGCGAATACACATCACTCATATTTACGAGTTTATTAAAACCTTTTCAACATCTTTAAACAATTTAACATGTTATCGTTGGTTAGATTTGTTATAATCAAAACCAAGTGCGGAAGCTTGAACTTTGATCGTGTTCGGTTCTTCATATAGCTTGATCCACCTCCGGTGCTCCCAAACATCACCTATATTTCATAATTTATGAAATACATTAGTTATAAATAAACTATAACATAACCGAATAAACATGAAGTCTTAAAAACAATAAAAACAAAAACTTTATTTCAGACCCCACGGTGGCCACCGTAGCTTACGGTCCAGCATTACGGTCCTAGCTCACTGTCTTACGGCTAAGACTTCCAATTTCAATCAGCAGCTCCCTACCGTAAGCTACGGTAGGCCGCTGTAGCTTACGGTGGGCTGCTGCAGCTTTTCTCTTGTTTGTAGTTTTAGTTACGTCATTTTCTGTAACTCACTCAATTCTTATCCGTTTTACCCGAGACTTGTTTCTAAATATCCGTAGAATATTTTCTTACATATTTTACCCGAAACCTTGACCCGGATTCTTATTTCTTATGAATTACACATTCACTCTTGATTTATGCGCATATTCATTGACCCATTAAGTGATTTAAGTGTATAAACTTAAATCTCACTTCTTCTTACTTTGTTTCTCGTTTTCCCACCGTAATATCTATTTACATTCCACCACAACTATACATTGTGGTGGATTGGTTATAAAAATGCTATATTTTAAATTCTACCATTCGGTTTGGTGTATTTACGAAAAAAAGTCTAATATGAGGCATTAAGCCAAAACGGCTTATGCTTTTCGCCTTTACATTACCAAAGAGGTCTATCGTATTATAAAACTCATTTCAAACAAATATTAGAGTCGTTTACCTATTTTATCATTCGAGGGCATTTTGGTCAACTTAGACCCTTCTTTACGACGAAGAACTTACAATATTATGTTTTGACCAAAACGAACATTTAACCATAATCTATGTAAAATCATTATGTTCTTAAGAACATAATGATTACAGATTAGATTATTGGATTTACCTTACCTTAGGTAATCCCTTTTTCATTTAGGACTCATTTAACTCTCATCGGACTTTTTAGTCCTTGTTGAGAGTTTGACCTGTTACACGTACCTGGCTCGGGTCATAGCATTGACCCGTTTAATTACTTTGCACTACTAGTTACTAATTAATAGCGATGCGAACCAAACGCCATTTCCCTGTGATTACATAAACTCGACAAGCGTTCATTAGATATTATTGTCAAATGGTGATATCATCACCATTTGATCCATTTGGTCTAAATGACCATTTTATCATCACGAGATGGTATTTATTTACCATCTCATCATGTATCCGTTTCAGTTTACACCACATGATCATATTACTTAAATTTTTTCTCAATTCATTCGATCCGTTATGGCATACGCCATAAAGTGTCTATATCAAAATTTAATATTATTTGTCAACTCGTGACTGAATTACCATTTTACTCTTTTATTTCTTATGGCTTACACCATAAGGTAATTTTTCCGAATTCCTTGTTTATTTGTCATTACGTGACTAAATTACTGATTTACCCTTTTTACCATCAAATATGGTTTATTACCATTTTCACTTGTTCCGACCCATATCGATTCAAGTCGGAACCTTGCATTTCATATCTCATTCCGATTACCAAATCACTTATTCTTAGTCAAATACATAAGTAGATTTTCTATTAAGGATGTAAGCTTTACTTACCTTGAAATCCAATTATGCTCTTTCCGCGTACTTGATCCATTTGACCCGCTTCTTCCCAAGCCTCCACCTAGCTTGTCAAGCGTCAAACTATCATTTATTATTCGCAAGATGGTTAGGTTAGTCATCATTTAAAACGACTATTCCACCTTACGGATTTTATATCAAATTTATCATTTGATCTTATTATAGGTCAGTTTGACTCTTAAAAGTCAACTGCCCATTTACACATACAAACTCACAGATAAGTTTAACAACTCATTTAAGTATTTCGTTATACCCGGTAAGTGCTATTCTTAGGACACCGTTATAGCTACGTTCATAACCAAATTCATGTCGTTTCTTTCACTTAAACAAATTCAAGCGATTGTTAACATCAAGTTAACTTAGCTTTTGATCAACAATGCTAATTTACCCGTTAGCTAGGTTTTCATCTTTATGTAGCAATCCATTTCATCATATTATTAGATATTTATCCGAATACCTAATATTACCAATTCTATGATTACTTACTCGAATCTCTAATTTGTTCGAGTATCTTACACATGCATACAAGTATGATGATCATAAACATTCCTACATTATTAATAATTTCATCATATAGTCAAGAACCTGTTTCATTATTTACTTGTTAATCACTAACAAGAAATCTTACATCAAATTGTGCATGATTTCTTTAAGTTTAACGAAATCAATCATACACATACACTTAATTTCATCTTTGGATCATAATCCAACTATCTATTTGTAAGTATTCAACTTGTCTCAAGTTATGATTTTTCACCAATCTAGGTTTTGAGACATACCTTATGATCCCTCGATTATATGCGTTCATGCATCGATTCCGAGCTCAATTCATCCTTTAATTTGATGATTTAGGAAGAACAAGGGTTTGCCCCTTGTTCTCCAGCCGTAGAACACACACACATACACATTCACTATGTGTTTTGTGTTTTAATTTTTGATATTTATAATACAAGTTCCCTTTTTGGCAGCTTTGGTCCCTCAAGTTTAGTTTTGATTATGAATGAGATTACAATCATTGTTTGTATTGTTTTTTTCCTAGTCATTTTGTTTATAGTTTAAATTTCACCGCGAACGGTCTTTTACCCACTTTGTTTATAGTTAAGTTTGATCACCAAACTGTTTTTTTGGGGTGTTACAGTCTTCGGCAGATGACCCAACGATCGGGCAATAACAGTGATGTGACCCCGCTGTTAAAAAATCGCGCTCCTTGCTGGTGATGGGCGGAGGCGAAGTACTGAGCGAGACCGTGCGCAAGTGCGCACGGCCTCCTGTACAGTAGGCAATAGTAGAAAAATAAATCAGTGCTCGTACACCACTCACGGCTGTGTCCGCGAGCGGTAATAGACGTAGCGAGCATCCGATGTAAATACCTACACATATTGTTAGTGAAATACGGAAATTAATTCATAATAATAATAATAATTAAATAATTACTGTAATAAACATACGTACATGTACAACGGGTCGACAACGTGTGAAATCCTCCCATTCACCCTGACATGCTCCCAAGTGTTATGCCATGCGACCACCTCCCAAAATCCTAAAAGAGTGTGTAACATCCGTCAAAAACGGATTTACCAAACCCGCTCCGTTTATCAACCGAACAGTCAGTCAAATTTTTCGTTGAGAATTAAATGCCCAAAATAATTTTAAACGATCCGTAATCAATTATTATGCGGGGATATATATTTAGTTTTTGAAAAACTGATAAAAATAACAAAATAAAAATGTTTTGATCATGCCGGGTTTCGAACTCGGGTCTGTACCGGTTCAAACCAAACACTTATCACTCAGCCGAACAACCGCTCCGCTGCTTTGATTTTCTGATAAATACAGGAAACATTTAATTCAAATATTAAAGTTCGGAAATCAATTTCAGTAAATTGCGCCCAAACTAGCAGTCGTCGGAAATCCCGACGACTTCGCCGTTTAATTACGATTTCGCTCAATATAACCGTAGAATTAACTCTCACAACGGTTATAACCGACGTCTGAACCCGCGACATCAGCTGTAACCGCCGGAGAACGGCTGACTTCGAATTAAGACCGAATTCAGACCCCATTCATCTCGTTACTACCCTATAAATACACCCACAACTCGCCAGAAACCTTTCACACTCAAATCGCACCTTTTCTCGGCGAAAACTCACTCGCCGGAAATATCTTATACTTCGCCGGAAAACCGTATCAGTAATCTCTGAGCTTTACTGAACCCCCTAAACCTTTACCGAAGTCACCCACACCCTTTGTAAGCTTTCGGAGGACTCTCTGCTGCAAGATACTGTCGCCGGAAAAAGATTGCTGTCGCCGGAGTTCTGCCGGAAAACAGAGTAAAACCAGCCGGTACTTCTCATGCCTAATTCCTTTCCTTTTTACTTTTATCTCGTCTGTAATTGATCATTCAACGCTAAAGAAACTTGAATCAACATTCGAATCCGTCAGTCGTCACTTCCGGTGAAAACCAGTGAAGAAGACGACGTTACGGTAATGGTTTAGTATAATTAAAATCAAGTTATTTAACGGGTTAGACACACAGTCCAGCGGTGGACTGTGTGCACTTTTAAAGCTAAGGTCACGAGTTCGAGTATTGTCCCTCACACGCCGCCTTGATAAAAATCCTTTTTTTTCGCAAAACTGAACCGGAGTGTTTTGGGTATATGTTAAGTATATTGATAACCGAGTTTATAACCAAGTGCGACACACAGTCCAGCGGTGGAGTGTGTGTCCGCTAACCCACAGGTCCCGGGTTCGAGACCTGTGGACACCGATTTTGTGATTTAATTCATTTTTAAAATAAAGTGATTTCTGTTTAAATCTAATTAATGTATATAGGTAATTAAAATCGGATATATGACGGGTTAGACACGTAGCTCAGTTGGTAGAGCTGCGTGCACGCGTACGGGAGGTCTCGGGTTCGAGCCTCACCCGGCGCACAACAATATGCCTTCGAACCGGTTAACGCTAGTCAAAGTCAACGGTCAAAAGTCAACTGTAGCATAAATAAAATATTTTTTTATTTATTTTTATTTAATTATTTTAATTAAAAATCAATTAAAAATACTTAAAAATAACATTTTTAAGGTTAGAAAATAGCCTCAAACTCACAAAAATACACCCAACAATCCTACTAAAATAGATTGATAAAACCCGTTTACTTACCAAACCATAATGCGATTTATCTAGGTTAATTTCACTCGTGGTTAACACCATTTCGCGTACATTCAACCTCATCAACCGAACGCACCCAATGTGAGTGAATTCTTACAAACTCCCCTTTTTATTCATGTTTTGGGGTGTATCATGTGTCGCTTAAACTAATTCTCTTATGCAAATTCGTGCTATACCATTTTATGAACTAAATTAGAATGTAACTATTATTGGTTGTGAGGTATTACATATTGTCAAAGTTGTATGCAAATTATTTAGGCCCATCAGTTCCTCGTGGGAGACGAGAACAACGCGTGCCTTAAAACTCATTCATTAGGCCCATCAGTTCCTCGTGGGAGACGAGAACAACGCGTGCCTCAAAACTCATACATTAGGCCCATCAGTTCGTAAGAACAACGCGTGCCTCAAAACTCATACATTAGGCCCATCAGTTCGTAAGAACAACGCGTGCCTCAAAACTCATTCATTAGGCCCATCAGTTCCTCGTGGGAGACGAGTCGAACAACGCGTGCCTCAAAACAATTATTTGGTGTTTGTGTGTTCAATATTCAATATTATGTGTTGTGTGAATAAATTTACATCTACATTTACTCATATGTGGTATGCACCTTATTTATAATCAATTGGATAACTCGTTCAAATGTTTTCCATAGGATTCACTCGCCAACATTATGTTGATCCAAAAACCTTTTTACACATGATACAGGTGAACAGGTTGAAGCAAGGAAAACATAGGATATGCCTTAGAAGAGAACCAAGAAGCTTAGATTGATAGTTAGAACACGTTGTATCATTTATTGTAAATTTCCATTAAATTGTATTAATGAATATGAAACATATAATAAATGTCATGAGCTTTGATGATAACCCAATTATGCCCCGATCACCTTTTCCGCTGCGGGTCGGGGCGTGACAGATTGGTATCAGAGCCATGACTATAGGGATATAGGATAGGTTATTAGACCCTTAGAGCCTATACTATAGTCTGCCTAAATTTTAATTGATTAGGTGGTTACATACAAACTTGTGATATTTATTTGTTTCATATTTCAGTCAAACATACATGCTTATATACATATTCGTTATACATATATCAATGTTCATATATTCAATTCATTTTCATACTCTCATTATTCAAGGATTTTGTTGCAATTTTCAAATCCCATCAAAGTAAGTTCTGCGACGGGCATGTAGTAACCGGAAGGGTACAAGTACCGGTAGTCGGGACGTCCTGTCTAGGTTGGCATTCGTATAAATCCAAAATAACGGACCAGTTTGCCTACCTGGGGACTAACGATGAGAGTACGACAGACCTATTAGGCCAAAGCATGCCACACCAAACGTCGTTCGAACTAACCTCACTTTGAGATGTCACCGTGTCCATGCCGGGGCACATTCCGAATATCATACGTTACATATTTCTCGATTTTCTCCGGGTTTTAGTGTACGTAACCAGGCTAACACATGCGAACCATATGAAAAACCCGGTAATCATGGGGGCCCACATGATTACGAAGGTGAAGTATGGCGGCATGCAAGGCCCAATTACGAGCAAAACCCAAGACATCCTATGGATGTAGTAGATTTATTTTTCTATATTTATTTTATGAACGTCCATTCCCAAACACGACCCACGATCCCAAAGGCATCCAACTCATACTCTTGACATGTATTCCTTGTAGATGTCTTCTAACCTCGCCCGTAGGAAGATGAGAGCAGGAAAAGCCCGTGAACGCATGGCTGCCCAAATCGCTCAGCAAATGGCGACCGTAATACCAAACATCGTAGTTCAAGTTCAACAAGCCCTTACCGCTAATTCCGTTAACCCAACCCAACAAGAGGATCAAAACACTGTCAACCCTTCAGTCACTAAATGCACCTACAAACATTTCAAATCCTGCGATCCTCCAAAATACGAAGGTACTGAAGGTGTCACCGCTCTCCTCCATTGGTTCGAAGAAATGGAGAACACTTTTCTAAATTGCGATTGCCCCGATGATCGCAAGGTGCGTTATGCTACCTGTCGTTTACTTGGAACAGCACTCACATGGTGGAATACAGAGAAGACCAAACGAGGTGTTGAAGAAACTATGACCTTGACTTGGGAAGAGTTGAAGGGAATCATGACAAGACGATTTTGCCCAAGAAGTGAAATCAAGAAATTGGAGGATGAGTTTCATGCTTTAAAACAAAAGGAAGGCGACCACACCACATACAACAAGAGATTCCTTGAGTTAAATCAAATGGTCCCCAATTTGTTTACTCCCCTCTACCGTTTGATCGAGCACTACATTCGTGGTCTTCCATCAAAGATTCAAGACTCTGTAATAAGTACATCGCCTGCAACTTTGGAAGCAGCAATGGAACTAGCAACCGCGCTCACTGAGAACCGAATCCGAAACAAAGATTTCAAAGAGGAGAAGAAGAAGGATAAAGCATCAACCGAAACCTCAAACCCCACCCGAACCGAATCCTTTACACCATCTACTTCTAAGAGAAAACGTGATGGGCAAATCTTCGCCGTCACCCAACGCAACCAACCAGCTTCACAAGTTGTACCTCCTCAAACTATCCCAAACGCCCAAGTAGCACCCAACACAATTTACCCAAATAAGAAACCTTACATTGGACCTCACCCTCAATGCAACACCTGTTTCTATCACCATCCATCTACCTTACCCTGTCGACTATGTGCGAATTGTGGACGCTACGGTCATTTGAGCAACGTTTGCCGCACCTCTCAAAACCAAACCTCAACCCCTACTCAACCCATGATCCAAACATATCAACAACCTCAATACCCCATGTACCCATATGTTCGAGCTTGTTTCAATTGTGGCGACCCTACCCATTTTAGAAACACATGCCCTCGTTTGGTTAACATCATAAACGCCCAAGCTCAAGCAAACCCAGTTAACCAAGCAAACCAAGCAAACCCAGCTCCACTGCCAGCAAGAGGAAGAGTTTATAACATCAACGCCAATCCTGTTGAAGATGTTAACGGTCCAAACCAACCACTTAACTAGCCTTCTCTCACCAAGAATTAAAAATCAACTCCAATCACTTAGTTTTTATGTTTTTCTTTATGTTATCTCAATTTTCACGTATCTCAATTGGAATTTTTTCCAAGAATTTTAATGCAAATTACTAGTTCAGTTTGTTTTATACTCATTGATTTAATATTCATATCATCATACTTCACGACATATCTCAGTTTCATCATTTAAAGAAGTTGAGTTGTGCCTCACTTCTACATAGACTAACCTCTCCATCATATTAAACGAGAGAGGTTTTGTCAAACACGGATACTATCAGAATTAAGACTCAAGCGCTGGTTGTTGTGTTTGTTTATGTTGTAGAGTCGCATAGAACTAATCATAACTTGCGGATAAAGTCAATGAGAATTTGACAAGAATATGGTGGATACGCCGCTGGTACTTCCTATATATAAGTATTCTTGTCAAATGATCGGAGGCATTATCAGGCGGTTATGAGAGGTTCCATGCATAGGTTGTTTGTGTGATTAAGTTATTCATTTTCAATACATGCAATAAGCTCGGCTCCGTTTGATTGAGCCTTGAGCACACAGATAATTTCATTTTCAATACATGCAATAAGCTCGGCTCCGTTTGATTGAGCCTTGAGCACACAGACAATTTCATTTTCAATACATACAATACGATCGGCTCCGTTTGATTAAGCCTTGATCGCACAGATATATATCATTTCAGTATTTTTATGTTTGATGTTTTTCTTTATGTTATCTCAATTTTCACGTATCTCAATTGGAATTTTTTCCAAGAATTTTAATGCAAATTACTAGTTCAGTTTGTTTTATACTCATTGATTTAATATTCATATCATCATACTTCACGACATATCTCAGTTTCATCATTTAAAGAAGTTGAGTTGTGCCTCACTTCTACATAGACTAACCTCTCCATCATATTAAACGAGAGAGGTTTTGTCAAACACGGATACTATCAGAATTAAGACTCAAGCACTGGTTGTTGTGTTTGTTTATGTTGTAGAGTCGCATAGAACTAATCATAACTTGCGGATAAAGTCAATGAGAATTTGACAAGAATATGGTGGATACGCCGCTGGTACTTCCTATATATAAGTATTCTTGTCAAATGATCGGAGGCATTATCAGGCGGTTATGAGAGGTTCCATGCATAGGTTGTTTGTGTGATTAAGTTATTCATTTTCAATACATGCAATAAGCTCGGCTCCGTTTGATTGAGCCTTGAGCACACAGATAATTTCATTTTCAATACATGCAATAAGCTCGGCTCCGTTTGATTGAGCCTTGAGCACACAGACAATTTCATTTTCAATACATACAATACGATCGGCTCCGTTTGATTGAGCCTTGATCGCACAGATATATATCATTTCGGTATTTTTATGTTTGATGTATTGGTTGTAGAGTTATAGGACTAATCATAATTCACTGATAAAACCAATGAAAATTTGACAAGAATATGGTGGATACGCCGCTGGTACTTCCTATATATAAGTATTCTTGCCAAAGGATCAGAGGCGTTATCAGGCGGTTATGAGAAGTTCCATGTAGGATTTAGTATTGCTTTGGTTGAAATTTGTGTTACATTTATATCATCTCACTATTTAAAGAAATTGGATTGTGATCCATTTCTATATAGACTAACCTCTCCATCATAACAAACGAGAGAGGAACTGTCACCATTCAAACATATATACTATCAGAATGTGGATTCAATTATTAGTTGTTGTGGTTATTTGTGTAGATTGTAGTATTGGAAGTTTTGCTTTAGGATATAACCATACTTTTCCAAACATATCTAAACTCTTATGCATGATATCATTTTAGCAAATCATTCCTGCTTAACAATACTTATACAGTAGGCAACAAAAAGCGATTCCTGTATTAGGATACTTAACCTTTACAAGGAACGTTACCGCCTCAAACAAAAACCCAAACCCTTATTTCTTCTAAGTATGTAACTGTCAAACTAAACACCATCATTCTTTTAGTCAATTATATCCCTATTTGAATTTCGGGACGAAATTTCTAAAAAGCAGGGGATACTGTAACATCCGTCAAAAACGGATTTACCAAACCCGCTTCGTTTATCAACCGAACAGTCAGTCAAATTTTTCGTTGAGAATTAAATGCCCAAAATAATTTTAAACGATCCGTAATCAATTATTATGCGGGGATATATATTTAGTTTTTGAAAAACTGATAAAAATAACAAAATAAAAATGTTTTGATCATGCCGGGTTTCGAACTCGGGTCTGTACCGGTTCAAACCAAACACTTATCACTCAGCCGAACAACCGCTCCGCCGCTTTGATTTTCTGATAAATACAGGAAACATTTAATTCAAATATTAAAGTTCGGAAATCAATTTCAGTAAATTGCGCCCAAACTAGCAGTCGTCGGAAATCCCGACGACTTCGCCGTTTAATTACGATTTCGCTCAATATAACCGTAGAATTAACTCTCACAACGGTTATAACCGACGTCTGAACCCGCGACATCAGCTGTAACCGCCGGAGAATGGCTGACTTCGAATTAAGACCGAATTCAGACCCCATTCATCTCGTTACTACCCTATAAATACACCCACAACTCGCCAGAAACCTTTCACACTCAAATCGCACCTTTTCTCGGCGAAAACTCACTCGCCGGAAATATCTTATACTTCGCTGGAAAACCGTATCAGTAATCTCTGAGCTTTACTGAACCCCCTAAACCTTTACCGAAGTCACCCACACCCTTTGTAAGCTTTCGGAGGACTCTCTGCTGCAAGATACTGTCGCCGGAAAAAGATTGCTGTCGCCGGAGTTCTGCCGGAAAACAGAGTAAAACCAGCCGGTACTTCTCACGCCTAATTCCTTTCCTTTTTACTTTTATCTCGTCTGTAATTGATCATTCAACGCTAAAGAAACTTGAATCAACATTTGAATCCGTCAGTCGTCACTTCCGGTGAAAACCAGTGAAGAAGACGACGTTACGGTAATGGTTTAGTATAATTAAAATCAAGTTATTTAACGGGTTAGACACACAGTCCAGCGGTGGACTGTGTGCACTTTTAAAGCTAAGGTCACGAGTTCGAGTATTGTCCCTCACACGCCGCCTTGATAAAAATCCTTTTTTTTTCGCAAAACTGAACCGGAGTGTTTTGGGTATATGTTAAGTATATTGATAACCGAGTTTATAACCAAGTGCGACACACAGTCCAGCGGTGGAGTGTGTGTCCGCTAACCCACAGGTCCCGGGTTCGAGACCTGTGGAGCGCACCGATTTGTGATTTAATTCATTTTTAAAATAAAGTGATTTCTGTTTAAATCTAATTAATGTATATAGGTAATTAAAATCGGATATATGACGGGTTAGACACGTAGCTCAGTTGGTAGAGCTGCGTGCACGCGTACGGGAGGTCTCGGGTTCGAGCCTCACCCGGCGCACAACAATATGCCTTCGAACCGGTCAACGCTAGTCAAAGTCAACGGTCAAAAGTCAACTGTAGCATAAATAAAATATTTTTTTATTTATTTTTATTTAATTATTTTAATTAAAAATCAATTAAAAATACTTAAAAATAACATTTTTAAGGTTAGAAAATAGCCTCAAACTCACAAAAATACACCCAACAATCCTACTAAATAGATTAATAAAACCCGTTTACTTACCAAACCATAATGCGATTTATCTAGGTTAATTTCACTCGTGGTTAACACCATTTCGCTTACATTCAACCTCATCAACCGAACGCACCCAATGTGAGTGAATTCTTACAAACTCTCCTTTTTATTCATGTTTTGGGTGTATCATGTGTCGCTTAAACTAATTCTCTTATGCAAATTCATGCTATACCATTTTATGAACTAAATTAGAATGTAACTATTATTGGTTGTGAGGTATTACATATTGTCAAAGTTGTATGCAAATTATTTAGGCCCATCAGTTCCTCGTGGGAGACGAGAACAACGCGTGCCTTAAAACTCATTCATTAGGCCCATCAGTTCCTCGTGGGAGACGAGAACAACGCATGCCTCAAAACTCATACATTAGGCCCATCAGTTCGTAAGAACAACACGTGCCTCAAAACTCATACATTAGGCCCATCAGTTCGTAAGAACAACGCGTGCCTCAAAACTCATTCATTAGGCCCATCAGTTCCTCGTGGGAGACGAGTCGAACAACGCGTGCCTCAAAACAATTATTTGGTGTTTGTGTGTTCAATATTCAATATTATGTGTTGTGTGAATAAATTTACATCTACATTTACTCATATGTGGTATGCACCTTATTTATAATCAATTGGATAACTCGTTCAAATGTTTTCCATAGGATTCACTCGCCAACATTATGTTGATCCAAAAACCTTTTTACACATGATACAGGTGAACAGGTTGAAGCAAGGAAAACATAGGATATGCCTTAGAAGAGAACCAAGAAGCTTAGATTGATAGTTAGAACACGTTGTATCATTTATTGTAAATTTCCATTAAATTGTATTAATGAATATGAAACATATAATAAATGTCATGAGCTTTGATGATAACCCAATTATGCCCCGATCACCTTTCCCGCTGCGGGTCGGGGTGTGACAGAGTGGGTCTATCCACCACCACTAGCCCCTGCGTATAAACATTCGTAGCAATCTCCTCCTGCAGGTATATACCACTATGAACAACAAACTTAGCAAGCATCATCAAACGCCACACACCGGCAAGCCTAAATGAAACCTAAGGCCGAGGGGGAGGACCCTGTGGCTGGGGAGGCGGCTGGTCGACCCGTGGAGGGTGAAACGAGAATGTCGACAGGGACTCGATGAGTAGCTCCCTATAACTCGGGGTGCCAGTGAAGTCAAACAGACGGTGCCACTGTGAATCAGCGGGAACGAAAAAAACACAGTCTCGGCGTCTCACCAATCGTCTCGATTGCATTCCAGTCGACCGCCGTGTGCGATCCGACGTGCATCCCGCAAAAACGGGCGGCCTCGGTGTTGGCGGGAACTCAAGATACGGGTGGCCGTGTAGCGGATCTGCCGGCGCTGGCGGAGCCCATCGCGGACCATGCGAATGTGGATCCCATGTATCTGATCTTCAATCTCGTCCATAACCAATCTACAATAATAATAACAATATAACATAAATAATAACAATTAACCATATTAATAAAACTAATCAAGTAATAACACATAATATTAAAAAAGTTATATATGTTAAATAAATAAAAAATATTCTGGTCGTCTATGGGGGTCGTCTAGGGGTAGACGCCCCGTCTTGTTCAACAAAAAACCCATATACATGAATATAACAGCCCCTAAACCACAAAAAACATCAAATTCACACTCAATCTATGGTCTAGATGCATAATACATTTAAAGATTATTGAAGTATAGGTTCGAATACGTACCAGAGATGCTTGATTTCGCAAAAATAGGGTCCAAATACGGTCAAATGATGTATGCGTGTGTGTTAGGCCTAGACGGATGGCAATTCAGGGGTAAAATGGTAATTAACCATAGACGTGGCGTACAGGTCTAAACGTCCTGGCTAATCCAATGGTTAATTACCATTTTACCCCTGAGTTGCCACCCGTTTAGGCCTAATTCAGGGGTAAAATGGTAATTTACCCACCTAAGTCCTTTACAGCTTTGGATGGTTAATTAGCATTTTACCCCTGAATTAGGCCTAGACGGGTGGTAATTCAGGGGTAAAATGGTAATTAACCAATCCCCTTTAGTATTAAAAAACTTAGCAGTTTGAAAGTTGTCGCTCAAATGTGTACGCGGCGTCTAGGCCTAGACGGGTCGTCTAGTTCGTTAATATTACCCCTTTGCCCTTGAATTTGGCCTAGATGGAGTGCAATCCAGGGGTAAAATGGTCTTGTGGCAAAAAACAGACAGCACATCTAGGTCTAGACGAGTCGTTTATTCCAATTTTTTTGGTCTTTTCCTTTTACATATAAAATCATATTAATTATAAAGAAACTTATTAAAATTATTCAAAAAATCTTATTACTTATATAAAAAACATATTCACTATAAAAAAACTTTGTATTAATTATAAAAAATCATATTAATTATAAAAAATCGTATTAATTATACAAAAAATCGTATTAAATATACAAAAAATCGTATCGAGTATACAAAAAATCATATTAGGTATACAAAATTCGAATTAAGTATACGAAAACTCATTCTTCCGATTCACTGTCGACGTAATTAATACTCGGGTTTGGATTTGGTGGGGGATTCATTATCGAGGTATACCATGCTAAACGGGGCGTGTACATGTATAGCCATTGTTCTGCAGCGGCGCTTCGGTAGGTCAACTACCCATTTATTTTCGGCATTGGGAATTGGCCTTCCAGCTTATATGTATGAAGTGGTTATTGTTAACATGTGCAAGCGTTATCGTTTGTGGTTCTCGATCCGTTGGAGGATTCATTATCGGGAATAAGGTGGAACAACTATCGATGCTTAACAGGTGAACCACAAAACCGTACCTTTGTGCGATAAGAAACCCTGCATGAGGGAAGTCCATCCAGTGATTGGGGCGATAAGAAGCCCTTACTTGAACGTTTGCACTCCACAAGTCGCTTTCGCGGGTTGCACAAGTTGTACTCGTATATGGGTATTGATGGAGACTCACACAATCTCCCCCAGGATGACAAAATTTTTTACAAGTCTTCTTCTGTGAATGCGCTCTTGCAGTGCTTACAAATATTCTGTTGTATGTGAAACCTGTAAAGATATTGAGAGACGTTCGGAAAAACTTTAGCACACGCGTTAATTAGGGCCAGGTCTCTATCCGTTACAATCACACGTGGCTCCATACATTCATCCAACATTGACCTGATCCTCTCAAGCACCCATACAAAGTTACCACTACGTTCTTTGCAGATAACGACATGCGTGATGTCACACCCCGACCCGCAGCGGAATAAGAGTCGGGGCATAATTGGGTTATCACCAAAGCTCATGATATTTACTAATATGTTTCATAATTATTAAATTCAAAATTACATCCTCAATATTCCAAACATGTTCATACAATTACAAAGAAAGATAATCAACTAAACATTCCAAAGTCTAAACCAGTTTATTCTTCTAAGCCATCCTATGTGTTTCTTGCTGCAGCTGGATCACCTGTATCATGTGCAAAAAAATGGGGCTTTTTGGGTCAACATAAGTTGGCGAGTGAACCTTGTTAGAAAACATTTATTATTGATTTCTTGTTATATTTATTATGGAAAATTGTGCAATAATCATATGTGAGCAAACATAAATAATCATACAATAACAATAACAACAACAAACAATAACATACATTAACAAAAACTTGCATGAATATATAACATGAATGATACTGTAAATGTTGGCAACGTCACGTCCACGCTCATATGTAATGGGGAACGGACGGCCTATGATAAATGTCTGTAAGATCAAGGCTCAATCAAACGGAGCCGATCGTATGTTGGCAACGCCTAGTTCACGCTCATAATGTAATGGGGAACAACTCAACGCTCATATGTAATGGGGAGCGGCGGCCTATGATAATGTATATACTGAAAATAATAAATTTAATCTAAACAATAACCACACAAACAGTTGATACATGTTGAATACACATTTGTTCATGGATATGATGGATGCACAATAGTTTAAATGGGATAAATAATAAGACACATGATACACCCCAAAAACGCGATTAAAACGGGGAATTTATAGAGATTCACTCACATTGGGTGCGTTCGGTTGAAGATGATGAAATGCGCACGAGTTTAGAGGATTGATCGACGAGAATTAACTAACCTAAATAATAACGAAAAGGTATGGTAAATGAGTGGATGTTATTAATAATTTTAATAAGATTTTTAGATATATTTTTGTGAGTTTAAGGCTATTTTCTAACTTTTAAAACATTATTTTTAAGTATTTTTAATTGATTTTTAAATTAAATAAATAAATAAAATATAAAAAAATGTTGACTTTTGAGTTGACCATTGACCTTTGACCATGACTGTTGACTGTTTGACCGGTTCACTAGTGTGCAAGTATGCGCCGGGTAAGGCTCGAACCCGAGACCTCCCGTATGCGTGCACGCAGCTCTACCAACTGAGCTACGTGTCTAACCCGAAATATTTCTGTTTTTAATTATATTTATATATTGTTTTAATTTATTCAAATTCTTTTATTTTTAAAAAGGATTTTAATCATCGAACCGGCGTGCGTAACAGGTCTCGAACCCGGGACCTGTGGTTTAGTGTTGCACACAGTCCACCGCTGGACTGTGTGTCTAACCTGGTTAATATACTGATTTTTATTATACTTAACATCTTCATTGAGTTAATCCGGTTCAGTTAAAAAGAAAACATCTTTATTACAGAGAATGAGTTTGTGTCAAGGATCGAACTCGCGGTGTGTGATAAATGTTTGCACACAGTCCATCGCTGGACTGTGTGTCTTACCCGAGATATAATCCAATTTATATTAAACTTATATACAAACTAACTTCATCTTCTTCGTTACAATATCACAGACAACGATTACCCTACTGATTTTGTTTAATTCGATTGACAAACATTTAAGTGATAAAAATGAAATGGACAGGGAAGATTTTGGGAGTAAACATACCGGAAAAATGATCTTTCTCAGAACTCCGGCGAAGTCGTCGGCTCTGTTTTTATGAACTTCGTCTGAGCGGACCAATTAACAGTTTTGATTAGCTAGATGTGGAATTGAAGTACTGAACAAGAGTTATCAGAAGGTTTAAAGGTTTATACCGTTTCACAGCGAACTCTAGAAATTTTCAGAAGTTTTCCGGCGAGTGATGATTACCCGATATCGTCGCCTGGAACTGATTCTGATTGAAGGGTGTGAGTTAGTAAAGGCCTAACAACTGATAGAAGATGGAAGATTTGAGAAACTTACTGTTTTGATGGAAGACACGGTTTTCCGGCGAAAGTCCGGCGAGTTCAAAAAGCTTTTCCGACGAACTGAAAATAGAGCGAAAGTGAAATTGGAGGTTCTGTGGATGATTTTGAGTCGCGAGATGATGCTATTGTTGGAGTAATTCAGGAAATGAATGTTTTCGGTTATAAAAACCGAATATAACCAGAATTCAAGTTCATTCAAGACTGAATTGATTAGGAACGTCGGTGTATCGGTTATTTTCAGGAATCTGCGATCACTCAAACGTCTTGGACGTTTGGAAGCCGATAACGGTTTCAGTTGGCGTAAACAGGTTGATTCATGATTGAAGTTATGTTTTAATTGTTTCCTAAAACTCACAAAAAACATCAAGTGGCGGAGTGGTTATATGTGCGCGAGTTAAGTTGCTAGACTCACCCGGCTGACCCGGGTTCGAATCCCGGCAGCCGGTTTTCTTTTTTATTTATTGTATTTTCTCTTTTTATTAATTAAAGTTTTTAAATTCTAATTTGTTTATTAATTATGCATCGTTTAAAATTAAAATAAACATAAATACGCAACGAAAAAATGTATAACTTAATATTCGATTACAAACGAAGCGGGTTTGGAAACCCGTTTTTTGACAAATGTTACAGTATTCCCTACTTTTAGAAATTTCGTCCCGAAATTTAAGTAGTAGTGGTAATAGGAAAAAGATGCGGGTATTTTTCGCGCGTTGAGTCTTCACGTTCCCAAGTAAACTCAGGTCCCCGTTTCGACTCCCAGCGTACCCTAACAATTGGAATACGACTCCGTCTTAAACGTTTTTCTCCGAAGTCCATGATCTCTACTGGTCTTTCAATGAAATGCATAGATTCATCGATCTGAATATCTTCCAGGGGAATATGGAGGTTTTCATCGGCGAGGCACTTCTTCAAGTTTGATGCGTGGAATGTGGGGTGAATTCTGTTGAGTTCTTCTGGTAGATCAAGCTAGTATGCTACAGGACCTACTCTTTCGAGTATCTTGAAAGGTCCTACGTAGCGTGGTGCCAGCTTGCCTTTCTGGCCAAAACGAACTACTCCCTTCCACGGTGATACTTTTGAAAGTACATGATCACCAATGTTAAACTCCAGAGGCTTTCGTCGTTTATCTGCATAACTCTTTTGACGACTTTGAGCCGCTAGAAGATTGTTTCTAATTTGATGGATCTTGTCCGTGGTTTCTTGAATCAATTCTGGACCGGTGATTTGAGCTTCCCCAATTTCGTGCCAACATACTGGAGATCGGCACTTACGACCATATAAAGCTTCGAAAGGTGCCATGCCGATACTTGAATGATAGCTGTTATTGTACGAAAATTCAACTAATGGTAGATGAGCGTCCCAATTTCCCTTGAAGTCTATGACACATGCTCGAAGCATATCTGCAAGAGTTTGTATGGTGCGTTCAGATTGTCCATCAGTTTGAGGATGATAAGCGGTACTGAGGTCTAATCGTGTACCCAAAGCGGTTTGTACGGCTTGCCATGTTCGTGAAGTGAAACGACCATCACGATCTGAAATAATGCTTAACGGTACACCATGACGGCTTACGATTTCGCTGATATAGATACGAACTAACTTCTCGTTCTTGAAATCTCCGCGGATCAGAATGAAGTGAGCTGATTTTGTAAGACGATCAATGATTACCCATATAGTGTCATACCCACCAGAAGTGCGAGGTAACCCGGTAATGAAGTCCATGGTTATGTTTTCCCACTTCCATACAGGTATTTCAGGTTGGACCAGAAGTCCTGAGGGTCTTTGATGTTCAGCTTTTACCTTGGAACATGTAAGGCACTTGGAAACAAAAATAGCAATATCCTTTTTCATTCCAGGCCACCAGTAGGTGTATCGAAGGTCTTGATACATCTTATCGGCTCCTGGGTGTATAAAGTATCGTGTTTTGTGTGCCTCATTCATAAGGAATTCACGAAGGTTGTTGTGGACAGGAATCCATATGCGATCTAGATAATACAGAATACCGTCGGATTTAGTTTCAATTTTAAGTTCAGCTCCACAGGACAGCTCCTTTCGTACGTCGTCTTCCGTTACTGAGACATGTTGGGCTTCTCGAATTTGATCTTTGATGTCGGTTATGATTTGCGAACATAGGAGACGAATGGAGTTCGCATAACCCTTTCGACTGAGTGCATCGGCCACCATATTTGCCTTGCCAGGATGATACCGAATTTCACAGTCATAGTCATTAAGAAGTTCGACCCATCTTCGTTGCCTCATGTTTAACTCCTTTTGGTTGAAGATATGTTGGAGACTCTTGTGGTCAGTGTATATTTCACACTTAGAACCGTAGAGGTAATGTCTCCGTATCTTAAGAGCGAACACAACGGCTCCAAGTTCTAGGTCGTGGGTGGTGTAGTTCTTCTCATGAGTTTTTAGTTGTCTAGAAGCGTAAGCTATCACCTTTCCTCTTTACATTAGAACACAGCCTAGACCTTGCCCTGACGCGTCGCAATAAACCACGAAGTCATCACAACCTTCAGGAAGAGTGAGGATAGGTGCATCACAGAGTTTTTGTTTAAGGGTTTGGAAGGCTTCTTCTTGTTTGGGTCCCCATATGAAGGGTTTTCCTTTATGAGTTAAAGCCGTGAGTGGTACAGCAATGTGGGAGAAATTTGAAATGAAACGGCGATAATAACCAGCCAAGCCAAGGAATGATCTTACTTCGGTTGGTGTACGTGGCGCTTGCCATTCTTGTACTGCTTTGATCTTTGAGGGGTCGACATGTATTCCCTTGTCATTGACGACATGTCCAAGGAATTGTACCTCTTTTAACCAATTCACATTTGGAGAATTTGGCGTAGAGCTTTTCATTCTCTAAGAGTGTAAGGATGAGTCGAAGGTGCCGTTCATGATCAGACTTAGACTTTGAGTAAATGAGGATATCGTCGATGAAGACTATAACAAAGCGATCGAGATAGGGTTTGCAGACTCTATTCATTAGATCCATGAAGACAGCTAGAGCGTTGGTTAGATCAAATGGCATGACCATGAATTCATAATGACCATAACGAGTTCGGAAGGCGGTCTTTGGGACGTCTTCTTCATGTGCTCTGAGTTGATGATAACCAGAACGAAGGTCAATTTTTGAAAAACAGCTGGCGCCTTGAAGTTGGTCAAGAAGATCATCAATGCGAGGTAATGGGTAGTGGTTCTTGACCGTTAACTTGTTGAGTTCTCTGTAGTCGATGCACATGCGAAACGTTCCATCTTTCTTCTTCACAAAAAGGACAGGTGCACCCCAAGGCGAGGAGCTAGGACGTATGAATCCTTTGTCAGTCAACTCTTGCAATTGACTGGCTAGCTCTTGCATTTCGGAAGAGGCTAACCTATAAGGAGAATTTGCAACTGGTGTAGCTCCAGGTATAAGATCAATGCGGAATTCGACTTCTCTCACGGGAGGAAGTCCTGAAATGTCGTCAGGAAAAACTTGCGAAAAATCTTTTACTACTGGGATGTCTTCAAGTTTCTTCTCCTTGGTTCCCTTTTTGACGACATGAGTTAAAAATTCGACATAATTCTTGCGGAGATATTTTCGGGCTTGAAGACAGGACATTAATTTGAGCCCTTTCGATGGGGTTTCTCCAAAGATTCGTAGAGTCTGACCGTTTGTAAGAGGAATGCGTATAAACTTTTCGCGGCATACAACTTCAGCATGATGTTGGCTGAGCCAGTCCATACCAATTATAATGTCAAAGCTTCCCAACTTCATAGGAATGAGGTCAATTGGAAAATCGTGATCGTTTAAGATGAGAGTACAATTGCGTATAATAGAGTTTAATGAGACCGGTTTTCCGTCATCAACTTCTACTGTTATGGGTTCCATGAGTTTATCACGAGTTTGGTTGAGGATGAGTTCAAACTCTAAGGACACAAAACTTTTATCCGCACCAGTATCAAATAACATGGTTGCATAACTACCATTGATGAGAAACGTACCATTAACCACATTGTTGTCGACCCTAGCTTGATTGGCGTTGATGTTGAAAGCTCTTCCTCTAGCAGGTGGAGGAGCTTGGTTAGCTTGATTCACCGGATTTGCTTGAGCTTAAGCATGTATAATGTTCACCAAGCGTGGACAAGTGTTTCTAAAGTGGCTTGGGTCTCCACAATTGTAGCAAGCCCGCATAGGTTGCACCATGGGATAGTTGGGTTGGTAGTAGGATTGGGCTAAATGTTGGGTAGGTGGTAGTAGTAGAGGTTGTTGGGCTTGACCCACTATCTGATGGTGGGTTTGGGTTGAGAGCTGGTGACGGTTCGTTCGCTGTGGTATGCGACAGGTTTGAACGGTGTGACCTGCGCGACCACAGCCGGTGCATTGTTGGCAGGGATGATCAGGAAAGTGATGGTATTGGCAACGGTTGCATTTTGGGTAAGAGCCGGAGTATGGCCTTTTATATGGTGCAGGTGAGGGGGCAACTTGGGTAATGGGTGCAGCAGGGATAGGGAAATTTGTTTGTGTGATCGCGAAGTTTCTGGTGTAACGTTTCCTCTTGTTAGCAAACTTAGATGAGGAGGTGGAATGGTTTGAAGTTTGGCCCTCAACGGGAGCTTTCTTTTTCTCATCTTTAAATTTACCGTTGCGAATTCGATTCTCGGTAAGCTCAGTAGCTAGTTCCATAGCAGCTTCAAGTGTTGCTGGCGAAGTGCTGAGAACTGAGTCTTGAATTTTCGAGGGGAGACCTCGAATATAGTGTTCGACTAAGCGGTAAACTGGGGTGAACAAGTTAGGGACCATTTGGTTCAACTCTAAAAACCTCTTGTTGTAGGAAGTATGATCTCCCTTCTTTTGCTTCAACGAATGAAATTCATCCTCTATCTTTTTTATCTCACTTCTAGGACAGAAACGTCTCGTCATGATTTCCCTTAACTCCTCCCACGTTAAGGCCATTGCATCATCGATTCCTCTCTTACCCTTTTCAGTATTCCACCAGGTAAGAGCTACCCCAAATAGTCTCCCGGTTGCGTATCGTACCTTGCGATCCTCGGGACAATCGCAGTTGAGGAAGGTGTTTTCCATTTCCTCAAACCAGTGGAGGAGAGCGGTGACACCTTCGGTCCCTTCAAATTTCGGAGGATCGCAAGACTTGAAATGTTTATATGAGCACTTTTTGGTAGGAGGGTTGCCGATGTTCTGGTCTTCTGGCTGGGGAGGATTGATGGGATTTGTGGCGAGAGCTTGTTGTACTTGAACCACAATGTCAGGAAGCATCGCGGCCATTTGTTTTGCGATTTGAGTGGCCAAGCGTTCGTGTGACCTTCCTGATCTTCTACCCCCTCGTTGTTGCCTAGCCGACATCTACAGGAACATACATAAGAAGATTGTGAGTTTATGGAGTCTTTTTAGGTGTCATGTGTCTTAAAAAAAATAAAAATAACATAAACATCAATAATGCAACTACATCCATAGGATGTCTTGGGTTTGCTCATGTTGGGCCTCAAATGTCCCCCATACCTTCACCTGTATAGTCATGTGGGCCCCCATGACTATTGGCTTAGTAGGATTCACATTGGTATTGGCGGTTTAACACTCGCATCACCCGAATGAAAACCATGAAATATGTTTACGAGATGTATGGTCGGAAGGTGTCCAGGTGTAGACACAATGACAACTCAAAGTGGGGTTAGCTCACACGACGTTTGGTATAGCATGCTTTGGCCTAATAGGTACTTCGTACTCTCATCGTTAGTCCCCAGGTAGGCAAATTGGTCCTTTATTTTGGATTTATACGAATGCCAAGCCTAGACAGGACGTTCCGACTACCGGTACTTGTACCCTTCCAGTTACTACATGCCCGTCACGAGAACTCACTTTGATGTGATTTGAAAATACAAAAATCATTGCAAAAACAATCATGGAAATGATGTGGTGTGTGCTCTCATAGATATGATATGTTATGAGAATATGATTCATGATAGACATTATATAATAATATGTACTTATGAACATGCTTGCATAACATTGAATGTAACATTAAACATAAAACATATAAACATCATGAATTTTGCATGTAACACACAAATTTTTTTTTTTTAAAAATTCTAATCAACTATAGTATAGGCTCTAAGGGTCTAATAACCTATCCTATATCCCTATAGTCATGGCTCTGATACCAATATGTCACACCCCGACCCGCAGCGGAATAAGAGTCGGGGCATAATTGGGTTATCACCCAAGCTCATGATATTTACTAATATGTTTCATAATTATTAAATTCAAAATTACATCCTCAATATTCCAAACATGTGCATACAATTACAAAGAAAGATAATCAACTAAACATTCCAAAGTCTAAACCAGTTTATTCTTCTAAGCCATCCTATGTGTTTCTTGCTGCAGCTGGATCACCTGTATCATGTGCAAAAAAATGGGGCTTTTTGGGTCAACATAAGTTGGCGAGTGAACCTTGTTAGAAAACATTTATTATTGATTTCTTGTTATATTTATTATGGAAAATTGTGCAATAATCATATGTGAGCAAACGTAAATAATCATACAATAACAATAACAACAACAAACAATAACATACATTAACAAAAACTTGCATGAATATATAACATGAATGATACTGTAAATGTTGGCAACGTCACGTTCACGCTCATATGTAATGGGGAACGGACGGCCTATGATAAATGTCTGTGCGATCAAGGCTCAATCAAACGGAGCCGATCGTATGTTGGCAATGCCTAGTTCACGCTCATAATGTAATGGGGAACAGCTCAACGCTCATATGTAATGGGGAGCGGCGGCCTATGATAATGTATGTACTGAAAATAATAAATTTAATCTAAACAATAACCACACAAACAGTTGATACATGTTGAATACACATTTGTTATGGATATGATAGATGCACAATAGTTTAAATGTGATAAATAATAAGACACATGATACACCCCAAAAACATGATTAATGTAACATCCGTTAAAAAAACCGGATTTTACCAAACCCGCTCCATTTATTAACCGAACAATCAGTTAAAAATTTCGTTGCGTATTTAATGCCCAAATTAATTTTAAACGATACATAATTAATAAGTATATTGGAATATATAATTTATATTTGAAAAAATATTAAAAATAGTGGTTTAAAAATAAAACAATGCTGCTGGGTTTCGAACCCGGGTCAGCTGTGGATAAACTTCAAAGCCTTAACACACATCCTTCCAACCACTGCGCCACTTGTGTTCTTTAGTAACGTATCAGAACAATTAATTCAAATATTAAACTCGAATTCAAAACTGACGCGCCCAATCGCAGTTGTCGGAAATCCTGACGATTTCGCCGAGATTGGATGGTTTCTTCTGATTTAACCGAAGCCTTAACTATTACATCGGTTATAACCGACGTCTGAACCCGCGACACAAGTCATAACCGCCGGAAAATTATTGACCGACGAATCAAGACGGAAAACGGACCAAATTCGTCGATGTTCTGCCCTATAAATACACCCTCTAACTTCTGTTAGCCTTTTCGCTCACAATCACACCCTTTCTCGACGTAATTTCACTCGCCGGAAAACTTCTGCAACTCGCCGGAAAACCGAACCCTTTCACCTCTGTGCATCACTCTAAAAACAGAACACCTAGAGTTCATACCGAAGCCACTCACAGTCATCTCAAGCTCCCTGAAGACCCTCTGCCGCAAGACACACGTCGCCGGAATAACCTGCTGTCATCGGAGTTTCGCCGGCGAAACAGAGGAGCCCTGTTCGGTATATCTTACACATAATCTCTCATTCTTTTTTATTAATCTCACATGTAATTAATCACAACACACTAAAGAACTTGATTAAATCGTCGAACCAGTCGGACATCGATTCTGGTTAAGATTAACGAAGAAGATGAAGTTTTCAGTTATATATATATATAATTTAAATCAAGTTTTATCTCGGGTTAGACACACAGTCCAGCGGTGGACTGTATGCAAATAAACACGCATACGTCCCGAGTTCGATTCTTGTCCCACGCATACTCGCCTTAATAAAAATGTTCTTTTTTTAACTGAACCGGATTCACTGCAAATAGATGTTAAGTTTAATAAAAACCGGAATAATAACCAAGATAGACACACAGTCCAGTGGTGGACTGTGTTCGCGTTTAAAACATACGTCGCGAGTTCGAGTCCAGACTACCGCACCGGTTCTGGCAACTATCAAACTTTTTATATAAGGCAGAAATGAAATTATCTAGTTTGTATATAAGTATAATAAAAATTAGATTATTTACCAAGTTAGACACACAGTCCAGCGGTGGACTGTGTGTCAACCTAAGCCATAGGTCCCGGGTTCGAGACCTGTGGAGAGCACCGAGCGAGACATTAAAATCGTTTTTGAAATAAATGATTTTCGGATTAATTCAATTAGTATATAAATATAATTAAAAAACAGAAATATCTCAGGTTAGACACGTAGCTCAGTTGGTAGAGCTGCGTGCACGCGAACGGGAGGTCTCGGGTTCGAGCCTCACCCGGCGCATACATTTACACAATAAAACCGGTCAACAAGTCAACGGTCAAAAAGTCAACATTTTTTTATTATTTTTATTTATTTATTTTATTTAAAAATCAATTAAAAATACTTAAAAATAACATTTTTAAAGTTAGAAAATAGCCTTAAACTCACAAAAATATATCCAATAATCCCACTAAAAATTGATCAATAAAATCCGCTTGTTTACCGAACCATTATGTTATTATATAGGTTAGTTTCACTCGTGGTTAAATCCAACTTCGTGCGCATTCAACATCGTCAACCGAACGCACCCACTGTGAGTGAATCTTACAACTCCCCTTTTTAATTACACGTTTTGGGGTGTGTCATGTGTCACTAAAATTAACCCGTTTATTTAAACTTGTGCCATACCATATTGTGATCTAAACTTAGAATGTATATATTGTTTGTAGTCATGTATTTCATATTGTCAAGTTGTATGCAAATCATTCATTAGGCCCATCAGTTCCTCGTGAGAGACGGGTTGAGCAACGCGTGCCTTAAAACAATTTATTATTGTATGTGTGTGCATTATCTGATATTAAGTGTTATATGAATATGTTTACATCTATATTTAATCATATGTGGTTGTGCACTTTATTTTATAATCAATTCAATAAACTTGTTCAAATGCTTTTCATAGGATTCACTCGCCAACTTTTTGTTGATCCAAAAACCATTTTTACACATGATACAGGTGAACATGATGAAGCAAGGAAAAACATAGGAAATGCCTTAGAAGAAAACAATGAAGTCTAGAATGATGTTTAGGACATGATGTAATTATGATTGTATGTTTCCCTTGAAATTGTAATAATGAATATGAAACGTTATAATAAATGTCACGAGCTTTGATGATAACCCAATCATGCCCCGATCACCTTTTCCGCTGCGGGTCGGGGTGTGACAGATTGGTATCAGAGCCATGACTATAGGGATATAGGATAGGTTATTAGACCCTTAGAGCCTATACTATAGTTGACTAGAATTTTAATTGTTTATGAGGTTACATGCAAACTTATGATATTTATTTTTTTCATATTTGTTTATACTTACAGTCAAAAATACATACTTACATACACATTCATCATACATATTTCAATGTTCACATATTCAAATCATCTTCATACTTTCGTTATTCAAAGATTTTGTCGCATTTTTCATTTTTCAAATCTCATCAAAGTGAGTTCTGCGACGGGCATGTAGTAACTGGAAGGGTACAGGTACCGGTAGTCGGAACGTCCTGTCTAGGTTGGCATTCGTATAAATCCAATATAACGGACCAGTTTGCCTACCTGGGGACTAACGATGAGAGTACGAAGGACCTATTTGGCTAAAGCATGCCACACCAAACGTCGTTCGAACTAACCCCACTTTGAGGTGTCACCGTGTCCACACCTGGACACATTCCGAATATCATACGTTATATACATATTTCTCGATTTTCTCCGGGTTTTAGTGTACGTAACCAGGCTAACACATGCGAACCATATGAAAAACCCGGTATTCATGGGGGCCCACATGATTACGAAGGTGAAGTATGGCGACATGCAATGCCCAATTACGAGCAAAGCCCAAGACATCCTATGGATGTAGTAGATTTATTATTTTATATTTATTTTATAAATATTCATTCCTAAATACGACCCATGATCCCAAAAACATCCAACTCATACTCTTGATATGTATTCCTTGTAGATGTCTTCTAGCCTCACAAGCCATACCCATCCAAGCTATCCCAATCACTCAAATAGCACCCAACTCAACTTACCCAAATAAGAAACCATACCTTGGACCTCACCCTCGATGTAACACCTGTTTTTATCACCATCCATCTACCTTACCTTGTCGACTATGTGCGAATTGTGGACGCTATGGTCATTTGAGCAAGGTTTGCCGCACCCCTCAAAACCAAATCTCACCCCCTACTCAAAACATGATCCAAACATATCAACAACCCCAATACCCCATGTTTCCATATATTCGAGCTTGCTTCAATTGTGGCAACCCTACCCACTTTAGAAACACGTGCCCTCGATTGGTTAACATCATAAACGCCCATGCTCAAGCAAACCCAGTTAACCAAGCAAATCAAGGAAACCTAATCACTAGGCCACCTGCAAGAGGAAGAGTTTTCAACATCAACGCCAATCCTGTTGAATTTAATGACGGCTCAAACGAAACCACCCAACTAGTCCCCTTCACCAAAAATCAAGATTCGACTCCAACCGCTTAGTTTTATGTTTTTCTTTATGTTTTAAAGTCATATAGAACCAATCATAACTTACGGATAAAGCCAATGAAAATTTGACAAGAATATGGTGGATACGCCGCTGGTACTTCCTATATATAAGTATTCTTGTCAAAGGATCAGAGGCATTATCTGACGGTTATGAGAAGTTCCATGTAGAATTTAGTATTGTCTTGATTGAAGTTTGTTTTCGTATTCACTGATTTAGCATTCATATCATCTCATTATTTAAATAAATTGGTTTGTATTCCATTTCTACATAGACTAACCTCTCCATCATAACAAACGAGAGAGGTATTGTCATCATTAAAACATGCATACTATCAGAATTGAGACGCAAGTTTTGGTTGTTGTTTTTGTTTTAGAGTCACATAGAACTAACCATAACTTGCGGATAAAGTCAATGAAAATTTGACAAGAATATGGTGGATACGCCGCTGGTACTTCCTATATATAAGTAATCTTGTCAAAGGATCAGAGGCATTATCAGGCGGTTATGAGAAGTTCCATGTAGGATTTAGTAATGTCTTGGTCGAAGTTTGTTCATCATACATTTCAACGTATTTCAATTTCATCATTTAAAGAAGTTGAGCTATGTCTCACTTCCACAAGGACTAACCTCTCCATCACAACAAACGAGAGAGGTACTGTCACCATTCAAACATGTATGCTATCAGAATTAAGTTGATTGTGTTTATTTATGTATTAGAGTCACATAGAACTAATCATAACTTGCGGATAAAGTCAATGAAAATTTGACAAGAATATGGTGGATACGCCGCAGGTACTTCCTATATATAATTATTCTTGTCAAAGGATCAGATGCATTATCAGGCGGTTATGAGAAGTTCCATGTAGGATTTAGTAATGTCTTGGTCGAAGTTTGTTCATCATACATTTCAACGTATTTCAATTTCATCATTTAAAGAAGTTGAGCTATGTCTCACTTCCACAAGGACTAACCTCTCCATCACAACAAACGAGAGAGGTACTGTCACCATTCAAACATGTATGCTATCAGAATTAAGTTGATTGTGTTTATTTATGTATTAGAGTCACATAGAACTAATCATAACTTGCGGATAAAGTCAATGAAAATTTGACAAGAATATGGTGGATACGCCGCTGGTACTTCCTATATATAAGTATTCTTGTCAAAGGATCAGAGGCATTATCAGGCGGTTATGAGAAGTTCCATGTAGGATTTAGTAATGTCTTGGTCGAAGTTTGTTCATCATACATTTCAACGTATTTCAATTTCATCATTTAAAGAAGTTGAGCTATGTCTCACTTCCACAAGGACTAACCTCTCCATCACAACAAACGAGAGAGGTACTGTCACCATTCAAACATGTATGCTATCAGAATTAAGTTGATTTAGAGTCACATAGAACTAATCATAACTTGCGGATAAAGTCAATGAAAATTTGACAAGAATATGGTGGATACGCCGATGGTACTTCCTATATATAAGTATTCTTGTCTAAGGATCAGAGGTATTATCAGGCGGTTATGAGAAGTTCCATGTAGGATTTAGTAATGTCTTGGTCGAAGTTTGTTCATCATACATTTCAATGTATTTCAATTTCATCATTTAAAGAAGTTGAGCTATGTCTCATTTCCATAAGGACTAACCTCTCCATCACAACAAACGAGAGAGGTATTGTCATCATTCAAACATGTATACTATCAGAATTAAGACTCAAGCCTTGGTTGTTGTGTTTGTTTATGTATTAGAGTCACATAGAACCAATCATAACTTGCGGATAAAACCAATGAAAATTTGACAAGAATATGGTGGATACGCCGCTGGTACTTCCTATATATAAGTATTCTTGCCAAAGGATCAGAGGCATTATCAGGCGGTTATGAGAAGTTCCATGTAGGAGTTAGTATTGTCTTGGTTGAAATTTGTGTTACATCCACTGATTTAACATTCATATCATCTCGTCATTTAAAGAAATTGGATTGTGTTCTATTTCAACATAAACTAACCTCTTCATCATAACAAACGAAAGAGGAACTGTCACCATTCAAACATGTATGCTATCAGAATTTTGACTCAGATATTGGTTGTTGTGTTTATTTATGTTCTAGAGTTACATCATAGGACCAATCATAACTTATTGATAAAACCAATGAAAATTTGACAAGAATATGGTGAATACGCCGCTGGTACTTCCTATATATAAGTATTCTTGCTAAAGGATCAGAGGCATTGTCAGGCGGTTATGAGAAGTTCCATGTAAGATTTAGTAATTTCTTGGTGCATTGGTTGTGGTGTTTATTTATGTTCTAGAGTTACATCATAGAACCAATCATAACTTACTGATAAAACCAATGAAAATTTGACAAGAATATGGTGGATACGCCGCTGGTACTTCCTATATATAAATATTCTTGTCAAAGGATCAGAGGTATTGTCAGGCGGTTATGAGAAGTTCCATGTAGGTTGTAGTATTAGAAATTTGTTTTAGGATATGACCTTATCTTTCCAAACATATCAAAACTCTTACGCATGAAATCATACTTAGTGAATCAACTCCGCTTATCAATATTTTTACCGTAGGCAACAAAAAGCGAATCCTGTAGAAGGGTACTTAACCCTTACAAGGAACGTTACCGCCTCAACCAAAAATTTAAACTCTTACTCTTTTTCTAAGTATTTAATGGTCAATTAAAACACCATCCTTTTGAGACAGATATGTCACTACTTAAATCTCGGGACAAAATTTCTAAAAAGTAGGGGATACTGTAACATCCGTTAAAAAAATCGGATTTTACCAAACCCGCTCCGTTTATTAACCGAACAATCAGTTAAAAATTTCGTTGCGTATTTAATGCCCAAATTAATTTTAAACGATACATAATTAATAAGTATATTGGAATATATAATTTATATTTGAAAAAGTATTAAAAATAGTGGTTTAAAAATAAAACAATGCTGCCGGGTTTCGAACCCGGGTCAGCTGGGGATAAACTTCAAAGCCTTAACACACATCCTTCCAACCACTGCGCCACTTGTGTTCTTTAGTAACATATCAGAACAATTAATTCAAATATTAAACTCGAATTCAAAACTGACGCACCCAATCGCAGTCGTCGGAAATCCCGACGATTTCGCCGAGATTGGACGGTTTCTTCTGATTTAACCGAAGCCTTAACTATTACATCGGTTATAACCGACGTCTGAACCCGCGACACAAGTCATAACCGCCGGAAAATTATTGACCGACGAATCAAGACGGAAAACGGACCAAATTCGTCGATGTTCTGCCCTATAAATACACCCTCTAACTTCTGTTAGCCTTTTCGCTCACAATCACACCCTTTCTCGACGTAATTTCACTCGCCGGAAAACTTCTGCAACTCGCCGGAAAACCGAACCCTTTCACCTCTGTGCATCACTCTAAAACAGAACACCTAGAGTTCATACCGAAGCCACTCACACTCATCTCAAGCTCCCTGAAGACCCTCTGCCGTAAGACACACGTCGCCGGAATAACCTGCTGTCATCAGAGTTTCGCCGGCGAAACAGAGGAGCCCTGTTCGGTATATCTTACACATAATCTCTCATTCTTTTTTATTAATCTCACATGTAATTAATCACAACACACTAAAGAACTTGATTAAATCGTCGAACCAGTCGGACATCGATTCTGGTTAAGATTAACGAAGAAGATGAAGTTTTCAGTTATATATATATATATAATTTAAATCAAGTTTTATCTCGGGTTAGACACACAGTCCAGCGGTGGACTGTGTGCAAATAAACACGTATACGTCCCGAGTTCGATTCTTGTCCCATGCATACTCGCCTTAATAAAAATGTTCTTTTTTTAACTGAACCGGATTCACTGCAAATAGATGTTAAGTTTAATAAAAACCGGAATAATAACCAAGATAGACACACAGTCCAGTGGTGGACTGTGTGCATGTTTAAAACATACGTCGCGAGTTCGAGTCCAGACTACCGCACCGGTTCTGGCAATTATCAAACTTTTTATATAAGGCAGAAATGAAATTATCTAGTTTGTATATAAGTATAATAAAAATCAGATTATTTACCAAGTTAGACACACAGTCCAGCGGTGGACTGTGTGTCAACCTAAGCCACATGTCCTGGGTTCGAGACATGTGGAGAGCACCGAGCGAGACATTAAAATCGTTTTTGAAATAAATGATTTTCGGATTAATTCAATTAGTATTTAAATATAATTAAAAAACAGAAATATCTCAGGTTAGACACGTAGCTCAGTTGGTAGAGCTGCGTGCACGCGAACGGGAGGTCTCGGGTTCGAGCCTCACCCGGCGCATACATTTACACAATAAAACCGGTCAACAGGTCAACAAGTCAACGGTCAAAAAGTCAACATTTTTTTATTATTTTTATTTATTTATTTTATTTAAAAATCAATTAAAAATACTTAAAAATAACATTTTTAAAGTTAGAAAATAGCCTTAAACTCACAAAAATATATCCAATAATACTAAAAATTGATCAATAAAATCCGCTTATTTACCGAACCATTATGTTATTATCTAGGTTAGTTTCACTCGTGGTTAAATCCAACTTCGTGCGCATTCAACATCGTCAACCGAACGCACCCACTGTGAGTGAATCATACAACTCCCCTTTTTAATTACACGTTTTGGGGTGTGTCATGTGTCACTAAAATTAACTCGTTTATTTAAACTTGTGCCATACCATATTGTGATCTAAACTTAGAATGTATATATTGTTTGTAGTCATGAATTTCATATTGTCAAGTTGTATGCAAATCATTCATTAGGCCCATCAGTTCCTCGTGAGAGACGGGTTGAGCAACGCGTGCCTTAAAACAATTTATTATTGTATGTGTGTGCATTATCTGATATTAAGTGTTTTATGAATATGTTTACATCTATATTTAATCATATGTGGTTGTGCACTTTATTTTATAATCAATTCAATAAACTTGTTCAAATGCTTTTCATAGGATTCACTCGCCAACTTTTTGTTGATCCAAAAACCATTTTTACACATGATACAGGTGAACAGGATGAAGCAAGGAAAAACATAGGAAATGCCTTAGAAGAAAACAATGAAGTCTAGAATGATGTTTAGGACATGATGTAATTATGATTGTATGTTTCCCTTGAAATTGTAATAATGAATATGAAACGTTATAATAAATGTCATGAGCTTTGATGATAACCCAATCATGTCCAGATCACCTTTTCCGCTGCGGGTCGGGGTTTGACAATTAAAACGGGGAATTTGTAGAGATTCACTCACATTGGGTGCGTTCGGTTGAAGATGATGAAATGCGCAAGAGTTTAGAGGATTGATCGACGAGAATTAACTAACCTAAATAATAATGAAAAGGTATGGTAAATGAGTGGATTTTATGAATAATTTTAATAAGATTTTTAGATATATTTTTGTGAGTTTAAGGCTATTTTTCTAACTTTTAAAACATTATTTTTAAGTATTTTTAATTGATTTTTAAATTAAATAAATAAATAAAAATATAAAAAAAATGTTGACTTTTGAGTTGACCATTGACCTTTGACCGTGACTGTTGACTGTTTGACCGGTTCACTAGTGTGCAAGTATGCGCCGGGTAAGGCTCGAACCCGAGACCTCCCGTACGCGTGCACGCAGCTCTACCAACTGAGCTACGTGTCTAACCCGAAATATTTATGTTTTTAATTATATTTATATACTGTTTTAATTTATTCAAAATTCTTTTATTTTTAAAAAGGATTTTAATCATCGAACCGGCGTGCGTAACAGGTCTCGAACCCGGGACCTGTGGTTTAGTGTTGCACACAGTCCACCGCTGGACTGTGTGTCTAACCTGGTTAATATACTGATTTTTATTACACTTAACATCTTCATTGAGTTAATCCGGTTCATTAAAAAGAAAACATCTTTATTACAGAGAATGAGTTTGTGTCAAGGATCGAACTCGCGGCGTGTGATAAATGTTTGCACACAGTCCACCGCTGGACTATGTGTCTAACCCGAGATATAATCCAATTTATATTAAACTTATATACAAACTAACTTCATCTTCTTCGTTACAATATCACAGACAACGATTACCCTACTGATTTTGTTTAATTCGATTGACAAACATTTAAGTGATAAAAATGAAATGGACAGGGAAGATTTTAGGAGTAAACATACCGGAAAAATGATCTTTCTCAGAACTCCGGCGAAGTCGTCGGCTCTGTTTTTATGAACTTCGTCTGAGCGGACCAATTAACAGTTTTGATTAGCCAAATGTGGAATTGAAGTACTGAACAAGAGTTATCAGAAGGTTTAAAGGTTTATACCGTTTCACAGCGAACTCTAGAAATTTTCAGAAGTTTTCCGGCGAGTGATGATTATCCGATATCGTCGCCTGGAGCTGATTCTGATTGAAGGGTTTGAGTTAGTAAAGGCCTAACAACTGATAGAAGATGGAAGATTTGAGAAACTTACTGTTTTGATGGAAGACACGGTTTTCCGGCGAAAGTCCGGCGAGTTCAAAAAGCTTTTCCGACGAACTGAAAATAGAGCGAAAGTGAAATTGGAGGTTCTGTGGATGATTTTGAGTCGCGAGATGATGCTATTGTTGGAGTAATTCAGGAAATGAATGTTTTCGGTTATAAAAACCGAACATCACCAGAATTCAAGTTCATTCAAGACCGAATTGATTAGGAACGTCGGTGTATCGGTTATTTTCAGGAATCTGCGATCACTCAAACGTCTTGGACGTTTGGAAGCCGATAACGGTTTCAGTTGGCGTAAACAGGTTGATTCATGATTGAAGTTATGTTTTAATTGTTTCCTAGAACTCACAAAAAACATCAAGTGGCGGAGTGGTTATAAGTGCGCGAGTTAAGTTGCTAGACTCACCCGGCTGACCGGGTTCGAATCCCGGCAGCCGGTTTTCTTTTTTATTTATTTTATTTTCACTTTTTATTAATTAAAGTTTTTAAATTCTAATTTTTTTATTATATATGCATCGTTTAAAATTAAAATAAACATAAATACGCAACGAAAAAATTTATAACTTGATATTCGATTACAAACGAAGCGGGTTTGGAAACCCGTTTTTTGACAAATGTTACACGTGATACAAAACGAATAGTTAGTGGGCGTCATACCAACTATCTGGACAAACGGCGTATTGTATACGTTTGTCTTGTACGTGGAGTCGATCAACAAAACGTGCGGGAATGCACGCCACATTTCACTCGAGTAGGGATGAACAAAGAAGATCTCTGTAACGACCTATGTTTCAAGTTCCTCCCATGTCTCGTAAATAAATTCGTTTGTAATAAGGATGTTTTCTAGCGACTGCATGGGAATCAGTCCGTATCTTTATTTGGCCCTAATATTCTGAACTGCGTTTTGTACGTCTTTCAGAACATGGAAACTGTCGGGAAACTGCTTCATGTTTTAAGCTGTCAGCTGCTTGATCAATCTGTATTCGTTAGGAGTAAACCTTCGCACAAACGCATGGGCTGACAGGTCCTTACAGAGTTCGTGGTTATGTTCAATCTTTCCCCTTTTATCCCCCATGTTTCATACGAATGGTTTCGCACAGCCACCAGGTAAAACGGGCAACCGGTGTTCTTGCTTCCAGCTTTTCTAACCGTTGTTGTAGTATGGTGCTCACCACCACGGTCACATTCAAGTCATACCCTCCCGGTCCTTCCGCTAATTTTCTTTGATCGTTTGGTCACAATAACGAAACCATCCGCCTTTGCCGTTTCCTGTGCTCAGTTTTTTTAGCCTATCTAGAGAGTTGAAAACCTGTAACATCGATAATGTTATGTTAGATTTTATGTTTACTCAACTGCTCAACATAAATAAATAAGTTTTGATACCATCTTTGTGAGGTACGGATTGCCTGCGCTCCGGGGTGCCTCACCACCATAACCTCCACCATCAGGATTGACTTGTTGACCGTACAAAGACTGTGTTGCATTGTAACTTTCGTAACCGTCTCCTCCGTATCCATCTGGACACTGTTGTTGCACGTACGGATATTCACACCCATATCCATAATCCAGAAACCCATGTTGCGCAGGATAACATGGTTCATCAACATGGTACGAGTCGTCCACATGGGATGTTTCATCAACGGGAGGAAGCTCGTTCAAATCTAGAAACGGTCTGTTTTGATTTCCTTGTACACTTGACACAACCTACTCTTGCTCGTTAGAATCCGGAACGCCGGTCTCCCCTTAACAACGGTATCATCATTAGTAAATAATTAAAACAACAAGTAGTTTAACCTAATAACTGTTACTGGATTGGCTTTGGGCACCCATGACTCGCCAGAAAACGGCCCAAAGAAATAGTTGCCGTCCCAGTATAATGGCATTTCACCACCTTTGAATAATATCAGATGGAGTAATATAAGCCAAAGAAGAAGACGCAGAGATTCCGACGAAGTGCAAATTAGCTGTGATATCAATGCTCTGCATGGCTCTATTTAACAAAGAAATATATGCCCCGTCTAGGCCTAGACGGGACGTAGCACTTTACTGCTTTACTCACATGCATGCAGACCACCAAAGCCAAAATCAACCTCCAAGAGCCCCGTCTAGGCCTAGACGACCCGTCTTAGGCAGGTCGTCTTCGCGAAGTCTAGGGCTAAACGCCCCGTTTGATGTGACTGATTTGACATTGTCCGTTGGCAGGAATGTGGTCGGAGAAAGTAACCCTAAACGCCCTGTCTAGGTCTAAACGACGCGTCTAGAAGGTATGAAAATAGACAGATGGATGTATGAATATGTAGACTGTTTTTTATTAAGTAGTACACCCTTAAATTCTATTGATAATAAATATTTGAAAAGAAAAAAAAGGATAAGTGTTTTTCATTAAGTAGTACATCGTTAAATTCTATTCATAATATATACAACAGATTTGTCTCGCATGATGGACTTGAATTTTTAACCTTAACCTTATAGGAGGAGACACATTTTTATTATACATTTTTATACCTTACAAATTCATTCAATACCTTACACATTCAAAAGAGTTGTACAATAGCAAGATTATTTAGACTAATTATATTTTTTATTCTTTTTTTTTTTCATTTTAAAAAAGAGTTGTATTAGAGTCTATCAAACATATTTTGGCTTTTTTGTTTTTAAAATTTTAATATGATATTTTAATATATAATTCATTTGGTTAGATTGCGTTTTACGTTTATAACTTAAATAATACAATATTTATAAAATTCCGAGCATTTTATTGTAACGTGATTATTTTTATTTGTGTTTATATATAAATTTTATTTAAAACATAGTTATACATGGTAATATAAAATGATGTCGTTTACCCTTTTCATTATTTAAGCAATATAATACGATGTTTTATAAGCCGGTTAGCTTTTTCGTTATTTGAGTTATATATTATGATGTTTAATACATTTTGAATATACCATTGTGAGATGTTTGCTTTTATCTACAATTAAAATTTTTTATTTGAACGAATATCAATATCGGTGTTGTATTCAGTTTTATAGTTTTCTCAATATGGTGATACAAAATTCATAGAGCTTTTTTATATACAGTTACATCTTTTACTTCTTTTGTTAACCGAGTAATATAATATACAATTTTGAATACGCTATTGTAACGTGCTTATTTTTATCTACACTTCGATAAACTTTTGATTAAATTGGGTAACTATAGTTGATTTTTTTTGTTCTTTACGGTGATGAACCGATCAAATATTGTTCGAACTATATAGCTACTGATATGTATTCGTTTTTATGGTTTTCTCGACGTTGCGTTATAGAAGTGCTTGAATGGTAATAGCGTTTTTCTAGTACCGTAATACCGTATAGCGAGTGACATTGACCGAACCAATGGTCGCCTAATTAACATCGATACCGACATTTGATTCTGTAGTTTTTGATCAATATAAAACGTGTGCTTATATGCTTTTGGGCGTATCTCTATTGGTAGTTATACCAAGGGCATGCATCATACCTATACTTTAATGAACCGAGTCGACGCCGACCAAAAAATCTGCCATGAAACACGAGAATCCAACTAGTTGATAACATTCGACTACAAACTTTTTCATATATAATCAGTAAATAATAAATAATAACCATATATCATATATCTTTTATTTTAGATCACTTAACTTTAACATTTATGAAATGGTTCACAACTAGTAAGATTACTCACGCTACGCTGCGGGGTTTCAACCGCTTTCTATTTTTGTTTAGTATAGCAACTAAAAGAAATATGCTCAAAAGAATATCCACACATGTTTACATCCACAGAAAACAAAAAATATATATATGGACATCGGTAGGGTTGATTTTAAATTAATTGTATATGAAAACTTAAATGCTATCTTGTAAGACCCTTATTATAGAATGAGCATTTCGTATATGGTTCTACATCCATAAACCGAAATATAAAACTTAATCTTACATTCCAATACCATTTTTTTTAAAGATTTATAAGTAGCTAAGATTAACATCTTAACAACTGAAACAATATAAAACATTTTAAGCAAAATGTATAAACAAGCGGAAGCTAAGAAAATTTCTAAGTGTTCGGTTCATCACCCCTAGCTTGATCGTCATATGAGAACTTGTTAAAACATTCCTACAGAAACCAAACTATTTAATGAATTAGTATCATGTTTGTTCGAAATTTAAATTATAATTAATTTCATAAATAATAAATCAAATTAAACTCTAAATTTTTTCGGGAAGGCGTCGGCGACGGCTTGGAGTGGCGTCGCTGACGGCATATCTAATTCACCGCCTGGTCTGAACTACCGTCTATAGTAGCTTAGAGCGTCGGAGAATTTATGTTGCGTCGGCGACAGCAGGTTGTGTCCTCGGCGACGGTGCTTCCGGCAACCATTTTGCTGCAGACTTGTTAAATCGTCTGTTTAAAACCGTTTTCGAGTTCCGCGCTTTAGGACGTGACTCGATAATTTCAGAAAACGTCGTAATGTGATATTTCACGTTTTCATTTATGTAGTACCTCTGTTTCAAATATTTATACTATTAAATTCTAAGTTCATAAATCGAATAATTTTGACTTTGTATATTTTCGACAATTTAACTTGTTTAACTATATCCTTTATCTATATAATCATTTTCGTGGTTACACCCAATATCCTCGGGGTAACTTTAGAGTGCTTTACGTTTCCGCTATTCGATTTATGCTTAATTTCCGATTTAACCCTTTTACCGGTTTTATATGCAAATAGTTGTTCATACACCTTCATAGTATATGTCATAACTAAGTTTTTGACCTGTTTGGTTACCACAATGAAGTCCATTGCTTTATTTTACCAAACTTCTATTTCTTTTCATCATTTAACTAATTTGGTTGTTTAACGAAATCCATCGTTTTATTCAACCAAACCTTTATGTATTTCCTCTTTTTGACCTATTTGGTTGTTTAACAAAATCCATCGTTTTATTCAACCAAACCTTCATCTATTTTCTCATTTTGACCCGTTTGGTTGTTTAACGAAATCCATCGTTTTATTCAACCAAACCTTTATCTATTTTCTCATTTTGACCCGTTTGGTTGTTTAACGAAATCCATCGTTTTATTCAACCAAACCTCTATCTACTTCCTCATTTTGACCTGTTTGGTTGTTTAACGAAATCCATCGTTTTATTCAACCAAACCTCTATCTACTTCCTCATTTTGATCCGTTGGGTTGTTTAACGAAATTCATCGTTTTATTCAACCAAACCTTTATCTACTTCCTCATTTTGACCCGTTTGGTTGTTTAACGAAATCCATCGTTTTATTCAACCAAACCTTCATCTATTTTCTCATTTTGACGCGTTTGGTTGCTTAACGAAATCCATTGTTTTATTCAACTAAACCTTCATCTATTTTCTCATTTTAACCCGTTTATCATCAGAACAATTATATATATTAATACGCTATACAAGACAAACCTCGTACCTTATATCTTTCCTTTCAAGCGTGCGTCCGTCCTTTCTTGGCCACTTGAAGCTTCAGCCAAGTTTCCTATAGAGTTAAATCCGTTATATCGTTTAGAACTCATAATGAAATTTTAGGACACACGTCATTGTTAACACCTTGTTTACTTGATTCATACACACTTTTCAAGTATTCCTTATTCTTTCTAATCTCTATGTTTAGTATGTATGATTAACATCTAAACTTTACATTATAGCATTACTTCTTAAATTTTCATTATTAACATTACTCATCAAAATCCATATTAACATGCTTTTTTTAGCAAATTTACATCATAATATTCATAATTGTATAAATTCTTAAGGATTTGTTATGCAAGAACATAACCCATTTCTTTATGCAAGACATAATAATATCTACCCAAAATTACATAAATTTATCATCTAATTTTAGTTAGGATTATGCTCCTACACTTAGGTTATACCTTCCTTAAGCCATGACATCAATCAATTACTCAAGAACTTCAATTAACCAAATTCCTCCCAAAATCAAACATCATAAAAATTGCAATTGTAACTTACCTTGTGTTAGTTAAGTATGATTTGTCACACCCCGACCCGCAGCGGAATAAGAGTCGGGGCATAATTGGGTTATCACCAAAGCTCATGATATTTACTAATATGTTTCATATTTATTAAAGTCAAAATTACATTCTCAATAATCCAAACATGTCCATACAATACAAAGAAAATTAACCAACTAAACAATCCAAGCTCTAAACCAGTTTATTCTTCTAAGCCAATCCTATGTGTTTCTTGCTGCAGCTGGTTCACCTGTATCATGTGTAAAAATGGGGGTTTTTGGGTTAACATAAGTTGGCGAGTGAACCTTGTTAGATAAACATTTATTATTGATTTCTTGTTATTTTATCAAGGAAAAACTGTGCAATAGTCATATGTGAGCAAATGTAAATAATCAAACAATAGCAATAACAACCACAAACAATAACATACAATAGCATACAATAACAAATGAACTTGCATGAATATATAACATGAATGAAACTGTATATGTTGGCAACGTCACGTTCACGCTCATAATGTAATGGGGAACGGACGGCCTATGACGAATGTCTGTGCGATCAAGGCTCAATCAAACGGAGCCGATCGTATGTTGGCAACGCCAGGTTCACGCTCATAATGTAATGGGGAACTGCTCAACGCTCATAATGTAATGGGAGCGGCGGCCTATGAAATTGCATGTACTGAAAATAATAAATTAAATCTAAACAATAACCACACAACAGTTGAAACAAGCTGAATACACATTTGTTCATGATATGATGTATGCACAATGATTTAAATATAATAAATGGTAAGACACATGATACACCTCAAAAACGTGATTAAAACGGGGAATTTTGTAGAGATTCACTCATAATGGGTGCGTTCGGTTGGAGATGATGAGATGCGCACGAGTTGGAAGAATTGAACAACGAGGATTAACTAACCTAAATAATAACGGAAGATATAGTAAATGAGTGAATTTTATTAATAATTTTTAATAGGATTTTTAGATATATTTTTGTGAGTTTAAGGCTATTTCCTATCTTTAAAAACATTATTTTTAAGTATTTTTAATTGATTTTTAAATTAAATTAAATAAATAAAAATATAAAAATATGTTGACTTTTGCGTTGACCGTTGACCGTTTGACCATAAGCGTTGACTGTTTGACCGGTTTTATTGTGTGTATGTATGCGCCGGGCAGGACTCGAACCGAGACCTCCCGTACGCGTGCACGCAGCTCTACCAACTGAGCTACGTGTCTAACCCGAAATAATTCTGTTTTTAATTATATTTATATACTAATTCAGTTTATTCAAAATTCCTTTATTTTCAAAAAGTGTTTTAAATCATCAAACCGGTGCCGTCAACAGGTCTCGAACCCGGGACCTGTGATTTATCGTTACACACAGTCCACCGCTGGACTGTGTGTCTAACTTGGTTAATATACAGATTTTTATTATACTTAACATCTAATTGCGAAAAGGATCCGGTTCAGTTCGAAAAATAAAACATTTTTATTACAGCGCATACGTGTGTCAAGGATCGAACTCGCGGCGTATGATATGTATGTGCACACAATCCACCGCTGGACTGTGTGTCTAACCCGAGATAATATCCAAATTATATTAAACTTATAATCAAACTAACTTCGTCTTCTTCGTTACCGAATTACAGCCTACGATTACTCTATTGTTTCTTGTTTAATTTGATTGAGAAACATTCATAAGACTAAAGTGAAATGGCAGAGACGGTGTTGGAAGTAAACATAAGGCGTCGGCTATGTTTTTTTATGAACTTCGACTGAGCGGACAAATTAACAGTTTTGATTAGTTAATTGTGGAATTGAAGTACTAAATAAGAGTTATCAGAAGGTTTGAATGACTATACCGTTTTACAGCGGAAGTTCAGAATTTTCAGAAGTTTTCCGGCGAGAATGAATTATCCGATATCGACGTCTGAAATTGATTCCGATTGAAGGGTTTGAGTTAGCAACAGCTTAACAACTGATAGACAATGAAAGAATTGAGAGACTTACTAATTTGGTGGAAAACACGGTTTTCCGGCGAAAGTCCGGCGAGTTCAAATAGCTTCTCCGGCGAACTGAAAGTTGTGCGAAAATGCAATTGAAGGTTTGCAGAATGTGTTTGAGTCGCGAGAGGGGACAATGATTGAAGTAATTCAGGAATTGCAGACGTTTCAGTTATTAAAACCGATCCCACATGAATTCAAGTCCATTCAAAGCTAAATTGATTGGAGGTGTCGGTGTATCGGTTAAACTCAGTAAACCGCGAACAATCAAACGTTTTTGGACGTTTGGTGACCGATTTCGGTTACAGTTAGCGTAACCAGATCGCTTTATGATTGTCCATAAAATTTAATTGTTTCCTAGAATTTACAGAAAACATCAAGTGGCGGAGTGGTTATGTGTGTGTGTGATAAGTCTTTGAGCTCTTTCCGGCTGACCCGGGTTCGAGTCCCGGCAGCCTATTTTTCATTTTATTTATTTTATTTTTACTTTTTATCAATTATAACTTTTATATTCTAGTTTGATTTTAATTATGCATCATTAAAAATTAAAATTGACATAAATACGCAACGAAACATTTATAACTTGATATTCGATTACAAACGGAGCGGGTTTGGAAAACCCGTTTTTGACAAATGTTACAGTATCCCTACTTTTAGGAATTTCGTCCCGAAATTTAAGTAGTAGTAGTAGGAGAAAGATGCGGGTATTTTTCGCGCATTGAGTCTTCACGTTCCCAAGTAAACTCAGGTCCCCGTTTCGACTCCCAGCGTACCCTAACAATTGGAATGCGACTTCGTCGTAGACGTTTTTCTCCGAAGTCCATGATCTCTACTGGTCTTTCAATAAAATGCATAGATTCATCAATCTGAATATCTTCCAGAGGAATATGGAGGTTCTCATCAGCGAGGCACTTCTTCAAGTTTGATACGTGGAACGTGGGATGAATTCTGTTGAGTTCTTCTGGTAGATCAAGCTTATATGCTATAGGTCCTACTCTTTCGAATATCTTGAAAGGTCCTACGTAGCGTGGTGCTAGCTTGCCTTTTTGACCAAAACGAACTACTCCCTTCCACGGTGATACTTTTAAAAGTACATGATCACCAATGTTAAACTCCAAGGGCTTTCGTCGTTTATCTGCATAACTCTTTTGACGACTTTGAGCCGCTAGAAGATTGTTTCGAATTTGATGGATCTTGTCTGTGGTTTCTTGAATCAATTCTGGACCGGTGATTTGAGCCTCCCCAATTTCGTGCCAACATACTGGAGATCGGCACTTACGGCCATATAAGGCTTCAAAAGGTGCCATGCCGATGCTTGAATGATAGCTGTTGTTGTACGGAAATTCAACTAGTGGTAGATGAGCGTCCCAATTTCCCTTGAAGTCTATGACACATGCTCGAAGCATATCTTCGAGTTTGAATGGTGCGTTCAGATTGTCCATCAGTTTGAGGATGATAAGCGGTACTGAGATCTAATCGTGTACCCAAAGCGGCTTGTACTGCTTGCCATGTTCGTGAAGTGAAACGACCATCACGATCTGAAATAATGCTTAACGGTACACCATGTCGGCTTACGATTTCGCTGATATAAATACGAGCTAGCTTTTCGTTCTCGAAATCTTCGCGGATAGGAATAAAGTGAGCTGATTTTGTAAGACGATCAATGATTACCCATATAGTGTCATACCCACCAGAAGTACGAGGTAACCCGGTAATGAAGTCCATGGTTATGTTTTCCCACTTCCATACAGGTATTTCAGGTTGGACCAGAAGTCCTGAGGGTCTTTGGTGTTCAGCTTTCACCTTGGAACATGTAAGGCACTTGGAAACAAAAACAGCAATATCCTTTTTCATTCCAGGCCACCAATAGGTGTATCGAAGGTCTTGATACATCTTATCGGCTCCTGGGTGTATAGAGTATCGTGTTTTGTGAGCCTCATTCATAAGAAATTCACGAAGGTTGTTGTGGTCAGGAATCCATATGCGATCTAGATAGTACAGAATACCGTCAGATTTAGTTTCAATTTTAAGTTCAGCTCCACAGGACAGCTCCTTTCGTATGTCGTCTTCCGTTACTGAAACATGTTGGGCTTCTCGAATTTGATCTTTAATGTCAGTTATGATTTGCGAACATAGAAGACGAATGGAGTTCGTATAACCCTTTCGACTGAGTGCATCAGCCACCACATTTGCCTTGCCAGGGTGGTACCGAATTTCACAGTCGTAGTCATTTAGAAGTTCGACCCATCTTCGTTGCCTCATGTTTAACTCCTTTTGGTTGAAGATATGTTGAAGACTCTTGTGGTCAGTTTATATTTCACACTTAGTACCGTAGAGATAATGTCTCCATATCTTAAGAGCGAACACAACGGCTCCAAGTTCTAGGTCATGGGTGGTGTAGTTCTTCTCATGAGTTTTGAGTTGTCTCGAAGCATAAGCTATAACCTTTCCTCTTTGCATTAGAACACAGCCTAGTCCTTGCCCTGACGCGTCGCAATAAACCACGAAGTCATCACAACCTTCATGAAGAGTGATGATTGGTGCATCACAGAGTTTTTGTTTAAGGGTTTGGAAGGCTTCTTCTTGTTTGGGTCCCCATATGAAAGGTTTTCCCTTATGAGTTAAAGCCGTGAGTGGTACAGCAATGCGAGAGAAGTTTGAAATGAAACGGCGATAATAACCTGCCAAACCAAGGAATGATCTTACTTCACTTGGTGTAGGTGGCGCTTGCCATTCTTGTACCGCTTTGATCTTGGAGGGGTCGACATGTATTCCCTTGTCATTGACTACATGTCCAAGGAATTGTACCTCTTTTAACCAGAATTCGCATTTGGAGAATTTGGCGTAAAGCTTTTCATTCTCTAGAAGTGTAAGGATGAGTCGAAGATGCCGTTCATGATCAGACTTAGACTTTGAATAAATGAGGATGTCGTCGATGAAGACTATAACAAAACGATCGGGATAGGGTTTGCAGACTCTGTTCATTAGATTCATGAAGACAGCTGGAGCGTTGGTTAAACCAAATGACATAACCATGAATTCATAATGACCATAACGAGTTCGGAAAGCGGTCTTTGGGACGTCTTCTTCATGTACTCTAAGTTGATGATAACCAGATCGAAGGTCGATTTTTGAAAAACAGCTGGCGCCTTGAAGTTGGTCAAGAAGATCATCAATGCGAGGTAATGGATAGCGATTCTTGATTGTTAACTTGTTGAGTTCTCTGTAGTCGATGCACATGCGAAACGATCCATCTTTCTTCTTCACAAAAAGGACAGGTGCACCCCAAGGCGAGGAGCTAGGACGTATGAATCCTTTGTCAGTCAACTCTTGCAATTGACTGGCTAGCTCTTGCATTTCAGAGGGGGCTAACCTATAAGGAGACTTTGCAACTGGTGTAGCACCAGGTATAAGATCAATGCGAAATTCGACTTCTCTCACGGGAGGAAGTCGTGAAATGTCGTCAGGAAAAACTTGCGGGAAATCTTTTACTACTGGGATGTCTTCGAGTTTCTTCTCCATGGTTCCCTTTTTGACGACATGGGTTAAAAATGCGACATAATTCTTGCGAAGATATTTTTAGGCTTGAAGACAGGACATTAATCTGAGCCCTTTCGACGAGGTTTCTCCAAAGATTCGTAGAGTCTGACCATTTGAAAGAGGAATGCGTATAAACTTTTCGCGGCATACAACTTCAGCTTGATGTTGGCTGAGCCAGTCTATACCAATTATAATGTCAAAGCTTCCCAACTTCATGGGAATGAGGTTAACTAGAAAATTATGATCGTTTAAAGTGAGAGTACAATTGCGTATAATGGAGTTTAATGAGACCGGTTTCCCGTCAGCAACTTCCACTGTTATGGATTCCATGAGCTTATCACGAATTTGGTTTAGGATGGGTTCAAACTCTAAAGACACAAAACTTTTATCCGCCCCAGTATCAAACAACATGGATGCATAACTACCGTTGATAAGAAACGTACCGTTAACCACATTGCTGTCAGCTCTAGCCTGATTAGCGTTGATGTTGAAAGCTCTTCCTCTTGCAGGTGGAGGAGCTTGGTTAGCTTGATTCACCGGATTGGCTTGGGCTTGAGCATGAATAATGTTCACCAACCGTGGACAAGTGTTTCTAAAGTGGCTTGGGTCTCCACAATTGTAGCAAGCCCGCATAGGTTGTACCATGGGATAGTTGGGTTGGTAGTATGATTGGGCTAAATGTTGGGTAGGTGGTAGTAGTAGGGGTTGTTGGGCTTGACCCATTATTTGTTGGTGGGTTTGGGTTGAAGGCTGGTGGCGGTTCGTTCGCTGAGGTATGCGACAGGTTTGAACAGTATGACCTGCGCGACCACAGCCGGTGCAATGTTGGCAGGGATGATCAGGAAAATGGTGGTATTGGCAACGGTTGCATTTTGGTAATGGGCCAGAGTATGGCCTTTTGTATGGTGCAGGTGAAGGGGCAACTTGGGTAATGGGTGCAGCAGGGATAGGGAAATTGGTTTGTGTGACAGCGAAGTTTCTGGTGTTACGTTTCCTCTTGTTAGCAAACTTAGAGGAGGAGGTGGAATGGTTTGAAGTTTGGCCCTCAACGGGGGCTTTCTTTTTCTCCTCTTTAAACTTACCGTTGCGAATTCGATTCTCGGTCAGTTCAGTAGCTAGTTCCATAGCAGCTTCAAGTGTTGCTGGTGAAGTGTTGAGAACTGAATCTTGAATTTTCGAGGGAAGACCTCGAATATAATGCTCGATTAAGCGGTAAACTGGGGTGAACAAGTTAGGGACCATTTGGTTCAACTCTAAGAACCTCTTGTTGTAGGAAGTATGATCTCCCTCCTTTTGCTTCAAAGAATGAAATTCGTCCTCTAGCTTTTTAATCTCACTTCTAGGACAGAATCGCCTCGTCATGATTTCCCTTAACTCCTCCCACGTTAAGGCCATAGCATCTTCGATTCCCCTCTTACCCTTTTCAGTATTCCACCAGGTGAGAGCTACCCCAAATAGTCTCCCGGTTGCGTATCGTACCTTGCGATCCTCGGGGCAATCGCAGTTGAGGAAGGTGTTTTCCATTTCCTCAAACTAGTAGAGGAGAGCAGTGACACCTTCGGTCCCTTCAAATTTAGGAGGATCGCAAGACTTGAAATGTTTATATGAGCACTTGCTGGTAGGAGGGTTGCCGATGTTCTGGTCATTTTGCTGGGGAGGATTAGTGGGATTTGTGGCGAGAGCTTGTTGTACTTGAACCACAATGTCAGGAAGCACCGCGGCCATTTGTTTTGCGATTTGAGTGGCCAAGCGTTCGTGAGACCTTCCTGATCTTTTACCCCCTCGTTGTTGTCTAGCCGACATCTACAGGAACATACATAAGAAGATTGTGAGTTTATGGAGTCTTTTTAGGTGTCATGTGTCTTAAAGAAAATGAAAATAACATAAATATCAATAATGCAACTACATCCATAGGATGTCTTGGGTTTGCTTATGTTGGGCCTCAAATGTCCCCCATACCTTCACCTGTATAGTCATGTGGGCCCCCATGACTATTGGCTTGGTAGGATTCACATTAGTATTGGCGATTTAACACTCGCATGACCCGAATGAAAACCACAAAATATGTTTACGAGATGTATGGTCGGAATGTGTCCAGGTGTAGACACAATGACAACTCAAAGTGGGGTTAGCTCACACGGCGTTTGGTATAGCATGCTTTGGCCTAATAGGTACTTTGTACTCTCATCGTTAGTCCCCAGGTAGGCAAACTGGTCCTTTATTTTGGATTTATAGGAATGTCAATCCTAGACAGGACATTCCGACTACCGGTACTTGTACCCTTCCAGTTACTACATGCCCGTCATGAGAACTCACTTTGATGAGATTTGAAAATACAAAAATCATTGTAAAAACAATCATGAAAATGATGTGATGTGTGCTTTTATGGATATGATATGTTATGAGAATATGATTCATGATAGGCATTATATGATAATATATACTTATGAACATGCTTGCATAACATTGAATGTAACATTTAACATAAAACATATAAACATCATGAAATTTGGCATGTAACACACAAAAATCTTAAAAATTTCTAATCAACTATATTATAGGCTCTAAGGGTCTAATAACCTATCCTATATCCCTATAGTCATGGCTCTGATACCAATCTGTCACACCCCGACCCGCAGCGGAATAAGAGTCGGGGCATAATTGGGTTATCACCAAAGCTCATGATATTTACTAATATGTTTCATATTTATTAAAGTCAAAATTACATTCTCAATAATCCAAACATGTCCATACAATACAAAGAAAATTAACCAACTAAACAATCCAAGCTCTAAACCAGTTTATTCTTCTAAGCCAATCCTATGTGTTTCTTGCTGCAGCTGGTTCACCTGTATCATGTGTAAAAATGGGGGTTTTTGGGTTAACATAAGTTGGCGAGTGAACCTTGTTAGATAAACATTTATTATTGATTTCTTGTTATTTTATCAAGGAAAAACTGTGCAATAGTCATATGTGAGCAAATGTAAATAATCAAACAATAGCAATAACAACCACAAACAATAACATACAATAGCATACAATAACAAATGAACTTGCATGAATATATAACATGAATGAAACTGTATATGTTGGCAACGTCACGTTCACGCTCATAATGTAATGGGGAACGGACGGCCTATGACGAATGTCTGTGCGATCAAGGCTCAATCAAACGGAGCCGATCGTATGTTGGCAACGCCAGGTTCACGCTCATAATGTAATGGGGAACTGCTCAACGCTCATAATGTAATGGGGAGCGGCGGCCTATGAAATTGCATGTACTGAAAATAATAAATTAAATCTAAACAATAACCACACAACAGTTGAAACAAGCTGAATACACATTTGTTCATGATATGATGTATGCACAATGATTTAAATATAATAAATGGTAAGACACATGATACACCTCAAAAACGTGATTAAAACGGGGAATTTTGTAGAGATTCACTCATAATGGGTGCGTTCGGTTGGAGATGATGAGATGCGCACGAGTTGGAAGAATTGAACAACGAGGATTAACTAACCTAAATAATAACGGAAGATATAGTAAATGAGTGAATTTTATTAATAATTTTTAATAGGATTTTTAGATATATTTTTGTGAGTTTAAGGCTATTTCCTATCTTTAAAAACATTATTTTTAAGTATTTTTAATTGATTTTTAAATTAAATTAAATAAATAAAAATATAAAAATATGTTGACTTTTGCGTTGACCGTTGACCGTTTGACCATAAGCGTTGACTGTTTGACCGGTTTTATTGTGTGTATGTATGCGCCGGGCAGGACTCAAACCCGAGACCTCCCGTACGCGTGCACGCAGCTCTACCAACTGAGCTACGTGTCTAACCCGAAATAATTCTGTTTTTAATTATATTTATATACTAATTCAGTTTATTCAAAATTCCTTTATTTTCAAAAAGTGTTTTAAATCATCGAACCGGTGCCGTCAACAGGTCTCGAACCCGGGACCTGTGATTTATCGTTACACACAGTCCACCGCTGGACTGTATGTCTAACTTGGTTAATATACAGATTTTTATTATACTTAACATCTAATTGCGAAAAGGATCCGGTTCAGTTCGAAAAATAAAACATTTTTATTACAGCGCATACGTGTGTCAAGGATCGAACTCGCGGCGTATGATATGTATGTGCACACAATCCACCGCTGGACTGTGTGTCTAACCCGAGATAATATCCAAATTATATTAAACTTATAATCAAACTAACTTCGTCTTCTTCGTTACCGAATTACAGCCTACGATTACTCTATTGTTTCTTGTTTAATTTGATTGAGAAACATTCATAAGACTAAAGTGAAATGGCAGAGACGGTGTTGGAAGTAAACATACCGGAGGAATGATTTATCTCAGAATTCCGGCAAGGCGTCGGCTATGTTTTTTTATGAACTTCGACTGAGCGGACAAATTAACAGTTTTGATTAGTTAATTGTGGAATTGAAGTACTAAATAAGAGTTATCAGAAGGTTTGAATGACTATACCGTTTTACAGCGGAAGTTCAGAATTTTCAGAAGTTTTCCGGCGAGAATGAATTATCCGATATCGACGTCTGAAATTGATTCCGATTGAAGGGTTTGAGTTAGCAACAGCTTAACAACTGATAGACAATGAAAGAATTGAGAGACTTACTAATTTGGTGGAAAACACGGTTTTCCGGCGAAAGTCCGGCGAGTTCAAATAGCTTCTCCGGCGAACTGAAAGTTGTGCGAAAATGCAATTGAAGGTTTGCAGAATGTGTTTGAGTCGCGAGAGGGGACAATGATTGAAGTAATTCAGGAATTGCAGACGTTTCAGTTATTAAAACCGATCCCACATGAATTCAAGTCCATTCAAAGCTAAATTGATTGGAGGTGTCGGTGTATCGGTTAAACTCAGTAAACCGCGAACAATCAAACGTTTTTGGACGTTTGGTGACCGATTTCGGTTACAGTTAGCGTAACCAGATCGCTTTATGATTGTCCATAAAATTTAATTGTTTCCTAGAATTTACAGAAAACATCAAGTGGCGGAGTGGTTATGTGTGTGTGTGATAAGTCTTTGAGCTCTTTCCGGCTGACCCGGGTTCGAGTCCCGGCAGCCTATTTTCATTTTATTTATTTTATTTTTACTTTTTATCAATTATAACTTTTATATTCTAGTTTGATTTTAATTATGCATCATTAAAAATTAAAATTGACATAAATACGCAACGAAACATTTATAACTTGATATTCGATTACAAACGGAGCGGGTTTGGAAAACCCGTTTTTGACAAATGTTACATGATTGACCAATGTTCTTGATTCATGTACTAATATTGCTCCAATTTCACCCTTCAATTTGATAAGAGTAGGGTTTGGATGTTCATTCCCTTGATAAGCTCACACACCCGTAAACACACATAAGTGTGTGCTGTGTTTTTAAAGTTTTCTTTTAGTAAAACAACTTTCTTTATTTGTCACTTTTAGTCCCTCATGTTCAGTTTAGTATAAATAGGACCCTAATTTATGATTTTTGTAACACCCTGTAAAATCGTGTCCAATAATATAGCGACACGTGTCGTATTTTCATTTTAAGTCTATTAAAGACTAACAGGGACTAAAAGTGTCAACATTCTCAAACTAAGTCTCTGAGTGATCTTCTAATGTCAACATGCATAAACCAAGCCTCTGAGTGACCATTAGTGTCAACATGCATAAAACATAGCATCTGAGTGACCATTAGTGTCAACATGCTTAAAACATAGACTCTGAGTGACCATTGGTGTCAACATTCTAAAATTTGGCCTCTGAGTGACCGTTGTGTCAACATTCCCAGCCTCTGAGTGACATCGTAGTCAACATGCTTATAATGAACCTTTGAGTGATCCTTTACAAAGTCCTAACTCTCATATGTCCCATTTGTTGGACGAGAGGGATTAAATCCGTATATATATGTGAAAGTTGGATGACGGTGGGGTTAAAAGTGTCAACATGTTAATTTATACCTCTTAGTGACCTTTTAACGAACCGAGAGCTCTACAATGTCTGGGCATACTCCCGGGTATGCCAAATATTGGTTACGGAAGGCTAAATATGCTAAAAAGGTGTTTTAAAAGGTTTTATAAGTCAAGGGTTAAAAGTGTCAAACTTTGAAACTGGCCATGAGGCGCTCGCGGGGCGCGAGAGGTAAGGCCTGTGCCTTTCGCGGGGCGCGAGTGGCCTGTGTCTACAGAAAATTGCCTTGGCCTCCACACAAATTGCCAAAAACCATTTGATTCGAAACCATGGCTTTCCAAACTGCTTTGCCACGTTTTAGGACACTTGTAAGCTCCCTCTTACACCTCTTAACACATGGCATCACCTCCTTCAAGCTCTCCAACTATAAATAGGTGCCAAGGTTCAGCATTTGAACTTGCACCTTTCTCATTCACAACTCTATCTCCCTCCTCTGGAAGTTCCTAACTGAAAGGAGCATCCAAATTAGTTCTATTTCATCCTAGGAACCACTTGTAAGTGTTCCTTCCTCTTGAATTTTCGTTTATAGGCTCTTATAGCCAAAAGTCAAGTGTTTTATGGAAAACGCCTTGACTTTCGGTTAAGACCATTATGGTCCAGCCATTGTTCGTAACGAACATGGCTAAGTAATCGTAATAAGGTAGGTGTTAGTCCCTATAAAGGGCACCTCCTGAAGATCACGTTTGCTAGACCAATTGACGGGTCAAAGTATTGATAGTAAAAAGTCAAACAGGACATTTTTTGGAAAAATCATAAATTGATCTTATATATGTTTATGACACATGTTTTGACACTTAAACGAGTTGGTAATAATTATTAGAACATGTGAGAACATGTTCGGCTCGTCAATTTCAGTTCTAGGGTCGGTTCGCAACCGAAAGTCGTGAAGTTTGACTTCTGCTTTGACTTTCGATTCTGACCCAATTTAGAATAGTTAGCTACTGATCTAAAGTTGCATTATGATCATAATAATATGTTGAATAACCCTCTAAGGTTATGTTACATGATCATAATCAGAGTCTGAGTTTATGCACAAGTTCCGTAGTTATACCATTTTGACTAAAATGTCCTTTTTGCATAAAATGAGGTTTAAATGATAACGAACTTGAAAATGAGTTTCCTACTGATTTAACATTATAAGTAGGATTATTTGGGATGTCAAATCAAAATATAAACTGAGTTCATGAACAAGTCCTAGTAATATGTCGAAAATGACGATAAGGCCCTTGTGGCTTATAAAAGGATTTTAATCACATCTTTTTAAAGAAAATCTTTTACCTAGTGATATGTTATATTAAATAACATATGTAGGACATGTTAACCTGACTTTAACATCAGTTTTCATTAATCATCACATAAATCGTCATTTTACGACCTAAGCTCCGTTTTGGCGCATAGTATGGTTTTAAACCATATTTACCAACCAAGACTTGTTACCCACTGATTTTAAAACTTATTATAAATATTTTTACATTAGGTACATATATAAAACTCAGAATCCCAAATAATTTATCAACTATGCGTAAAATGATCAAAATGCCCCTTCGGTGCATAGTTTGGTCATAAAAGATAAATTACACATATAATTATATCCTACTGATATTATATCGTAAATAAGTTATTTCTCCAGAATACTTATGGTTATAACAATAAATTATATTCAAGTTCCTTTTATACGGTATATAATTACCGAAATGCCCTTATGAGGCATAATTTCATTTTAAAACCTTAACGGACCTATAAGTTGATTTCCTGATGATATTACAACTTATTTAAAATATAATGGCATATAAAACTTATCCGGTTACCGATATCACTAATGTGCGTACGGTTAAGTATATGTAACTAGTTTACGAAAATTAACCAAAACAGGTTTAACCTTTTCATTTAAGTTTCAAAATCCAGAATGTTTATAGTTTACCCATATTATGAAAATCAAAGTACTTGTCGGGTTTAAACTATATTCTATCCGATCATCATTTGATCAAGCGTTATACGTTTTGATCTTGTACACTACTCGGTCTAAGTCTATGACTTAAATAAGACCGTTAGTATTTAATTGGTTAGCTTATGCCGTAATCTAGACTAGAGCCTTCCGGTAAATGCTATCTGCACTTAGTTCATTTTGGATACGACTGAGATATTAAATCTTTCATTTTAAATCAAGACTAGCTCAGGTAAATACTCTCTACCTATTTCCCTTATACGGGCTTGGGCTATGGTAAATTATTACCGATTGGTCAAAAATGGGATCAATCGAATGCCGGATTGTGGCTAGTAAATCCGCATAATCTGTTTTAATCAGTTTTGTTTGATAACTTAAACATCAGGGGTTAACTAATGTGTCCTGGATATCCTCGGCTCATTACATTAGATAATGGCCACGACCTTAGCGCAGGGTGTAGGCATACACCTGACAGACGCTCAAATGCAACTACCCACACTTATGGGCTAACTCCTTCGTAAGTTCATAAGTGGTGTGTACGTTAATCATGGCTCGGTTTTTGTATTGGGCCCTGTATGTATGGACAAACATGTGAATCTGTTAACAAGGTTGCAAGGTCAACTTTCCCAAGTTATAAAAGATTTTGTGCTTTCGTGCACTTAAAATTATTTTCAAATGTTTTCAAAAGGAGTCAGCTGGGTGTATTTATCAACGAAAGCTGACGTATTTTCAAAAGACTAAGCTGCAGGTACAATACGAAATAGGCTGGAAGCTGCTCGTTAGTGATATAAGATGATCTTGCAAATCCTTAGATCTGCCCAAAATCTGTTTTACGTTCTTTCTTTTGTACAAATTATGATCCGCATGTGGATCTTTTATTACGAACCGTCTGTATACTATTTTGATACTTTAAACATTTAGTTTGTAATAGTAATTTAAACTCTAAGACTTTCGTTGTGCTGTGTTTAATTGACTATGATGATATCAACTTACTTCACGATATTCCCCATCCAGGCTCACTAGTGTTTGGTTGAAAATAACGGGGTGTGACATTTTTATTGTTTAACGACTTACCATTAACTAGGTCAAATATCCCTAGTTATATATATATAGAGATACTTATGAGGTGTCACAAATCCATCCCCCTTAAAAGAGGTTTCGTCCTCGAAAACTTTGTTACGTACCGAATAAGGAAGGGTATAATCTTTTCATCTCTTCTTCAGAATCCCAAGTAGTGTCCATACCCTTTCGATGCTCCCATAATTTCTTTGTTCCTTAATCCCGTGACCTTCCGGTCGAGGATTGAAATTGGCTTTGCCAAGTAATTAAGTTTATCGTCTATCTCTATGTCATCATATCGAACACAGGTTGTCTCGTCGGCAATGTATTTTCGTAGATGTGAAACATGGAATGTGTTGTGTATCCATTCAGCTCTTTGGGTAGCTCTAATCAGTAAGCTACTTTGCCCACTTGTTCAAGAATTTTAAAAGGTCCAATAAACATCGGGCTCAGCTTTCCTCTTTTCCTAAATCAGATGACTCCTTTCCACGGAGATACTTTAAGCATTACCTTATCACCAATTTGAAATTCAATAGGCCTTTCTCTTTTATCTGCATTAAGACTTTTGTCGATCTTGAGTTGCTTTTAAATGAGCTTGAATCGTATTTATTTTCTCATTGGTGGCTTTAATTACGTCTTTGTGAGCGAGTTCGCGAGGGCCTACTTCACCCCAACACACCGGGGTTCGACATTTCCATCCATAGAGCATTTCATATGGAGCCATTCCAATACTTGAATGATAACTATTGTTGTATGAAAATTCCACCAATAGTTGGTAAACATCCCAACTACTGCCAAAATCGATAATACATGCCCGTAGCATGTCCTCCAACATTTGAATTGTTCGTTCGCTTTGTCCATCTGTCTTGGGATGAGAGGCTGTACTGACTAATAGTTTCGTACCTAGCTGTTCTTGGAAGTCGTGCCAGAAGTTTGAAGTGAGTCGAGTATCTCTATCAGAAACGATGGACACCGGCACTCCGTGGCGTGCTACAATCTCATTTATGTACACCTCCGACATCTTTTCATATGTATAGGTCTCACGAACAGGAAGAAAATGGGTGCTTTTTGTCAATCTATCTACAACCAGCCAAATAGCGTCGAATCCTCGAGCCGTTTTTGGCAGCTTAATTAATAGGTCCATAGTAACATGTTCCCATTTCCAAACTGGAATGTCTAGAGGTTGGTGCTTGCCGTAAGGCTTTTGATGCTCCGCTTTGTAAACAAGTCAAACATTTTTCGACATACTTCGCTACATCTCTTTTCATTCCAGGCCACCAATAGTTTTGTTTCACATCTCGGTACATCTTGGTCGCTCACGGGTGAATCGAGTAATGTGATTTATGAGCCTCATCAAGTAGAAGATCCTTGACACCACAAGTGTTTGGGACCCAAATTCTACCGAATCGGGTCTTCATCCAATTTTCTCTATCTACAATGTCCTTCAATAAACCCTTTACACGTTCTTTATTCCAATTTTCTTCTTTTATTGTTTCTTCTTGTGCCACTCAGATTTGTTCAAGCACACCCGACGTTACTACGAGTTGCATCGACCACACTCGTATGGGTGTATATTCTTCTTTTCGGCTTAGCGCATCCGCTACTACATTGGGCCTTCCAGGATGATAATGGATTTCGCAATATATTTCACTGTTTCTAGCCATCTTCTTTGTCTCATATTTAACTCCTTTTGATCGAAGAAGTATTTCAAACTCTTATGGTCGGTGAAAATAGTGCATTTCACCCCGTATAAATAGTGCCTCCAAATCTTCAAGGCAAATATCACTGCTGCCAATTCGAGGTCGTGAGTCGGTATTTCTTTTCGTGGACTTTTAATTGTCTAGAGGCATAAGCAATCACCTTTCCTCGTTGCATAAGTACGCAACCGAGACCAAGGTGCGAAGCGTTCGAATACACTACCAGGTCATCAGTGCCATCTGGTAAAGTCAATACGAGAGCACTGGTCAATTTTTCCTTGAGCATTTGGAACGCCTTTTCTTGCTCATCGTTCCAGACAAACTTTTCGTTCTTTCGGGTTAATTTAGATAATGGCGATGCAATTTTGGAGAAGTCTTGAATGAATTGCCTGTAATATCCTGCAAGTCCCAAAAAGCTTCTGATCTCCAACGGATTTTTCGGGGGATTCCATTTTGACACAGCTTCAATCTTCGACGGGTCTACTAGTACTCCATCGGCACTTATGATATGCCCGAGGAATTGTACTTCTTAAAGCCAAAAGGCACACTTCAAGAATTTTGCATAAAGTTTTTCTCGTCTAAGAGTTTCCAATATCTCATGTAAATGACGAGCGTGATGCTCCCTGCTTTTTGAATATACGAGAATGTCTTCGACGAACACTATCATCGACCTATCTAACATGGGTTTGCAAACTCGATTCATAAGATCGATGAATGCTGCGAGCTCATTAGTTAGTCCGAAAGACATCACAAGGAATTCATAATGCCTCTACTGTGTACGGAAAGCTGTTTTGGGTATGTTTTCCTCTTTCACTCTCAGTTGATGGTAGCCCGACCTTAAGTGGATTTTTGAAAACCAACTTGCACCTTGTAGTTGATCAAATAAATCATCAATTCTCGGAAGTGGATATCGATTCTTTAACGTAAGTTTATTTAGCTCACGCTAATCGATACACATATGAATACTTCCATCTTTCTTTTCCACAAACAATACTGGAGCTCCCCAGAGAGAGACGCTTGGTTGGATAAACCCCTTATCTAACAAGTCTTGTAATTGTGATACTCTTGGAGTTCCGAAGGTGCTAACCGATATGGAGACTTAGCCACCGGTTTCGCACCCGGAACTAGTTCATTCCCAAACTTGTAACACATTGTAAAATCGTGTCCAATAGTATAGTGACACGTGTTGTATTTTAAATATAGTCTATTAAAGACCAATAAGGACTAAAGGCATCAACATGCTCAAATAGAGCCTCGAAGTGACAGTCCGATGTCAACATGCTTAAATCATTAGCCTCTAAGTGACTGATATGTCAACATGCATGAAACTTGGCCTCTGAGTGACTGATATGTCAACATGCCCAGCCTCTGAGTGACATCAGCATCAAATTGCTTATAATAAGCCTCTGAGTGATCCTTTATGAAGTCCTAACTCTCATACGTGCCATTTGTTGGACGAGAGGGTTCAATTTTATAAATATGAGAAAGTTGGATGATGGAGGGATTAAAAGTGTCAACATGTTAATTCTTACCTCTTAATGACCTTTTAACGAACCGAGAGCTCGACAATGTCCGGGTATAATCCCGGGTATGCCAAGTATTGGCTACGGAGGGCTAAAAGTGCCAAAAAGGTGTTTTAAAAGGTTTTTAGAAGCCTTATAAAGTTAAGGGGTTAAAAGTTTCAAAATTGTAACTAGCCATGGGTCGGTCGTGGCCGCGAGAGACCTAACCTAAGTCTCTCGCAGGGCGCGAGAAGGCCTCTGCCGCAGAAAGTTTTGCTTGGCTTCCAAACAAAACTCCAAAACCATTAAAATCGAAACCATGGGATCCCAAACTGCTATGCCATATTTTGGGACACTTGTAAACTTCCTCTTACACCCCTGAACACCTGGCTTCACCTCCTTTGAGTTCTCCAACTATAAATAGGTGATCAAGTTCACCATTTGAACTTGCACCTTTCTTATTCATACTCTTCCCCCTCCTCTGGAAGTTCCTAGCTGAAAGGAGCATCCAAAATAGTTCTTTTGCACCCTAGGAATTACTGGTAAGTGTACCTTCTTTGTGCATTTTCGTTTATAGGCTTTTATAGCTAAAAGTCAAGCGTTTTACGAAAAACGCCTTGACTTGCGTTTAAGACCATTATGGTCCAGCCATTGTTTGAAACGAACATGGCTAACTGATCGTAATAAGGTAGGTGTTAATCCCTATAAAGGTACCTCCTGAAGATCACGTTTGCTAGAACCAATTAACGGGTCAAAGTTATGTTATTAAAAAGTCAAACAAGCCATTTTTTGGAAAAATCATAAATTGATCTTATATATGTTATGAAACCTGTTTTGACACTTAAACAACTTGATAATAATTATTAGAACAAGTAAGAACATGTTCGGCTCGTCAATTTTAGTTCTAGGGTCGGTTCGCAACCGAAAGTCGCGAAGTTTGACTTCTGCTTTGACTTTCGATTCTGACCTGATTTAGATTAGTTACCTACTGATCTAAAAATGCATTATAATTGTAATATAATGTAGCATAACCCTCTGAGGCTATATTACATGATCATAATCATAATCTAAGTTTATGCGCAAGTTCCATAATTATGCCATTTTTGACTAAAATGCGCTTGTTGCATAAAACAAAGTTTCAAATGGTAATGAAATTGAAAATGAGTTTTCTACTGGTGTAATATTATAAGTAGGATTGTTTGGGACATTAAACCAAGTTATAAACTGAGTTTTCAAACAAGTTCTTAAACTATGTCGATAAATGACGATTTTAGCCCCTGTGGCTCATAAAATGGTTTTAATCAAATCTTTTCAATGTTAATCATTTACCTACTGATAGGTTTATTAAATAACATATTTTAAACATTTTATCTGACCCTAATGTCAGTTTTCATTAAACATCGCATAAAACGTCATTTTACGACATAAGCGCCATTTCGGCGCATAGTATGGTTTTAAACCATATTATTGACAAAGACTTGATACCTACTGAATTTAAAACTTATTTTAAACATATTTACATTAGGTACCTGTTATAAACTCAGAATCCCAAATAATTTATAAACTATGTGTAAAATGACCAAAATGCCCCTTCGGTGCATAGTTTGGTCATAAAAGATAAATTACACATATAATTAGTATCCTACAGATATTATATCATAAATAAAATATTTTTCCAGAATACTCATGATTTATAAACTTAAAATATGTTCAAGTTCCTTTTATACGGTATATAATTACCGAAATGCCCTTTTGAGGCATAGTTTCGTTTTAAAACCATAACGGACATGCAAGTTGATATTCTACTGATATCTTAACTTATGTAAAATATAATGGCAACTTGTCCATGACTTATCCGTTACCCGATATCGCTAAAATGCGCACGGTTAAGTATATGTAACTATTTTACGAAAATTAACCGAAACGGGTTCAACCTTGTCATTTAAGTTTCAAAATCCAGAATGTTTATAGTTTGCCCATATTATACAAGTCAAGGTACTTGTCGGGTTTAAACTACATTCTATCCGATCATCGTTTAATCAAGCGTTACACGTCTTGATCATGTACACTACTCGGTCTAACTCTATGACTTAAATAAAGACCGATAGTATTTAATTGGTTAGCTTATGCCATAATCCAGACTAGAGCCTTGCCGGTAAATGCTATCTGCAGTTGGTACTTTTGTATACGGATGAGTTATTAAAGTTTAAAAGAAGACTAGCTCAGGTAAATACTCTCGACTTATTTTCCCTATACGGGCTTGGGATACGGTAAACTATTACCGCTTGGTCAGAAATGGGATCAATCGAATGCCGGATTGTGGCTAGTAAATCCGCATATTCTGTTTTAATCAGTTTTGTTTGATAACTTAAACATCGGGGGTTAAATTACCGTGTACTGGATATCCCCGGCTCATTAGATTTCTTAATGGCCACGATCTTAGCGCGGGGTGTAGGCATACACCTGACAGACGCTCAAATGCAAATTACCCAAGACGTTGGGGATAACTCCTCTGTGAGTTCTAAGTGGTGTGTATTTAATCATGTCTCGTTATCTGTACTTGGCCCTGTATGTATGGACAAACATGTGAATCTGTTAACAAGGTTACAAAGTAACTTTCCCAAGTTATAAAAGATTTTATGCCCTGTGCACTTAAAATCATTTTAAAATCTTTTCAAAATGAGTCAGTTGGGTGTATTTACCAGCGAAAGCTGACGTATCGTCCAAAGACTAAACTGCAGGTACAATACGAAATATGCCGGAAGCTGCTCGGTAGTGATTAAGAGGATCTTGAAAATCCTTAGATCTGCCCTAAAGTCTGTTTTATATTCTTCTTTGTACATTTTATGATCCGCCTGTGGATCTTCTATTACAAGCCCGCATATTATTTTGTATTTCCGAACATTTGGTTTGTAATAGTAATTTTACTCGAAGACTTCCGCTGTGTCGTGTTTAATTGACAATGATGTTATCAACTGACGTCACGATACTCCCCACCCGGGCCCACCGGTGTATGGATTTGGGTTGGAAATCCGGGGTGTGACAGGTTGGTATCAGAGCCAACGTTTGAGAGAATTAAACACTAGCCTTTTGTGTTTAATATCAAATTTACACGTGTACATTCCTTAGACTTCCGAGTCTAGGCATTAACCTAGGATTACTCTTTTCATTATTAAGTTATTAGTATTGTTTTTTAATTGATTTTTAACAGGAAAATGCTGCCACGTGTACGAGGACAAAGTGGGAGAGGAAAAGGCCCAATGAGGGGAGGACCATTGGGGCGCATTCCCCCTCAACCTCACAACTTAGATGCTTACCAAGCATCATGAGATTCATCTCCTTGGCAACCAGCAAGACGTTCTATCTCTAATAGACACTCGCCCTCACATTCCCAAAATTCTTACCACTCTCACCACTCCTATCATTCACACCATTCTCACCATTCCCATTCTCATCACTCTTACCATGAAGAATTTAACCCTAACCATTACTTTAATACGTCTCCAGCCGATCAAAATCAGTTGGACCAGCCATACCCGATGGACGAGAACTCCGACCCGGAGATGCCGCCGCCGTGATCGAACGCGAATCCCATAGAAATTTCTAGCGATTCAAACTCTTATGCCGGATCGCCCTACCAAGGTCCTAATGAATGGGAACAATATTGGAACCAATTCACCTTCGCCCACACACCTTCCCATCACTCTCAACCACCTTCTGTTTAAGAAGATGTCCACATGGAATCGGTGGACCAACCTCAACCACCACCTGAACCACCAAGGAAGAAGCGTGGAGCACGTATGTTGGTACGTGCAGGACAAAGATCGGGATCGCTGCCACCTTTGTCAAACTCCTACCCACAATTCAAGAGGACCCACAAATGGGTGGGCCCTCTAACACCTCACCTGTGGTGGAACCAACACCAACACGAACACCCGCACCTACAATTCAACCACCACCATCGAGTTATACTAACCCAATCCCCACATATCCAGACACGTCTGGATATGATCCTTTTGACCCGTCTACACCGGTAGACTATCAAGCATGGTCGCAAGACCGCTATATGCAAGCTGTTATGCACAATGCACTTTACCCATCTCCTTTCCCACCTACACTTATCCACCGACTGGATATCCAACTTATGGGTACCAGTATCCGGTTATGCCAAAACCACAACCACAACCTCCGCCGCCACTAGAGGCCATTAAAGAGGCCTTAGAAAGAATGAAAGAAATGCAGCTGCAAGCGGAGAAAACAGAGAAGAAGACAAACAAGTTCTTCAAGAACTCTCCAAGTTGGTCAAGGGAAAGAAGGACGAGTGAAGTCTCTTCTAATTATATGTAGTCCCCGCGAGGACATTGTTATTTCTTTAGTCCCTGCGTGGACATTATTATTTCTTTAAAGTCCTTGCACGGACAGTTTATTTCATTTTCCAGTATTGTAATTTCTAATCCAGAATTTAATGAAGTACCTTTGGAATTATATATATATATATATATATATATATATATATATATATATATATATATATATTCATTCTCTTCAAACGAGCGTCTCGATCTTACTCGAAATTTATGCTCTGCGATATAATTCCAAAAAGATCTTAATGGTTTTGATTAGCCAAGTGCCACAGACCACACATTTGGCCAAATTATAAATGATAGTTAAGTACGAAGGGGTCTTCTATCAGGATAGTTAAAAGAAGATATCCTTCTATTCAGAGGTGGTGGACTTAAGTTCAAGCCTTCAAGTCGTTAAGGTCAGTGCGACCGGGACTATTAATCAACCATTAAGGTAATCTTGTGTTATCATTCAAGAATGTTCATACTCTTGGCAGTGTGACTTGAGGAATCACACTAGCCTTCAAGGTAATGGACTATGTCCTAACCTTATATAGCCCATGTGATCAAAATTGATCCTGGCTAATATCATCAGTGCGATGATTAAACATCCATTAGTGATGTATGCCCTTGGGCTATGATTAAAACATCCATTAGTGATGTATGCCCTTGGGGCTATGATTAAAACATCCATTAGTGATGTATTGCCCTTGGGGCTATGATTAAACATCCATTAGTGATGTATTGCCCTTGGGGCTATGATTAAATATCCACTAGTAATGTTTTGCCCTTGGGGCTATGATTTAAACATCCATTAGTGATGTATTACCCTTGGGGCTATGATTAAACATCCATTAGTGATGTTTTGCCCTTAGGGCTATGATTTAAACATCCATTAGTGATGAATTGCCCATGGGGCTATGAATAAACATCTATTAGTGATGTATTGCCCATGGGGCTATGATTAAACATCCATTAGTGATGTATTGCCCTTGGGGCTATGATTAAACATCCATTAGTGATGTATTACCCATGGAGCTATGATTAAACATCCATTAGTGATGTATTGCCCTTGGGGCTATGATTAAACATCCATTAGTGATGTATAGCCCTTGGGGCTATGATTCAAACATCCATTAGTGATGCAGGGCCTATGTGCCATAATCTTATGCCCATTAGTGACAGGCCAATGTGCCATATTTTATGTCCATTGGTGACAGGCCTATGTGCCATAATCTTATGTCCATTAGTGATGGGCCTATGTGCCATAAAATTTTATGTCCTTCGTGACAAGCTTAAGAGCTAAAAATAATTGTCTAAGTGACAATGAAAGTTGTGACATTACGGTCCACTATCTAGAAATATATGGACTATGTCCAGAATTATAATTTGCCTTTGATGGTCCTATTAAGACCTAGGCCAAATATAGATATAATTAAGCCTAAGAGTTGTGATGTTATTCACACTAGCTTGATTAGGCAATGGATTGTTATATCCAATGTTTTGAAAGCCTAAATGGTTGTTATACCTGGCTAAGAGAAGCTTTTATTGGTTTATAGAACCGAAGCTTAAAGATGGCTAACTCAAATGAAGCACAAAGTAGCCACCGGAATGTGGAATCTAACAAAGCCGAAAATATAGATATCGATAATGATAATTTTCAAGCTCGCATTGATGCAGCAGTTGAAAAGGCCATGGGAAAGGCCATAGAAAAGCTTAGAGAGTCAAGTGCCACTCGCTCTAGATCATTGTCAGTTACCCCATCCTCAGCTCATAGGGAGAGCTCCGTTCACTCTTCAAATACTAAGAGTGAACCAAAAAAATAAATTTTGCTGAAGGGTCCCGTTCTTCTAAAGACGGATGTACCTATAAGTATTTCGTCTCCTACAAGCCCCGAGACTTCAATGGAGAGAAGGGGGCTGTAGAAGCCCTTAAGTGGCTAGATGAGATGGAAACAATAGTAGATATCAGCAACTATGCTGATAAGGATATGGTCAAGTATGTATCACAGTCCTTTAAGGGCGATGCCCTAATCTGGTAGAAGGCCATGATACAGTCTACATGTAAAGTACACCTGTATAATTTGGGGTGGTCCAAATTTGTGGACCTTGTTTAAGAAACATACTGCCCACCCCATGAGGTGGAGAAATTAGAAACCGACTTCTTGTCTCTTTCCCTGAAAAACCTAGATTGCCGGAAATATGTTTCCGATTTCAACTCCCTATCTAGGTTAGTTTCCTATTTGATTACCCCGGAGCCCAAACCATTGCGCGTTTTATTAATGGGTTAGCGCCCGAGATAAAGGGCATGGTAAAGGCTGCTCAGCCTACTACCTATAGGTCTGCTGTTGACCTATCTCTCCCCCTCACCTTGGATCTAGTGAGACAAAAGTCAGTTAAGTCTGAAACTAACGGGAAAAGGAAGAGAGAGGATGACAACTCCCATAAGTTTAATAAGAAAAACAAAGGGAAATTTGGGTTCAAAGGGAACCAAGGCAAAACGGATGTAATACCAACATGCAAAGCTTACAACCGCAGACACTGGGGACAGTGTAATTTTGGTTCACAGGCCAAACCCTATGGCATCTGTAAGAGAAAGGGGCATAAGACCCTAGAATGCAAGGATCTTAAGGAGGCCGTCTGCTATGTCTTCAATGAAAAGGGGCATATTAAGACTAACTGCCCTAAGATTCTTAAGAATAATAATGCAAAGCCTGGAGAGGCCAAGAAGGGGAATGCACGCGCTTTGCGACTGACTGCTAAGGAAGCTGTTAATGACAATAACGTCATAACAAGTACTTTTCCCATTAATGATATTTATGCTAGAGTTCTTTTTTATTCGGGTGCAGATAGATCTTTTGTTGACCATAAGTTTAGTAAAATATTAAACATGCCCATAAGAACTCTAGATAAAACTTATGAGATAGAACTTGTTGATGGAATGATAGAATCCACATCTTCCATTCTTGATGGATGTTCTATATCCATTAAAAATCATTCCATCCCTATCTCTCTTCTGCCAATGAAATTGGCGGGGTTTGATGTTGTCTTAGGCATGGATTGGTTATCTCATAACCAAGCCCGCATTGACTACGATAAAAAGCTCATCGAGATTAAGACCCCATCTGGTGAAATGATCACCATCCCCGGAGACTCACACTATGGACTGCCAGACAAGGTGTCATTATTTAAGGCATCCAAGTGTTTGAGGAAAGGATGTGTCATCTACATGGCACAAGTTACCATAAATGAGCCTAAGCTAAACATGGAGGACATACCAGTCATCTCAGAATATCCCAATGTATTCCCAGAAGAATTACCAGGCCTACCTCCAGCAGGCAAGTGGAGTTTAGAATAGATATCCTACCAGGATCAGCACCAGTGGCTAGAGCTCCATATAGGCTAGCACCAACGGAGATGGGGAATTGAGGACGCAGCTAGACGAACTCTTGGAGAAAGGCTTTATTCAGCCTAGTTCCTCGCCTTGGGGAGCTCCTATCCTCTTTGTAAATAAGAAAGACAGCTTGATGCGAATGTGTATCGATTACCGAGAGCTAAACAACTTAACAATCAAGAATAGATATCCTTTGCCCAGGATCGACGATTTATTTGACCAACTTCAAGGGGCTAGTTACTTTTCCAAGATTGATTTAAGATCTAGATATCATCAGCTGAAGGTTAGGAGTGAGGATGTTCCTAAGATAGCCTTCAGGACCCATTACAGTCACTTTGAATTCTTAGTGATGCCTTTTGAGCTCACAAATGCACCTGCAGCATTCATGGATCTAATGAATAGAGTCTGCAAGCCATATCTGAATAAGTTTGTCATTGTCTTCAGAGATGACATACTTATCTATTCTCGTAATCAAATAGATCACAAGAAACATCTTCGGTGCATCTTAGAACTGCTAAGGCAAGAGAAGCTTTATGCTAAATTCTCTAAGTGTGAGTTTTGGCTTAGAGAGGTCCAATTTCTTGGACACATGGTAAGTGAGCGTGGTATCCAAATGGATCCCGCCAAAATTGAGGCCATAATAAATTGGGAAATACCCAAAACCCCAACAGAAGTTCGTAGTTTCCTAGGATTGGCTGGATATTACAGGAGGTTCATTGAGAACTTTTCAAGAATAGCCACACCTCTAACTACCTTGACCCATAAGAATGTTAAGTATAATTGGGGTCCAAAGCAACAAGAATCTTTTGAGTTTCTTAAACACAAGTTGAGCAATGCTCCTGTGTTATCCCTACTAGAGGGTGTTGAAGCTTTTTTAGTCAACTGTGATGCATCGCACACTGGCGTGGGCTGTGTGCTAATGCAAAAAGGCAAAGTGATTGCCTATGCATCACGACAGTTAAAGGTGCACGAAAGGAATTACACCACCCACGATTTGGAATTGGGTGCCGTTGTATTTGCACTAAAACTGTGGAGACATTACTTGTATGGCACAAAGTGTATTATATACACAGACCATAAAAGTCTCCAGCATTTGTTCAATCAAAAGGAAAACATGCGACAATGCCAATGGATGGAAACGCTTAATGATTATGATTGCGAGATTCGCTACCATCCAGGCAAGGCTAATGTAGTTGTTGATGCCTTAAGTTGCAAAGAACGGGTTAAACCTATAAGGATTAACGCCAAGAGCATTGAGCTTAGAAATAGCTTAAATAAGAAGCTATTAGATGCGCAAAACAAGCCCTATTAGAGGCTAATATTCCTAATGAGGGATTAGGCGGAACTGTGGATCAGTTAGCGCCTGGAAAGAATGGAATCCTTAGATTCAATGGAAGAATCTGGGTTCCAATCTTTTGGGGACTTAGAGATCTAATCCTCCAAGAAGCTCATAGTTCGAGATACTCAGTTCACCCGGGAGGTGACAAGATGTATCAAGATCTGAGAAAGAATTATTGGTGGGTGGGTTTGAAGAAATCCATAGCCACTTATGTAGCTAAGTGTCTGACGTGTTCGCAAGTTAAAGCCAAACATTAGAAGCCGTCAGGACTTCTACAACAATTAGAAATTCCCACATGGAAATGGGAAATGGTAACTATGGACTTGATTACCAAGTTACCTAAGACCAAAAGTGGAAATGACACTATTTGGATCATTGTGGATAGGCTGACTAAGATCAGCACATTTCTTGCCAATAAAGGAAACATATAATTCAGACACATTGGCTAGTTGTACGTGGACAAGATTGTGTCCCTACACGGTATCCTGGTATCTATTGTATCCGATAGAGATACTAGATACACATCTCACTTTTGGAAAAGTTTCCAACAATCATTAGGCACAAGATTAAATTTTAGTACGGCTTACCATCCGCAGACTGATGGTCAAAGTGAGCGTACTATCCGAACACTGGAAGACATGCTTAGGGCATGTGTGATTGATTTAGGTGGAAGTTGGGATGACCACTTACCCCTAATAGAATTCTCCTACAATAACAGTTATCATACGAGCATTAAGGTTGCTCCTTTTGAGACCTTATATGGGAGAAAGTGTCGAACGCCCGTGGGTTGGGCAGAAGTTGGGGAAGCCCAACTATCAGGACCAGAGATTGTCCTGGAGACCACGGAGAAGATTGTGCAAATATGTGCTCGTCTCAAAGCTGCTAGGGATAGGCAGAAGAGCTATGCTGACAAGAGGCATAAACCTCTTAAGTTCCAAGTAGGGGACAAAGTTATGTTAAAAGTATCACCTTGGAAAGGTGTGATGCGTTTTGGGAGAAGGGCAAGTTAAGCCCAAGATACATCGGACCATTCTAGATAGTCGAATGTGTCGGCACTGTAGCTTATAAGCTCAGATTGCTAGAGGAGCTAAGTGGAATCCATGATGTGTTCCACATCAGTAATCTTAAGAAATGTCTAGCCGATGAGTCGCTAGCAATGTCGCACGAAGATGTGCAAATAGATGAAAACCCGAGGTTCGTTGAGAAACCAATTTCGATCGAGGATCAACAGTTAAGAAGCTCCGAAGGAAAATGATACCTACAGTAAAGGTTAAATGGGACGCCTTTAGAGGTCCCGAGTATACATGGGAGGTTGAGTCCACTGTGCGACAAAAGTACCGCCATCTTTTTGAATAAAATCTCGAGGTCGAGATTTCTTTTAAGGGGGTGAGGATGTAACACCCTGTAAAATCGTGTCCAATAGTATAGTGACACGTGTTGTATTTTAAAGGCGTCAACATGCTCAAAATAGAGCCTCTGAGTGACGGTCCGATATCAACATGCTTAAATCATTAGCCTCTGAGTGACTGATATGTCAACATGCTTAAAACTTGGCCTCTGGGTGACTGATATGTCAACAGCCTCTGAGTGACATCGGAATCAACATGCTTATAATAAGCCTCTGAGTGATCCTTTACGAAGTCCTAACTCTCATACGTGCCATTTGTTGGACGGGAGGGCTCAATTTTATAAATATGAGAAAGTGTCAACATGTTCATCCTTACCTCTGAATGGCCTTTTAACGAACTGAGAGCTTGACAATGTCCGGGCATAATCCCGGGTATGCCAAGTATTGGCTACAGAGGGCTAAAAGTGCCAAAAAGGTGTTTTAAAAAGTTTTTAGAAGCCTTATAAAGTTAAGGGGTTAAAAATGTCAAAATTTGAAACTGGCCATGGGTCAGTCGCGGGCCGCGAGAGACCTGGCCTAAGTCTCTCGCGAGACGCGAGAAGGCCTCTACTGCAGAAAGTTTTGCTTGGCTTCCAAACAAAACTCCAAAACCATTAAAATCGAAACCATGGCTTCCCAAACTGCTACGCCATGTTTTGGGACACTTGTAAACTTCCACTTACACCCCTAAACACCGGGCTTCACCTCCTTTGAGTTCTCCAACTATAAATAGGTAATCAAGTTCACCATTTGAACTTGCACCTTTCTTATTCATACTCTTCTCCCTCCTCTGGAAGTTCCTAGCTGAAAGGAGCATCCAACATAGTTCTTTTGCACCCTAGGAATCACTGGTAAGTGTTCCTTCTTTGTACATTTTCGTTTATAGGCTTTTATAGCCAAAAGTCAAGCGTTTTAACGGAAAACGCCTTAACTTTCGGTTAAGACCATTATGGTCCAGCCATTGTTCGAAACGAATATGGCTAAGTGATCGTAATAAGGTAGGTGTTAATCCCTATAAAGGCACCTCCTGAAGATCACGTTTGCTAGACCAATTGACGGGTCAAAGTTATGTTATTAAAAAGTCAAACATGCCATTTTTCGGAAAAATCATAAATTGATCTTATATATGTTATGAAACCTATTTGAAACTTAAACAACTTGGTAATAATTATTAGAACATGTAAGAACATGTTCGGCTCGTCAATTTCAGTTCAAGGGTCGGTTCGCAACTGAATGTCGCGAAGTTTGACATCTACTCTGACTTTCGATTCTGACCCGATTTAGATTAGTTACCTACTGATCTAAAGTTGCATTATGATCGTAATATAATGTAGCATAACCCTCTGAGGCTGTATTACATGATCATAATCAGAATCTAAGTTTATGCGCAAGTTTCATAATTATGCCATTTTTGACTAAAATGCCCTTTTTGCATAAAACAAAGTTTCAAATGGTAATGAACTTGAAAATGAGTTTTCTTCTGATGTAATATTATAAGTAGGATTATTTGGGATGTTAAACCAAGTTATAAACTGAGTTTTCAAACAAGTCCTTAAACTATGTCGATAAATGACGATTTTAGCCCCTGTGGCTCATAAAATGGTTTTAATCAAATATTTTCAATGTAAATCATTTACTTACGGATAGGTTTATTAATAACATATTTTAAACATTTTAATCTGACCCTAATGTCAGTTTTCATTAAACATCGCATAAAACGTCATTTTACGACATAAGCGCCACTTTCGGCGCATAGTATGGTTTTAAACCATATTATTGACAAAGACTTGATACCTACTGAATTTAAAACTTATTTTAAACATATTTACATTAGGTACATGTTATAAACTCATAATCCCAAATAATTTATAAACTATGTGTAAAATGACCAAAATGCCCCTTCGGTGCATAGTTTGGTCATAAAAGATAAATTACACATATAATTAGTATCCTACTGATATTATATTATAAATAAAATATTTTTCCAGAATACTCATGATTATAAACTTAAAATATGTTCAAGTTCCTTTTATACGGTATATAATTACCGAAATGCCCTTATAAGGCATAGTTTCGTTTTAAAACCATAACGGGCATGCAAGTTGATATTCTACTGATATCTTAACTTATGTAAAATATAATGGCATATAGAACTTGTCCATGACTTATCCGGTTACCCGATATCGCGAAAATGCGCACGGTTAAGTATATGTAACTTTTTACGAAAATTAACCGAAACGGGTTCAACCTTGTCATTTAAGTTTCAAAATCCAGAATGTTTATAGTTTAGCCCATATTATACAAGTCAAGGTACTTGTCGGGTTTAAACTACATTCTATCCGATCATCGTTTAATCAAGCGTTACACGTCTTGATCATGTACACTACTCGGTCTAAGTCTATGACTTAAATAAAGACCGATAGTATTTAATTGGTTAGATTATGCCATAATCCAGACTAGAGCCTTGCCGGTAAATGCTATCTGCAGTTGGTACTTTTGTATACGGATGAGTTATTAAAGTTTAAAAGAAGACTAGCTCAGGTAAATACTCTCGACTTATTTTCCCTATACGGGCTTGGGATACGGTAAACTATTACCGCTTGGTCAGAAATGGGATCAATCGAATGCCGGATTGTGGCTAGTAAATCCGCATATTCTGTTTTAATCAGTTTTGTTTGATAACTTAAACATCGGGGTTAAATTACCGTGTACGGATATCCCCGGCTCATTAGATTAGTTAATGGCCACGACCTTAGCGCGGGGTGTAGGCATACACCTGACAGACGCTCAAATGCAAATTACCCAAGACGTTGGGGATAACTCCTCTGTGAGTTCTAAGTGGTGTGTATTTAATCATGTCTCGTTATCTGTACTGGGCCCTGTATGTATGGACAAACATGTGAATCTTTAACAAGGTTACAAAGAAACTTTCCCAAGTTATAAAAGATTTTATGCCCTGTGCACTTAAAATCATTTTTAAAATGTTTTCAAAATGAGTCAGTTGGGTGTATTTACCAGCGAAAGCTGACGTATCGTCCAAAGACTAAACTGCAGGTACAATACGAAATAGGCCGGAAGCTGCTCGGTAGTGATTAAGAGGATCTTGCAAATCCTTAGATCTGCCCTAAAGTTTGTTTTATATTCTTTCTTTGTAATTTTATGATCCGCCTGTGGATCTTCTATTACAAGCCTGCATATTATTTTGTATTTCCGAACATTTGGTTTGTAATAGTAATTTTACTCGAAGGCTTCCGTGTGTCGTGTTTAATTGACAATGATGTTATCAACTGACGTCACGATACTCCCCACCCGGGCCCACCGGTGTATGGATTTGGGTTGGAAATCCTGGGGTTGACAAAACTCCACGTCACGTTCAGGTGGTATTCCTGGTAAGTCTTCCGAGAACACATCTCCAAAATCTTGTACGACAGGCACGTCTTCTATTCTTGGCGACTCTCTTTCTAAATCATGTACGTATGATAAATAAGCCTTACACCCATGTTGAATGAGTTTATGAGCTTCTATCATCGAACATATTATAGGATTGCAATTCTTTTCCCCGTAAATAATTACATGGTCTTCCGCTCGGCGGTGTTAGTTGTATCTCTTTACGGAAACATATTACTTTGGCGTGGTGGCGTGACAACCAATCCATTCCGATCACCACTTGGAACTCCCCCATCGACATGGGTATCAAATGGACCAATTAATCCCCGCCGTCAACATTTAATTTGCATTCTCGACATATATCACAAACAAAAAAACTTTTATTATTACCTACTTCTACTTCTATAAGCGTAGGTAATTTTGTCAGTGTGAACAAAGGGTGTTGAATAAATCTATGTGAAATAAAATACTTATTTACACCCGTATCAAATAAAACATGTGCGGGAATAGAATTTACGGTAAACGTACCTGAAACAACATCGAGTTCACTTTTGGCCTCAGCTGTGGTTATGTGGAAAGATCTTGCCCTTGTCTTCGAACTCTTATTCTTCACATTGATCGCGTCTATCTTTCCCACAAACTCCAGGCATTCAGACTTTTTATGTCCTGGTTGGTAGCATTTAAAGCAGACCGATACCTTAGTTGGACAATTTGAGGGCGCATGTCCGTCCTTCCTCACATAACACATGGTTTGTTCTTATAGAAACACTCGCCTCGATTAGAGTGTCCGCAAACCTTGCAACTAGGCGACCCTCCTTTTACATTTCCTTTCTTTGGGGGTTCATTTACCTTTTGTTTCTTTGTGGAGCTTGGTTCACATCCAACGCCCCCTTTCTCCTCTCTCAACCTGCTTCTTCAATTCAATTTCGCACTCTCGCTCGGCATATACAATCTCTGTGAGATGTTCATACTTTGAGGGAGTAAAAAACTCCCGATATTCCACGCTCAACATATTGTAATAATAATAGATCTTCTGTTCTTCAGTTTGGACTAATTCATCACAAAACCTCAACTTGTCCAAGAAGATCCCCGTGATCTTGTCAATCAATTCACTCTTTTGTCTTAGTTGAAATTCTTCCTTGATTTTGTTGATCATGGCCTTTAGTCTATGATGTTTAAGGAGAGGCGTCTTAAACTCTTCCCATGTCATGGTTCTAGTAGTTTCAATTCCCAGTTCATTCTTGAGGTTATCCCATCAATCTTTCGCTTGACCCCTTAATTGACCGATCCCGTAAGCTACGAAGTCGGTTGGGTCAAAATGGGTCCGTTCAAAAACTCCCTCAATATCACTTATCCATCGTTGATAAACGATTGGATCTACATCCCTATTGTAAATCGGGGGCTTACATGCCATGAATTTGTTGTAAGGGCATGTCTTCCCTTCTTTAGCCTTGCCTTTATCTTGGTTGAGGCTTTCTTTGATTTCATTCATCCGTTCTTCTATTGTTGCTAGCATCTTTGTTTGCAACGTTTCATAAATTTAGGTAAGGTCGCTTCTAGTGCTTTTCCAACTTCTTCGTAAATTTTTGCTTGTATCTCCTCCGTCATGAGGGATACTGTATCATCTCCTGTTGATCCTGATATTTCTTTAGTTGAAATGTTCATAGTAATTTTGGTAAGCAACTTGTTTAATAATTTCCATATTTTATATGGATATTTATCTATTTTTCTGATAGCACGCGTGGTATATCTTTCTTTTTCAGTTCTGTCAAGTATATAACTTGCCTTCACCGTTTATGTTTAGTGTATTTCCCGGGTTCGAGTGTATTAATACACCCCTTCTCATACACTTTAAATCATCTTCCTTTCTATTATTTCGTATAGAAATTCAATTTATAACTAATTCTTACTGAATGTCTTGATCAAGCCTTGAACTGAACACATTTCGTTTTTAATCCTAACTAGTTGATAACATTCGACTACAAACTTTTTCATATATAATCAGTAAATAATAAATAATAACCATATATCATATATCTTTTATTTTAGATCACTTAACTTTAACATTTATGAAATGGTTCACAACTAGTAAGATTACTCACGCTACGCTGCGAGGTTTCAACCGCTTTCTATTTTGGTTTAGTATAGCAACTAAAAGAAATATGCTCAAAAGAATATCCACACATGTTTACATCCACCGAAAACAAAAAATATATATATGACATCGGTAGGGTTGATTTTAAATTAATTGTAAATGAAACTTAAATGCTATCTTGTAAGACCCTTATTATAGAATGAGCATTTCATATATGGTTCTACATCCATAAACAGAAAAATAAAATTTCATCTTACATTCTAATACCAAGTTTTTTTAAAACTTTATAAGTAGTTAAGATTAACATGTTAACAACTGAAACAATATAAAACATTTTAAGCAAAATGTATAAATAAGCGGAAGCTAAGAAAATTTCTGAGTGTTCGGTTCATCATCCCAAGCTTGATCGTCATATGAGAACTTGTTAAGATATTCCTACAGAAACCAAATTATCTAATGAATTAGTATCATGCTTGTTCAAAATTTAAATTATAATTAATTTCATGTATAATAAATCAAATTAAACTCCAAAGATTTCCGGGAAGGCATCGGCGACGGCTAGGAGTGGCGTCGCCGACGGTATATCTAATTCACTGTCTGGTCTGAACTACCGTCGACAGTAGCTTAGAGCGTCGGAGAATTTATGTTGCGTAGGCGACAGCAGGTTGTGTCGTCGGCGACGGTGCTTCCTGCAGCCATTTTGCTGCAGACTTGTTAAATCGTCCGTTTAACCCGTTTTCGAGTTCCACGCTTTAGGACGTGACTCGATAATTTTAGAAAACATTCGTAATGTGATATTTCACGTTTTCATTTCTGTAGTACCTCTGTTTTAAATATTTATACTATTAAATTCTAAGTTTGTAAATAGAATAATTTTGACCCGTTTGTATATTTTCGACAATTTTAGTTGTTTAACTATATCCTTTATCTATATAATCATTTTCGTGGTTACACCCAATATCCTCGGGGTAACTTTAGAGTGTTTTACATTTTCACTATTCGATTTATGCTTAATTTCCTATTTTACCCTTTTACCGGTTTTATATGCAAATAGTTGTTCATACACCTTCATAGTATATGTCACAACTAAGTTTTTGACATGTTTGGTTACCGCAACGAAGTCCATTGCTTTATTTAACCAAACTTCTATTTCTTTTTTATCATTTAACTCATTTGGTTGTTTAACGAGATCCATCGTTTTATTCAACCAAACCTTTATCTATTTCCTCTTTTTGACCCGTATGGTTGTTTAACGAAATCCATTGTTTTATTCAACCAAACTTCATCTATTTTCTCATTTTGACCAGTTTGGTTGTTTAACGAAATCCATCGTTTTATTCAACCAAACCCTTTATCTATTTTCTCATTTTGACCCGTTTGGTTGTTTAACGAAATCCATCGTTTTATTCAACCAAACCTCTATCTACTTCCTCATTTTGAACCGTTTGGTTTGTTTAACGAAATCCATTGTTTTATGTAACCAAACCTTTATCTACTTCCTCATTTTGACCTGTTTGGTTGTTTAACGAAATCCATCGTTTTATTTAACCAAACCTTCATCTATTTTCTCATTTTGACGCGTTTGGTTGCTTAACAAAATCCATCATTTTATTCAACCAAACCTTCATCTATTTTCTCATTTTGACCCGTTTAACATCAAAACAATTATATATATATATATTAATACGTTATAAAAGACAAACCCGTACCTTAAATCTTTCCTTTCAAGCACGCGTCCGTCCCTTCTTGGCCACTTAACGCTTCACCTCAAGTTGCCTTTAGAGTTAAATCCGTTACATCGTTTAGAACTCATAATGAAATTTTAGGACACACGTCATTGTTAACACCTCATTTACTTGATTCATACACACTTTTCAAGTATTCCTTATTCTTTCTAATCTCTATGTTCAGTATGTATATTAACATCTAAACTTTACATTATAGCGTCACTTCTTAAATTTTCACTATCAACATTACTCATCAAAATCCATATTAAATGCTTTTTCAGCAAATTTACATCATATTATTCATAATTGTATAAATTCTTAAGGCTTTTTTATGTAAGAACATAAGCCATTCTTTATGTAAGACATAATAATATCTACCAAAAATATTTTATCATCTAATTTCAGTTAGGATTATGTTCCTACACTTAGGTTATACCTTCCTTAAGCCATGACATCAATCAATTACTCAAGAACTTCAATTAACCAAATTCCTCCCAAAATCAAACATCTAAAAATTGAAATTGTAAGTTACCTTGTGTTAGTTAAGTATGATTGACTAATGTTCTTGATTCATGTACATATTTGTCCAGTTTCACCCTTCAATTTGATAAGAGTAGGGTTTGGATGTCCATCCACTTGCTCTGCTCACACACACGTACACACACATAAGTGTGTGTTGTGTTTTTAAAGTTTTCTTTTAATAAAACAACTTTCTCAGTTTGTCACTTTTAGTCCCTCATGTTCACTTTAGTATAAAGAGGACCCTAACTTATGATTTCTTATTATTTAACAACTTACCTTAACTAGGTTAAATATCCCTAGTTTATATATATATATAATATATAATAATATTTCACATATTATACACACACATATATACCACACACACACACACACACACACACCACAACATATATATTATATATATATATATATATATATATATTATAATTAATATTGGGGTGTTACATATCTTTAATATAACTTTAATGAAAATTTACATCTAAACGTAAACCAACTTGAATTTATAGTGACGTGTGTATAAAATAAATATGTAAATACATATTGTTTTTTAAGTTAAAGAATGGTACGGTGCGTTGCAACCGTGTCGAGATGTAAAGTGACTCGAATTTATACCATTTAATGGAAACGTATTATATTTGACCCGAGTCGTTTCCAAACAAAATTTAAGTTGAAAGCATACATAAAAATAAGAAAAAACGTATTATATTTGAAAAGGCTCATTTACGAATAAAATAAAATAAAATTAACTTCAAAACATATAAAAAAAAGTACACAATAATATGCATAAAAAAATATTATATTTGACCCAACTCATTCTTCAGAAAAATTTACGTTGAAGAGTAAATCAACGTATTGATCAACATTTTCGGGAAAAAATATACCGATCGTACATGAATATAAATACGTAAAACTCAATTACAAAGTTTTTAGAAAGTTAAAAGATTGTAAATGTTAATACTGAAAGATAAGATAAGATACAAAGAAAAAAAAGAGAAAAAAGAAAAAAGAATTCATGTATAATTTATAGAGAAAATATTAGGTGTACCAACTATTATTTTATTTTAAATTATGAATTTAGTTCTCTAGATTCATTAATTTTAAGGCATACTCTAGTGGTTCGCTAATGATTTAAAATTTACTGTTAAAAAAGTATAAAAAAATAAAAAATAAATAATTTAAAGGCAGGTCCATGCATACGGCTTTGATCCTTGAAGCGAATGCTACTAGTCTCAAACCATTAAGCCCTACCATGTGTTGCAATTTGCAAATATGGATCTCAACTTTAAAATCTTGTTCACGTTATTTTCACATTCCCATTTCTTCAATTCTAAACCTGCATCTTTTCATATTTTCATTCACTTAAAAGATTGTTCCAACGTTAAAAACTATAGCAAGTTTATATACCTATCCTCAAAATTCCAATCAAAATTCAGTTACTTAGATGTGTTTGTTTTTTCTAAAAAATATCTGCGTAGGCTATTCTGTCTACACAACGAAGACCACGCGCAGACATGTCATCTGCAAGTTGTTTGTTTTTCCGAATACGTTTCATTAAAAAACGTATGCGCGAGCTTTCTTGGTGTAGACTTGTCGTGCAGACTTGGCCCAACCTCTTCTAAGGTCTGCAGAGGGTTAAACACCATCACCCACCACCAATGTTCACCACCACCGCCCACCGTCCACATCCACCACCTACCAGCACCATCACCACCACCACCTCGTCCGTACACCACCGCCAATTTATTTTAGAAGTTTGCGTACGTTAAAAACAAACAATCCTTTTCTTGCAGACTGTAAAGTTTTGGTATACCTCTTCTTCTATAGATGTCTGAAAATGTGGTCCACAGACTGCAGACATATTACCTCTTAAAAAACGAACATCACCATAATGATTTTATCAATCTTATTAATTAGAAAAAGTAGAAATAAATTTTATTCATTCATACATCAATCACATAATACAATATTAAACACTGAGGCTCGTATAAATTGGGCCGGACCTAAAAATAATTTGCATTTAAAAAAAAAAATCAAAGTCAATGAATTAGTAACTAAAACTATGTGTTTTCAGGTGAGAGGTGAAATAAGAGATGGGTGAATTTGAGAGTTATGAGATCTCGACCTGTAGATAGTAATTTCTCAAATTTAAATAATTAACTTTATTTATTCTTTAAACTACCGATGAAAATCGGGCTGGCTAAATGAAATGTTCACAGCAATCCCCTCTACAATTTGTAACTGGTTTGGAAGCTGCATTAGAAACTGATGTTCACTAGCAAATGAGGCGTGGTTGAAGGTTTCATCATGGTGTAATGCCGGTTGTGACAAGAGGCACTGTTATAGACAAATTGAGGTTCAACAAAAAGGTTAACAAAAACAAAAGTTTTGTTTTTAATGGGTCTAAACATTTCTCTTGTTACATTGTGGCATATATGGAAGGCGAGGAATGATAAAATCTGCAACAAAAACAAAGAAAGGGATAGAACATAATAATGGAGGAAATTAAAGTTAGCTCATACGGGTGGATGAAGCATAGAGCAAAGCTTAATTTGGTAGAATGACTAGTATAGTTTTAATGTAAGATTTTAACTTTTGTAACTTGGTTTTGTACATTCTAGCTCCTTGCTATAAGTTAGCCTCTTTTTAATAATATATCATTTACCTTTGCCGTTAAAAAATATAATAATCGATTTTTTGATGATTTGAAATTGAAAAAATATTAAATCTGCAATCAATGTTTGTAGTTTATCTAATGATATTTCAGTGTCTTCTTGTGACAACAACGATAGTGTCAATTTGTCCCTGTTGGTGGTTATCCGTTTGGCGATCATCTAGATTTATATTTGTTTAAGAAAAATGATTCGAAGAAATAATTAGAATGCTTAAACAAAACAGTCTATATTATTTAAAATTTAACACTATAATACCAATTTCCATTTTCATAGATATATTTTATTGTATTATTTATCTCAAGTTATATTAGTTTTGAAATTGGTTTTATATGAGATAAGCCGGTTAGAAATATTCATAAAACATAGAATATAATAGAATAAAGTTAAGTTGTAACATATAGATGAAAAAACACACAAAAGAGTCAATAATTGTTTGTACTATTTTTAACTCCTTAAAGAAGATAGCTTTAAAGCTTCCATGCCTTGCTTTTACGCACACCCAAAAAGCTCTCATTACTAATGGATTACTCTCAATTCTCCTATTGAATTCCACACTACCAATGGAATTCAATTCCATTCACCATTTCTCTACTCTTTCTTCACACCCTCTATTCTCCACAATTGTAACTCTATACACTTTAATTCTCCTTTATGCACCATCCTTGTTCCTTAGGATTGCTCTTTCTCCTGTTCTCAATTCCACCGGAATCATACTCCTTTTCCTCCTCAAGTTAGGTGCCAATGAGAGATTGGAAAAGGAATCCAATTGTTTGGAACCAAAAGTTGTTGATCATAAACATGAACATGAACAACTTACTTCTTTGGAACAAAGGTTTCTTGACTTGGTGGATCGAAATCAAACCTACAAAGAATCCCATCAAATTCAAGCGCAAGTAGAGCATGATTTATGCCCGGAATTGAATTCCCAAGATGATCATTTCAAATTGGAGTTACTAGATAAATATTCCATGCAATCATCATCACAAGTGGTTGATAAAGTAGACCCAAGAATGGAATTGGATTCCAAGCAAGTGGATGCAACAATGAAGTTTCTTAAATGGAATATGAAAGCACCATTAGAGATCATATATGAAGCATATGAAGGAGAGGAGGAGGAGGAGGAAGAAGAAGACGATAATAATGAAATGAACATGGTTTATAGGGATAAACACTTCTCGGGAATCGAGAGACATTCATCGTTATCTATGTGTTACCTCGAGAGTGAGACAGATAGCTCGTCAGATGATGATTTTTCAATGAACAAAAAGTGGGAAACACACGAGAGCGTGTTTTTTAAAGTGGGAAAAGGAAGACAGTAATGTGGAAGAGCTTATAGAGATTTCGGTAGATCTTTACGAGAAGAGAAGTATCGAATTTTGCCATGCCGAGGAAGATAATTTGATCGAAATCAACATTTTTGGGGAGAGAAATTGAAATTTTAAGGGAAGAATCTATTCGACCGGACTATTAAGGTATAGATTTGGTGACATCTAACATATTGATTGAACTATCATACTTCAATTTTTAGCTATAAATATATAATCTTTACATACAAATGCAAATGTACGGGCGATTTTGGAATTTGGACACAACGTATAATACTTGGTTTGCACAATAAGAATTGAATTTTCAATAATGCCAATAATATTTGCTTGACTAAATGTTGGATATGGTTTTCTTTTATGAGTTATTATAGATTTGGAACATTTCTTTAATCGTTAACCTTCTTTGTTTATTTTAGGATTCCACATATTAATCTAAAATTGTACTATTGAATCAAAATTCCTTGCAAGTATATAATAGATCATTAACGTTCAAAACAACTTATATAGATTGATAAACGGTTTTAGATTCAATCCCAAATACTGATTTATATTGAATGTCTAGTATATTATTCATTTTATCATATAGTATCCATTTAGTTTTTCTTGTAAACCTTTCACTTTCTTGTGATATTTTTCACTTTCTTACTTTCTTATGATATTTGCAACCATGTCATGATGTGTTTTAAGTGCATTTGGTTCTTGTTCGTATGACCTTCCACTATCTTATGGCATTTGCATTATATATCATAATGTTGTTTTTTTTATGCAAGAAAACAACACTGTAGGGCCGGTCCTAGAATTTTGGAGGCCTAAAGCGAATTAAAAATTCAAGGCCCCTTTTAATTTTTTTAGGCTTGTAATTTCGATTTATAACTGACATAAAATATATTTGGGAGAAACTTATAAATCATTTAACCATATAAACTAGACGATTTCCCTATTGGGTATCTAATACATAAATCAAATCTAAGTTGGTGAAAATGGTTTAAGCTATCAAATAACAACTTACATCATGTGTGAAGGAAATTAAAACATGCTACTTATTTTGAGTATAATATATATTGTTATTAGTTAGAAACAATTTTTTTAAATAAATTTTACATGGACATACCATGTTGAAAATTGTGTGGACAAAATATTTTAGCTTATTAAATTAAGAGAGGTGATTAAAAAATGTATTTATAACCCTTTACTTTATTAAAAGAGTGAGTGAGGTGATTAATAATTTTTAAAATGGGTAGCAGGTGGGATTTGAACCCAACCCTTCACAAAAGCTAAAACTTGTTCTTACCACCAGACTACATTTGTGATAATCTTAACAAATATCATTGTAAATATCATATTCTTTATATATATTCTTTTAAATTTTGGAGGCTCTATATTTTCAGAAGCCCGAAGCCGTCGCCTAACCTAATTACACTAATGGGCCGACCCTGCAACACTGAGCAACAATATAAACCTAAAGTGGACTCTAGTGCTCACCATGCCATAAGAATAGAGGTTCAAAGCCTAAACTAATTTGAAATTGAAACCTGATCCGAAAACGGTTTGAACTCTATAAAGACCCAACCCGGTTCCAACTTGATTGAATGTAGGTGGTAGGTTTGAGAGCGGTTAGCAACTTCCTCCTTTGAAACTAGTTTTAACCCAAACCAAACCGGTAAAAAAACCCTCTCAAAACTGTTTTGACTGAACCCGGTCGAAAATTGGTCACGAACCGATACAAACCAAAACCGCTTTTGACTTTTTGTTGACCAACACAAACCGGTTTGAACCCGGATCATGGTCTAGCATCAACTTTTTTATCGCCGAATCTGATTAACGCATGACCATAACTCATTACTATGATACGTGAAGTGATATCAAAATGATATTTTAATATTGGTTCGTGACAAATATGTGATTTTTTGCAAACTCTTACCATAATCATCTTCATGAATATTCATTATTCATATTCTAATAATTTAAACTTCATTGTGGTTCCCATATGAAACAATGTAATAAAAGTCATTTACACGAAGGATACTAATACATAAAATTATGAATGACATTAGTAAAGTATATGTAATTAAGTTTATCTCATAAAGTCCAAGATTATAAGTTTATAACTTATTTAATTTTATTATTCATTTAATCAATCAAAACAATAGAACCGCCAAAATTACCAAATGAGTGGTAATCTAGTGGTACCTCGGTGATTTTTTCTATAGTGGTAGTCGATACGAGTTTCGCTCATGACAACATGTCATGTGCGAGTCAGTGGTTTTAATTACCACAGTGGACGTTCGGGCGGTGAGTTTTCTCTAGAATTTGTGACGGGCAGGGTTACTAATGCTATGCGATCGTGGGCGTAGGTAGCATTTTGCCAATGGATGTACCCAGATTGTGAGGCTTCTTTGAGCGTTAAAAAAAATAGTACCACCAAAATCTGAAAAGTTCAAACTTGTCATTTCACTTGGAAACTCATTTTAACTTTGTCCATACTTATATATATATACAAATTTATATATACACATGGAAGGAACTGTTATGTGTGTATGGCTTTGTTGTTATGCCGTCGAACCAGTCACCTTACCAGTCTGTATGCTGGTTGGATCAATTGGACTGTACTAAAAAACCGGATGATGTTAAAACTAATTAAAAAAGTACTTAAATATTACAAAAAATATAAATACTATACTAAGTTGAAAGTTAAATACAACTATGTTGTGATATCAGTGAACCAAGCCAGCGGTCGTCACCGGCTTGACCGCCCAGTCATGAAAACCGTCCAACAAATATGTCAACCCGAGTAACATTATTATTATTATTATTATTATTATTATTATTATTATTATTATTATTATTATTATTTTATTATTATTATTATTATTATTTTAATATATACACTGATAAATTAATAAAACATGTGAGCCTTATATATTTATCAGTTAAGTTAACAAACAATACACTTGCAATGAAAAACTAAAACAACGTATGTTTTTTGGGATATAGTATTTTATATCCATACATGTGAAATTAATCAGAAGAGTAGATGAAAGGTATACCTATACATATGCTTTGACAACTGTTCAATCATGCATAGGAATGGAATTGGGCCGGCCTTGGGTCGGGTATTAGCAATCGCAAATCTGTACCTGATTGTAATTCTTTGTCTCATACCCGACCTGTTACCCGTCGGGTATTTGTCGGGTATCGGGCATACCTGCGGGTATTGGGTATACCCGTTAATTTCTTAAAAATACCCGTTGAGACAAATGTGCAATTTTTACTTTGATGTTTATATAATTTACTATTTTAATGACTATAACAAATGAAAATATGATTAATAACTTACATATCATATTCAGACCACACATACCAAACCAAATCACAACGATTACTTAATTAAGTAATTGTATCAGGACCACCTAATTGCATAAAGCTCACATAATAAAGGGTGATAACTTTCATATCTAATATAAATGCTCAAAAATAAATTATATGTTCACTAAACACCTGCCAAATACATATCCATACATGACTAGGGAGAAAGTCATAAGTATATGCACTAAATTTATATATATGGAAATCTATAATATGATACTTTGGGGTTATTCGAGCAAATAGGCTGGGTATCGAGCGGGTATCACTAAATCTCATACCCATATCCGTACCCGTACCCAATAAAAGTTTTTAAGTCCGTACCCGACCCATACCCATTGGGCTACGGGTATACTCGGCCCATATGTTTCGGGTATGCCCGTCGGGTTTGGGCTTTTTTCCCATCCCTGCACATTATGTTATGTATTAAGTCCGATGGTTCTTTTAGCATTAGAAGCACCAACTGTTTGTCAATAACGTTAACATACTTTATAATTACTTGAGAAGAAGCAATGATATGTTCTTGGTCTTCGGTAATCTGCATGAATAACTTCGTTTAAAAGGTTACAAATATACATATATACACACACAAGTAGATTATATAAAAATCACAATGAAGGTACTCGTTTTGTGTAATGGAGGCGCAATCGTGAAAAAGTCTAAAGCAATTTTTTTTGCGATTCATAATACATCATAATACATCGCAACTTATCAATATGTTTACGATTTAGTGTGACAACCAACTTCATATCATTGTGAAAAATATATCATGGATGAAGAAACATCAAGGTGCAGTTTGTTTTTTAAGATGTAAAATATCTGAAGTCTGTGGACCACATCTACAGACATATTTAGATAAAGAGGGGGATCAAATCTCTACAGTTTGCAAGAAAAACTTGTTTTTTTAATATATATAGACTTCTAAAATAAACCGGTGGTTGTGTACGGACGGTGGTGTTGGTGGGTGGTGGACTTGGATGTTGGTGGTAGACGGTGGTGGGTTGGTGGACCGTGGTGGTGGGTGATAGTGTTTAACCATCTGCAGACGTTAGAAGATCTTAAAATTGGTTAAGCCAAGTTTGCACCAAAAAGAGCCCGAGCAGACATTTTTTAATAAAATGTCTTCGAAAAAGAAACAGTCTTCAAATGACAATGTCTGCGCGTGATCTACATGGCGCAGACATAAGAGTCTACACAAATCTTTTAAAAAAACAAACACCACCTAAGTAACACTATGATTGACTTAGTCTGTTTGTCTCATGAATGTTGGTCAATCTCTATCCTTCTCTCGCCAACAAGTCTAATCTCTTCTTATCAATACTACAAAACGAAAAGACACCGGTGAACTCGTTACAAGGAGTAGAGGTTGGGGGGTTCTCCTTGTAACCACCCTTTATTGGAAGTAACTGGATCCAAACCGCAAAACACACAAGGAATTTTGTGATCAACTCGATCACGACTCTTTCTTCTTTATTACTATTGAATCAAAACAAAAACAACCAAATAAGTACATAACCTAACCCATCTATTTATACTAAACAAATTACTTGCTAAACAAGCTATCCTAAACTAATACCAACTCTAATACTTATTAATCAATTAATAAAATAACTAGATAAACAAAATACTTTAAACTAATAATTATCTCTATACAATTATCTATTTTTTATTCTTTTCTTCTCTTTATCGGCTCACCAACTTTATCTTTTATTCCGCTTTATCTTATCACACAATTTTATCCCGAACCATTAGGATTAACTCTTCATCCTCTGACGTAAGAATAACTAATCGTTTTGAGGATACAAGTGTGTGCATACAGTGAGAGAGTGAAAAAACGGATCCTTAAACTTGAAGGTGAAGCCCTCTATTTATAGCCGAAGATTTGTGAGGGGAAGAGGTGCCAGCTGGTCATTCGCCAACTGTCTGACCAAGAGGAATATCCATTATGTCTCTTTTGACACGATCAAACCTTTGTCTTGTACCAGGGGTGACGTGGCGCATGACCACTCGTTCCACCCCAGCGTCCTTTAGTATTTGTTGTCGGTTTGTCTCTAGCTATCCTTTGGGGATATTGTGACAGATGTTGACGTCCTGTTATTGGTGCCATATGGTGTCCTTCCCAGTTTGTTGAGAGTATCCTTTCTGTCGCCAGGTGTATCCTTTTAGATCTTTCTAAATCTTTCTAGATGAGGAGGTCATGTCTTCGGAGTGGTGTGGTCTCACCAATGCGCGTATGCGCATGTTATTTGGGATCATACCTATTCAATCCCCCCCAGTCCGGTGTTGCTTCTAGAAGAGCATGTCGGTTGGGAGCAGATATGGACTTATAAGGCATTCATGCACTTGGAAGAAGCATGCTCACATTTGCCAAAACAGCGCATGAAAAATGGCATGCTCAAGGAGCCTAAACGGCACACGGAAAACGGCGTGCTCAAGTGAGCCAGAAAGATGCACGGAAAAGGCGTGCTCAAGTGAGCCAAAAAGGCGCATTGGACTTGGCGTGCTCAACTGAGCCAAAATGGCGCATGGAACATGGCGTTCTCAAATGAGCCAAAACGACGCGTGGAGCATGGCGTGCTCAAGTGAGCCAAAACAACGCATTGAACATGGTGTGCTCAAATGAGCAAAAATGGCGCATGGGCATGGCGTGCTTAAGTGATCCAAAACAACGCATGGAAAACGACCTGCTCAAGTGAGACAAGATGGCACATGGAAAAACGACGTATGGGAACAGTAATTTATGTTTCTTCTAAGTGAAGTTTTGTCTGAGCACGTGGCCTCACGGTTTGGTAAGGTAGATGGCGACGCTTGTCACTGCAGCTTTGCAGATTGAGGCAGTTATCACATCGAGGAGTGTATCAGTCAATTTTGCAGGGGTTACATCAGGGTGTCAGCCTACTTTTTCGGCGATGTCAGGCGCGTGGCGGCCACGCGCCCTTAAGCGACGTCTTTTCAGTTTCTCCTGCCTGACGTGTCGTTCTCCCATTGGATGGGTTTCCCTACTTGTCGGAAATGCGATGGGTATAAATATGGAGGTCTGTCTCAATTGGAGGAAAACTCTTCCATCTTCCATCTTTTCTCCGTCAATTCTCTTCGAAAATTCTTCACCATTTCGTTCTTCCAAAACTTAAAATTTTCTCAGAATCCTTGTTCTTCCCTATGTCTACTTCATCTAAACCTAAGGGTTCCCGTAAAGGGAAGAAATCGAAGGATCCACTTAGAGCCGATTAGGCGGTTATCAACTAGAAAGAGGATTAATTCTTGCAAATATGTCGAAGCTTCCGGTTTCCTTCAAGTTGGTAGGCTACCTTCTTATCACCTGGGAGCACGGTGACTAATGCTCCTCCTGGATATATAACTCTATATGCGGTGTTCTTCAAAGAGGGTAACTTCCGGTTGCCCAACACCAAGTAACACTATGATTAACTTAGCTTGTTTTTCTCGTGAATGTTGGTAAATCTCTGTCCTTCTCTCGCCAACAAGTTTGATCTCTTCTTATCAATCCCGCAAAAGGAAACGACACCAGTGAGATCGTTACAAGGAGGAGAGGTTGGGGGTTCTCCTTGTAACCACCTTCCGATGTGATAATAAATAATTGTTTTGAGGATACAAGTGTGTGTATAGAGTGAGAGAATGAGAAAAAGGGATCCTTGAATTTGGAGGTGAAACCCTCTATTTATAGCCGAAGATTTGTGAAGGAGAAGAGGTGCCAGATGGTCATTCGCAAGTTGTCCAACCAAGAGGAATATCTATTATGTCCCATCTGACACGACCAAAACTTTGTCCTGTACCAGGGGTGACGTGGCGCATGACCACTCGTTCCACCTCAGCGTCCGTTAGTACTTGTTGTCGGTTTGTCTCTGTTGTCCTTTGAGAATCTTGTGACAGGTGCTGACGTCCCATGATTGGCGCCACGTGGTGTCCTTCCCTGTCTGTTGGGAGTATCATTTCTGTCGCCAGGTGTATCCTTCTAGATCTTTTAAGATGACGAGGTCGTGTCTTAGGAGTGGTGTGGTCTCACCAATGCGTGTCTACATATGTTATTTGGGACCGTACCTCTTCATCAGATAATACACAATTGTACAATGTACAACACTTTTCCGAAAGTGCTTATGTGGATCTTTGCAAACCCGTTTTATAAAGAACTCCCATGGAATAAGTATGAGCCATGTGGTATTAGACAAGGACAAGAACTTATAAGTTATACGATATATTGTATAACATTAATTATTTGTTTAGTTTGTTTGCATGTTTTAGTTACCCTTGAATAATGAAGGTCAAAATTTGCAAGTTCGTGTCAAATCACCATCAAGGGAGGTACAAATGTACAATTCATTATAATATGTTTGGTGGCATTTAGATAAATATGGATAAGCATGCAATGAAATTCAGTTATATTTCGTTGCAAGAAAATATTGGACATTATGACACACTAGTCGCTAAGCCTAAGACCACGTGATGGGCTACAATAAAAAGTGCTTGTCCACAACACCTCAATACTGATCAAACATGACATGTTACTCGTCAACATGAGGAACAAACATCGATTCTTGATTTATATGTGTTAAAAAATAAAAGATATCAAAGATTGCGGGATCAGTCAAGCATCATCTCCCAAGAATAGCAGGGTCAAAGACAGCTAGTAATCAGCTTTAAATCCAGCCATAAACCAAGCTTTCTACTATATTTAGATTACATTTTTTGTGCTATAAATTGTATACCTTTCTGTGTAATGAGATATACAAAAAATACACATCAATTCAGTGTTCTATGAATCAACTTTCTAACATGGTATCAGAGCAGTGTCGTTCTTGACCTGTTCATCATTTACCTTGCTCACCCAAACCAATCATCCTCTCAACCAAGCTGCCATGGCCGAAGCCGGTAACTTGGGAGAAGATCTATCAATTCAAATCGCCAATCTGCTCAAGAATGGCCTCAACCCACAAAACCGAAACCCGAAATTGTCCGATAACCTTCAAATAAACCTCAAGCTCAACAGCCAGAATTATGCTCTATGGACCCGGATGATGAGGGTAGCCATAGGCGGTAAATCAAAAGCCTTTCTAAACCATTTATCAACCAATCCACCAAACCAAACCAGCGAAGAATATGAACAATGGGAACAAGACGACCTAGTCGTCTTCTCATGGCTCATACAAAACATCGAACCAACCCTAGCCAGCAATCTAACCGAATTTCCGATAGCAAAATCGCTGTGGGATGCCCTGGCTATAACATATAGCAGTGGGCGCGACAAGCTCCAAACCTTCAACCTACATGTCAAGGCGAATGAAATCAAACAGAACAATCTCTCCCTAGAAGAATTGTGGATTATACTCCAAGGAGTATGGGGAGAAATTGATCGGATTGACCCAAACCCTATGACCTGCCCAACCGATATCCAAGCATATCACAAAATCAGGACGGAACAGAAACTGTTTCAGTTTCTAAACGCTCTCAACCAGAAATATGACCCTATAAAGAGGGAAATACTCCGGTTAGAACCCCTTCCAACCGTAGAAACTGCATACGCCATTGTCCGCAAGGAGGCCGCTCACCAGAACATTCTGGGAACACCTCTCAATGACACACAGGGTATCACAGTGGGTCTAATGGCCTCTGAAATTGACGGATTAGGGCTTGCATCAAAGGGCTACCGACGGGCCGATGGAAAAAGAATCGGAACAAGTAACAAAGACGACAAAACTCACCTCAAGTGTGATCATTGCGGCATGACGAAACATACCCGGGAACAATGTTTCAAACTCGTCGGGTATCCCGAATGGTGGTCTGATGGTCAGAAGAGAGGCACAAAGACTACAGAAAAAGGGAAGTCATCTAGCACCGGCAACCGAGATGTCACCAGAGATGAAAGCCGGAGCAGATCGGGTTTCGGCGGAATGGCCAAAGCAGATGAAGAAGAAGATACTGCAACAGGTAAAGGGTTTGGGGCGCAACCCTCAAACCCTCGGTTATACACAAGTGATAAAGAGACAAATATTGCACATATAGTCCCTGAAAATAAGGGAAATGTCAATATGGCCCACGAACATCAAAAACAAAAACTATGGATTTTTTATTGTGGCGCGACCGATACGATGACTTATGAGCTATCGGATATTATTTCAACAACCAAACCAAAAAAAAACACATATTCAAACGGCAAACGGAGGAATAATGGATGTAAAATCGGAGGGACTATTGAGATTTCACCCACAATAAAAATCTCTAATTGTCTTTATGTTCCCTCGTTATCACATAAGCTACTTTCCATTAGCCATGTCACAAAAGAACTCAACTGTATTGTCCTAATGTACCCTACGTTTTGTATTTTACAGGATATCAGGAGTGATCATTGGGCGTGGCACTGAAAGTCAAGGGTTGTACTATGTGGATGAGGTGACTCAAAGTGGTGCTGTGATGTTGACTCATGGGACATCGGAACGAGAAGCTTGGCTATGGCACCGAAGATTAGGTCATCCTTCTACAAGTTATTTGCATATTTTATTTCCAAAACTATTTCCAGTTAATTCTATGTCACATTGTGAAACATGCGTTTTAGCAAAGAGCCACAGGAAAACTTTTAAACCCAATAATACTAAGGCTGCTTTGCCATTTTCATTAATCCATTCTGACGTATGGGGTCCTGCCCCAGTTCTTGGGGGGCAAAACCTTCGTTACTTTGTGATGTTCGTTGATGATTGTACCCGAATGACCTGGGTTTATTTTTTGAAAAACAAATCCGAAGTCTTTGAAAAGTTCACTATGTTTTACGCCATGATCCAAACCCAATTTCAAACAAACATCCAAATATTCTGATCCGATAATGGCGGTGAGTTTGTTAATACCTCGTTTAAATCCTTTTTCCAAGACAAGGGAATAATCCACCAAACTACATGCCCAAACACCCCAGAACAAAACGGTGTCGCCGAAAGGAAAAATCGCATTTTGCTGGAAATGACACGAGCTCTCCTAATTGAATCCCAGGTCCCGAAATATTTTGGCCTGAAGCCCTTGCTACTACTACCTATCTTCTCAACCGACTCCCAACAAAAATCCTAAAACTTAACACTCCGTTACACACTCTTTCAAAATTCTTCAAACTACCCTCAGTTCTTACTCTTCAACCACGAATCTTTGGATGTACTGCCTTTGTTCACATACCTAAATCAGATCGAACCAAACTTGACCCTTGTGCTGAAAAATGTGTCTTTGTTGGGTATGGAATGAATCAAAAAGGATACAGATGTTATAATCCAAAAACACGTCATATGTTCACCACAATAAACTGTGACTTTCTTGAAACCGAGTATTACTACAATTCCCAACTCAGTGGTCAGGGGGAGAAGGAATGCTTAGACACACTAAGTTGGTTGAAATATGTTCCCTATGTACCAACTACAGAGTCACCAGAGTCCAATTTCAGTGCCACTGACGGTCCTAATGTTCCTCCTAACCTGGTGTCCGAGGTAAGTAATACTCAACCTATTCAGTCTGGTGGTATTTTTGAAGTTTCTAATGACTCCGAGGATACCAATACTTCTAATCATGAAACTGCCACAGAACAAACTGAAAATTTGCAGGCAGATGAATCCAGACAAGAAGAACCACCATCAAGATATGTGTTACCCCCTAGAACAAACAGAGGGGTTCCTCCGAAACGGTATTCTCCTGAAAAAGAACCAAGAAGATCTAGTTATCCTATAGCTAGTGTGGCTAACGGAAATTTCACTAAGGAAGCCAAAGCATTTATCTCATCCGTTTACTCCGAAGAAACTCCTACAAATGTGGATCAAGCCTTAAAATCTAAACATTGGAAGAAAGCAATGAAAACAGAAATGGAAGCCCTAACCAAGAACAATACTTGGGAAAAGTGTACTCTCCCGTTGGGAAAGAAATCCGTGGGGTGTCGTTGGGTCTATACGGTTAAGTATAAACCAGATGGTACAATTGAAAGATATAAAGCCCGACTGGTAGCAAAAGGGTATACCCAGACACATGGGATTGACTATGCTGAAACATTCTCCCCGGTTGCAAAAATGAACACAATTAGGGTTCTTTTTTCGATAGCTGCAAATGAAGGGTGGCCACTTCAACAGTTTGATGTAAAAAATGCCTTTTTACATGGGGACCTAGATGAAGAGGTATTTATGGATGCTCCTCCAGGATTCACAAAAGATTTCAAAACTGGAGAAGTTTGCCGTCTGAAGAAGTCCCTTTATGGTTTAAGCAATCTCCCCGGGCTTGGTTTGCAGATTTACGGTAGCTATGAAAAAGTTTGGATATAAACAGAGTAATGCGATCATACTTTGTTTCTCAAAAAAGAGGAAAATTCGTAACCTGTCTAATTATCTATGTAGATGATATGATCATTACAGGGAACGATAAAGAAGAAATGGCAAAACTAAAAGAAAACTTGTTTGCTGAGTTGAAATGAAAGATTTGGGCAGGCATAAGTATTTCCTCGGAATTGAAGTACTAAGGTCAAAACAAGGAATTTTCATTAGTCAGAAGAAGTATGTCTTAGACCTGTTGGCAGAAATAGGAATGATCGATTGCAAACCAGCAGATACTCCTATGAGTGTAAACCAAAAGCTTTATATGGAAGAAGGAGCAAAATTAGCAAATAAAGAAAGATACCAATGGCTTGTGGGAAAACTAATATATCTCTCACATACTCGTCCAGACATCGCCTATGTTGTAGGGGTAGTAAGTCAGTTCATGCACCAACCTCAACAGTCACATATGGAAGCAGTTTGGAGAATTATTAGATATCTCAAAGGAACAGTAGGTCACGGAGTCCTGTTTCAATCACATGGACACCTAAATGTTCAAATCTATACCGATGCAGACTGGGCAGGAGATAAGGGAAATCGGAGGTCAACAACAGGCTACTTCACTTTAGTCGGCGGGAATCTTGTTACTTGGAGAAGTAAAAAACAAAAGGTGGTTGCTCTTTCAAGTGCAGAAGCTGAATTTAGAGGTATAGCTCGAGGTCTAACAGAAGCCATGTGGATACGAAGACTCTTAGCTGAAATTGGTTTTCCGTCAAAAGAAACAAGTAAGATTATGTGTGATAATAAAGCTGCAATTCAGATTTCAGAAAACCAGTACAACATGATCGAACTAAACACGTGGAAGTTGATAGGAACTTCATCAAAGAAAAATTGGAAGATGGTACGATTGAACTACCATTCGTTCGATCAAAGGATCAGCTTGCTGACATTCTAACAAAAGCAGTTTAACGGAAAATTTTCAGCGATTGTTTGAGCAAGTTGAATTTTGGAAATCCGACTATTCAACTTGAGGGGGAGTGTTAAAAAATAAAAGATATCAAAGATTGCGGGATCAGTCAAGCATCATCTCCCAAGAATAGCAGGGTCAAAGACAGCTAGTAATCAGCTGTAAATCCAGCCGTAAACCAAGCTGTCTACTATATTTAGATTACATTTTTTGTGCTATAAATTGTATACCTTTCTGTGTAATGAGATATACAAAAAATACACATCAATTCAGTGTTCTATGAATCAACTTTCTAACAATATGAACTGGTAGGATTCCTCCTCGCTACAACGTGGGAATTCGGTTGGTATTGGTATTCCTTAAGGCATCGATACGACACCGACACTCGGTATAGCAATCGAAAGATAAAACCCAGAAAATAATTCAAGATATTCCCATAAGGATATCGACACGTGTTTTATATCTATTAAAATCCATAAACACGGATACCGGTAACGGTAACGATATTGTCGGTTGGTACCGGTTGGATTCTATGTATTATCACTTACCGGTACACAATACACATCACTCATCGCTGGTAGTTGTACAATTAAATGTAACCGTGTATCTATATGTTTAAAAAAATTAACGAATGCAAGTTTTATAAATAATCAAGTTAAATATTAAATGAACTAATACAAAAGAAATAAAAATATTATAATAAATTTTAAAAATTAAAATGCAACTTTTCATACCAGTTGTATTTTCTAGTTATAGTAATTAAAGATTATGCATTGGCAAAATAACTATGAACTACTGGAAGTCTTTACCACTGTTGTGGTGGGAATATGGTATCGGTTCGGCCCACGGTTCGATGTGCCGTTGAAACAAGGTTGGTGTTGTGCAACAAAGGCCACGGGTGGAGTAGTATGGCCGTGAAGTGATTGCATGAAATGCTCATGATTTTCTGCTTGGGCTAATAAATCCCGGAAAACTGGAGATGGTTTGGTCATACGAACCGTAGTGGAGAATGTCTAATAGCTGAAAGTTGTCCACAAATTGCTTTAAATTTCTTACCGAATTCTGCAACAGAGAGTGAGCCCTTGACCATTTGACGAGGATGATAAACAGGTTCAACGGACGTGTTGCTATAAGCGACTTCAAGAGCCAACCAAATACTACGAGCTGTAGTGAGACCAAAAGTCTCGGTGGCCGCTTCTTCTATAAGAGAGGAGTTGAGGAGAAGAATGGCATCCTATGGGGCTGAATAAATAATCGTTATAAAAATTAAAAAAAAACATCCTTAATGAAAATATTAACCTGTCCATGAGTCTTGAAAGTGCCACATGCATTTGCTCGTGAGTGAAAACCGGTTTCCAAATGTTTACATTTCCAAATAAATTACATCTTTGAAAAAGAATACAGTCAACTCATAAGCAAACCGAATCGTCCATGAATTGTTCTAACAAAACCACTGTAATTCCTTGTTGACCAAACATGGCTACACTTTCAAGGGTCAAATATTGAGCATGCTCATTCTACAAAAAGCCAGATGTATTATTTCATAACATCTATGAACTACATTACTCATATAACTAAATCTACATCTATTATACATAGATAATTCTTAGTTACACATTATATTATTTTTATTTTTAAATAATACCCGGGAACTTCATACCTTTTTCCCCTCTGAAAAAAAAAACTGATTTGTACATATCCAAAACCAAAATTATGAGCCTTGTCTCCAATAGTATTAATGGCAAAACTGATTTTCATTAATTGTAAACAAAACCAGAATTATATATAGAATCAACGAATGTGCAAGTTACGCAAACCGTTTGGCATATTCACTAAAAAGACAATTATTTGTAAGAGCTTGAAACGAAATATTATTAACTAGTATTAAGCCCAAGCGTTGCAACGGTTGTCGTAAAAATGTGTCAGGTAGTACCAATGCTATACCACTGTTAGCGACCACCAAGACCAGAAAAGCTTGTAAAAACAAAATATATAAAAACGAAAAAAATAACGCCAAGCGAAAAAAGACATAAAAGATTTGAGTCACGAAGCTCGTTGCAGAGAAATTAAACCGGAACGTAAAACATAAAAAAAATTACTAAGTCAATCTAGGACCCGCGCGTTGGACAAACGTGTCAAACGGAGAAAAATAGATGTGCTGCGTCAGACCAGTCAAACGGGAAAAAAATATACGAAAAAATGTTGAACCTCACACGCATGTTGGGCGGTGCGTTAACTCACAAAATTTAGAACGAAATAAAAAACTGGGAAAGATGAAAAGTATTGGTGGATCCAAAATTGAAAATAAATAAAAGTTGGGATTAAATTGCAAACAATGAAAAACTTTGGGTTAAAAGTAAAAAAACAAAGGGTCTAAATTGCAAAACTAAAGTTAATTGTTAATCTTAGATAAAGATAAGGATAAAACTAAGAGATATCTATATATTAGTTATTAATATTAATATTAAAAGAAATTTTTAAATAAATATGAATAAAATTTATGAGGTTAAAAAGAGAATACCATATGTTATTTTTAAAGTATTTTATTATAAATTAGATAATATGTAAACTATACAAATGATTTGAAATGAACCACAAGAACCAAACCGTTATTCTATGAAAGCTTACTGTTCATAAGGATAACAATTCTGATGAGAATAGACAATGTATAAAAATTATAAGCATTATCCATTCAGGGGCACCTTAAAACTGAGTTTGGTTCATTTTTACGACTTTGGTATCTATTTTCCATAGTTAACTACTTGTTCAAGTTTTCCTTTATCTAGAGTTGTTTTATGATGATTCCAGACTTGACATCCAAGAGCAGACGAACACGCTACTTGCTGCAATGAAATAAAAATAAAATATATGGACACTGACCTGTATATACAATCAAGTAAGTTTGGTCTTAATCATAAAATTGTGTGATTCATAACCTAATGCACTAGCACTAACCACTTGTCCTAGAGAATGCATGCAGAGACCTCATGCTTGTATTAAATCAGTTAAATTTCGCCCATCAACCGGTGATAGTTCCAATGAACCAAATCTAGACATCAACAAGATGTTATAAAAAGATGTGTTATAAGTTGTTAAATATGAAATACATATATAAAGATCGCTTGGGATAAAAGTCATATGATAATTGTGGCTTTGTATTACCAATTTTTTCAAAGCAACTTCATTGTAATATTTTTAGATTGGTTAATCAGCTCCATCAAAGACTACACATAATTATGTGAATTATATGTGTTATTTAATTCTATGTTTATACATACAAACAAATCTTATTTTGTAAAAATATTATGATCAAGTCTCATCATTCCCTTATTTTTCAACATCTAGATGCCTCCTTCCGTATTCCAATAACCCACAATAAGAAGTCCAAGTCAACTTCGGGTTCCAAGAAGGATTCCAACAACGACAAATCAATGTCAAAGAAAACGTCATGAGTTTTATGACGAAACAAATGGCTAAGGTCATTCCTAGCATCGTCAGCAAAATCCAACCCCCACCAAGCACCGAATCACCCAATGCTTCCGTCGACTCCAAGGTGGCAACACCTAAGACGACGTTTACATTTAAACAATTTTGTTCATGCAACCCCCACCCTTCACTAGTGAAGAGGATGACGCCATTGAAGTGACATTCCTCCAAAGTGGTTGTCCCGAACTTGCGAACCATCAATGCAACGGGTATCTTTCGATCAAGAGCTCTTGATTGGTGGACCTTGAGCGTAATGCTCGTAGAAACGAAGGAGCCCACGCCCTCTCCTGGGCTGACCTCAAGAAACTCATGCCGGGCGAGTTTTGTCCTCCCCATGAAGTCCAACGACTCGAGATGACTTTTGGACCATAAAACAAGTTGGGAGCGACAACGCTGGTCTAGCTGCTAGGTTTAAACAGCTTAGCGTCTTTTGTCCTGGCCAAGTCGACTCTACTGAAAAGGCCATTGCAAAATACATCTGAGCCTTACTCTCCTCTTTCTCGAATTACGTTGAATCTTCTCAACCCAAAACCAGTGAGGACACCTATCACCATCGCAACCCAATTCAACCACAACCTGATTATGGAAGGAGCATTCGAAACGAAGGGTTCAACCAAGTCAGCTCACCAAGCCACTGCTGAACCAATCCCTGAACCCACACCTACTAAACCACCCACTAAAAACAATAGAAACGGTAAGAAGCGAAAGGCTTCGAACCACAATTGTGCAGTTGTTACTCCGCCAAACCCTCCTCAATAACAACTTGCCCTCACCCAAAACCCTGAGCCAGCCAAGCGCGCATACATTGGGACTCAACCCAAGTGTGCGAATTGCACGTACCACCATCCTGCCCATGCACCATGTCGCCTTTGCTCAACCTACAACAGGTTTGGACACTTCAGCACGCATTGTCGAAGTGGTCTAAAACCTCAAGGCAACAAGAACCAGGTTCAAGCTTCTGCTAACAATCAAGCTCCTGCAAACAACGGGTACACTTACTACAAGTGTGGCGCTCCCAATCACCTCGCCAATGTCTACCCGCCACACAACGTCAACAACAACAATCATGCATAGCAGCAGCAGGCTACACGTGGCAGAGCCTTCGTTATCACCGTTTTTACTCACGACCTTGAACTTGGTGCAGTTGTTTTTGCATTGAAGATATGGCTATACTACCTTTATGGTACCAAGTGTGTGGTCTTCACCGACCATAAGAGCCTTCAGCACATCTTCAATCAAAAGGAACTCAATATGCGTCAACATTGCTGGGTAGAGTTGTTAAACGACTACGACTGCGAGATTCGCTACCATCCCGGTAAAGCGAATGTTGTGGTCGATGCACTTACTCGTAAGACTCATGCGAAGAGTATTCATTGTTACCAAATCCTTAGCAATCTTCAAGATCGGATTCGTAAAGCACAACACTCATCCATTAACGAGGACAACATGTACAATGAGATGAGGTGTGGTGCTGAAGATCAACTCGTGTCAAAATCCGATGGTATACTGTATTATCTCAATCGCATTCGGATTCCAAATCGTGACAACCTCCATGACTTCTTGATGATGGAAGCTTACAAATCCCGATATTCCATTCATCTTGGTGCTAACAAGATGTACCAAGACCTGCATATGTCTTATTGGTGGCCTGACATGAAGAAAGATATAGCTCATACGTCTCGAAATGTCTCACTTATTCCAAAGTCAAAGCCGAACACCAACGTCCCTCTGGCTTACTCGAAAAACCAGAAACTCCTGTCTTAGCTATGGATTTCATTACCAACCTTCCTCGTACTTCTTCTGGTCACGATAGTATTTGGGTTATCATTGACCGTTTGACCGAATTTGTTCACTTCCTCCCCATTCGTGAAGACTACAAAGTCTAGAGATTGGCTCGTATCTACACAGATGAAATCATTTGTCGTCATGGTATCCCCCTCGACATTATCTCAGACCGTGATGGTCGTTTCACTTCTCGTCTTTGGCAAACTTTTCACAAAGCCCTTGGTACTCATCTCAATCTTAGTACCGCTTTCCATCCTCAATCCGAGATCAAACCGAGTGTACACTTCAAACTCTGGAAGATATGCTTCGTTCTTGCGTAATCGATTTTGGTGGCAACTAGGATTCACACTTGCCTTTGGTAGAATTCTCGTACAACAACAGTTATCACGCTAGTATTCAAATGGCTCCATTTGTAGCATTGGATGGTCGTAAGTGTCGTTCACCTATTTGTTGGCACGAGATTGGAGAAGCTTCAAATCACCGGTCACGAGCTTATACAAGAGACAACGGACGACATCTTACAGATTCGTGATAACCTCCTCAAAGCTAGAAGCCGACAAAAGAGTTATGTTGACAAGAGACGCAAGCCTCTGGAATTCAATGTTGGTGACTTTGTACTTCTCAAGGGATCCCCTTGCAAGGGTGTAGTTCGATTCGGTAAAAAAGGGAAACTCGCACCTCGCTATGTAGGTCCTTTCAAGATTCTCGAGAGGTTGGCAAGGTAGGCGTATCGACTGAACCTAACTCAAGAACTCAATAACATTCACCCAACGTTTCATGTTGCAAATCTCAAGAAGTGTCTAGCTGCTGAAGGACTTCAAGTCCCGCTCGATGATCTTCAAATCAATGAGTCCTTATACTTTGTGGAAAAACCGGTCGAAATCATGGACCGAGGAACCAAGAAACTTAGGTGCAATTGCATTCCCATAGTCAAAGTTCAATGGAAGGCAAATGTGGCGCTGAAGTCACTTGGGAACTCGAAAGTGATATGAAGACCAAGCATTCGCATCTTTCGTTGAGTCTTCTTCTTAAATAATTTCGGGGAAATTTCCTAAAGTAGGGAGACTGTAACGCTTCGCATTTTTGTATTTTCCTTATTTAGAAAGTGTAATCGTGTTTCTATTAATGGAAACTTGTATTCGTATCACATTCATATTTCATTCCAACTTCGTAATCCGAGACTTTGATCGTAATGAAATTCATATCTAATACATACTTGTATTACATGCATTTGCTCAGATACATGTTTACATACAAACCGATACTTAGGTGCAATTGCATTCCCATAGTCAAAGTTCAATGGGAAGGCAAATGTGGCGCTGAAGTCACTTGGGAACTCGAAAGTGATATGAAGACCAAGCATTCGCATCTTTTCGTTGAGTCTTCCTCTTAAATAATTTCGGGGTGAAATTTCCTAAAGTAGGGGAGACTGTAACGCTTCGCATTTTTGTACTTTCCTTATTTAGAAAGTGTAATCGTGTTTCTATTAATGGAAACTTGTATTCGTATCACATTCATATTTCATTTCCAACTTCGTAATCCGAGACTTTGATCGTAATGAAATTCATATCTAATACATACTTGTATTACATGCATTTGCTCAGATACATGTTTACATACAAACCGATACTTGTTATACGTGCAAATACTCATACATACACTCTCAATACTCAAATTATACTTATATACGTGTTATACGCTTAAAAACATGCCAAAACACGAAATTTTAGCTTAAAATGAGGGAAAAACCAAGTTCAGGGAGCAAATTGCAAAATCTGCCTAAATTAGGCTCTAGCGGGGCGCGAGAGACAAGGCTTTGCCTCTCACGAGTGGCGAGAGACCTCGATCCGCAGCAGAATGCTTCCAGCTCGCGGGTTGGCCTATTTTCTCCACCTTTTTCACACCTAATCACCTCTAAACCTCATTTAACACTAAACCCTAACTACCTACTATATAAACAAGCTTCCTAATCCTCTTTTTCACTTTCCAAACACTTCTAAATCATCAAAACTCTCTCAAATCTGCTGGAAAATCAAGAACAAGGCATTAACTTTCTAGTGCAAAAGTGAGTTCAAACTTACTTTTCTCTATTTTTTTTTCACCAATTCTTCCTCTACAAAGCTTGGAACACCTCTAGGAGTGTTTCCACAGGTTTTCCATGGCAAACCAAAGTGGAACATCACCATTTTGAGGTCCAACTTTCTGTTTTGGAATAAGACTTTACAAACTTTCATTAACCTTATGTTTTCTCATACAAACTTGTGCTACTAATCAAGTCCATGGTTAGTAAGCTTGACCAAGATTGATTCATACAAATCAGAGGTGTAAATCACCCTCCAAACTTTCTGTTTTTGATAGGGTTATCAACCCACAGGTGATGAAACCATATGAGCTTGTCGTGATTCTTGTGACAAGACTTGTGTTTTGGTATAGGTGTGAATACTTGGAAGCCTTGCCTATCCTACCTTCATTCCACCACCTCACTTGATGTTTTCATCTTGCTATCCCAAGTGGTTTGCTAGACCCAAAGTGACTTAACCCCGTATAGCCTCCGACACTTAGTTAACTCTTTCTATGTCGGGAATGGCTCACTCGGGTTAAAGCTTGCTTGGCTACTTGGTATAGCGAGAAGTTGTACACTTCCTTTCATTCATGACCATCCGAATGATCGTTGTGATGATTTGTGTATTAATGAATCTTACAAATGAGGTTAAAGAATGGTTATCCTCCTACCTCCATGCTTGACTTAAATGACAATCTATGATAATCTTGATGAATAGCTTACAATTATTATATAATCTATACATATATATATATATATATATATATATATATATATATGGGGAGGGTTTAAATGAGAACGCCAAATATCGTGAAAACCGTGAGAGCGAATGAAAAAACCACTAGAACTTGGTCAAAAACAAGTGAAATTCAAAATTTCATTTTACACTTGTCATTATTATTCGAATACAATTCTAAAAATTTAATTTACACATTTAAATTTACGTGAATTCGGAAATAAAGAAAATTTACACATGTGTAAATTTCTTATACATAACAATGTGTAAAAAATCTAATAAGAGTGATTTTGAGAGGAGAAATGAATTATTTGATGTTCTAATTTCTTTTTTTGATGTTGTATTTTAATTAAAATGATGATTGTATTAAAAAAATGGTTTTCATTGGTTTTCTCATTCGTTCTCATGGTTCTCGCAATATTTAGCGTTCTCAAGATAACCCTCCCCTATTATATATATATATAATATATATATATATACATACACATAACCGAATCCTTGATGATAATCAACATGGTTACTTATCATGGTAATAGGTTATATTATCTAAGTCTTGAACCTCTCTTAACAATTCTAATGGGTATCTTGACCCATGAAATCACATCAACCCATACGAGACTTATTAGTGTCAAGAACAAGGGTTTAAGTCTAGATAATTACTTTCTCATATAAGACTTTTGCATACTTTGATTTCGAATCCGAATCCTCTGTAACCTCCAAATACTTTCACACTTTCGTTTACCCCATGTAGGGTAACCTCGTGTTCCATCCTCCGAACTCTCCAACTCTTCACAGGAATAACAAAGGAAGCTTTAGCAAAACCGTGAGTATACTCGACCCCGTTTTACTTTACACATTTGGGTGCAATACATGTACTTTATGCAAAATCACACAAACATGCTTATACATAAATCACAAAACAATCTTTATATATGTTCTTTGTGCTAAACTTGAAATCACACATGCTTGTATTTGACATGCTTATATTTAGTCATTAACTTCGATCAAGTCTCCCTTAACATGTATATCGCTATAGGCGTAATGCACCGCCCGTAAACTTGAGGTCGTGTTAAGTTAAACACATACGGTCTTTTCATTGCTATGAATAGATTACGCTAGCAGGAAACTTTGGGTTGAGTTGTATAATTGCATGATAGTTTAATGTATGTTAGCCTCGAGATTAGACATTTATGCATGAAGATTTGTTTAAAAGGTTTATACGATGCTACTATTCAAACTTGTATGCTCACCAATGCCTTGTGTGTTAAACTATACTTTGACATGTATTGCAGGTTAATTGTTGATGATGACGACATTGGAAACGAGTAGGATGACTTAGATACTCATCTAAAATTTTATATTAGAAATGTTGTTGTACTTGTATCTCGTTTCAAACATGTTGTATTTGATTTCAAACCGTTGTACTTGATCATTATCCATGAAATGAAATTTTATTATTTAAATACTTGTAACTTATTAGTATTATGAAGTCTCAAGCAATCTCGTTTGTCCCCCCTTGATGTTTCCGCCATAGGCTGGGGGGTAACACCAACTCCTCATCTTGAAGAGTTGTCAGTTCCTATAAACGAAACACAAACAAAATTGCATCGATCTCCATGGTGAATTCTTGTCATGATATTCAAACAAAAACAATGAGATTAATGTATAATACCTAAGAAAAATGTGAGTTTAACCTGTAATTGGAAAAACGCAAAAACAAAGTCTATGGACTGAAGGTCATATTAAAAAAAAGTATTTGAAGAAACAAAGTCCATGTACAGGTCAAACCTTTTCATTAAGTTAAAACTTGAAAGGTAAAAACCGAGTCAACACAACCATGCCAAAGCCCGAAACGACCAAGATCAAAACTTATTTGTTTTGAATGGAAACCGTTTTGACTTATACCCAACCCGTTTGACTCAATAAATGCCTTACTAGTGAATGGTTTGACTATTTGCCGAATGACCGCCCAAATTGTAGCACTCCCTTGGAAGTTCATGGTGCCTGAATTTTATCACAATTAAAATAATGAACTCATGATAACACTTGATTAAAACCCATTTACCACTAAACGAGTCATATAAATCGAACGGCTTAAAAGTCATCCAAAGTGTATGCTTAACTCATATCATCTTCTAAGCTGCTTTATTTGAAAGCTTAAGGCATTATTGTAATAATGCAAGCTTTTATAATCATACTTAGCAATACCAATTAAAAAAAAAAAATTGAACAAAAATTGTGTCAAGAGTCAATCTGCCTTGTTTTAATCCATTACAATAACAAAAAAATATTTCTTATTTTACTTTTGGCTCATGTTTTTTTTCTTTTGTATCAATTTACAGTTTGCAAAAAAATTATAACATATACCGCTCTCCTGAAAGTGAAGTCAAATCTCATTTGTTGAACATAGAACAGCCTCGTAGCACTAGGCGAGCTACCCGTTACTGTCAATTCTAAAAACATAACATTTGTTGTTTATATTGCCATTGCTTATGTGATGACTCCATGGCAATGATGCTATAAGTAAAGTTTTTGTGTTGAATTAAAGTCACAATAATAAACACAAACTCACAGAGAAATAATTATTAAAATAAAATACGATAATCAAATGGTGCTAATATGCATACCAATTTACAATTTGTAACAAAAATAACATATACCTTGTCTGTTTGACCAAGGTTTACTCATTTAACCAATTCGATCCATTCAACCCGTTTCACTCTCCATGATCTGACCAATGACCGAGGCACAACCTACACGCACAATTTTTTTAAATATATCATAATTATTTATAGGTTAACATGAAAAGCTCACCTAAATCGCAAAGTCATATTGTTTAGTCCATTAAATAGAAATCTGCAAAAAAAAAACAGACAACATGATAAGAACACAAACAATTTGGTGATGATTAATATCTTTTAATGAAGAAAAGTTGCGTGTATGTTCTTCTTAAGAAGCATTCAACATCAAAAGTATGTTTATGAGTTAGTGTGGCTAACACGAGAGACCTACAAAAAAGATTCAAAAGCAGCGGATCGGTTTCAGTTTAAATGAACTTATAGAAATCATTCGTACTAAACAACCTACAAATCTTGTAGGTATAATAGTGCTTTTATACAGTGTGTCAAAAATAGTGCTTGTAGGTATAATATTGCTTTGATAATATGCACGAAAGGATGATGTCAACATTCTCGTTAAACGGTTGTTATGAGAAATCCCTAATAAGATCTTTCTAACACTTGTAACGAAAGTATATTCGATAACTTAAGACTTGTTCTTGTTAAAATAAAGCATCATGATAGTGATTCATGTTGCAACATTGTCATATTGTTTGTTATTTGTTGGTTGTTAGTTGGATGTTGTTATAAACTGTTGTAACTAACAAGGGGTTTAGATGTGCAGGTTTGAAAGTTCAAGGGTATATACGATGAGTTATTGTTCTGCCAGTATTGAATGTCAGTCTTGAATGTTGGAGGGGCTTTTTGTAAATTTTGTTGTATAAAACCAAGTGAGCACTGTTGAAGACAGACAAACTTCTTCTAGATATTTCTCCGCACTCTCTCTCTCCTCATCAGGCGATTAGGTTTGTTGTTCTTCTTGTCTCTGTACGTTTGTATGATCTTGTTTAAAAGATCTTGTTGTAAGTCGTATAGATCATCTGAGTTTGTCAGTTGATCTTCTGTTTTTGGCTGTACTGTTATAGATCTCATACTTTGTGAGATCTAGGGTTTGGTTTGGGTATTTTGGGTTGGTTAACTAATAAGATTTTTGGTCATTTGTTTTGTCGCTATTTCTGGTGTTCAAGTGTTCTTGTTCTGTTCATACCATTTTTACATGGTATCAGAGCCCGATTGGCTCTTGAGGTTGTCTTTGGAGTTTCCGCTGCTTATTTCAGGGCCTAATTCGTCGATATAGTGTTCTTTTGAAAGTATTGTGTTTGTAGAACTGTTTTGATAGTTTCTTGGAGTGTGTACAGGTACATATCTGGTTAGATCTGAGTCTGTTTGAACCCTAACAGAGGTGAGGAGGTGTTATAAAGAAGAAGATTGGTGTTGTTTTGGTTGAAGGCTGTGTTGGTCTCTGAACCCAAGAAGGTTCAGGGCAAACTAACCAGTTATAATTTCTTGCTAGCTCTTGAGTTTGTTTTATAACCCTTGAAGGTTGTAAGACAGCTCTGCTTGGAGGGAGTTAAACGCTTCTATGAGAATTTTCTAGCCCTTATCTTTATTTTCTATTGTATCACTACATCTTGTGAGTCTAGGCATTGCTGTTACCAGACTAGTCGGGCCGGCACTTGATCGAGTCTGTCTATTTGATCTGTCTATGTGGTTTGTCTATTTGTGTTGATTTCTTGCTACACTGTGCTATTTTGTGTTCGTATATAGTCTTAGTCTGCAACTGTGTTATGCTTGTCCAGGCACTATAGAGTGATGAACCTGGAATCTGGCCTCTGATACAGTTTTTGCATTTTTTTTATTGTTGCTAGTTTTTTTCTTTTCTGTTTTGTTTGCTGCTTTCTGTGTAATAACATGGGTGATACTGGTAGTTCATCACAGACCTTAATAAGTAAACTTGATATTGGAGACCCATTATACCTTCATCCTAGCGATTCAAGTTCTTTAACTATTGTTAGTGTACAGTTAAAAGGAACTGAAAACTATTCAGTATGGTCTAGTTCTATGAAATTGGCTTTGGAAGCCAAGAATAAATTTGGTCTTATATGGTAGTTGTAAACGGTCTGAGGATAATGAAGTACTTGCTTCTCAATGGATAGATGTAATTCAGTTGTCTTAACGTGGCTTTTAAATTCAGTGTCTGAAGATTTATTTAGGCAAGTTTTCTAAATTTGCTTCTGAGGTTTGGGACGATTTGAAAGAAACTTATGACAAGATAGATGGTTCTGTGGTCTTTGATTTGTATAAAAAAATAAATTGTATTTCACAAAATGGAAGTTCTGTTGCTGATTATTATAACAAACTAACCACTATGTGGAAGCAGTTTGATGCAATGCTCAAATTGCCCACGTGTTCTTGTAAAACAGCAAAGGATTACAAGATTTTTCAGCTTTAATTAAACTAATGCAGTTACTTATGGGGCTTGATGACATTTATCAACCTGTAAGAACTAATATATTGACCAGAGATATCTTTTCCATCTGTTAAGGTTGCTTTTTCTGTGGTTTCTAGGGAGGAATCACACAGGTTGTCCAGCAATAGTTCTAAAAGTCAAGGTGTGTCGTTTGTGTCAAGCCAGTTCAGTCTTTTAAGTCTAAACGGAGGATGAGTAATTAAAGAGGAGCTAATCCAAGTCTAAAATGTACACATTGTAACATGATTGGTCACATTGTGGATAGGTGTTTTGAGATAGTAGGATATCCTGCATGTTTTAAAAAAAGAGTTAATAATGGTAGTTCTATGTCTGCTAGAAATACTTTTATTAATAAATCTAATGTTGTTGTTGGGTCGTCTGCTTGTTACTACTCCTGGTTACCTTTTATTTCTGAGCATATAGCAAAGTTGTTGAGTTTGTGGGTGAAAAGAACGGTGTTGATTCCTCTAATGTAGGAGGTGAGTCCGGTTTTTTAACAGTTTTGCTAGTTGTTCTAGTTCTGTGTTTGTTAGGCATCACTTTAATTGGATAATAGACTCTGGGGCAAGTCAACATATGATAAATACTGACAAAAACTTGTTTAATGTAATTGATGTTTCTGAATTTGATCTTAAAGTAGGACATCCAAATGGCACAAGTGTTAAAGTTTTGAAAATTGGTAATATAAATTTAAATGAACACATTGTTTTACAGGATGTTTTCTATGTCCCAGGCTATAATTTAAACCTGTTGTTTGTCCATAGGCTGGCTAAAGATAATCATATTAGTGTTATGTTTACTGAGAATAGTTGAATGCTACAGGATTCCAAGTCAAGGAGAATCTGGTGACTGGTAGTCAGGATAGTGGTCTGTATTTTGTGAGTAATAATGGTAATTTAGTTAATGTGTTTTATAATAGTTCTATAAAGTCAAGTTTATGGCATAGTAGATTGGGACATCCATCAGATCAAGTTTTAGTTGTGTTAAAAGATACTATTGGTGTAAAAGTGTTGAACATGATCCTTCTGATATATGTCATAGGGCGAAACAAGTCAGAGTTCCCTTTCCTTTAAGTGAACATAAAACAAAAGCACTTGATATAATTCATCTAGATTTGTGAGGTCCATATAAAATAGTTAGTCATGAAGGTTATAAATATTTTCTCACTGTTGTAGATGATTTATCTAGAACTATGTGGCGTTATTTGTTGACAAGTAAAGCTGAAGTCTTTGAGAATTTGTGTAATTTTATGAACTTATTTTAACACAGTTTAAAACAAAAATAAAAGTGTTTAGAAGTGATAATGGAACTGAGTTTGTGAATAATCAAATGTCAATGTTTTGTAAAACTAAAGGGATTTTGCATCAAACATCATGCTCCTATACACCACAACAGAATGATGTGGTGGAAAGGAAGCATAGTCATTCTTAAACACAGCTAGAGCCTTGATGTTTCAGGGTGGTTTACCTCTTAGGTTCTGGTCTGAATGCATTCTAACTGTTGTATATTTAATTAACAGGTTGCCTACTTCTGTGTTAAATGGTAGGAGTCCATATGAAGTTGTGTTTGGCTTTAAACCCTCTTTGTCACATTTGAGAAATTTTAGATGCCTTTGTTTTAGTATTGTTTTAACTGAGTCGGATAAATTTGCTTATCATGCTGATAATGTGTGCTTATTGGCTATTCGAATGTAAAAAAGGGGTACAAATTATGGGATTTGGAGCATAAAAAGAAGATTTTTTCAAGAGTTGTTAAATTTTATGAAAATCTATTTCCTTTTAAAAGCAAACAGATTGATTATCAAGAGGTTGTTGATAATCAAGAATTAAATCACATAATTTTTTTTGAGATATATGAAACTTTGACATCCGAAAATCTAACCCCGATGATGAAGAGGGTACAAATGGTGTTCCTGGTCCTTTCAGTGATGATCAGCAGCCGTTTATACCCTCAACATCTGCCTTTGTTCCATTTGCTAAGAATACTCAGCATATTGATTGTGATCAGCAGTGTAGTAGTAGTCAGGGTATAAATGGCGGGGCAGAGGACATTGTAGGATCAAATGATGAACTCAACCTATCTGAGGGTCAAAATGTTAGAAATGAGGGTCAAAGTATTAGAAGGTCTCCAAGGAATATCTATATGCCTAAAGGTTTAAGTGATTTTGTTGTTGAAGGTAGGGTAAAATATGGAATAGAAAGAGTTGTTAATTACACTAATTTGTCTTTTGAATATAAGTGCTTTGTTGCTTCTTTGAATAAAGTTGTTGAGCCCACATCATATAATGAAGCAGTAAAAGATGATAGATGGGTTGAGGCTATGAACAATGAGATGGAAGCTTTATATAGAAATAATACCTGGGTTTTAGTTGATCTTCCTAAAGGAAGAAAACCCATTGGTTGTAAGTGGGTATATAAAATTAAATATAAGGCCAATGGGGAGGTTGAAAGATATAAGGCCAGATTGGTGGCAAAAGGGTTTAATAAAAAGGAAGGTGTTGATTTTGGTGAAACTTTTTCACCAGTCTTAAAAATGGTCACTGTACGAATTGTCTTGAAGCTTGCAATCAACAATAATTGGCCATTATATCAAATGGACATAAATAACGCTTTTTTGTATGGAACTTTAACGAGGAAGTCTTTATGACTTTACCTCAAGGTTATTTTTCGAAAGATAACACTAAAGTTTGTAAATTAGTCAAATCATTGTATGGTTTAAAGCAGGCTCCGAGACAATGAAATGAAAAGTTAACCCTTGTGTTAACATAAATGGATTTTAGTCAAATTGTAGGTGATTATTCTTTGTTTGTATTATCTAAGAAAGAAGTGTTTGTTGTTCTTTTAGTATATGTAGATGACATAGTTTTACCTGGAGACAATAAGGCAGAAATAGAAAAATAAAAAGGTCCTTAAATGATAATTTTAAAATAAAAGATTTAGGTCTTCTAAAATATTTTTTAGGAATTGAAGTGTTATATTCTGATAACAATATTTGTTTGTCACAAAGAAAATATTGCCTTGAATTGTTACTGAATTTGGTTATATGGGTTGTAAACCAGTTACAACTCGGATTGAACAAAGTTTTCTTATGTCAAATAAATGCAATAAAAAAACATGAACAATTGGAAATATAAAGGGATATCAAAGAACGATAGGAAAGCTGATATATCTGTCTTTAACTAGGCCAGATATAAGCTATATTGTCCAGTTCTTAAGTCAATATATGCATAGTCCTAGTCAGATACATCTTGATATACTCTTGTTTTGGAAACCAGGCGGTCTGTCACTAGTTTTGGTATTTTCTTAGGTAATACTCTTGTTTCTTGGAAAACCAAGAAACAAAGTATTACTTCCAGATCTACAGCAGAAGCTGAGTACAGAGCAATGTGCTCAACTACTTGTGAAATTATATGGATTTTAAATGTGTTAACTGAGTTGAAAGTTGGTCAAAGCTTACCTTTTAAGCTATACGTAACAGTAAGTCTGCAATATCTATTTCGCAAAATCCTTATTTCATGAAAGAACAAAACGTTTCGAGTTAGATTTACATTTTTTGAGGGAAAAAATTGCAGCTGGAGTTGTTATTCCTAAGAAAGTAAGTTCAGACATGCAGGTAGCAGACATTTTTACTAAAGGCTTGAATGCAAGCCAACACAGAGCATTGTGTGAGAGTTGGATTTACATGACATGTTTGCCTCATGAATCATGGGGGCATGTTAAAATAAAGCATCATGATAGTGATTCATGTTGCAACATTGTCATATTGTTTGTTATTTGTTGGTTGTTAGTTGGATGTTGTTATAAACCATTGTAACTAACAAGGGGTTTAGATGTGCAGGTTTGAAAGTTCAGGGGTATATACAGTGAGTTATTGTTGTGCCAGTATTGAATGTCAGTCTTGAATGTTGGAGGGGCTTGTTGTAAATTTTGTTGTATAAAACCAAGTGAGCACTGTTGAAGACAGACAAACTTCTTCTAGATATTTCTCTGCACTCTCTCTCCTCATCAGGCGATTAGGGTTTGTTGATTCTTCTTTTCTCTGTATGTTTGTATGATCTTGTTTAAAAGATCTTGTTGTAAGTCGTATAGATCATCTAAGTTTGTCAGTTGATCTTCTGTTTTTGGCTGTACTTTTATAGATCTCATACTTTGTGAGATCTAGGGTTTGGTTTGGGTATTCTGGGTTGGTTAACTAATAAGATTTTTGGTCATTTGTTTTGTCGCTATTTCTGGTGTTCAAGTGTTCTTGTTCTGTTCATACCATTTTTACAGTTCTCACACGCATCCTCATTTCAGTTGTTGATATCTTGCATAAATAAGAGTATACTCAAATGTGTGCATTGAAAAAACAAACTTATAGGGTACTATTGATTTATTAAGAACTACCAACAAGTTTAATTCTTTAACATAAGAAACTACTTGAATTTAACTCATGATGTAAATCACAAATCATGTTTTTCTTTAAACAATGAATAATAGTGTATAACTAGGATGTTTCCTTACACGATGCAACTAATGATCACAAACTAATATATGACTACATGAATGATTTTATAACCATCAACACTTTAAACATGGCAAATCATATGTATTATTGAATAAGAACAAGACTTTATGCGCTAGTTCCAAGTAATTTAGTTATTCGAAAGTATTTTCATCTTCGGTATCAATACTTAAGTAAAGTAGAATACATGACAGGCTACTTAAGAAATCAATTCTTTATAACATAACTAACCCACTTACATAAATTTAAGAAATCAATTGTGAATGCTCTTAACGTTTCTCTAACTTTAAGATTCAAGAACCTTAACTACATCATATTAGCATATAACGTGTTTCTCTTATTTTGAAAAAGAAAAAAAAATCAAATAATTGTTTTCTTAGCTAATTTATCATAACCACAATATAATGAAGACTAAACTGTAAATAAAAGAGAAACCAAACTGTTTATAACGGTTCGGTTTGGTTTTGAATTTCAACGATTTAGTTTCGGTTGTCGATAATTGAAAAAACCGAACTAACGATTTGACTCTCGATTTACCCAAAAAACCGTTAAAACTTTCCCATAAACACCTTATTATCATACATAAGGATATCTTACTTATTATAATTTTATTCATACACTTGTTATTTATTGTTTAAACAAATTGAAATTATTATTAGTTAATTTTTTGTAATGTACTTTCTACGTGAAGAAAATATGTACCTAGCTCATCATTTGCTTTGGATACCATGATTAAAAGCCCACCCAACCCAAACGTTTTTCTTACCTAACCCAACGCCACTAAAAAAGAACAGGCTATACAAGGATTAAACCAATAACCTTTGGGTGGTAAAGAATGGGTTTACCACTAAACTAGCTTTCCTTTTCTTTCTATGGTGTCCATCTAATTATTTTTTGGGTCCTTATAAAATTTTATATACCGGATTTACTAATCTTTTAAAAAACATTGGGGTTCGACGACCCTGACCCGCTCTATGTGGGTCCGCCCCTGTGTACGGTAACGCTAAGTAACAACCCCGATGTCAGCTAAATAACATTGGTTTCGGTACCAATATTCGGCTATAGTTTTCTGTCACACCCCAACCGATGACGGAAACATCGGAGTGAGACGAAATAGATTGCTCAAGGCATCATAACACTATTTCCGACAATAATTTAATCAAACCCATTTTCATTTCATAACAAAAGTAGTCAATTACAACATGAAATTTCAAATACAATCAATTCAAAAACATAAAACCTAACATTCTACGTGTGTTTCTAAGCATCCCTACTAGGTTCCATCATGATCAACATCTTTAACCTGCAACATGTTAAAAGTATAGTTCAATACAACAAGTATTGGCGAGTACACAAGTTTGATATATCATAGTACAAAATGTTTAAACGAATCCACATGTGAAGCTAGCATACAAGATTTACGTAACATGGCATGCAATCTATAAGTCAACCCTCGCGTGTACCGAAAAAATAGAATAAAACTTAACATGACCTCAGGAATACGGGCGGTACGTTACTCCTATAGCGCTATATATGTTAAGGGGGAGGCTTTAGCCAAAGTTAATGACAAATAGCATCACATAAGAATGTTCCAAGTAAACGAATCATGTATCATGTAAGTATAGCATGTATGATGGATTGTTTGTGTCATTGCATAAAAGTATAAGTGTGATTGCGTGTATTTTGATAGGTTAACATATTGCACCCAAAGGTGTAAAGCGTAAAAAGGGTGTTCGAGTGTACTCACGGTTTTGCAAGCTTCCACTTGGTACTTCCGTAAAGTGTTGGGGGAGTTTGGTGGATGGAGCACCGAGTTATCCTACAAGAGGAAACGTAGGTTGGTAAGTATACAAACGATAACAGAGGATTAGGAACTTTAAATACATGAAAGTATGTATACGAGAAAATACTCATCTAGAGTTAGTACTCGTTTTTAACACTATAAGACCCATTCGGGTTGACGTGTTTTCATGAGTTAGGATACCCATTAGAATCGTAATGAGAGATTAAGTACTTAGGTGATGTAACCTAATACCATAGCTGGATAATCATTTGATTACCATCAAGAGTTCGGTTAGTATATATATGTAAGTATTATACAGTGTACATAATAAGTAAATCGTAAACATCATTGAAGTTCATAGAAGTCATGCATGGAGGTAGGAGGATAACCTTCCTTTTAACCTCTTTCGTATAGTTCACCAATGCACAAGTCGTCGCAAGGACGACAAGGATGGTCATGAGTAAGTTTTAAACATAAAAGTAAAAGACAAAAGAAATCGAAAACATCAAGTAAGGTGGTGGATCGAAGGTAGGATAGCCAAGGCTTCCAAGTGATCACACTCTACCAACTCAAGTCTTGTTCGAGAACAAGCTTGGAAGGATAAAACACTTGTGGGTAAAACCCTATTAAACAAAAGGCTCTTACACTTGGGACCTTTGACATGGTGATGTTCCAAGTTGGTCTTCCATGGAAGACTTATGGAGACATTCCAAGAGGTGTTTCAAGTGTTAAGAAAGAAGAAAGATCAAAAGGAGAGAGGTGAGTTAGAAATCACTTCTTAAAGCCTTGATCTTTTAGAGAAAGAGAGCTCTTTGAGCTTTTAGAGAGAAGAGAAGAGATGATTGAGGTGTGATTTGAGAGGAGAAGGAGTGGGGTATTTATAGATGAGATTGGGAGGTTGTTAGTTGAGGGTACTAAATACAACAAACACAAAGTTGGCCAATCTATGGCTTGAAACCAACTCTTCCACATTATGCCCCTCTCGCAGGCCGCGGGAGGGTGAAGAAGTTTTGGTCGCAGGCCGCGAGGGGGCCTGGCGGGGTGCGAGGAGGTTTAAGGGTTCGGTCGCGGGGGGCGAGAAGGTTTATTCCATAAGTTTCTTTGGTTTTTGACACTTTTAGTCCTTAGACTTAGTTTAACTTGTCATTTTGCACACGTTTTAAACATATAAGTATGATTGAGTATCGAATGTGATTGCATGAGTCTTTTTAAACGTAGAACATGTATCGGTTTAAACGATTGCATGTATGTAAGCATGTATAACAAATATCAAAGTGATTGCATGTATGTAAGCATGTATAACAAATATCAGAATGATTGTATGTATGCGAGCATGTATAGCAAGTATTATTTTAAATGATTGAATGTATGCAAATATGAATTTTATTACGACTCAAGTCTCGAATTACAAAATTGGGAAAGGATTACGAATACAAGTTTCCAAAAATGGAAATATGGTAAGATTTTCTAATCAAGGAAAGTATGAAAAAGCGAAGCATTACAGTCTCCCCTCCTTTAGGGAATTTCGTCCCAAAATTTATTCAGAGGAAGGTGTAACGAATAGATGCGGATACTTAGTCTTCATATCATTCTCGAGTTCCCAAGTAACTTCGGCGCCACGTTTACCTTCCCATCGAACCTTGACCATGGGAATTCGACTGCGCCTCAATTATTTGATTTCTCGGTCCATGATTTCGACTGGTTTCTCCACGAAGTGTAGGGTCTCGCTGCTTGGAATGGAATTTGAAGTCCTTCTCAGCTAGACATTACCTTAAGTTTGAGACATGGAACGTGGGAGGGACGTTGTTGAGTTCTTGAGGTAGGTCCAGTCGATACGCTACCTTGCCAATCCTTTCGAGAATCTTGAAAGGACCTATATAGCGAGGAGCGAGTTTGCCTTTCTTACCAAATCGAACTACACTCTTCCAAGGGGATACCTTGAGAAGTACAAAGTCTCCAACGTTGAATTCTAAAGGTTTGCGCCGTCTATCCGCGTAACTCTTTTGTCGGCTTCTCGCTTTGAGCAGGTTGTCTCGGATTTGCAAGATCTTGTCCGTCCAACCTGTCACACCCCGGATTTCCAACCCAAATCCATACACCGGTGGGCCCGGGTGGGGAGTATTGTGACGTCAGTTGATAACATCATAGTCAATTAAACACGGCACAGCGGAAGTCTTGGAGTAAACTTACTATTACAAACCAAATGTTTAAAATAAAATAATATACAGGCTCGTAATAGAAGATCCACAGGCGGATCATTAAAATGTACAAGAAAGAATATAAAACAGACTTTAGGGCAGATCTAAGGATTTGCAAGATCCTCTTATTCACTACCGAGCAGCTTCCGGCCTATTTCGTATTGTACCTGCAGTTTAGTCTTGGACGATATGTCAGCTTTCGCTGGTAAATACACCCAACTGACCTACTTTGAAAACATTTTAAAACAATTTTAAGTGCACAGGGCACAAAATCTTTTATAACTTGGGAAAGTTACTTTGTAACCTTGTTTATTCACATATTTGTCCATACATACATGGCCCAGTACAGAGACCAAGACATGATTAATTACACACCACTTAGAACTCACAGAGGAGTTATCCCCAACGTCTTAGGTAAATTTGCATTTGAGCGTTTGTCAGGTGTATGCTTACACCCCGCGCTAAGGCCATGGCCATTAACTAATCTAATGAGCCGAGGATATCTTGGACACGGTAATTTAACCCCCGATGTTTAAGTTGTCAAACAAACTGATTAAAACAGAATATGCGGATTTACTAGCCACCATCCGGCATTCGATTGATCCCATTTTTGACCAAGCGGTAATAGTTTACCGTATCCCAAGCCCGTATAGGGGAAACAAGTCGAGAGTATTTACCTGAGCTAGTCTTCTTTTAAATTTCAATAACTCAGCCGTATACAAAAGTACCAATTGCAGATAGCATTTACTGGCAAGGCTCTAGTCTGGATTATGGCATAAGCTAACCAATTAATACTAACGGTATTTATTTAAGTCATAGACTTAGACCGTAGTGTACATGATCAAGACGTATAACGCTTGATTAAACGATGATTGGATAGAATGTAGTTTAAACCCGGCAAGTACTTTGACTTGTATAATATGGGTAAACTATAAACATTCTGGATTTTGAAACTTAAATGACAAGGTTAAACCCCTTCAGTTAATTTTCGTAAAATAGTTACATATACTTAACCGTACGCTTATAAGCGATATCGGGTAACCAAATAAGTCATGGACAAGTTCTATATTCCATTATATTTTAAATAAGTTAAAATATCAGTAGGATATCAACTTATATGCCCGTTAAGGTTTTTAAACTAAACTATGCCTCATAAGGGCATTTCGGTAATTTCATACCGTATAAAAGGAACTTGAATACAATTTAAGTTTGAAATCATGAGTATTCTGGAAAAATAGTTTATTTATAATATAATATCAGTAGGATACCAATTATTTGTGTAATGTTTCTTTTATGACCAAACTATGCATCGAATGGGCATTTTGGTCATTTTACACAAAGTTTATAAATTATTTTGGGATTCTGAGTTTATAACATGTACCTACTGTAAATATGTTTAAATGAGTTTTAAAATCAGTAGGTAACAAGTTTTGGTCAATTAATAGGATTTAAAACCATACTATGCGCCGAAACGGCGCTTATGTCGTAAAATGACGTCTTTATGCAATGTTTCTGAAAACTGATGTTAAGGTCAGATTAAAATGTCTTAGATATGTTATTTAATATAACATATCAGTAGGTAAAAGATTTACCTAAAGATTTGATTAAAACTATTTTATGAGCCACAAGGGCTAAAATCGCCATTTATCGACATAGTTTAAGGACTTGCTTGAAAACTCAGTTTATAACTTGGTTTAACATCCCAAATAATCCTACTTATAATATTACATCAGTAGAAAACTCATTTTCAAGTTCATTACTATTTAAAACCTTGTTTTATGCAAAAAAAGACATTTTGGTCAAAGATGGCATAATTATGGAACTTGCGCATAAACTTAGATTCTGATTATGATAATGTAATATAACCTCAGAGGGTTATGCTACATTATATTACGATCATAATGTAACTTTAGATCAGTAGGTAACTAATCTAAATCGGGTCAGAATCGAAAGTCAAAGCAGAAGTCAAACTTCACGACTTTCGGTTGCGAACCGACCCTAGAACTGAAATTGACGAGCCGACCATGTTCTTACATGTTCTAATAACTATTACCAACTTGATTAAGTGTCAAAACATGTTTCATAACATATATAAGATCAATTTATGATTTTTCCAAAAAATGGAACATTTGACTTTTTAATAACATGACTTTGACCCGTCAATTGGTCTAGCAAACATGATCTTCAGGAGGTGCCCTTTATAGGGATTAACACCTACCTTATTATGATCACTTAGCCATGTTCATTACAAACAATGGCTGGACCATAATGGTCTTAACCGAAAGTCAAAGCGTTTTCCGTAAAACGCTTGACTTTTGGCTATAAAAGCCTATAAACGAAAATGCAAGAGCAAGGAACACTTACAAGAGGTTCCTAGAGTGCAAGAGAAACTAAGTTAAATGCTGCTTTCAGCTAGGAACTTCCAGAGGAAGAGGAGGGAGAAGAGTGTTTGAATGAGAAAGGTGCCAGTTGAAATGGTGAACTTAAGCACCTATTATAGTTGGAGAACTCAAAGGAGGTGAAGCCAGGTGTTTAGTGGCGTAAGAGGAAGCTTACAAGTGTCCCAAAACGTGGCACAGCAGTTTGGGAAGCCATGGTTTCGAGTAAATTGTTTTTGGCATTTTTGTTTGAAGGCCAATTCTACAGCAGAGGTCCTCTGGCGGGCCAAGAGAGGCATAGGCCTTGCCTCTCGCGCCCCACGAGCGCCCCACGGCCAGTTTCAAAACTTGACACATTTAGCCCCTTAACTTATTAAACCCCTTTTTAACCTTCTAAAACACCATTTTAGCATATTTAGCCCTCCGTAGCCAATTTTTGGCATACCCGGGATTATGCCCGGACATTATCGAGCTCTCGGTTCATTAAAAGGTCACTCAGAGGTATAAATTAACATGTTGACACTTTTAATCCCTCCATTATCCAACTCTCACATATTTACAAAATTGAACCCTCTTGTCCAACAATTGGCACGTATGAGAGTTAGGACTTCACAAAGGATCACTCAGAGGCTTATTATAAGCATGTTGACTCCGATGTCACTCAGAGGCTGGGCATGTTGACATATTAGTCACTCAGAGGCCAAATTTCAAGCATGTTGACATATCAGTCACTCAGAGGCTAATAATTTAAGCATGTTAACATGTCAGTCACTCAGAGCTATTATTTATGCATGTTGACATCCGACCGTCACTCGGAGACTCAGTTTGAGCATGTTGACGCATTTAGTCCTTATTGGTCTTTAATAGACTATATTTAAAATTACAACACGTGTCACTATATTATTGGACACGATTTTACAGGGTGTTACATTTCTCGTATAAGCTCGGGACCGGTGATTTGAACTTCCCCAATCTCGTGCCAACAAATAGGCGATCGGCACTTACGACCATACAATGCCTCGAAAGGTGCTATTTGAATACTCGCGTGATAACTGTTATTGTACGAGAATTCGATCAAAGGCAAGTGTATATCCAGTTGCCACCAAAATCGATTACGCAAGAACGAAGCATATCCTCTAGAGTTTGGATAGTACACTCTGTTTGACCATCGGACTGAGAATGGAAAGCAGTACTAAGATTGAGATGAGTACCAAGAGCTTTTTAAAAAGTTTGCCAAAGGCGGGAGATGAAACGACCATCACGGTTTGAGATGATGTCGATGGGGATACCATGATGACAAATGATTTCATCCGTGTAGATACGCGCCAATTTCTCGACTTTGTAATCTTCACGTATGGGTAGGAAATGAGCGGATATGGTCAAACGATCGATGATTACCCAAATACTATCATGACCAGACGATGTACGAGGGAGTTTGGTAATGAAATCCATGGCAATGCTCTCCCATTTCCAAACAGGAATTTCGGGTTGTTCTAGTAAACAGAGGGACGTTGATGCTCGGCCTTTACTTTGGAACAAGTCAGGCATTTCGAAATGTAGAGGGAAATATCTTTCTTCATACCAGGCCACCAATAAGATGTACGAAGATCATGGTACATCTTGTCAGCGCCGGGATGAATAGAATACCGGGATTTCTGCGCTTTATTCATCAAAAGGTCACGAAGATTGTCACGGTTCGGAATCCAAATACGATCGAGATAGTAGATGATTACATTAGACTTGGTTACGAATTGAGTTTTAACACCACACTTCAACTCATTATCAAGGTTACCTTCATTAACGGTTGAGTATTTTGCCTCGCGAATTAGCTCATGAAGCTTTCCCAAGGTTTAGTATCAACGTATACTCTTGACATGAATTTTCCACTAAGTGCGTCGGCTACAACATTCGCCTTACCAGGGTGGTAACGAATATCGCAGTCGTAGTCGTTTAACAATTCCACCCAACGACGTTGACGCATGTTGAGTTCCTTTTGATTGAAGATATGTTGGAGGCTCTTATCGTAGGTGAAGACCGTACACTTTGTACCAAAAAGGTAGTGTCGCCATATCTTCAAAGCAAAAACAACTGCACCAAGTTCAAGGTCGTGTGTAGTATAGTTTTCCTCATGAATTTTGAGTTGTCTTGACGCGTAAGCGATAACTTTATCCCGTTGCATGAGAACGCAACCGAGACCTTGTTTTGAAGCATCGCAATACACGAAAAGGTCGTCAGTACCATCAGGAAGAGCTAAGATAGGAGCATTACAAAGCATGCCCTTGAGTGTTTGGAAGGACTCCTCTTGTTCGGAACCCAAAAAAAAGGTTTATCCTTTTGAGTCAAGGAAGTGAGAGGAACGGCGATCTTGGAGAAATTTGAGATAAAGCGACGATAGTAACCAGCTAAACCAAGGAACGAACGAATTTCGTACGGAGACTTAGGAGCAATCCAATTTTTCACGGCTTCGATTTTCGTGGGGTCAACGTGAATACCGAGTTCGTTGACGACATGGCCAAGAAATTGAACTTCTTTTATCCAAAATCACACTTGGAGAATTTGGCGTAGAGACGCTCAGTACGCAATAGCTAAGGATAAGACGCAAGTGTCGCTCGTGCTCTTCTTGTGTCTTAGAATAGATAAGAATATCGTCAATGAAGACGATCACGAAATGGATCGAGATATGGCTTGCACACATGATTCATCAAATCCATGAACACGGTGGGTGTGTTGGTCAAACCAAACGGCATGACTACGAACTCGTAATGTCCATCACGTGTATGGAACGTGTTTTGGGTACATCTTCTTCGAGGACTCGAAGTTGATGATAACCAGAACGAAGATCGATTTTTGAGAAGCAAGTCGCGCCTTGAAGTTGATCGAAGAATTCGTCAATACGTGGAAGAGGATATCGGTTTTTGACTTAAGCTTATTGAGCTCATGATAGTCGATACACATCGAAATGATCCATCTTTCTTTTTGACGAACAGGACGGGAGCGCCCCAATGAGAAGTACTAGGGCGTATAAAACCTTTATCAAGAAGCTCTTGAAGTTGGCTAGATAGCTCTTGCATTTCCGAGGGTGCTAGACAATAAGGGGATTTCGGAACAGGAGTTGCGCCGGGAATGAGATCGATACGAAAGTCATTGAACGAGGAGGAGGCGGACCAGGAAGATCCTCGGGGAAACATCAGGAAATTCGCTAATGATAGGAACGTCACTTACGCTTGGACATTTTGTCCTTCTTTTCCACAATGTGGGCGAGAAAGGCGAAGTATTCCTTGCGCAAGTATTTGTTTGCTTGGATACACGACATAAGCTGGAGACCTTTTGAAGGTTTCTCGCCATAGACGTGTAAGGGTCATCGTTAGGTAGAGGAAGACAAATAAATTTTTCCGAACAAACGACTTCGGCACAACTCGCCTAAGCCAATCCATGCCTACTATTATATCGAAGCTACCCATTTGCATGTGTATGAGGTCAATCAAAACGTATGATCATTGAGATTCAAAGAACAATTAGAAAGGACAGAATCAACAGTGCGGATTTTCCATTAGCGACTTCGACTTCGATGATTTTGGTAGTTTAGAGCGTTTACACTTAAGCAATGGTTCGAATTCAGTAGATACAAAACGTTTATGTGCGCCAGTATAAAAAAAGACAGGAAGCATAGACATTATTGACGAGAAACGTACCGATGATGACGTCATTGGCACTCTGAGCCTGAGCTGCTGTGATGACAAAAGCTCGTCCGCGTGCTTGTTGTTGTTGCTGGTGGACGTACCGTTGGGGGTAGACGTTGGCAAAGTGGTTGGGATCTTCGCACCTAAAACAGGCACAAGTTGGGTTGCTGGCTGTTGGATTCGGTTGACGGCAGGGTTTGGGGGTGTTGTGATGGCTTGGGCTTGGCTAGCAGGGGTTTGCAGAAAACTTCGACATTGCGGGCGAAGTATCCATACCTGTTGCAACTAGTGCACATGCGGCAAGGGGTATTAACGGGGTGGTGGTAAGGGCAGTGGTTGCACTTGGGATATGGTCCGTGTATGCCCTTTTGGCGAAGTCAGGGTTGGTTGGTGCAACTTGTTGGATGGTTGAGGTGGCGGAGTGACTACCACATAGTTTTGGCTTGAAGCCTTCCGCTTCTTACCCTTGTTTTTTTTTGTGGGAGGTTTGGAAGGTGTGGGTTCGTTAATGGTGTTGGTGGTGGCTTGGTGTGCGTTCCTTGATGAAGCCTTGGAAGCTTCACGAAGAACGTGGTTGTTGTTGAACTTGGAGGCTACCCTGTAGGTTTCCTCAGGGTTTTGGGTGTGGCGGCTTCAACTAGGTCAGCGATGGAGGGAGGTAGGCATTCGATGTACTTAGTGATAGCCCTGTCGAGGGTGTTGACTTGGCTAGGGAAAAGTGCACTTAGCTATTGAAGCGTGCGGTGAGGCTGGCGTTGTTGTTCCCCACTTGCTTCAAATTCCAGAATTCGTTTTCCAGTTTCCGAAGCTCACGTGGAGGGCAAAACTCGTCCCTCATCAGCTTTTGAAGGCCGGCCCAAGGGAGGGCGTGCGCAGCGTCGTTTCCACGAACGTTGCGTTTGGAAGTCCACCAATCGAGGGCTCTCGATCGGAAAACGCCCGTTGCATTAAGCGTACGTAAGTGGTCAGGACATCCACTTTGTAGGAACGTCACCTCAATGGTATCAAACCATTGGAGCAACTAGTGGTGTCCCCTTCGCCGGTGAAGGGTAAAGGGTTGCAAGAGCAAAATTTCTTATGGGTAAAAGTCGTCTTAGGTGATTCCACCTTTGAATCGACAGAGGTATGAGGCGATTCGGCGTTGGCGTGGGTTTGAACTTTGCTAACGATGTGGGTATGATCTTAGCCATTTGTTTTGCCATAAACCTCATACAATCTTTCTTAGACATCGAGTTGGAGTTGGTTCTTGACTTCAACCTTGCGCCAGAGTTTTGTGAAGACATCTAGGCGATAGACAATAGAGGAAAGGATGAGACTTGATCGAGAGTGGTGTAAGAGTCACATTAAGTAAGTAACACGTATGAATTCACATAATCGAAATAAGTATCAAAAGTTTAAACACGTATAATTGCTTAAGGAGCATAAATGTAGTTGGCTTGCGAGAATTATTATTGTTTTTTATTGCGATAGACGTGCGAATCGTGCATCAGGTTTGAAATGAACGAGGTAACAAGTATTAAAATCACATAGAAATTGAGATAACATAAAAGATAGGCTTAGTAAAACATTAGAGTGTTTCGGGTTGAGAAACGTTGACTATTCCAAAGTGAATCAAAGATCCTTTCAAATTAGAGGAACGTGCTTTGGCCTATAGGCAAAGTGCTCTCGTCGAGAAGCGATTAACGACACTTTACCTTCCAATTACTGCACGTATCTAATTGATCGAATAATCGAAACTCTGGCGAGATTGAAAATCGAGGAATGGGACTAGTTGACAAGGTGCGGGTTTCACCCCTAATTTGACAACATCGTACCCTAAGTGTGGTTGGTACTTACCAAACAATGAGCGAATTCCGACTCGTTGGTAAGGTTTCACTAGAGTATGAAATGGAAATTTTCCATCAAGGTATGGATATCACTCCTAACTTGATGGCGTAATTTCGTGAAAAATCGAATACGCGGATTGAGAGTGATCACCAAAGTGCGGGTTTCACCCCTATTTTGGTGAGATCGTCTCGTTAGTATGAGTGTCTTCAAGTCTTTCAAGTGTGTATATTGTGTAAATGTCTTAGGAAAGACATGTTGCATATATTAAGACCAAAGGAAATAGAAAGGAACAAATAGGAAGAAGTAGTATTTTAAGCAAGAATCAAGAATGGTCAAGTTGGACACTTAAACTATAGATTAGGTCGAACATGGCAATTCTACCTAATTCTCTATAGTTATGGCTCTGATACCAATCTGTCACACCCCAACCGATGGCAGAAACATCGGAGTGAGACGAAATAGATTGCTCAAGGCATCATAACACTATTTGCGACAATAATTTAATCAAACCCATTTTCATTTCATAACAAAAATAGTCAAGTACAATATGAAATTTCAAATACAATCAATTCAACAACATAAAACCTAACATTCTACGTGTGTTTCTAAGCAATCCCTACTAGGCTCCATCATGATCAACATCTTTAACCTACAACATGTTAAAAGTATAGTTCAATACAACAAATATTGGCGAGTACACAAGTTTAATATAGCATAGTACAAAATGTTTAAGAGAATCCACATGTTAAGCTAGCATACAAGATTTACGTAACATGGCATGCAATCTATTTTGTCTCACTCCGATGTTTCCGCCATCGGTTTTGGTGTGACATTTTCGATCGATGTAAAACAGATGTTGGTATCCCTTCGGGCATATCTCTTTCGTTTGCTATATCGGGCGTCAATATCATATTGTGTAAAATCCATGTTTAAAAAATAAGTATTTTATAATTATAATACTACATTCATTATAAGCATATAAAATTTCGTTTCCGTTTATACCCAAATTGTTTTTTAACATTATAAATTACTAGGATAACTAAACATTTTAGACAAGTTAACCCAAAAATTTAACAAAAAAACGGAAGCTTGAATATCGGAAATGTTCGATTCTTCTTTATCGCTCGATCTTCGTACACAAAAGTTGGGATCTTCGATTTCCTACTGAATTGATAAAAAATTCGTGTTTTATTGGGTAAGAGTGAATAACACATAACTAATTTAATAAAAACTTAAAATTTAGTTCTGAAGTGTTTAAGGTGGCGTCGGCGACGGCAGAAGACCGCGTCGGTGACGCTTCCTCTAAAGTAGCGTCGGAGCTTGTCTACCGTCGACAGTAGTTTAGAGCGTCGGACATGTGTCTTGCGTCGGCGACGACCCAACTGGTCGTCGGCGACGCCTCTTTCTGCAGCACTTTTACTGCAGAGTTATTTATTTCGTCTGTTCAACCCATTTCAAGTCCCTACAATAGAACATACTTCGGGACTGGTAGAAAAGTAATCGTACAACATTATTTCTTGTTTTAAATTCTATAATACGTTCGTTACATGAGTTTATAACTCTCCTTTTCTAGATTTTTAAAAGTAACAATTTTGACCCATTTGTACAATAAGTAAACAAACTTGTTTTACTTCATTATTTTCAGGTCTATTAAATTTTGTAAGTATATATATCACATTCTCGAGATGATTACTCTATAATTTATATTTTATTATTCGATTACACTAAATTTCCAAAATTACCCTTTTTCCGCTTTTAAACCAAAAAGGTTATTTTTGTATTTAAATCATTATGTAGCAAAACTTTCTTTCTCATATGTTTGAACCGTTTGGTTATTTTAGCGAGATAACATTCGCTTTGATCGACCAAACCTTTCTCTATACGTTTGGTTACTATAGCGAAATCCATTGCTTTGATTAACCAATCCTTCCTTTATTTAACAATCAGACGTGTTTGGTTACTTTAGCGAAATCCATCACTTTGATTAATCAAACCTTCCTCTATTTAACTTTTTGACCAGTTTGGTTACTTTAGCGAAATCCATCACTTTAATTAACCAAACCTTCCTTTATTTAACTTTTTAACCCGTTTGGTTACTTTAGCGAAATCCATCGCTTTGAATAACAAACCTTCCTTTATTGAGCTTTTTGACCCGTTTAGTTACTTTAGCGAAATCCATCGCTTTGATTTGTAACCTCCGTCGAAAAACGGGTTTTCAAAACCCGCTTCGTTTATTTAATCGAACAATCAGTTTTATATTTTTGTTGTTATTCATGACTTATTTTAATTTTAAACGATACATAATTAATAAACAAATTAGAAGTTATAAATTATAATTGTTAAAAAAATAAAAATAAATTAGTTAAAAAGAAAAACCGGCTGCCGGGAGTCGAACCCGGGTCAGCCGGGAACCACAAAGCCTTAACTCTCACTCACCAAACCACTCCGCCACTTGTGTTCTTTAAGAATATATCAAATCAATTAATTCAAATATCCAAACCTTCAAATCGGTCAACCGACACGCCCAATTCGCAGTCGTCGGAAATCCCGACGATTTCGCAGATAATTGACGGTTTCTTCTGATTTAACCGAAGAATTAACCTCAACGTCGGTTATAACCGATGTCTGAACCCGCGACATCAGTCGTAACCGCCGGAGAACGGCTGACCATGAATCGAGACTGAAATCAGACCCCATGCGTCTCGATTCTTCCCTATAAATTCACCCACAAATCTCTGGTAGCCTTTTCGCTCAAAATCGCACCTTTTCTCGACGAAATTTCACTCGCCGGAAATATCCTGCCATCACTGACTTTCGCCGGAAAACCGAGACTCACATCCACACGGTAAATACCTCGACTCTTTCTGTTTCAATCCGTTGTTAGACTGTTACTAACACAAATCCACCATCCAGAATCAATCCCAGACGACGTTGTCGGAATTTCTGCCTTCGCCGGAAAACTTCTGAAACTTCCAGAATCACGCTGAGAGCCGGTATGATCATTCAAACTTCTGTTAATCCTTGTTTAAGTACCTCAATTTCATAACTAATCGAACAGAACTGTTAATTGATTCTAACAGCCGAAGTTCACAAACAGAGCCGACGGACCTTTGCCGGAGTTCTGTGAAAGACACGGATCGGTACCTCCTATCCCCAAACTTTCTCCGTTCATTACCTTTCAATTACTTATAATGTTTGATAATCGAATTAACATAAATCAGTTAAATTATCATTGTATGTGTTCTTGAGCGAAGAAGACGAAGTCCGGTTATGTTATAAGATTAATTAAAATCAGTTTTATGAACGGGTTAGACACACAGTCCAGCGGTGGACTGTGTGCAAACAAATACATATACGTCGCGAGTTCGATTCCTGTCCCAACCTTACTCTCTTGAAATAAAAATGCCTTTTTTTAACCGAACCGGGTTAACTCACAGAATCATGTTAAGTATAATAAAAACCGGATTATCAACCAGGTTAGACACACAGTCCAGCGGTGGACTGTGTGCACGTTAACCCACAGGTCCCGGGTTTGAGACCTGTTGTCAGCACCGGTTCGATACATTTAAAATCCTTTTTAAAAATAAATAATTTCTGATAAATCTAAATAGAATAAAGTATAATTAAAAACAGAATTATTTCGGGTTAGACACGTAGCTCAGTTGGTAGAGCTGCGTGCACGCGTACGGGAGGTCACGGGTTCGAGTCTCACCCAGCGCACATATATAAGCGACCGGCTCAACGGTCAACGGTCAAAAGTCAACATTTTTTTATTATTTTTATTTATTTATTTAATTTAAAAATCAATTAAAAATACTTAAAAATAACGTTTTTAAAGTTAGAAAATATCCTTAAACTCACAAAAATATATCCAAAAATCCTATTAAAATAGTTAATAAAATCCACATACTTACCGTACCTTTTCGTTATTAATTAGGTTAGTTATCCCTCGTCGATCAATCCTCTAAACTCGTGCGCATTCAACATCTTCAAGCAAACGCACCCAATGTGAGTGAATCTCTAACAATTCCCCGTTTTAATCACATTTTGGGGTGTATCATGTGTCGCTATTTATTTATTATAATTAAACACTTGTGCATCCATCATGTTCATGATCAAATGTGTTGCCAATATATATCTATTGTTTATGTGGTTGATGTTTAAATTAAAGTTATCATTTTCAGTAATACATTTCATAGGCCGCCGCTCCCCATTACCTATGAGCGTGAGCTGTTCCCCATTACCTATGAGCGTGAACCAGGCGTTGCCAACATAAGATCGGCTCCGTTTGATTGAGCCTTGATCTCACATACATTAGCATAGGCCGTCGTTCCCCATTACCTATGAGCGTGAACGGGACGTTGCCAACATATACATTGTCATTCTTATTATATACTTAAGCAAGGTGGTTTTTGATCGTTATGTTTACATACATTTGTTCATATATGATTATTGCACAATTTTCTATATTAATTACAATAATGAATCAATAACAAATATTTTCAACAAGGTTCACTCGCCAACTTTTGTTGACCCAAATTTCCCATTTTTACACATGATACAGGTGATCAAGTTGAAGCAAGAAACATATAGGGCGGCCTAGAAGAATAAACCAGTTTAGATTTTGGATTGTTTTAGCTAATTTTTCCTTCCTTGTATTGTATGAATTTGACTTGGAACTTTGAGATGTAATTTGAATTTAATAAATATGAAACATATTAGTAAACATCATGAGCTTTGGTGATAACCCAATTATGCCCCGACTCTTATTCCGCTGCGGGTCGGGGTGTGACAGATTGGTATCAGAGCCATGACTATAGGGATATAGGATAGGTTATTAGACCCTTAGAGCCTATACTATAGTTGCTTAGAATTTTTAAATTTTTGTGTGTTACATGCAAAATTCATGATGTTTATATGCTTTATGTTTATTGTTACATTCAATGTTATGCAAGCATGTTCATAAGTACATATATTATTATACAATGCCTATCATGAATCATATTCTCATAACATATCATATCATGGAAGCACACACCTCACAATTTATACGATTTTTACAACGATTTTTGTGTTTTCAAATCACATCAAAGTGAGTTCTCATGACGGGCATATAGTAACTGGAAGGGTACGAGTACCGGTAGTCGGAACTCCTGTCTAGGCTTGGCATTCGTATAAATCCAAAATAAAGGACCAGTTTGCCTACCTGGGGACTAACGATGAGAGTACGAAGGCCTATTAGGCCAAAGCATGCTATACCAAACGTCGTGTGAACTAACCCCACTTTGAGTTGTCATTGTGTCTATACCTGGACACCCTCCGACCATACATCTCGCAAACATATTTCGTGGTTTTCATTCGGGTGATGCGAGTGTTAAACCGCCAATACCAATGTGAATCCTACTAAGCCAATAGTCATTGGGGCCCACATGACTATACCGGCGATGGTATAGGGGACATTGGAGGCCCAAACATGAGCAAACCCAAGACATCCTATGGATGTAGTTGCATTGTTGATGATTATGTTATTTTATTACTTTTAACGACACATGACACCTAAACACTTCTTAAACTCACAATCTTCCTATGTATGTTCCTGTAGATGTCGGCTAGGCAGCTACGTGGAGGACGAAAGTCAGGAAGGTCAAACGAACGCTTGGCCACTCAAATTGCAAAACAAATGGCCGCGGTGCTTCCTGATATTGTAATTCAAGTCCAACAAGCTCTCACCGCGAATCCTGTCAACCCACCCAATCAAGAGGATCAAAACATCGACAACCCTCCCTCCAAGAAGTGCTCCTACAAACACTTCAAGTCTTGCGATCCCCCAAAGTATGAAGGGACCGAAGGTGTCACCACTCTCCTCCACTGGTTTGAGGAAATGGAAAACACCTTCCTAAACTGCGATTGTCCCGAGGATCGCAAGGTACGTTACGCAACCGGGAGACTATTTGGGTAGCCCTGACCTGGTGGAACACCGAGAAGGGTAAAAGAGGAGTTGAAGACGCGATGGCCTTAACCTGGGAAGAGTTAAGGGAAATGATGACAAAACGCTTCTGCCCAAGAAGCGAACTCAAGAAGTTGGAAGAGGAATTCCACTCGCTGAAGCAAAAGGAAGGGGACCATACTTCCTACAACAAAAGATTCCTTGAGCTGAACCAGATGGTTCCTAACTTGTTCACCCCAGTATACCGCTTGGTTGAACACTATATTCGAGGCCTCCCCTCGAAGATTCAAGGCTCAGTCCTCAGCACTTCGCCTGCAACTCTCAAAGCTGCTATGGAATTAGCCACCGAACTTACCGAGAACCGCATCAGAAACGGTAAATTCAAGGATGAGAAAAAGAAAGCCCCCGTCGAGAGCCAAACCTCAAACCATTCCACCTCCTCCTCAAAGTTTTCTAACAAAAGGAAACGAAATACCAGAAACTTTGCTGTCACCCAAACCAATTTCCCTATCATCACTCAAGTTGCCCCTTCACCCGCACCATACAAAAGGCAATACTCTGGCCTTTACCCAAAATGCACCCGTTGTCAATACCATCACTCCCCCGAACACCCCTGTCAATATTGCACCGGCTGTGGCCGTGCAGGTCACACCATCCAAACCTGCCGCTCACTACATCGAATGAACCGCAACCAACCCACAACTCAAACCCACCATCAAATAATGGGTCAAGCCCAACAACCCCTACTACCACCACCTACACAACATACGGCCCAAACCTACTACCAACCCAACTACCCCATGATGCAACCCATGCGGGCTTGCTACAATGTGGGAGACCCAAACCACTTTAGAAACACTTGTCCACGCTTGGTGAACATCATACATGCTCAAGCTCAAGCAAATCCGGTGAACCAAGCTAACTAAGCTCCTCCACCTGCTAGAGGAAGAGCATTTAACATCAACGCCAACCAAGCTAGGGCCGACAACAACGTGGTTAACGGTACGTTTCTCATCAATGGTAGTTATACATCCGTGTTATTTTGATACTGGCGCGGATAAGAGTTTTGTGTCCTTAGAATTCGAACCCATCCTCAACCAAACTCGTGATAAACTTATGGATTCCATAACGGTAGAAGTTGCTGACGGAAAACCGGTCTCATTAAACTCCATTATCCGAAACTGTACTCTTACTCTAAACGATCACGATTTTCCTGTTGACCTCATTCCTATGAAGTTGGGAAGTTTTGACATTATAATCGGCATGGACTGGCTCAGCCAACATCATGCTGAAGTGGTATGCCGCGAAAAGTTCATTCGCATTCCTCTTGCAGACGGTCAAACCCTACGAATCTTTGGAGAAACCCCTTCGAAAGGACTCAAACTGATGTCCTGTCTTCAAGCCCGAAAATATCTCCGCAAGAATTATGTAGCATTTCTAACCCACGTTGTCAAGAAGGGAAATAAGGAGAAGAAACTCGAAGACATACCTGTAGTGAAAGAATTCCCGCAAGTCTTCCCCGACGACATCTCAGGACTTCCTCCCAAGAGAGAAGTCGAATTCTGCATTGATCTTATACCGGGCGCTACGCCCGTCGTGAAATCTCCTTATAGGTTAGCCCCATCCGAAATGCAAGAGCTAGCCAGTCAATTACAAGAACTGACCGACAAAGGATTCATACGTCCTAGCTCATCGCCTTGGGTGCACCTGTTCTGTTTGTGAAGAAGAAAGATGGAACGTTTCGCATGTGTATCGATTACAGAGAACTCAACAAATTAACGGTCAAGAACCGCTATCCATTACCTCGTATCGATGATCTTCTAGACCAACTCCAGGGTGCCACTTGTTTTTCAAAGATCGACCTTCGTTCTGGCTATCATCAACTCAGAGTACATGAAGAAGACGTCCCAAAGACCGCCTTCTAAACTCACTATGACACTATGAATTCATGGTCATGCCATTTGGTCTAACCAACGCTCCAGCGGTCTTCATGGATCTAATGAACAGAGTTTGCAAACCCTATCTCGATCTTTTGTTTTAGTCTTCATTGACGACATTCTCATTTACTCAAAGTCCAAAACTGATCATGAACGGCACCTTCGACTCATCCTCACGCTCTTAAGAACCGAAAAGCTCTACGCTAAATTCTCCAAATGCGAATTCTGGTTAAAAGAGGTACAATACCTTGGACATGTCGTCAATGACAAGGGAATACATGTCGACCCCTCAAAGATCAAAGCAGTTCAAGAATGGCAAGCGCCACGTACACCAACCGAAGTAAGATCTTTCCTTGGTTTGACTGGTTACTACCGCCGTTTCATAGCAAATTTCTCTCGTATCGCTGTACCACTCACGGCTTTGACACATAAAGGAAAACCCTTCATATGGGGACCTAAACAAGAAGAAGCCTTCCAAACCCTTAAGGAAAAGCTTTGTGACGCACCTATCCTCACACTCCCCGAAGGTTGCGATGACTTTGTAGTTTATTGCGACGCATCAGGGCAGGGACTAGGCTGTGTATTAATGCAAAGGGGAAAAGTGATAGCCTATGCTTCTAGGCAGCTCAAAACTCATGAGAAGAACTACACTACCCACGACCTAGAACTTGGAGCCGTTGTGTTCGCTCTTAAGATATGGATACATTACCTCTATGGTACCAAGTGTGAAATTTACACTGACCACAAGAGCCTCCAACACATCTTTAATCAAAAGGAGTTGAATATGAGGCAACGAAGATGGGTCGAACTTCTTAATGACTACGACTGGAAATTCGGTATCATCCCGGCAAGGCAAATGTGGTGGCCGATGCACTCAGTCGAAAGGGTTATGCGAACTCCATTCGTCTTCAATGTTCGCAAATCATAACCGATATCAAAGATCAAATCCGAGAAGCTCAACATTTTTCCATAACAGAATACGACATACGCAATGAGTTATCTTGTGGAGCAGAACTTAAACTCGAAACAAAATCCGATGGTATTCTGTATTATCTAGATCGCATATGGATTCCCGATCACAATAACCTTCGCGATCTCCTTATGAAAGAGGCACACAAAACACGATACTCTGTACACCCAGGAGGCGACAAGATGTATCAAGACCTTCGATATACCTACTGGTGGCCTGGCATGAAAAAGGATATTGCTGTTTTTGTTTCCAAGTGCCTTACCTGTTCTAAAGTAAAAGCTGAACATCAAAGACCCTCAGGACTTCTAGTCCAACCTGAAATACCTGTATGGAAGTGGGAAAACATAACCATGGACTTCATTACCGGGTTACCTCGCACTTCCGGTGGGTATGACACTATATGGGTAATCATTGATCGTCTTACAAAATCAGCTCACTTCATTCCGATTCGCGAGGACTTTAAGAATGAGAAACTAGCTCGTATCTACATCAGCGAAATCGTAAGCCGTCATGGTGTACCGTTAAGCATTATTTCAGATCGTGATGGTCGTTTCACTTCACGAACATGGCAAGCTGTACAAGCCGCTTTGGGTACACGATTAGACCTCAGTACTGCTTATCATCCCCAAACTGATAGACAATCTGAACGCACCATTCAAACTCTTGAAGACATGCTTCGAGCATGTGTCATAGACTTCAAAGGGAATTGGGACGCTCACCTACCATTAGTTGAATTTTCGTACAACAACAGCTATCATTCAAGTATCGGCATGGCACCTTTCGAAGCGTTATATGGTCGTAAGTGCCGATCACCAATATGTTGGCACGAAATTGGAGAAGCTCAAATCACCGTCCGGAATTAATACAAGAAACTACAGACAAGATTCATCAAATTCGAAACAACCTTCTAGCGGCACAAAGTCGTCAAAAGAGTTACGCAGACAAACGACGAAAGCCCTTGGAATTTAACATTGGTGACCAAGTACTTTTAAAAGTATCACCGTGGAAGGGAGTGGTTCGTTTTGGCCAAAAAGGCAAGCTAGCACCACGCTACGTAGGTCCTTTCAAGATACTCGAAAGAGTAGACCTGTAGCATACAAGCTTGGCCTACCAGAAGGACTCAACAGAATTCATCCCACATTCCACGTATCAAACTTGAAGAAGTACCTCGCTGATGAAAACCTCCATATTCCTCTAGAAGACATCCAAGTCGATGAATCTATGCATTTCATTGAAAGACCTGTAGAAATTTGGACTTCGGAGAAAAACGTTTAAGACGAAAGCCGCATCCCAATTGTCAGGGTACGCTGGGAGTCGAAACGAGGACCTGAGTTTACTTGGGAACGTGAAGACTCAATGCGCGAGAAATACCCACATCTATTTCCTGTAACTACTACTACTTAAATTTCGGGACGAAATTTCTAAAAGTAGGGGATACTGTAACATCCGTCGAAAAACGGGTTTTCAAAACCCGCTTCGTTTATTTAATCAACAATCAGTTTTATATTTTTGTTGTTATTCATGACTTATTTTAATTTTAAACGATACATAATTAATAAACAAATTAGAAGTTATAAATTATAATTGTTAAAAAAATAAAAATAAATTAGTTAAAAAGAAAAATCGGCTGCCGGGAGTCGAACCGGGTCAGCCGGGGAACCACAAAGCCTTAACTCTCACTCACCAAACCACTCCGCCACTTGTCTTCTTTAGGAATATATCAAATCAATTAATTCAAATATCCAAACCTCGATTTCAAATCGGTCAACCGACGCGCCCAATTCGCAGTCGTCGGAAATCCCGACGATTTCGCCGATAATTGACGGTTTCTTCTGATTTAACCGAAGAATTAACCTCAACGTCGGTTATAACCGATGTCTGAACCCGCGACATCAGTCGTAATCGCCGGAGAACGGCTGACCATGAATCGAGACTGAAATCAGACCCCATGCGTCTCGATTCTTCCCTATAAGTTCACCCACAAATCTCTGGTAGCCTTTTTCGCTCAAAATCGCACCTTTTCTCGACGAAATTTCACTCGCCGGAAATATCCTGCCATCACCGGACTTTCGCTGGAAAACCGAGACTCACATCCACACGGTAAATACCTCGACTCTTTCTGTTTCAATCCGTTGTTAGACTGTTACTAACACAAATCCACCATCCAGAATCAATCCCAGACGACGTTGTCGGAATTTCTGCCTTCGCCGGAAAACTTCTGAAACTTCCAGAATCACGTGAGAGCCGGTATGATCATTCAACTTCTGTTAATCCTTGTTTAAGTACCTCAATTTCATAACTAATCGAACAGAACTGTTAATTGATTCTAACAGCCGAAGTTCACAAACAGAGCCGACGGACCTTTGCCGGAGTTCTGTGAAAGACACGATCGGTACCTCCTATCCCCAAACTCTCTCCGTTCATTACCTTTCAATTACTTATAATGTTTGATAATCGAATTAGACATAAATCAGTCAAATTATCATTGTCTGTGTTCTTGAGCGAAGAAGACGAAGTCCGGTTATGTTATAAGATTAATTAAAATCAGTTTTATGAACGGGTTAGACACACAGTCCAGCGGTGGACTGTGTGCAAACAAATACATATACGTCGCGAGTTCGATTCCTGTCCCAACCTTACCTCTTGAAATAAAAATGCCTTTTTTTAACCGAACCGGGTTAACTCACAGAATCATGTTAAGTATAATAAAACCGGATTATTAACCAGGTTAGACACACAGTCCAGCGGTGGACTGTGTGCACGTTAACCCACAGGTCCCGGGTTCGAGACTGTTGTCAGCACCGGTTCGATACATTTAAAATCCTTTTTAAAAATAAATAATTTCTGGATAAATCTAAATAGAATATAAGTATAATTAAAAACAGAATTATTTCGGGTTAGACACGTAGCTCACTTGGTAGAGCTGCGTGCACGCGTAGGGAGGTCACGGGTTCGAGTCTCACCCAGCGCACATATATAAGCGACCGGACGATCCGGTCAACGGTCAACAAAAGTCAACATTTTTTTATTATTTTTATTTATTTAATTAATTTAACAATCAATTAAAAATACTTAAAAATAACGTTTTTAAAGTTAGAAAATAGCCTTAAACTCACAAAAATATATCCAAAAATCCTATTAAAATAGTTAATAAAATCCACATACTTACCGTACCTTTTCGTTATTAATTAGGTTAGTTATCCCTCGTCGATCAATCCTCTAAACTCGTGCGCATTCAACATCTTCAAGCAAACGCACCCAATGTGAGTGAATCTCTACCAATTCCCTGTTTTCATCACTTTTGGGGTGTATCATGTGTCGCTATTTATTTATTATAATTAAACACTTGTGCATCCATCATGTTCATGATCAAATGTGTATTCCAATATGTATCATTGTTTGTGTGGTTGATGTTTAGATTTAAATTATCATTTTAGTACATACATTTCATAGGCCGCCGCTCCCCATTACCTATGAGCGTGAGCTGTTCCCCATTACCTATGAGCGTGAACCAGGCGTTGCCAACATAAGATCGGCTCCGTTTGATTGAGCCTTGATCTCACATACATTAGCATAGGCCGTCCGTTCCCCATTACCTATGAGCGTGAACGGGACGTTGCCAACATATACATTGTCATTCTTATTATATACTTAAGCAAGGTGGTTTGTGATCGTTATGTTTACATACATTTGTTCATATATGATTATTGCACAATTTTCCTATATTAATTACAAAATGAATCAATAACAAATGTTTTTAACAAGGTTCACTCGCCAACTTTTGTTGACCCAAAATTCCCATTTTTACACATGATACAGGTGATCAATTGAAGCAAGAAACTATAGGGCGGCCTAGAAGAATAAACCAGTTTAGATTTTGGATTGTTTTAGTTACTTTTTCCTTCCTTGTATTGTATGAATTTGACTTGGAACTTTGAGATGTAATTTGAATTTAATAAATATGAAACATATTAGTAAACATCATGAGCTTTGGTGATAACCCAATTATGCCCCGACCTTATTCCGTGCGGTCGGTGTGACACTTATTCCGCTGCGGGTCGGGTGTGACAGATTGGTATCAGAGCCATGACTATAGGGATATAGGATAGGTTATTAGACCCTTAGAGCCTATACTATAGTTGATTAGAATTTTTAAATTTTTGTGTGTTACATGCAAAATTCATGATGTTTTATATGTTTATGTTTAATGTTACATTCAATGTTATGCAAGCATGTTCATAAGTACATATTATTATATAATGCCTATCATGAATCATATTCTCATAACATATCATATCCATGAGAGCACACACCACATCATTTCCATGATGTTTTTGCAATGATTTTTGTATTTTCAAATCACATCAAAGTGAGTTCTCAAGACGGGCATGTAGTAACTGGAAGGGTACAAGTACCTGTAGTCGGAACGTCCTGTCTAGGCTTGGCATTCGTATAAATCCAAAATAAAGGACCAGTTTGCCTACCTGGGGACTAACGATGAGAGTACGAAGACCTATTAGGCCAAAGCATGCTATACCAAACGTCGTGTGAGCTAACCCCACTTTGAGTTGTCATTGTGTCTACACCTGGACACCTCCCGACCATACATCTCGTAAACATATTTCATAGTTTTCATTCGGGTGATGCGAGTGTTAAACCGCCAATACCAATGTGAATCCTACTAAGCCAATAGTCATGGGGGGCCACATGACTATACAGGTGAAGGTATGGGAGACATTTGAGGCCCAACATGAGCAAACCCAAGACATCCTATGGATGTAGTTGCATTATTGATATTTATGTTATTTTTATTTTCTTTAAGACACATGACACCTAAAAAGACTCCATAAACTCACAATCTTCTTATGTATGTTCCTGTAGATGTCGGCTAGGCAACAACGAGGGGGTAGAAGATCAGGAAGGTCACACGAACGCTTGGCCACTCAAATCGCAAAACAAATGGCCGCTGTGCTTCCTGACATTGTGGTTCAAGTACAACAAGCTCTCGCCACAAATCCCACCAATCCTCCCCAGCAAGAAGACCAGAACATCGGCAACCCTCCTACCAAAAAGTGTTCATATAAATATTTCAAGTCTTGTGATCCTCCGAAATTTGAAGGGACCGAAGGTGTCACCGCTCTCCTCCACTGGTTTGAGGAAATGGAAAACACCTTCCTCAACTGCGATTGTCCCGAGGATCGCAAGGTACGATACGCAACCGGGAGACTATTTGGGGTAGCTCTTACCTGGTGGAATACTGAAAAGGGTAAGAGAGGAATCGAGGATGCAATGGCCTTAACGTGGGAGGAGTTAAGGGAAATCATGACGAGACGCTTCTGTCCTAGAAGCGAGATCAAAAAGTTAGAGGATGAATTTCATTCGTTGAAGCAAAAGGAGGGAGATCATACTTCCTACAACAGGAGGTTTTTAGAGTTGAACCAAATGGTCCCTAACTTGTTCACCCCAGTTTACCGCTTAGTCGAACACTATATTCGAGGTCTTCCCTCGAAAATTCAAGACTCAGTTCTCAGCACTTCGCCAGCAACACTTGAAGCTGCTATGGAACTAGCTACTGAGCTTACCGAGAATCGAATTCGCAACGGTAAATTTAAAGAGGAGAAAAAGAAAGCCCCCGTTGAGGGCCAAACTTCAAACCATTCCACCTCCTCCTCTAAGTTTGCTAACAAGAGGAAACGTAACACCAGAAACTTTGCTGTCACACAAACAAATTTCCCTATCCCTGCTGCACCCATTACCCAAGTTGCCCCCTCACCTGCACCATATAAAAGGCCATACTCTGGCCCATTCCCAAAATGCAACCGTTGCCAATACCATCACTTTCCTGATCATCCCTGCCAACATTGCACCGGCTGTGGTCGCGCAGGTCACACTGTTCAAACCTGTCGCATACCTCAGCAGACGAACCGCCACCAGCCCTCAACCCAAACCCACCATCAAATAATGGGTCAAGCCCAACAACCTCTACTACTACCACCTACCCAGCATTTAGCCCAATCCTACTACCAACCCAACTACCCCATGGTGCAACCTATGCGGGCTTGCTACAATTGTGGAGACCCAAGCCACTTTAGAAACACTTGTCCACGTTTGGTGAACATTATACATGCTCAAGCCCAAGCAAATCCGGTGAATCAGGCTAACCAAGCTCCTCCACCTGCAAGAGGAAGAGCTTTCAACATCAACGCTAATCAGGCTAGAGCTTACAGCAATGTGGTTAACGGTACGTTTCTTATCAATGGTAGTTATGTATCCATGTTGTTTGATACTGGCGCGGATAAAAGTTTTGTGTCCTTAAAATTTGAACCCATCCTCAACCAAACTCGTGATAAGCTCATGGAATCCATAACAATAGAAGTTGCTGACGGAAAACCGGTATCATTAACCTCTATTATACGCAATTGTACTCTCACCTTAAACGATCACGATTTTCCAGTTGACCTCATTCCTATGAAGTTGGGAAGCTTTGACATTATAATTGGTATGGACTGGCTCAGCCAACATCAGGCTGAAGTTGTATGCCGCGAAAAGTTTATACGCATTCCTCTTACAAACGGTCAGACTCTACGAATCTTTGGAGAAAACCCATCGAAAGGACTCAGATTAATGTCCTGTCTTCAAGCTCGAAAATATCTCCGCAAGAATTATGTCACATTTCTAACTCATGTCGTCAAAAAGGGAACCATGGAGAAGAAACTTGAAGACATCCCAGTAGTAAAAGATTTTCCGCAAGTTTTTCCTGACGACATTTCAGGACTTCCTCCCTGGAGAGAAGTCGAATTCCGCATTGATCTTATACCTGGTGCTACACCAGTTGCAAAGTCTCCTTATAGGTTAGCCCCCTCAGAAATGCAAGAGCTAGCCAGTCAATTGCAAGAGTTGACTGACAAAGGATTCATACGTCCTAGCTCCTCGCCTTGGGGTGCACCTGTCCTTTTTGTGAAGAAGAAAGATGGAACGTTTCGCATGTGCATCGACTACAGAGAACTCAACAAGTTAACGGTCAAGAACCGCTATCCATTACCTCGCATTGATGATCTTCTTGACCAACTTCAAGGCGCCAGCTGTTTTTCAAAAATCAACCTTCGTTCTGGTTATCATCAACTCAGAGAGAAGACGTCCCAAAGACCGCCTTTCGAACTCGTTATGGTCATTATGAATTCATGGTCATGCCATTTGGTCTAACCAACGCTCCGGCTGTCTTCATGGATCTAATGAACAGAGTCTGCAAACCCTATCTCGATCGCTTTGTTATAGTCTTCATCGACGACATCCTCATTTACTCAAAGTCTAAGTCTGATCATGAACGGCACCTTCGACTCATCCTTACACTCTTAGAGAATGAAAAGCTCTACGCCAAATTCTCCAAATGCGAATTCTGGTTAAAAGAGGTACAATTCCTTGGACATGTCGTCAATGACAAGGGAATACATGTCGACCCCTAAAAGATCAAAGCAGTACAAGAATGGCAAGCGCCACGTACACCAACCGAAGTAAGATCATTCCTTGGTTTAGCTGGTTATTATCGCCGTTTCATTTCAAATTTCTCCTGCATTGCTGTACCACTCACGGCTTTAACTCATAAAGGGAAACCCTTCATTTGGGGACCCAAACAAGAAGAAGCCTTCCAGACCCTTAAACAAAAACTCTGTGATGCACCTATCCTCACTCTTCCTGAAGGTTGTGATGACTTCGTGGTTTATTGCGACGCGTCAGGGCAAGGACTAGGCTGTGTTCTCATGCAAAGAGGAAAGGAGATAGCTTATGCTTCTAGACAACTCAAAACTCATGAGAAGAACTACACCACCCACGACCTAGAACTTGGAGCCGTTGTGTTCGCTCTTAAGATATGGAGACATTATCTCTACGGTACTAAGTGTGAAATATACACTGACCACAAGAGTCTTCAACATATCTTCAACCAAAAGGAGTTAAACATGAGGCAACGAAGATGGGTCGAACTTCTTAATGACTACGACTGTGAAATTCGGTATCACCCTGGCAAGGCAAATGTGGTGGCCGATGCACTCAATCGAAAGGGTTATGCAAACTCCATTCGTCTTCTATGTTCGCAAATCATAACCGACATCAAAGATCAAATTCGAGAAGCCCAACATGTTTCAGTAACGGAAGACGACGTACGAAAGGAGCTGTCCTCGAAGATTCAAGACTCAATCCTCATCACTTCGCCTGCAGCTCTCGAACCTGCTATGGAATTAGCCACCGAACTTACCGAGAACCGCATCAAAAACGGTAAATTCAAGGATGAGAAAAAGAAAGCCCCCGTCGAGAGCCAAACCTCAAACCATTCCACCTCCTCCTCAAAATTTTCTAACAAAAGGAAACGAAATACCAGAAACTTTGCTGTCACCCAAACCAATTTCCCTATCATCACTCAAGTTGCCCCTTCACCCGCACCATACAAAAGGCAATAATCTGGCCTTTACCCAAAATGCACCCGTTGTCAATACCATCACTCCCCCGAACACCCCTGTTAATATTGCACCGGCTGTGGCCGTGCAGATCACACCATCCAAACCTGCCGCTCACTACATCGAATGAACCGCAACCAACCCACAACTCAAACCGCAACCAACCCACAACTCAAACCCACCATCAAATATTAGTAAACATCATGAGCTTTGGTGATAACCCAATTATGCCCCGACTCTTATTCCGCTGCGGGTCATGGTGTGACATGATTAACCAAACATTCCTTAATTTAACTTTGTGACCCGTTTGGTTACTTTAGCGAAATACATCGCTTTGATTAACCAAACCTTCCTTTATTTAACTTTTTGACCCGTTTGGTTACTTTAGTGAAATCCATCGCTTTGAATAACCAAACCTTCCTTTATTTAACTTTTTGACCCGTTTGGTTACTTAGCGAAATCCATCGCTTTGATTAACCAAACCTTTCTTTTTTTTAACTTCTTGTTCTACCAAAATAAAATTTAAAATGTTAAGAAGTGTTAACCCACGTACCTTAGAGCTTTCCATTCAATCGTGTATCCACCCCGGCTTGGTCACTTGTGGTTTCACCCAATTTGCCTATAAAATTCAATCCGATTTATTATTTAGACTCCATCATACTATATACAGGTACATAACTTGTCAAATTTTCATTTATATAATTCTTTCATGTTCTTAAACAATTTATGATCATTTAGACATAACATCAAGCACCTTATATCTAGATGTTACACTACTCTTATCAAAACTACAACTTTGCTATCAACCATGTAACAACATCTTTTCAAGTTTCTATGTCTAGAATGCGAAATTAACATCTAGAATCTGTAACATCCGTCAAAAACCGGATTTACCAAACCCGCTCCATTTATTAACCGAACAATCAGTTAAAAATTTCGTTGCGTATTTAATGCCCAAATTAATTTTAAACGATACATAATTAATAAGTATATTGGAAAATATAATTTATAATTGAAAAAGTATTTAAAATAATGAAATAAAAATAAAAGGCTGCTGCCGGGTTTCGAACCCGGGTCAGCCAGTATCAACAACGTCTTAACTTCCAACCATCCAACCACTCCGCCACTTGTGTTTCTTGTTCATTATTGGAAACAATTAATACATAACATAAATCTCGAATTCAAAACCGAGGCGCCCAATCGCAGTCGTCAGAAATCCCGACGATTTCGCCGAGATTGGACGGTTTCTTCTGTTTTAACCGAAGCCTTAACTACTACATCGGTTATAACCGACGTCTGAACCCGCGACGCAAGTCATAACCGCCGGAAAACTTATTGACCGACGAATCAAGACGGAAAACGGACTAAATTCGTCGATGTCCTGCCCTATAAATACCCCCTCTAACCTCTGTTAGCTTTTTCGCTCACAATCACACTCTTTCCCGACGTAAATTCACTCGCCGGAGAATTTCTGCAACTCGCCGGAAAACCGAGCCTTTCACCTCTGAGCCTTACTGAACCCCCAGAGCTCATATCGAAGCCACCCACACTCATCTCAAGCTCCCTGAAGACCCTCTGCCGCAGGACACACGTCGCAGGAATCATCTGCTGTCACCGGAGTTTCGCCGGCGAAACAGAGGAGCCACTGTTCGGTATATCTTACACTTAATCTCTCGTTCTTTTTATTTATCGCACCTGTAATTAATCACAAGACACTAAAGAACTTGATTAAATCTTCGAACCAGTCGGACTTCCGTTTCTGGTTAAGTTTAACGAAGAAGACGGAGTTATCAGTTGTGTATATGTTTAATTAAAATCAAGATATATCCCGGGTTAGACACACAGTCCAGCGGTGGACTGTGTGCAAATAAAACACGCTTACGTCCCGAGTTCGATTCTTGTCCCACGCACACTCGCCTTAATAAAAAATGTTCCTTTTTTTTAACCGAACCGGATTCACTGCAATAGATGTTAAGTTTAATAAAAACCGGAATAATAACCAAGATAGACACCAGTCCAGTGGTGGACTGTGTGAACGTTTAAGCCACATGTCACGAGTTCGAGTCCAGACTACCGCACCGGTCCGGACAATTATCAAACTTTTTATTTAAACCAGAAACGAAATTATTTAGTTTGTATATAAGTATAATAAAAATCAGATTATTTAACAAGTTAGACACACAGTCCAGCGGTGGACTGTGTGTTAACCTAAACCACAGGTCCCAGGTTCGAGACCTGTGGAGAGCACCGAGCGAGTCATTTAAATTGTTTTTGAAATAAATGATTTTCGGATTAATTCAATTAGTATATAAATATAATTAAAAACAGAAATATTTCGGGTTAGACACGTAGCTCAGTTGGTAGAGCTGCGTGCACGCGTACGGGAGGTCTCGGGTTCGAGCCTCACCCAGCGAATACAATTCCACAATAAAACCGGTCAACAGGTCAACAAGTCAACGGTCAACAAAGTCAACAGTCAAAAATCAACATTTTTTTTATTACTTTTATTTATTTATTTACATTAAAAATACTTAAAAATAACATTTTTAAGGTTAGAAAATAGCCTTAAACTCACAAAAATATATCCAACAATCCTACAAAAATTGATTAATAAAATCCGCTTACTTACCGAACCATTATGCCATTATCTAGGTTAGTTTCACTCGCGGTTAAAACCAACTTCGTGCGCATTCAACATCATCAACCGAACGCACCCAATGTGAGTGAATCTTACAACTCCCCTTTTTAATTACACGTTTTGGGGTGTGTCATGTGTCACTAAGATTAACTCGTTTATTTAAACTTGTGCTATACCATATTGTGATCTAAACTTAGATTGCATATATTGTTTGTAGTTATGTATTTCATATTGTCAAGTTATATGCAATTCATTCATTAGGCCCATCAGTTCCTCGTGGGAGACGAGTTGAGCAACGCGTGCCTCAAAATAAATCCATTATTGTTCGTGTGTGCATTGTTTAATATTAAATGATTGATGAATAAGTTTACATCTATTTTTACTCATGTGTGGTTGTGCACTTTATTTTATAATCAATTCAATAAACTTGTTCAAATGTTTTTCATAGGATTCACTCGCCAACTTTTTGTTGATCCAAAAACCATTTTTACACATGATACAGGTGAACAGGATGAAGCAAGGAAAACATAGGAAATGACTTAGAAGAAAACAATGAAGTCTAGAATGATGTTTAGGACATGATGTAATTATGATTGTATATTTCCCATTAAATTGTATTAATGAATATGAAAGCGTCATAATAAATGTCATGAGCTTTGATGATAATCCAATTATGCCCCGATCACCTTTTTCCGCTGCGGGTCGGGGTGTGACAGAATCTAACATATTAGCATCAATTACTAAAATTTTCTCTGTCACAATTTATGTGTTCGTCAATTTCATATAACCCACTTAACACAAACATTGTTGATTATCCAAACATTAGAATCATAGCATTTGATCAATAATTCTTCATCAAGGACTTGTTCTTAAACTCATATACACCACAATTTATGTCATAGTATTCACAATTATATTCAATATAGATCTTATGATGCTCACATAGTTTCTTGACATTATCAATCATCAAAGTTTGACATACCTTATGATTACTGTGTCTAAGTGATTGCTAATTTATGTTCATGCAAGAATTTCAGGCTCAATTTCTCTTTTTATTTTGAGGAACTGATGAATATTAAGGTTTCTAAGATTTCTCCCTTTCTTCTTGTCTGTTCGACTTGTGTGCGTTTTGAGTTTTAAATTCTTATTTCTAGCTACCAGTTTACCATTTGTCCAATTCAGTCCTCTATGTTTTGTTTATTATACAAAGGTACTATCCAAAGACTTTATTAGTTATTAACAGGTAACTAATTAAGTTTTTAAATTCCTTACATTAATAGGGGTTCCATTAACTAGGTTAAGTGCCCCAGATTACTTATATAATTTAGTTTTTTTAAGGTGTTACATATTGCTACGGTAACAAATCAAACTCATAATATAACAAACCAAACCAATACCTATCAAAAACCCGCTACAAAATACGAAAAGTCCCAATAGTTTTTTTTTTGAAAGAATAATTATTCTCCAGAATTTCTGCTTTGCCAACTTCTAACGCTATTCAAAACTGAATATTCATTTTCACGTCAGCCAAAACACAAAAATAAATAAAAAAAATGAGAGACCCGACCTTTCTCGTGTTTTAACGAACATGAAATAAATGTAAAATTAAAAAACCCGCAGACCACGTGGCACGATCTCCAGCCTGTAATAATTGACTCCAAAGAAAACGGAATAATCCTTCCCGTTCAGCGTCTGTCATCCACGTCACCCCCTCACGAGCCGCCCGGAGAAGATTCGCCTCTTTCCGACGAAATAGCGTAGAACAGTTGTAAAAAGTACAATTACAGCAAAAAGACTTCCAACTTTCTCTCTCTATATTCACATGTGTATATACGTGTATGTATAGGTGGACGATCGTGTTGTTGTTTGAAGTTTCTAGATCTGAAATTGTGAGAGTTTGACTATTTTGAAGACAGCAAATGAAGAATTTGAGTTTCTACAAGAGGTTCTCGAGCTCGTTTGGTGAATATCCTTCGCTATCGAGGTTTCTGGTGGTTTTTGCGGTGAGGTATTCCGTTAATTTGAGCTTAATTTGTTCGATTTCATTGTTGTTGATCGTACTTTTTGATTCGTAATCATATATGACTTTTTATTAATTAATTTCAGCTTACTTTCTCCAATTTGATAGTTATTATTGGTTTCCAATCATCTAGGACCTTTTTAGGTTTTTTAGTTTCAGCTTAATTTCTTCATTCTGATAGTTATTGATTGTAGTTTTTTATTCACAACCATCTAGGACGTTATTGAGTACATTTAATTTCAGCTTAATTTTTTGAATTTTGATAGTTGTTGATGGTACGTTTTGATTCACAATGATCCGATGTTTTTGAGTAGATTAATTTCAGCTTAATTTCTTCAATTTGATAATTTTTTATTCACAAAAATCTAGGCGTTTTTATGTAAATTAATTTCTTCAAGTTGTTGATAGTAGTTTTCGATTCACAATCTAGGACATTATGAGTAAATTTGATCTGGATTATAGTGAAAACTGAATAAGATAGTTGCAGGCTTGTTCAATTGTTCATTACTTTTCTTACATCTTAGTGTTTCAGTTTTGTGATTGAATTATTGCAACTTGTAAATGATGTTACCTGTTTCTGATCATCAAGTGTGGGTGTTTGAATGAACTTTAGTGTTAATATGTTGGATTGTAGTTCATATTCTTCATTCCAATCCTTGATTTCCAATTATTTGTGATTTAACTTTAGTGGTGGGGGTCTGGTGGCTTATTCTGAGGCGAATAATATACAAAGTGGTGCAAAGATCGATGAGTTACCGGAAGCAGGTAGTGAGAAGAAGAGGGTGGTCGTACTTGGAACTGGTTGGGCTGGAACAAGTTTCTTGAAGAATCTCAAGAATCCTTCATATGACGTTCAAGTGATATCACCAAGGAATTATTTTGCATTCACACCTTTGCTACCAAGTGTTACGATTGGTACAGTTGAAGCTCGTAGTGTTGTTGAACCTATTCGCAACATCGTCAAGAAGGTAATACTTACGAGTGGTTTATAGTTTATACATGAATTTGCCTAGGCCTGTAAATGAACCGACCGATTCGTTCATTTAGCTTTAACCGAAACACGCACATATAATCGAACACACTTTTTGTTCATGTTCGTTTATTAAGAAAACAGGCATGTTTGTGTTCGTTTATGTTCGTTCGTTTAAAACCTAAACAAACATAAACAAACTTAAACGAACATAATTTAACAAACAATAAACAACCCCAAATGAACATAATTGAACAAACATAAATGAACACAAATAAGCATAATTGACTAAATATAAATGAACATAAAGTAATTTTTTATATAAATTAGCGATTAATTATATGTTAAAATTTTATATAAATATAACTAGTAATGTATTTAAATTGCAACGAACATAAACAAACAAACATAAACAAATGTAAATAAATGAACATAAACGAACGTTCACTGAACATAAATGAACGAACAAAGCGTGTGTTCATGTTCTTTCATTCAACTAAATGAACATTCATTCGTTTATTCAATAAACGAACATAAACCAACTTCCCGCCGAACAAGTTCATGAACGTTTGGTTCGTTTACAGGCCTAAATTTGCCACTATATATCATCTTAATATCAAATGAAAACAACGGATATTAATAATGTGTGACCATATATGCACAAACAAGCTTCTTGTTCCGAGTTGAAGTAGGTGCTGATTAGCTACTAACTAATGCATGTTTAATCTATAACAGAAGAATTTGAATGTTAATTACTGGGAAGCTGAATGCTATAGGATCGATGCAAAAAATAAGAAAGTTTACTGTCGTTCAAGTCAAGAGGATAAAGAAGAATTTGTTGTAGACTATGATTACCTGGTGATCGCAATGGGAGCTCGTGTTAATACGTTTAACACTCCTGGTGTAGAAGAAAATTGTCACTACTTGAAGGTAAACCTTGAATCGCTCTTTACAAATTCTTCCACTTGCATAATATAGTTTGACTTATATTTGACTAATTGGATTCAGGAAGTTGAAGATGCTCAGAAGATCAGGAGGACTGTGATCGACTGCTTTGAAAAGGCAAGCTTACCTACTTTGAGCGATGATGAGCGGAAACGAATTCTTCAATTCGTTGTTGTTGGTGGTGGGCCCACTGGAGTGGAGTTTGCAGCCGAGCTTCATGATTTTGTGTCGGAGGATTTGGTGAAGTTGTACCCGTCGGTTAAAGATTTGGTTAAAATAACGCTTCTTGAGGCAACCGACCATATCTTGAACATGTACGCCTTTATTCGGGTTACATACAGCCAATATTACTATATTTTTGCATTTTTGAGTAAAATGCCAGTTTCGTCCCTGAGGTTTGACCAGTTTTGTAACTTTCGTCCAAAGGTTTGTTTTTCCACATCTGGATCCAAAAGGTTTGAAATCTTGCCATTTTCATCCGGCTCGTCAACTCCCATCCATTTTTCTCCGCTAAGTCAGGGGTATTTCCGTCTTTTTTTGTTAACTTAAAGGTAAATCAGTCTTTTTTAGGGGTGATTCGGTCTTTTTACTAAAGTGACAAAAGACTGAATTGCTCTTTAAGTTAACAAAAACTACAAAATACCCTTGAATTAACGGAGAGAAATGGATGGAGTTAACGAACCGGGTGAATATGGCAAGATTTCAAACCGTTTGGATTCAGATGCGGAAAAAACAACCTTTGAACGAAAGTCGCAAAACGGGCCAAACCTCAGGGATGAAAATAGCATTTTACTCTTCCTTTTTTTTGCTTTATGTTTATACTTATGCAATTACTTCCTTATTTCGTGCAGGTTTGACAAACGAATCACAACTTTTGCAGAAGAAAAGTTTCACAGAGACGGTATAGATTTGAGGACCGGTGCAATGGTTGTGAAAGTGTCGGATAAAGAAATTTCAACCAAAGTGATTAAAACTGGAGAGATCGCTACTATACCCTACGGAATGGCAGTCTGGTCGACTGGTATTGCAACTCGTCCGGTTGTAATGGATTTCATGAAGCAGATTGGCCAGGTATTTTCCACTGGATTTCCATTTTCGGTTTCTATTTTCATGATTTCTATATCTTGTGACAAGATTTGTGTTTCCTTACGTATATAGGCAAATAGACGTGTATTAGCTACCGATGAATGGCTTCGAGTTGAAGGGACCAACAGCATATATGCACTTGGAGACTGTGCTACAATTAATCAGCGTAAAGTCATGGTGCGTTACTACAGATATACCCTTTTATGTCAGTGTTAATGAGTGGAAATACAAAATATGAGGAAAATTGATGTATATTTAAGAATATTCATGCAAGAAACACGTGTAACAGGAGGATATATCAGCCATATTTCAAAAGGCAGACAAGGACAACTCGGGAACGCTTACGGTTAAAGAGTTCCAAGAAGCACTTGACGACATATGCGACAGGTATCCTCAGGTGAAACTTTACCTGAATAAGAAACAAATGAGCAGCCTGGTGGATCTACTCAAGGAATCCAAAGGAGACGTTGCAAAAGAAGCGATTGAACTGAACGTTGAAGAATTTAAATCGGCTCTTTCTCAAGTAGATTCACAGATGAAGAATCTTCCCACCACAGCTCAGGTATGACATCATTAGATTAATCATTAATAGGGCTGCAAATGAACTGAACGTTAGCGAACAGTTCGTGGATCGTTTGACGGGAAGTTTGTTTGTGTTCGTTCATTTAATAAATGAACGAACACGAACAAGAAATTTCTTTAGTTTAGTTAAATGAACAAACATGAACAGAGCCTGCGTTTGTTCATTTATGTTCAAGAATGTTGGGTAACATGTTCATTTGTGTTCGATAGTTCATTAGTATTCTTAATTATATGTTTTATTTAAATACTTCAAGACCTGACAAATAAAATATTTAATATCTGTGTATTATATATTATGTTCATGAACATTTGTTTGTGTTCGTTTTTTTCATTTGTGTTCATGAACATTAGTTTGTTAACATTACCTAAAATTAACAAACGAACACGAACACCTTCATTTCCTTAACGAACAAGCACGAGCAGAAAACTCTTGTTTGGTAAATGTTCGTGAACAATTCGTGAACACGTATATTTCCTTAACAAACGAGCACGAACAAGGTCTTGTTCGTGTTTGTTCGGTTCATTTGCAGCCCTAATCATTAAGCTATAGTTTTCTTTTTGCTAATGCGGTTTAGTGACGGTTTCACAGGTTGCAGCTCAGCAAGGTTCATATCTTGCCGATTGTTTCAACCGCATGGAAGAATGCACGAAAAATCCTGAAGGTCCTATTCGTTTCAGAGAATCTGGCAGGCATAGATTCCGTCCCTTCAGGTTTGATCTCTACACCTTTGACTATTAAAAGTCAACATGAAGTCTGACTTTGGGATAGAACACTTAACGCCTCGTGATTTATTATGCAGGTACAAGCATCTTGGCCAATTTGCTCCATTAGGAGGAGAGCAAACAGCAGCACAACTCCCTGGTGATTGGGTATCTATTGGTCACAGCTCTCAGTGGCTTTGGTACTCTGTGTATGCAAGGTAACTCCCTCCCCCCCAACCCAACCCGACACCATTGAATGATAAAACTGAGTTAACCTAAGACAGTAGTTTGACTTTGTTTACTTTTGTTTGACCTGACATGCAGCAAGCAAGTCAGTTGGCGTACAAGGTCGTTGGTGGTGTCAGACTGGATGAGGCGTTTCATCTTCGGGAGGGATTCAAGTCAAATATGAGTTGACTTCAACATATGCGATATATGCATAATGATAAGTCCCTAATTTTCTGGTTGTCATAAAGGCAAGTTTTGGTGCATGATCCATACATTTTACCTGATTCATTTTTGTTTTGTAAACATATGCTGCTCTCTGTTCTTTGTTATGTTTTTTGTTAATAAGAAGCAATGTCATAAATCGTAAATCAGATTCAGACAAGAGTTGCTAACAATATGCATGGCGGAATTGTAGGTTTCGATTCGATTTTGTTGTCTTGATATTCTTTTATATTTTGACAAATCTTTTTATATTACATGTCGACACGGATGCAAAATAAAATTCTTGGGTTTGCTCTAAGTTATGGTGATAGTGGTTACTGTTTGCAGTTGAGATTGTACCTTGCCACTAGAAAAAGAAAAACATTTTTACCTACCTGGAACGATCCATTTAATCGTTTTAAGTTGCATTCTAAAGTGTTTAATGCAATTTATACAACTACTACTTTGGAACATGCATTCAACCGTTTTAAGTTGCTTTTTAAGGTGTTTAATGCAATCATCACAACCACTACTTTGCTGGTTGTACGGTACCTTGGGAGACTTATTTAAGTTTCATATTGATTGTAGAAGTGTCTCATGCCAGTTCCATACTCGTAGGTAGAGATGTACAAATCGGTTTTATTTTAAAGACCTGTTTGAGTTGGTCAACGAAAATTCAAAACCAGGTTGAGTCATAAAACTGGTTCGCGTTTTGTCAGTTTGTTGAACGGTATTTTAGCGGTTCGATTTGTTTTTAACCGGTTTCAAAGAAGAGGATTATAAACCGACTGAAAAAAATGTACCGTTCCAAACTGGTTTCCTACATGTATATTGGTTTTGGTAAGGGAAAACCATAGTGTTAGGAGCCGTAGAACGGGCTATGGCTCAACTCGGTATTCATAGTTTTCTTTTTCGGTTTTATATAAAGGATTCTCCTAAAAAATACGGTACGAGGATAACCCTAACAAAAAAAATTATAACACTTGATATTTAGTAAAATCCTATTTTTTTATAAGCCTAAATATTTTACAACCCAAAAACTTGTAAAATAATTAACCTGAATGATAAAATAAGCTTAAATTAACAATAATAGAATTGAAATGAGTCCTAAATATAATTGATAAAGTTAGCCCAAAACAACATTATAATTGAATAGTTGAGATCTTGCTCGTCTTGTAGAGGAAACCGGAACACATAGTTTTTGTCCTTTGGTTTATCGGGTAGTGAAGTTAGGTTTGGTTTTATCGGTTGCAACCGCAACCGTTGAAAGATATTTTTCTAAATTGAAGTGTCAATACGGATTTACGCAATCGAATGGGCCCGAAATATTTGAACAATGCTATGTTTTGTGTGGTCGAAAAAGAAACTTTTGATAAAGTAAAAAACAACGATGTGATGGAACGATTTCAAACTATGAAAAAGAATATGACAAACCTATTAGGTATTTTACTTTATTTTTTATCTTTTTTTATTATTATATGATTGTACGGTAAAAAAATTCAGGATACCCCTATGTTAGTGGGTTAGCTCCGCCACCAGTTTTGATTCAGGTTTGATTCCACGTTTCGGTTCAAAAACCAGTTTTATTGTGCGTGTCTTGCTATTCTTATTTTTATATAATTTTGTTATACAAGGAAAATAGAAATATAAAACTAAAAGGTCACTGAATTTATAGGGTAAGATTACTCTGTTTACAAAAAAATAAAGGAAAACAAAAATAAAGGAAAATGCTTACGAGTATGATTCAGGTAAACAAGTATACAAGTTTTGGGTAATTGGTGTTTCGGATAACTGGATTGGGTTTCACCTAATTGAATTTTATGCTTATCCTGTACCATGATATGATACTCGATCCTATACCTGCATACCCGTTCTCGAATGTTACAAATTTCGAGTTTTCTATTCGAGTTCGTTTATATAGCCAGTTTGTACCGATGCAGATTCAAAAGCTATCAAGAGAACTATATTCGTTTGATTTATTTTCCTATGTACTATTTATCAAGAATGGTTAATTATTTCTATTGGAGTTTTGGTACGGATAGTCGGACACCAAGATACGTTCGATGGAAAAAAAACAACTTTAACACAAGAAATCCAAACCCACCTTGATGAACACTTGTAGCTACCAAACCCACAAAAGTAATGTTACTATATTCGTGGTTCTTGGGACACTTCTAGGCGGTAAAAGTTTTTCTTTAACCACGTGTTAAAGTGTAGGTGAAACATAAAATTTCAAAAATTTACTCAATGCTTTTTAATATACCAACTAAATTTATCACCTGCTGCAATGCGGCGGGAACGTAAAATCATACCGAATAGTAGTAATGTCATATCACCGCCAACGACAAACAATAGTGAAGTTACGACATGTTAATGCGAAGAAATTAGACTGCAATGTAAAACATAGAAAATAATAATTAAGTCAATTTAGAATTCGCACGATGTAACGAACCTGTCAATCGGAAAAAAAATTAGACGAAGTAAAAATGTTGAACCACATATTAACTTGCAAAATCTAGTACGAAGCGTAAAACGAAACGTAAAAACATTGCACCACACACGCACGTTACTCCATGTTAACTCGCAAAATTCAAAACGAAACGTAAAACGAAAAATCTGCGAAATATGAAAAGTATAGGGGGACCGAAGTTGAAAGTAAAAAAGTTGTGAGGTTATATTGCAAAAGATGAAAACTTTTGAGTTAAAAGTAAAAAGTCAAATGGATTTAGGTTAAAAGTGTAATATCAATTTTTTTAAAAAAAACTTTTTTATAACATTTAAGTACAACAGCTATATGCATAATTATGTTGCTAATTTATAGTTTACGTTCCTCGACTAGCTAATCTTTTTTAGTTTTACTAAGTGACATTTATTGGTATCACTAATGGCACATTTTTATTGTAATTTAGCCTTTGGTCCTGTTTATGTTTGTCTTTTTAACATTTCTACACAGGAACTATAAACTTTAGAATAACATAGTAAATATCAACTGTTGGAACTGATTTACAAGGAGAATATAACAAGTTCAATTGATTGTATTTTCATAACTTGTAGGTCACTCAAAGGATCTAGAACACAATCACTAGGTTCAATAACTTTCTTCACATATTTGGCCTTTTTTTACCAAACCTTTGATAGCAACCAGCTCCACTCAACACACATTCATTTGTTGGATTATGAAGAAAGCCAAGATAAAAATGGGAGTGTATAAGTGTACAAGATTATTGGTCTCTCTAATTATTATTAGATTTCTTTACTTTTTCTCATCTATCTCTTTCTTCTAACAAAGTACACATGTATCTCCATAATAATATTCTATAATTCAAGCACAATATTTAACCACGATGTATATTAAAAGTATTTAAAATTGTTGAGTAAATATACAAGTAAATAAATGTTTCAAATTGGTTCATGATTATGTATTAAACATTCTCATATGTGTGCCCCCCCTCTCTCTCTCTCTCTATGTATATCTTTATATATAGAAACACGAGAATTAGGTAAACTGGATCTATAATAATCAAAATTATATTGGTCGATGGTAGTCTCTACTAATAAATTGTCTAGTTGCACATTATAATTTTCACTTTCGCCGTGAAAGGTAACCTCACTTGAATAATTGTCATATATTTACACTCAATCCTACTTAATTTTGCTCACACATAAGTTGTGTTTCCCATCTCATTCATAATCATAATTATGAGCAAAATCGAGTGGAGATCTATGACTATATTCAACTACGATTGCCCTTAACAACAAAAGTGAAATTTATAAGCGTCATTAATTAAATTATTAGTATAGATTACTATCAGTCAATAAATCATAGTTTGGATTATTAAAATCCAACTTGCTTAAGTTTATAAAGCATATTGGTTAACTTAACATATGATGAAGATGTTGTGATTTACATCACTGGAACTTTAAATGATATTTATTTAAATGTATATAAAACATACTTAAGTTATGTACTAGAGAATTGAAATTAGTTAATGTAAAACCCGGTTTTAGAGATGGTAAATTTTATTTTAATTAAATTTAATTAAAATGAAATGTGTTCAAACGTTTGCAATGTGTTAAAAAAATATAGGGTGCTACAAATGTGTGTATGTGGACGAATATGTCTGACACATTTTTCAAGTCGACTAACTAATTATAAAGTAGCTAATATTAGGCGGGTTATTATAATTGGTCAACATTGTAATATAAACTATGTAAAGTGCGTTGTATGTTTTAAGTCTCCAGTCGTGTGTTTTAGGTAAATCTTTGATTGATTCATCCGGGTTTCAAGTTGCTACAATCAGATGGCCACATTATGTGATGTACATCATTTAACTTCCCATATTTTGTAAAGAAAAATAATAATTGCTTTATACATACATTTGTGTGTATATGTGTAGTATATACAAGTATCCATACACACATACATGTACATTGTACATGGTGTGTATATGTATATCTAATCATCAAAATGTAACACATTTTAAAAGGCGTTATTGTACTCATGATGGCATATTTAGTTATTATTAATCGTCCAAATAACTTGTTTCAATGGTCAAATTGATAACGCAAAAGATATATTAAATAACAATATTTGTAAAGTTAAGCGACTCTAGTCTCTAGTAACCAACTACAAAAATCTAACAACACGAGCCATACTGCATTATACGAAGCAGTTAATATTTATAAAGTTGAAATGACATGGATATTGATCTGGATGATAGATACTTTTCACAAAATATTATTTTCATAAAAATATTTATATTTTAGTGACTAACACTTAACTAAACGTAAGATGTATCCGAAATCAAACAAAAAAAAATGTTTGTTGATAATAAAGGCACATGCTTTGGTCGGCAAAGGTGGCTTCCCTTGTAAATTAAGATAAAAAGTATATAGTATTACGAATTTAAGGCTACCTTCCACTGTGATGAAAGATATGATTTACAATAATACTTTAATAGATTTAATATAATTCATGATAAAACAATTATGACAAAAGTGGAGAAGCTTGTTAACTACTCCGAATGTCAGTTACACCAGAATCTAAAAAATAAGACGTGTAAAATTTTATTTTTTTTGGAAACTTATAATTACAAGGTCCCATCATCTAGAATTGAGGGAATGATTAACATGTGTAAGTTGAATGATGAACATGTGCTGTTAATATAAAATTATAATTAAGATGAAAATGGGACATATAACTAGTATTGAGCCCTCTACCCTGTGTTGCGGTGGGGCATAAAAACTGTGAGAAATAGCATCAATGTCATACCATCGATAACGGCCATTAATAATGAAGTTGTGACGTGTTAATGTGAATAATTAGACCGAAACTTAAAGTATAGAAAATAATAACTAAGTCAAACTAGAACCCGCGCGTTGCGACGAATCTGTTAAACAGGAAAAAAAATAGATGACGTAAAAATATTGAACCACACACGCACGTTGCGTCGTGTTAACTTGCAAAATTTAGAACAAAACGTAAAACAAAGTGTAAAAAACGTTGAACCATATACGCACGTTGCGCCGTGTTAATTCGTAAAATTTTGAGAGAAACATAAAACGGAAATTTTGCGAATATGAAAAGTAGGAGACCAAAGTTGAAAATAAAAAAAGTTGTGAGGTTAAATTTGCAAAAAATGAAAACTTTTGAGTTAAAAGTAAAAAAATCAAATAGTTTTGGGATAAAAGTGTAATATTATATATATATTTTTTTTTGAAAACTCCCCAAAGCCTTAGATACAACCCTTCTATGCATAAAAATGTTGCAAATTTATAGTATGGAAATGTTTTTAACTTAGGATATTAAAGACGATTATGTGATAATGCATGTTTATTCAATACAAAAATTGTGAGAAGTACAAAAATATTTGTATATATTAATTTTATGATGACACACAAGGGAGTTATGTAAGTGTATAAACTTCTCTGTTTTCTCTCTCACTATATGAAATCGTTTAGTGTATTATTCTGTATGACTTTTATTATGTATTGTACAAATCGTTTTGTGTAAAACCATTAATTTACAATGGTTTCTCAACCTCATAATAAATAAGTCTATCATACCATAATATCATTAGACTAAAAACACTTTGATTATATAATATCTAGAATGCAAAGTGCATACATGGATACTTGCATTATTATGTATACCATCTATATTTTGTTTTATACAGAAGTGTGTATATATATGTGTGTCTTTGTTAACATGCATCGTCCTAAATTTTTTATTTTCTCTTCCAATTTCCTCTCTCCCGTGATAAGTTTTAACAACTAAACAAATAACTTTTTTCAGTGTGAATCTGTCGTATATATACACTAAAAGTAAATTAACATAATAAAAACAAATAAATTGTATAAAAAATAAATCCAAGCTTCTTATCCAAAAGTTAGGCCTTAGGAGTTAAACAAACCAACAATGGGTATCACATGGTGGGGGTGAGAGGTTTGGAATTGTTTTCTCTTCCACCCCAACCTTCTTAACTCCATACATCTTGGTTTAAAATGATTCTACCTATATAGCTTTTATGCCTATTTATCGTAATACTAAGTTATTAATTTTTGTATATCACAAAACCTATCGTAATATTAATTTTTATATGCTATAAATAAATACCTAGGAGCTATAGTAGGGGCGGATCTGTAGTATTGACAGGGATAACGTCCGCTATCCTCAACTTTCATCCGAAGTGTAGTATTGGTTTTGTATTTCTCATCAGTCAGTCAGGATTTCATTCCAAACAGATGTTGAAAACAAGGTATAAAGGAGAGAAAATTGAAAGAGTAATTAAAAAAGGGTTTACATATTCACACACCCGCTTGCATATTTAGACACCCTTAAGACGGGTCGTCTAGATCTAGACGGGGCGTCTAGGTTTTTTTTTTCTCCGACCATATTCCTCTCTCGTACAACGTTAAATCAATCACATCGGACGGGGCATCTATCCCTATACGGACCTTGAAGACGCCCAGAAACAAGACGGGGCGTCTAGGCCTAGACGACCCGTCTTGAACTTTAACGTTCTGCATGCATGTCAGGAAAGTACTATGTGATACGCCCCGTCTAGTACTAGATGGGGCGTATATATCTTTGTTAAATAGACCCATGCAGAGCTTTTGTTGTCGCAGAAAACTTTGATTCATCGTCGGAATTATCTCCGTCATAAACTTTGGCTTATATTACTTCATCTGATTTCATTCAAAGGTGGTGAAATGTCATCAAACTAGGACGGCAACTTGGGGCGTATTCTGGCGAGACATGGGTGCCTGAAGCCAATACGGTAACAGTTTATCAGGTTAAACCAGTTGTTGTTTTATTTATTTACTAATGGTGGTATCGTTGGTAGGGGGAGACCGGTGTTCCCAATTCTAACGTGCAAAAGGAGTTTTCAAGTGTACAAGGAAATCAAAACAGACCGTTTCTAGACTTGAACGAGCTTCCTTCCGTTGAAGAAACAACCCATGTTGACGACTCGTACCTAGTTGATTCACCATGTTATCCTGCGCAACATGGGTTTTCGGATTATGGATACGGGTGTGAATTCTCGTACGTGCAACAACACGGTCTGGATGGATACGAAGGAGACTGTTACGAGAGTTACAATGCAACACATTCTTTCTACGGTCAACAAGTCTATCCTGATGGTGGAGGATATGGTGGTGAGGCATCCCCATGCGCAGGCAATCCGTACCTCACAGAGACGGTATCAAAAGTTATTTATTTAAGTTGTGAAGTTCAGTAAACATAAAATTTACCATAACGCTATCGATTTTACAGGTTTTCAACTCTCTAGATGAGGTAAAAAACTGAGCACAGAAAATGGCAAAGGCGGATGGTTTCGTTATTGTGACCCGACGATCAAAGAAAATCGATGGAAGGACCGGGAGGGTATGGCTTGAATGTGAGCGTGGTGGTGAGCACCATACTACAGCAACGGTTAGAAAAGCTGGAAGCAAGAAAACCGGTTGCCCGTTTTACCTATTGGCTGTGCGGGACCATCCGTATGAAACATGGGGGATAAAAGGGGGAAAGACTGAACATAACCACGAAGTTTGTCAGGACCTGTCGGGCCACGCGTTTGTGCGAAGGTTTGCTCCTGACGAATACAGAATGATCGAGCAGTTGACAGCACAAAACGTGGAGCCACGCAGAATTTTTCAAACGATAAGGAAGCAGTTCCCGGCAATTTCCATGTTAAGAAAGACGTTCATAACGCAGTCCAGAAGATTAGGGCTGAACAAAGATACGGTCTGACTCCCATGCAGTCGCTAGAAAACATCCTTAGTACAAACGAATTTATTTACGAGACATGGGAGGAACCCGAAACAGAGGTCGTTACAGAGATCTTCTTTGTTCATCCCTACTCGAGTGAAATGTGGTGTGCGTTCCCGCATGTTTTGCTGATCGATTCCACGTATAAGACGAACGTATACAACATGCCATTTGTCCAGATAGTTGGTATGACCCCCACCAACTACTCGTTTTGTATCGGGCATGCCGTTGTTTGCAAGGAACGTAGTGATAACTTTGTATGGGTGCTTGAGAGGATCAGGTCAATGTTGGACGAATGTATGGAGCCACGTGTTATTGTAACAGATAGAGACCTGGCCCTAATTAACAGTGTGCGAAAGTTTTTCCAAACGCCTCTCGATATCTCTGTAGGTATCACATTCAACAGATATTTGTAAGCATTGCAAGAGCGCATTCACAGAAGAAGAATGGCAAATTTTTTGTCATCATGGGGGAGATTGTGTGAGTCTCCATCAATACCAATATACGAGTACAACTTAGGCCACTTGCAAAAACGACTTGTGGCGTGCAAACGTTCAAGTAAGTTTACGTTCAAGTAAAATATGACCTACCCATGCACATGTAACTAATTGTTGATACCTTGTAGGGGTCTTTGCGTACGTGTATGATAACTGGTTGAAAGAATACAAGCAAATGTTTGTCTTTGCGTGGACAGATCAGAGCCGCAACTTCGGGCAGGTACCACCAACAGAGTTGAGAGTCAACACGCGAATTTAAAGAGATGCGTCCAAGATAGGAGCTCGCTGGACCGTATAGTAGGTTGTGTCAAGGATATAGTCGAAACACAATACGGGGAAATAAAGCGGAGCTTTCGAGAAAGCATCGAAAAAATAATGAACCACCACAAAAACCCGTTATTTGACCACCTACGTGGAAAAGTTTCACACATAGCGCTTGATTTGCTGAGTGGAGAGCTACTTAGGAAACTAGACGTGTTGCAGCGCTTGCATTCATCTTGTGGATGTCAGATGTGGTACAGTTGTGGGTAGCCGTGTGCTTGTAGGTTGGAAAAGTGCGTACGTACAGAGCGTCCGATTCAACTCGAAGGCGTAGACATCTTCTGGCGGAAGCTTAACTTTCAGCCATATAAATTGACATCTGATGACGTTGACGTGGTAGAAGAGTTGAACATTGTTCGGCAATAGTTAGAGTCACGCTCCCCCGCTCAGAAAAAAAGCTTGCTTGGAAAGATTAAACCGGTGTTGACCCCAACCAAATCCACAAAGAAACCACCGGTTGTCCAACACTCAACTTGTGGACGACTAACAACAAAGCAAGCAAAACTTCGATTTGACGACGCCCCCGCCATAGCTCGTATGTTCCGTAGCAGGGTTCCCAATCAAGTACATACGATTCCCCCGCCATAGCTCGTATGTTCCCTCGCAGGCCAGTCAACAGTCGGTCATCAAGTCGTAAAAAACCCGTAGCGGGGCGAAGCCGTTCAACGAGTTCTAAACAAAGAGAGGTTCGAGACGATAACGGTTTTCCGTTGATAGTGGGCGACGAGTATGTGTCAGCTATCAAACGGTTTAAGCCTTTCCTTCCCTCTTTGTTTCACCCGTACATCTCGTGCATACAAGATGTGAGGCCAGACGGTCATTGTGGGTTTCGGTCTGTGGCTGTGGGATTGGGTATGGGAGAACGTGCGTGGGGCCACATTCGAAAAGACTTCAACAGGAGATGGATCAGAACGCGTCGATCTGGGCGACAATATTTGAAGCATGGGAGGAAGGATACTTTTACAGCATCGTCAGAGCCTAATCTGGGATTCAGTGAAGCATTGTCCCCCACTCATTGGATGGACTTCCCCCAAGCATGGCTTCTTATTGCACAACGGTATGGTATCGTGGTTCACCTCTTAAGCATCGATGGTTCTTCCACGTTCTTCCCGATAATCAACTCTCCGACGGATGAGAACCACGAACGATAACGCTTGCACATGTTAACAACAAGCACTTCATACATATTAAGCTGGAAGGCCAGTTTCCGATGCCTACAGTAAACGGTTTGTGGTTGACCTACCGAAGCGCGGTTGCAGAACAATGGATGGACATGTACACGCCCCGTATAGAATGGTATACGTCGATAATGAATGCGGCACCAAATTCAAACCCAAGTATTAACTGGGTTGACGGTGAATCGGAAGAATGAGGTTTTTTGCTAAATCTAATATGAGTTTTTGTATATTTAGTACGATTTTTTTGTAATTAATACAAACATTTTGTATACAATTAGAAATTTTTGGTATAATTAACAAGATTTTATTTACCCAAAAAGTGTGTATTAAGTAAACAAAATCATATTAATTACACCAAAAAAATTTATTTGGGCATAGACGCCTCGTCTAGACCTAGACACCCCGCCTGGTTCTAGAAATAAGTCCATTTTACCCCTGCTTCGCTGTCCATCTAGGCTGACATCGGGGGCAAAATGGTAATACTACACTCTTAGACGTGTCGTCTAGACCTAGACGGGTCGTCTAGGTTTGTTTTTTTTCCAACCACAACCTGGCCCCGTACAACGTCAAATCAGTCACATCAGACGGGGCGTCTAGCCGTAAACGGATGTAGAAGACGACCAGCTCAAGACGGGACGTCTAGGTCTAGACGACCCGTCTTGAAGCTTGTGCTCTGCATGCATGTCAGTAAAGTAAGTGATACGCCCCGTCTAGTCGTATATTTCTTTGTTAAATAGACCCCTGTCAAGCATTTGGTGTCGTTGAAAATTTTCAATTCTTCGTCGGAATTCTCTCCGTCATGAACTTTGGCTTATATTACTTCATCTGATATCATTCAATGCATCTCAGTAAAGTAGTAAAGTGATACACTCCGCCTAGGCTAGACGGGACGTATATTTCTTTGTTAAATAGTCCACGCAGAACATTTGGTGTCGCATAAAACTTTCAATTCGTCGTCGGAATTCTCTAATAAGAGTTCTTACAAAGGAGCTGGTTCGTTTGGAAGAATGTAAGGAGAAGCGTTGGAATTCAAGGGTTAAGAAGTAATGACTGCTAACTAATTGCAGAACTATTTGTCGGGCTTCCGATGCTCACCCAGGGCGATAAACAACATTGATCTGGAATTGGAGAATCGTTGTGGGTGGTAGTTACCCGGTCCCCTGCCGCCTTGGTAGTTGTTATCATATCCATTATCCCCTTGGTGGTTTCTGTACCCATCCCCATGTTAATAGTTACACCAAAAATAATTTAATTGTAAATGTACGAGTCGTCTTGACCTATTGTTACGGATGTACAAGTTATGTTATATATGTTATATCTGTAACATTTAACTTTGTTTTCAGTTATTCGATTACTTGATTATTGTTTGTGTTAAATCGACGTGTATTAAATTTTAATATAATTAAAAAAAACATAACGTAAAAACAATTAAATACTTAAAGGATCGAAAAAGATAACTTATTTTTATACAATAAACAAAACTTTTTAAAAATATAAAATTACACCACAAAAATAAAAAATCAACCTCCAATAACAACAACCAATTTACCCCACCAAAAACACTATTTTTTCAAACTCCAACAACAACCAATCTACCCCACTAAAACACCCTTTCTCCAACTAAAAAAAAAACAAGTTCATAGACGGGTCGTCTAGGTCTAGACGACCCGTCTTAGCGTATAAATTTGTGCGCCCTGCAGGAACTTGCTGACTCTTCAAAATCAGTGCTATACGGACCGTCTAGGCCTAGACGACCTGTCTAAGACCTAAGGGTATCCAAATTAACAGTAGGGTTGTGTGAATAGATTAAGCCTTAAAAAAGGGGTTCGAAAATATATGGAAGTAAGATCACGTAAATATGAAAAGTCAATCAGTAAAAATATATTGTTCACTTAAATTAGTCAAGTAAGGTGAGGCCGTGTGAAAGGATTGGTATCTTGGACTTAAATTTGAAAAGTCAATCACTAAAAATATACGGAAATAAGATCACGTAAACTAAAAGTATATGGAAATAGGATCACGTATATATGAAAATAAGAGGTGTACATATATAATTTTATTTCCTACTTTTATAATCTATTTATGAATATATACGTTTTTTCCTACTTTTATAATCTAATTATTTGTGAATGTATACGTAAAAGATTTTTCTATTTCCAGTATATTAATTAGGAACTTATGTGAGACAAAATTACTATTCAATTTCATTTCCACTTCCCATTATATGTTAAACGGACCTTGTGTTCAATTTGCTCTTTAGAACCTTCTTTTTAAGTAATTAAAACATATATTTCTTAAACAAAAGTTCTTACATCATCATGTAATTTACTTTTTTTTTAATCTTCTAATTTTATATAAGTCATTTTACAATATAGTGTGTATATATCATCAGTACCACCATGGTACCGAAACGGTATTATCGGAACTAGGATTGATAGTTATTTTTATGGTTTTCGATCAATGTAAAACACATATCACCATACAAAGTGTCGGTACCGTATATATCGATAACACTTTGAAACGATTCTGTACCTGTCGGATTTTCGCGGCAATACGCGAGACAATTTTACTATTGATTATGTATATTTTACAACCAAACATGTGTGGAAATTGAAAAAAATAAGCATATGTGGAAATGATTATATATTTTACAGCCAGAATATTAAATAATATTTTGGTGAACATTATTGCAACCATTATGGTTTTTGTTAGTTTTACTAGGCCACAATTTTTATAGTTTGTTTTAGGTCTTTAAAGGATGTTGCGTAAACCCTGACTAGTAGTCGTCGTGTCACATTTGTCGCTCCTTTAGCTTCTAAAAGCTTGTTAGCTTGATAGATTATTTTAGTTTTTATTATTTGATTCTTCCATGTAATCATGTTTGGAAGTTAGATGATTAGTGGTAGTGCTTAGAACAATGTGATCCGACTCGATTCAACCCGAACCGTACTTGTAATTGTTTAGAAGATAAAATCACATTTTAAATAAGCTCTTATCAGCAATTTGTTTAAAAGAGAAGTCTTAGAAGTTGAAGATATTGATCTAACTCCAAATATTACTAAAAGTGAAATGCAAAAGAAGAAAAAATTGTTTATATTGTGTTTGAAAGTAGGATATTTTTTTTTTAACATTACCCCTGAAACCATGGTATAGATCTGCCAGTGAGCTATAGTAAACATTTTTATAGAAAGTCAATAAGTGTATACATTTACACAAAACTTTGTCGGTATGTTTTCAATAAATGTGGTCCATAAAGTTTTATTTAATAGAGCTCTGTAAAAGTATAAAAATATATAGTTTTTTAATAAATGCATATCGATTGAAAACAAAAAACAAACTGTAATAGGATGTCGACTTTAACAGTCTTGCGGTCCATTACTCCTGTTTATACTAAGTTGCCTTGCCAATTTTTGTGTCATTCGGATTATAAAATTGTCTTATATTAGCTAATATCATACATTAAAAAATTTTCGAAAATTTTTGGTAAAATTAATATTACGGGTTAAAAATCAGTAGGGGTCGAGGCATCCGGTCAGTTGCGAACTTGAATAAAAAAATCAATGGAGGCCGGACTTCAAAATCCAAATTGGTGGGGGCCGGACTCTTAAAAATCCAATATCTTGCCTTATATTTTTTTTTATTTTCGGTAAGATTACACTACGAGAAAAAAATCAGTGGGAGCCGAGGCACCCACGGGCCACCAAGAAGATCTGCTCATGCCCCGGCCCTAATATAGCTTCGCTGGTGGTCATGTACTCGTTACTAACTATCAACTGGGTTTGCGTGTATATTGTTTTTAATCTTATGCGGTTCAAAGCTACATGTCGTAACATCTATTATTTCCATATACCTTATTTTTATTATTTTACCTAGACCATAAATCGGGAATTTTATTATCTCTAATTTGATCTTGTTAGTATTGTGATATGTATTTTCTAATAGTTCAGATATGATAACAGTGTGTATCTAACATACAACAATAATAGTCCGAGTTGTCCACGTATGACTAATATGATGTGTTTAAGCTATTATAAAAGTATGTTTAAATCCATTTGTAATTTAGAAACAAGGATATCTTCGTTATAATATTTACGTGTCGTATCTTGAATACTAGCAAGTGTTATTAAAAACATTTTTTACATAAACTCACAATGTATAAATATAAGAGGCCTTCCTTTATTTGCACACGTCCTCATTATTATTGTTCTTCCGAATCATACAACAATAATGGAGTGGTTAAATATCCTATTTTATGGAACTTTATGTTGCTTAGCTTCAGGGATGGGAGTGGTCTATAACTCAATAATTTGATGACAATTAAAACAAATATAATATAATATGGCATGCCATATAATAATTAAACTAAAGGTTGTTTTGTTTTGGATTTGAGACAATTGGATTTAAAATTATTTTTTTTCTAAAAAAATTTGAACATATTTTAAATAATTAAGGTCTTGGAGTATATTTTAATCATTCTTAATTTTACATTGGTGTCCGATCACTCAATTTTCCTGATTTCACTCAATTTCACCTTGACGAAATGGTTTAATTATGTTAACTCCACTTAACCCTATCTTTAGTAGTTTTTGTTTAAAAAAGAAAAAAAAACTAATCTCTTAACATATCGTTAACATGTTAATAAGGAACCTCTTTGACGTTCCTTAACACAATGAGGGAGTGGTTACTTGCTAACATGTTAATTTTAAAATTTAGTTTGATTGCGATTTAACTTCTAAACTAGTAAAATTTTGTTGCGCGATACAGCTAGAATTCGATTTCGGTTACCATTGGTTCGGTTAGTTGCAATGCACTGGTATAGCACCACGTGTTTTACATTGTATAATACCCATTCTTAATATACTAAAAATTTATAAAAATTCTTGCATTCATACGATTTACACAAAAAAACATCCATAATTATCATGTTATTTAAAACGTTAGTATTTAAAACATTTACAAAACATTAACATTCGTTCAGTAGAGTAAGACAATTAAACAAAAAGCGGAAGCATCATCTTCGTTTGTGTTCGGTTCTTCTATAACATCCTTATACATCATAGTGATGACCTAGATAACATTTAACAAACTTAAATGTTAGATGCACAATGCTAAAAATGTGATTCGATAACATAAATAATTCAAAGAACAAAATAAAAATTTTGTTCATTCCCGCCGTAAGTTATGGTATGTGTACCGTAGCTTATAGTACACATATATACATAGAGCAGTTGATCCCAACCGTAGCCTTCGGTACTCAACCGTAGGTTACGGTGGTAACCTGCTGGATTTTTCTTGTCTGTCGTAGCCTACGACACCTGGCCGTAGGTTACGGCACCTAGCTGCTGTTTCTTTCTTTTCCTGTTTTATCCCTTAACACAAAAATGTTCATAACTTTTTACTCGCTTATCCGTTTGAACTCAAATTTGTTCCTACATGATCATAATTTAATCCCCCACAATTTAGACTCAACATCCGGTAACAGGAATAATAGATTCTTATTCTTTAAGTTTTTGACTTAAGGTTTATTTATGAAAATTACTTGACCCGTTTGCATTTTCAAGCAACGCATTCATGTAAATATGGCTCTTTCACATGAATCTCGTATCTAAGAACATTTCCCATTAGTTGGGTTGCTATCCTTGGCTTTACGCATCCAGTAACCGGTATGTATTCGTATTTATTTAACCCGTTCAACCCTAAGATAGTTGAATATAATTATTCTGAATTCCTTTCACAAATTCACTACATTTTGGTTATGACTCATTATCTTAGTCTTATGACTTTTAGTCCGCGTTCCCATTACTCGGTTTATGCATATGTTCGAAATCCTACCCATCAACCGAGTATTACACCAAAGTCATTATTCATGCAACCATTCTGGCATGCATCAAGACTTCATTTTGACCCGTTTGGTTGCCATAACGAAATCCATCACTTTTATTCAACCAAACCTTTATTCATTCATCATTTTGACCTGTTTGAATGTTTTAATGAAATCCATCGTTTTTAACATCCAAAATTCTCATCGATTCATTTTCTCATCACCCGGTTCATTCGTGCGAAATCCATCGCTTATGAATAAACCATGATTCACAAGTATTGCCTCAATAATCAACATAAGTTTACACAAACAAATAAAAAATTCTACGAAGCATAAAGCCACGTACCTTAAAGTTTTTCCTTTAGTTGTGCGTTCGCTTCAGCTTAACTTCCCGAAGCTTCACTCGAGTTGCCTATAATGTGCAACCCAATTATTATTAAAACCTCATTTTCCATACTCATGGCATGTACACTTGCCAAAGTTTCAACCATAAGTTCATATCAACATTACTTGATTAATTATTAAGATTTGATGTTTCATTTAAGCGTTTTATCGAACACCTTAGGTGCATAATTTATAACTAGTTATGTCACTCAAGTTATGGAAATCCCTAACCGTATAACTCTTACTTAACAAGTAGAAATGTTCACTATAAACGTTTTTATATTAAATTCCTGTTTATTATGAGTTCATATACTCAACATTAACCTCCCAGATTTCATGGGTTCAATCTATTCATCAAACCCACTTATTTATATATGTGCATTCAACCTTAACTCTCATTCATGGCAATTATTCTAATACCATCCATCAAGGGTTTACTTCTAAGTAATTAAACTCTTCACATATAGTTATAACATTAAGATTTCATATTTGAATTGAAACTTGTGATGATCAACTAGTTTCAATACATCACCAAACATCAAATTCAACATACCCTGAATTACTCTAACTTAGATGAATAGTTATTGAAGTTCCTGCACTAGCTTAGGATCTGATTTGCCTCTCAATTCGAAGGAAATTATGATTTTAGGTCTTGGGGTTTTTCCCCTTCTCTCCCTTGGCTCTGGTTGACCAAACACACCTCAATGTGTGTTTTTTGTGTATTTCCCCATTTAACCTTATTTTTCATGATTTACAAGTATGATCCCTCAAGTTTAGTTTCTTTGACCATTATACATTATAACTTGATGTTTTCCATTTACCCAAATCTTATTACTAATTAGGTAAATTTTATTTTGGTATTATGTATAAATACATATACATGTATATGCTTACATATATACAAGATATATAAATATAATATGTTTGGGGTGTTACACATTGAACAAAAAGCATTAAAATGGATATTAGTACCGACTTTGATAATTTCAATGCCGAACGAATATCGATACCAACTCTGATTTTTGGTATATGTTTTTCTTGATCTAACGAAATGGGGAAAAATACGTGAACATGTAACTATAATGAAAATATACACATTTACATACTATACTGTCACATCCCAACTGATGGCGGAATCATCGAGGCGAACGTAATTAGATTGTTCGAGACAACATAACGCTAAATTATGACAAGTATTTAAAGTTAATATTTCATTTAATTACTAAAAATTCAAGTACATTGCTTGGAAATAAATACAACACCAAATTCAAGTACAAGTACAACATTTTAATTAAGAAACACGATCCTACATAAATCTAAATTAAGAGGAGTTTCTATGTCCATCCTACTAGATTCCAGGGATCGTCATCGTCATCAACCTGCAATACATGTTAAAGTATAGTTCAACACACAAGGCATTTGCGAGTATACGAGTTTGACTAATAGCATACTATAAACGTTTAACAAATCCTCATGGATAAGTATAAACTCAAGACTAACATGGCAAAATTATCGTACAATTATATGTGTAACCCAAAGTTTACCGCTAGCGTAATCTAATTATAACAATGACTAGACCATTTTGTTTACTTCACATGACCTCATGAATAGGGGCAGTGTAACATCCGTCGAAAAACGGGTTCTAAAACCCAAACCGTTTGTGAACGAACTTTCGGCAAATAAATACGAATTAGAAATTATGCAAATCATTTTCGTTTTCCTCTTTTATGTAAAAAATATATAATAAAACAGAGACCCGGGACTCGAACCCGGGTCTCCGTATACACACCACAACAAACCAACCACTACACCACTAAGTAACTTGGTGTACACTTCTTAAGCAACAGAATATATATAGACACACGCATTTAACTTGCAAGTTTCCATTCGAAAACCCAGTTGCCGCCAAGACGATTAACAACGGATTATTAGTTGTATTGTCTAAATTAGGTTGATTATTTTCGAATCCCCCGTTTCCTTTTCAAGGTTTATGAACCTGGACCCATTTCTGCACTCCCGAATCAATCTTCGAATATATCAATTTTAAAAATCCTACGGGTTTCTAAAATAAAACCAGAACTCGGTTGAATAAGATTTAGATGTAAAGCACATCTCAATATCAACTCAAACAAACTTGGACTTCTCAGAAAACGATCGTCGGAGTTCCGCCGGAGAAAACAACCAGCCGGAAAACATCCTCAAATCGCGACACATGCTTCGATATATCTTTTTCTTTCTTCCTTTCATATCAGATCTTTCTGTTTAAAGTTCATTCATATCAAACAAATCGCAGTAGTGTCGTCTAGTATAAAAAAACTTGGCAGTAGACTCTTCTTCCTCGGTTTAGGAAGAAGAAGATGAAACAATTAGTTTCGGTTCAAATAAAATAAAAACTCAAATTATCGCAGATCTAAGGTTGTAGCACAATGGGTTATGGTTTAGCAGATCAATTAGGGGCTAAGGTTCGAGTCCTGGCCCCTGTTCTGTCGCTGCATTATTCGTTCTTTTTAATTAAACCAATAACTTGACGAATTCAGTTTTAGTATAAAACTAATTAAAAAACTTAACATCAGCAGGTTAGACACACAACCCAGTTGGTCGGGCTGTGTGCACGGAACAAGAGATCACGAGTTTGAACTCTACACTTTTTCCAGTCGCTGCACTATAATTTCTTTTTAAATAAGACCAATAAATGAACCAAGCAAATGATAGTATAAAAGGAATAAAAAACTCAATATTGAACGGCTTAGACACGCAGCCCAGCGGAAAGGCTGCATGCACACGTACGAGAGGTCACGAGTTCGATCCTTGGCAGGGCCAGCTTTGGGCGGTTTTCAATGCTTAATTCTGAAACATTTTTTTAAATAACAATAATGAAGCTATTAATCGTACTTATAAATAATATAATTCTTTCATTTAAAAATACGCATATTAATTAAATATCTCAACACTCGCGTAAATAAATAAATAATTAGGAATTTAGATAAATAATTTGTGAACGTAAGTCGATGTTTGGATATCTAGGATAAACGTTCGTTCATTTGGTATCTCAACTTCACACTCGTGCGCTATCTTCAAGAAATCTTATTCGCAACCACTGTGAGTGAATATATAACTCCCCATTTTATTTTATTTATACGTTTTTGGGTGTATCATGTGTCGTTCTATATTATTAACTTTTTATTTAATTACGCGCAATCACCATTATGTGAACTAACGTGTTATGTGATAATTGTTATTTGTCATTTTGTTTTACATTCATTGCAATCATTTTCTCATTATAGGCCGTCCATTCCCCGTTGCCTATGAGCGGAACACGACGTCGCCTATTATACGAGATCAGCTCCGTTTGATTGAGCTTTGATCTTGCAGCACACCGCATTACCGTGCATACTTGTACATTTTTATGTTGCTTGTTGAATGAGTTAGCTTCTGGAAATTGATAATGGACGTACGCGATATTCATGTATTTTGGTTAATGCATATTTTTCATAAATAAAAGGTTTAATATAATATTTTTTAATAACAAAAAGGGATTCACTCGCCAACGTATGTTGACCCAAACTCTTCTTTTACACATGATACAGGTGAACAGGTTTGAAGCATAGATTACATAGGATTGGGCCTTAGAAGAATAAAAACGTTAATTGCAATTTGTTTGGAACTACCTTTTGATTTGCTGAATATTGTGTTATTGGAATTTTTTTTAATTAAATTGAAATATTAAATATTGAAACTTTAAATTAGAAATGTCATGAGCTTTGATGAAAACCCAATCATGCCCCGTTTACCTTATCCGCTGCGGGTCGGGGTGTGACAGGCGGTGCGTTAATCCTATAGCGCTATACATGTTAAGGGAGGCTTGATCGAAGTTAATGACATGGTATAAGAATATTAAGTATAAGCATGTATGAATTCAAGTTTGTCACGTAAGCTTGGACAAGGATTGTCTGTATAAATTTCAGTTTGTCACGTAAGCTTGGACAAGGATTGTCTGTGATTAAGTATAAGCATGTTTGTGTGGTTTTGATAGTTTACATGTATTACACCCAGAAGTGATAAAAGTAAACGGGTCGAGTATACTCACGGTTTTGTAAGCTTCCTAGAAATCCACGAGTTGTTGCGTTGGAGTGTTGAAGTGATGCACACCAAAGTTACCCTACAAGGGGTGAATAGAGGTGTGTGAATAGACTTTGGTTAACGAATTATTCAGACGAGGATTCAGAAGGTATGGAACGAAAACATAGAAAACCCACTTCGTGCGAAGTGACAGTTCTGGCATGATTTTGCTCGTTTAACACCCGTTTCAACACTGATTTCTGTGAACGAGGAGTTTTAGGAACGAGGCAAGATAGTCTAAGGTCATAATACTTAATTATTGTTGGATGGTATCATGATTCTAACCAGTTTTACAAGAAAATACATATATATATAATTATATTTTTAGCATGTCAGTTAGGTCATAGATGTCAAGCAAAGAGGTATGGATACCTCGTTATATGATTCACCAAAGCTCAAAGTTAATCAACACAGTTGATAAACCCGGTTGGTCATGAATGTATAGAAAGTAGATATACAAAATGTTCAAGTGAGGTGTGGAGCTTAATTCGGGTAGCCAAGGCTCCCAACGTTCTCACACTTCCTATAACGTAGGTCAATCCTAGTGAGGATGATGAACTAAGTCATCGGTCACACTTGGTACAAAAGTAAAAGAATGAAAAGAAGAAGAAGTTGTAATAAGAGTAAGGAAAGTAGTGAGATAAGACTCACTTAGAAGTTAAGGATAATTTGCCAAGTTCTTGCAAAATTGATAGTGAGAGTGTGAAAGTTCGGAAGGGTGAAAGTGGGGATGAATGTTCTTATTTATAGGCGAACAGCATTGGTCGAGGTGTCCCTTCGTGCGAAGTGGCTGACCACTTTGTTCGAGGTGGTTGCCACTTCGTGCAAAGTGATCCAGATCGCACAAAGTTTGGTTTTGGGTAATGTTTTCGTATTTTAGCCGGTTTTTAGGTATTTTAAGCAATAACGTTCTAACATATAAGTATTGCGCGTATAATAAGTATGTTTGCATGCAAGTATGTATTCGAATGGCTAATTGCAAGTATAATAAGTATCAATAAAATAAGTATTTTATTATGATCATTGTCTCGGATTACAAAGTTGGAAAGAAAATACGAATAAGACACGAATACCGAAGGGGTATGGCCCAGAAACTCTGCGCCTGCGCAAGGAACCATACCCTCGTAATGACATCACAAGGATAACCTTGCGCGTGATGCGTAACAGTGCGCCATTCTTGAAACCAACAGGTTACCTAACAAACTTTGTGCGCAACGTGCAATGGTACTTCAACCGTGATATTAGCAGGTCGCACAACAAACCTTGCGCATACTGCGCAACGGCAAGTTAGACCTGGAAGCACAGGTCCCTTGACCCTGCGCGGACCAAACAACCTTGTAGCCGCGAAGTCCTAAAACCTTGCACAAGGCCAAGACCAACATGAGAGCAACTCATAGTCTTGAGAGCAAAAATACTTGATCCCTACAACTCTGTGCTGGCCAGAAAACACTGATAAAGCCAGCGAGAGGAGAAGCGCAAAAAGGCGTTGGCCAAATACAAGGGTACAAAGTGGCAGAGCTGTGACCCAATAACCGCTCGGCAGGTTGTGTCAGACTGTGTCGCATGATGAACAGTCCTGCAAAGGCCAGAATGCAAGGACGTACACATGGCACCAACCAAACTCACGCCAGCGACTGTCACATGATCTCCACTATCGGTCTGATGATAGGCCCGCACTAAGGACAACTGCCATGACACGTGGCTCCATTCACCATGCGCCAAGTGCACCTTCTGTCAAAGACCATTGATGGTCGATGCAGATGGAGACAAACGGATATCCCTGGTCGTCGGGCCCAGGCCCAAGGCCCATCAGCACATCTCCTACACACCTCTCTTTAGCTATAAAATAAGGGTCACCCCACAAGGTAAGGGAACACATGTTTAGAGCTCACTCACTAATTACTTACTATTTGCTTATTACCTTGCAATCCAAATACTTACTCTCACACGGAGTGTGGTCATGGAGAAAACCCCGTTTCTCCCGCGACGAGGCTAACAGCGTTTCTAGTTTTGTAGATAGCTTGAAGTGAGATAATCCCGAAGAGCAAACGAGAAATAACCTTTTATGCAGAGACGTTGAGTTGTAACCCAAATATCTCCGGATATTCCCCGCGTTAACCAGTGTTTCTTCATTGGTGCCAACATTACCATAAATAGAAATACGATTACACTTTTTTAAATAAAGAAAGTATAAAATGCGAGGCGTTCGGCTCATTTACAAAACCCAAAATTGCAGCTTATTACTAAGTTGATCGGTACACATATTTACCTGTAAGATTAAATATTTATTTATATGTATTTAATCTAGTAGCCATCATTATCATTTATATTATATTAGATCAAAATAATATTAATCCTATTATATATTAGTTGGTAATTGTTGATGGACCATATTACCATAATTAACTAATTAGGGTGTCCTTCTGGGTGTATATATAAGGAGATGATTAGAGAGGTTTAGGTTTAAGACTCTTACAATAACATCCTTAACATGATAGCCGCCACCCACCTCTCTCTTCATAACCAAGACCGAATTCATCCCTAGTTCGGTTCTCACCATCATAATCTTACACCCTAATGCCATCACACTGACAAAGATGTTGAACTCCATGGTTGAGTCTCTGACTGGATTCTCCGCTGGCCTGTCTGCCGTCTCAGGTATTTCATTTATGTTTTCCATTATGTTTAAACAGAACTGATCAACATGTGGTATCAGAGCATATGTTGATAAATCAGTTTGTTATGTATCCATTATTCTGGGATTAAAATCTGGAAAACATAATTTTTGAACTTGATTACTTTCCAAATCACATAATTTGTGAGTTAAAAAATTCGGATTTAATGATTTAAATGGATGTTTAAACACATCCGAAATACCACTGTTCCGAAATCTGCATAATATGTTAAAGTTTCAGTTTTGGATTCTGAAAATTGGTTTTAAATTTTTAGGGTTCGTCATTATGTTTATGAAATTCGGAAAAAATCCTATATTTTGGAGTTAAAAGTGGATTATTAAGTGTTTTCCCAGCTTTGATCTATTTTTGTTTAATTAAATTTTTGAAATCTGTTAGAATATAAGAGATAATATTTTTGAAATATTTTGATATATTTAGATCAACATTAAAATAGGAAAACTGATCCCATAATCTCTTAATTTTCGAATTTCAAACTTATCACAACTATCTGCCATTATTAGAGATTTTGAAATCTTGCAGGATAAGTTTCGGACTAATCAGAGGCTGATCCGAGATGACCATTTCGGACTAATGAGATCTCATCCGAGATGACTAACTCGGACTAATCAGAGCCTCATCCGAGATGACTAACTCGGACTAATCAGGGTCTCATCCGAGATGACTAACTCGGACTAATCCGAAACTCATCCGAGACTAACTTGAGTCTCATCCGAGATGCATATCTCGGACTAACTTGAGTCTCATCCGAGATGCCATCTCGGACTAATCCGAAACTCATCCAAGATGCCCATCTCGGACTAATCCGAAACTCATCCGAGATGCCTATCTCGGACTAATTCAAGTTTCATCCGAAATCCAAGATCTTATCCGAAATCTCATTACTACATTAGACTATTATTGTGAACTAAATTTCAGCTCGGGGCTTCGCCCCGAACCCCGTGCTAACAGGGGGTTTCTATTAAATAAATGTTTTGTAAATACTTAATTAATCATTATAAGATAACTTTTTACAAAACCAAATAGCTTAACTTGAATGAGCTTCTGATGTATCACTTCTGCCAAAAGGTGATTTGATACATCTATTTATTGTTCAGGTTTACAAAAGCTATGTTAATTATGCATCATAAACGTGAATGTCTTATTTCTGGCCAAAGCTGATCTAATTCATTCATGTCTAACATACTTAACAAGTGCATAATTAAAGTGATTGTCTCATTTTTGGCCAAAATTTGCACACATACTTAGGTGATTACACTTCCGGCCAAAGCTGATTTGCCTTCATCTAAGTAGAATTTTCAAATTAGTCTATTATTTTAATGTTAGTAATAGACATATCACAACTTCTTCAAATAATGATTCTCACATTAATGATCCTTTATTAATCTTATTATCATATTTTTGTCTGCCTTATCTTTAACACCCCATAACATACTCACTGTAACTTTCTTCTATAAATCAGTATCTCATCCACTCTAATTCCAAATTCCTAAACTATTGTTTTGCTTTACTTAAAGTTTCTATAAGATTAGCTCTTGAATTAAATCTTTGATTATCCCTTAAGACACGATAATCCTATTGCTCTCTTTGATAAAAGTGCTACAGAAACAAAGTAAGTATGATGAATAGGATAAGTCGAACATGATGTCTCTTATGATAATCAAGAACTCATTTAACATAACTGCTATCACTAAAGTTATTCCAGATTATGTTTTTCCTAAGACTAATCTAATTTTATGGAATAATCAGAGGAACTCCTGAGGTGCATGTCTTCATTTCAAGTTCTAAACTATAAAGGTTAAATGCTATCCGTGAATAAATCATAATGTACAATACCATGACCCTTAAAATAAAGGGCTTACGCATGGAAACAAGTACATTTTTCAGTGCATTACTACTTACTTTTCCACTAGTACAATTTGATGCCTTATAAATCAACTATAACACTCAAAAGTACCAAAGGAAAATGAGTGTGTTGACCAGCAACATACGTACAGGAAAAGAAATGCCTAAAACTGGAAAATAAGATGTATTCACCTCACTACCACTAAAACCTAAAAGAGGATACTTCTAAGTATAGACAAAATACAAGTAGTAATTCCAACTCTAAGGTTCTTCAAGGGAGAAACTCACTGCCTAATTATGCCATTAGGCATAAGCAAAGAGATTATCCAAATTCAAAAGAACAGTTGGATAAAATAGGTAGTCGCCTTTTAATGATCTTTAAGTCTAATAATTTTAATATTCCAATTAACACCTGATAAGTTGACTCTAACTCTAAATGTTTCCTTACTAGAATTCAACAAATAACTAACATGAGAGTTAGTGACAAAATTAATGTTAAGGCTATAAGAACCATGAAAATTGTCTTCTAATTACGCTTTATGATACATTACATATTCTGAAATTAATCAGAATTTAATATCAATAATAAAGCTATATTATGACAGTTGTGAGGTTTGCATAGTCAACATAAAGTCACACTTACCTTAAACTCTCATATTATTTGTTCTCAATATCTAATAGAAACATTAATAAGATGAAGCTAGATGATACCTTACACTTCACAACTTTTGTTATCATGCAAATGAGAATTTGACAAAAGGAAATGAGATCTATAATTTTCATCCATTGTAACCGTAATTCATGAGAAATCATTACATGGTTAGTGAGGATGATTTTTTCATCTAATCTCATTCTAAGTGATTTTAAATATGATGTTAAAAGCCCTAAAATATTATTTGGCTAAAGAAATAAGTATGGGTCCACTATAAGTTATATTTCATTGACATTTGTGGAACTTATTCAAAATGAATATTTAGACATAATTCATTTATCAATTAAAGACTATCCACTTGTATCTAAATTTGTCTCATATGGCCCATAATCTTTAAAGAAATCTATTCATATATATACTTAATAAGATCTATTAAATTGTCCCTAAGTTTTTTATGACATCTGGACATTAAGGAAATCAAGTAAAGTCTAACATATATATGACAGGTTCCTACGTCACGTACCTCATTGAAATTTCTCTTGTAGCAATTTTAGAGATATCAAAGATCAGTGGGAGCATAAGTGTCTTAATAATAACTTGCAAAAGTTGTAAGAGGTGGGGGAGTGAAAACTTCACATTACTTCAATTTACACCTCTTGTACAAGACACTCATCCATTTCGGCACTGTTTCATCAAAACTTATCTCCTTAGAATATAATGCTACTCTTACAAAAGTTTCATTGTTGCTTAATTGTGGGCACACTTAGATTTCTTACCTAAACTAATATAATCATTAACAAGAGAAACTACAACGACTAACGTCATTAATTTGTTTCTCACTTAGAATTTGTTGGTCGTTAAATATTGACCTTAAGCATGCTGAGTTCCTAAGTACTTCTAAGGTCAGTGGGAGCAATAAAGTCTTTATCATGACTTGCAGGGAATACAAGAGGCGGGGGAAGAGAGTCATTAAATTTTACTCCGAATTCAACTCCGTTTACACCTCTTGTACATCATATTGTACCAACTCTTACACAATTAAAATCCTGAAAATGATAGCAACCTAACCAAGAGCTAATTCGCAAAACTGAAACTTCTAAATAAACCCAATAATCAACTCAGGAGGTCATCTAGGTTTAAAAACCTAGTAACTTTGATGATTACTAACCTCCCTAACTAATGTTGAAGTGGATTTTGGAAAAGTTTACTGATCCTATCTCTTCTAATTAAACCATTAGCGGCAATCAATTTTCTAAATGGAATAAAACTATTTTCTAGTAAAACTGATTTTATGTGTTTGAATAACGTTTGGATTTGATTGAATTACCTAAGAGTGTTCATAATCAAACCAAATCCTAATATAAATGTTAAGACACCAAGATGCATGATTGATTGTCAAAGGTGATACTTAGGAAGAGATAAATTATCAAAGAATTTTCTTACCTACATTACAAAAGTTTCTTTGAGGATCATCACTGTTCTGGTAGCTTATAATAATTTAGAGCTACATAGTTGAACATTAAAACAATTTTCCCTAACAATGACTTACATATTTACATGTTCATTAAACAACCTGAAAGTTCTAAACTTAAGGTTAAAGAACAGTTTGTCTATAAGCCGATAAAATCCATGTATGGGTTAATGTAAACATCATAATGAGATGAAATCTTAACGCAATTATTTTCATCAAGAACCAAGTGGATTAATGTACCTACCTCAAGATGAGTGGGAGCAACTAAAATAAATTTGTCTATATATAGATGATATTCTTTTGACAAGTATATGTTACATAAGTCAAAGCATTGTTTAAAAACAAACTTTGATATAATAGATCTCGGAAATCTCTTATGTAATAGATATCATAATATACTGAGATAGACCCAATGGGACATTATTTCATTCCATAAGTTTAATTTTAAATGGGTCCTTACGTATGTAACAAACAACACACTCTCCTTTAGAGGATAATAGGGTAAATGAGATTATTTTCCTTACACTTCATTAATTAGAAGCCTTATGTGATTTAAGTCTATACTCGTTTAATATTACTCACATTGCAACACACTAGATATGTCTATATTAACGTGAAGCATCTTATGGAGTATTAAAATATCTATAAAGAAAACGAGAGACTATAACTTAAAGAAGAAGTGAGAACTCAAACCGGTTTATTACTCTTTGTAATATTCAAAGATGATAAAATGTAATTTCGGGGTATATCCTTATGTCAGCAGACAAAACCTATCTCATGGAGAAGTCATAATGAACTGATAACAACAACCTAAGATATAGTGACATAATATGTTGTTGATCACAAAGCAATAGTCACTAAATGTTGTTGAAAATTTATCAGTGGACTCATAAGTTTATTAACTCCATATAAATTATATATTGAAGACTTATTGTGATAAAGTTAGCTACCATGTCTCCTTGGACAGTAACAGTTCGAGAGGTGCTGCATTAAATTTCGATACAAAATTAATTATTCGTTTATGAACGAATTGAGGAAACTAAATTTTGATCGAATGCATTCATGATATGCTTAAGGATCCTATAACTAAAGTCTATCTCCATAACTATTATGTAAGTGCTTATAATAATGAAGGGTTTATTGATGACTATGTACAACTGCATATCTTACTATGAATGATTAATTATTAATTTTCCTCATCAGTTTGATTTTGTATGTCTCTAACATATGTTCTGCCGGTGTAATGACATATAGAAAATATAAATACAACTCAAACGCTAAAGGGCTTATTTGCGTATTTTGATCATAACTGTTAGGTTTTAAATTGAGGTTGTAGTATGACTAATGGGGGTCCTGAGTCGAATGATGATTCAACGTGTATTTCTCTGCTACGGTTCTTGGTTTAAAGCTAAAATGAGTATTAACTCTGATCAGACTAATCTAATACTCATAATAAATGATTATTCGGCTAAGTCGGAGAATGTAAGATTAAATATTTATTTATATGTATTTAATCTAGTAGCCATCATTATCATTTATATTATATTAGATCAAAATAATATTAATCCTATTATATATTAGTTGGTAATTGTGATGGACCATATTACCATAATTAACTAATTAGGGTTTCCTTCTGGGTGTATATATCATGAGATGATTAGAGAGGTTTAGGGTTAAGACTCTTACAATAACATCCTTAACATGATAGCCGCCACCCACCTCTCTCTCCATAACCAAGACCGAATTCATCCCTAGTTTGGTTCTCACCATCATAATCTTACACCCTAAGGAGGAACCAGATCACACTGACATAGATGTTGAACTCCATGGTTGCGTTCTGACTGGATTCTCCGCTGGCCTGTCTGCCGTCTCAGGTATTTCATTTATTTTTTCCATTATGTTTAAACATAACTGATCAACATCACCATCATATTTACTTAATGACAAATAAAAAATTGGCTTAAGATTTAATAGCGTTTATTAATAAAATATAAACGGTGAAACAAAACTAAAAAACTGAATTGTTTAGAATATAAATCTACTATTTATAAGCCATGAAGTTAGCAAGTATAATAATATTTTATTCCATGTGTAGTGGCTTGGCGTTACTTGTCACATCACCTCAAGGGGACGCCAAGAGCACGCCAAAGAGGCGTCAAGGGATTTGGCGTAATAAGGATAACGAACGAGCAAGCCGCATCTTGTATATGTGCATGACATTCATTTCACCCAATGAAAAGACTCAAATGTAGGGGGAGCCGGTGCACTCACATCTACTACACTCATACCTACACAAAACAAAATTTTAGGCCTCCTTTTTACAACAGAAGATGTAATCACAGGCCTAAACTCTCCCGGATATTATTGGGTAATTACTTATTAGGTATTATAGATATTCACGAGTTTTATATTACTTGACCTATAACCCGCCAGGAAACTATTAATCAAATATATTTATCATAATCATTATAAAAAATGTCTCAAATAATTAGAATGTATATAAAAGAAATACCCAAGAGTCGATTATAAGAATCTTGGAAGGCATTAAGGATTTTTTTTGAAGAGCGTATATTTCGTTATGATGATTTGGTTCCAATAAATTAAACTTTGTGATTTAAGGATACATCATATACATGAGATAGTTAAAATAAATAAAAAAGAAAATTATTTCGGGCATGTAGTCGGATAACGGGTATATGTTATCGGGTAATTAGGGCGGATATATGGGGTATATCACAAAATCTCATACTCGTGAGAAAAAAAGATAGTGAACGTTTCTCATAATAGAATGAAATAATGGAATGAAATTTGGAAGAATTGAATTTAAATTCCATTCCATATGTTGTTCATTTCAACAAAGGAACTAGAATCTCAATTCCGTTCTTTATCGTGTTCGGTTAGCAAAGGAATTAGAATGGGAACTGGAAATTAATTCCTTCAAATTTCTTTAACTAAAGAAATTCAAAATCCTTCGAATTTTTGAAGGAATTCAAATAAAGTCATTGGATTCTTTGACCGATCACCGATGTCGAAAACGTCTAGACCCAAACTAGTACATCGTCGACCTGAAACATCTCGAATCGACCCAACTCATTACTGACCCGACACGACCCTTTAAGAACACGAACGTCTCAACCTAACCCGACTAGTTAGCGACCCGAAACGTCTCGACCGGAACCGACCAGTTAAGGACCCGAAACGCTCAAACCGACCCAACCCATTAGTGACCTGAAACGTCTCACCCGACCCGACCCGTTAATGATCCAAAACGTCTCGTCTCGACTTGGCCCGAAACGTCTCGACCCAACCAACCGCTGTTGACCCGAACTGGCTCACCCAATCGGCGGGCCGAGATCGATGAAGTCCAATTCATTTGCCAAGCGAACACATGAAGAATGAAATTGGGATTCCAATTCCTACTGGAATGTTTAAATTACGAATCCAATTCCTTCAAGTTCCAACTCCTATGCAAATTCAAATTCCATTACATTCCATGAAACGAAATCCCATACCCAGAAGTGGCGGACCCAGAAATTATTTTCAAGGAGTGCAAACGAGTGATTTAACCAAATTTTCAAGGGTTGCGATTGGGATTTTTCCCTATAAAAACACTAATTTTTTTTTCAAGGGGTGCGCCTGCTCAACCTGTCACACCCCGACCCGCAGCGGAAAAGGTGATCGGGGCATGATTGGGTTATCATCAAACTCATGACATTTATTATGCGTTTCATATTCATTAAATATCAATTAATGAAATTTACAATAAATGTTACAACATGTTCTAACTATCAATCTAAGCGTCTTTGTTTAAAATTATTTTGGGCATTTAATCATTAACTGACTGTTCGGTTGATAAACGGAGCGGGTTTGGTAAATCCGTTTTTGACGGATGTTACACAACCAGGGCTCTACCTAAGTCCGCCCCTAATACCTAGTCACATGCTTGATTACCCAATCGCGTACCCATCCTAATTTTTTTGTGTTTCGGCTTTATCCATCGAGTTCTAGTTCGATTGCCATCTAAAACGCTTTTCGATACCACTTCTCGTTCTGTCGGTGAAAGAGAGAGAAGGCTTGCGATTTTATTAAATTCTGATGAGACAAATATCTTAGAAATATATAATTCAAGTTGATTTTTGGTATATGTTTTTTTTGAACTAACCAAATACCCAAAAATTACGCCAAACAATTTTCATATGATATATAACTATAATACAACATATACATACACACATGTAATATATAAAAGTTTTGTACGTTTACAAAACACGAAATTGCTATTTATGCTAATCCGATCGATACTTATCAGTCAGCAACATCATTAACTTATAAGAAAGTGAAAGCCGTTGTTCCATGGTGTACTTATGAGTCAAACTAGCTAGTTAGTGGGACGTTTTTTCTCAATTAAATTAAATAATAATAATAATAATAATAAATAATAATAATAATAATAAAATAATAATAATAATAACAGTTTAAATTAGGTTTTGTAATACAATTTGATTGCCATTAATTTATAAACTATTACAAAACAAGACAAACTTTTCATGACCCCTTTTTTACTAAAGAACAATTTCATAGTTTGTCGATTTACTTTTTGTATGTATGGTCGTTTTTTAATTTTATTAACAAAAAAACTCTACTTTTTAAATTATTATATATCTTGTCTATATAATATATAATGTAATAGAATACAATTATTTTTCAAATAATGCCAAAATATCAACATAAAATATATAAATAATAATTTTAATACTCACAACTAAGCTGTTACTCGACGTCCAACTTTAAAAATAACTTGTTGTGGTCTTACATTTTTCACATATTGTAAACAATGGACCTTTACTGATAGAAAAGGAAAAACAATGGACAAAAAGAAATTAAAGTTCTGTTACTAAAGATCCATTTGTTTACCAATATGTGAAAAGATGAGACCACGCTGATTATTTTTTAAGTTATGACCGTTATCAGACAATGGCTAATAGTTGAGATTATTAAAATTCGTTATTCCTAAAATATATTAATAACTAGATGCATTAATCGTAGGAGTGTAAACGAGCCGAATCACTTGTAACCTACTTGATACAAACTCATTATAAACTTACATTGAGGCAAGCGTAATCGAGCTCAAGCCAAAACCAAAGCTGAGCCTCGTTAAGTATGACATGTCTAACAAATAAATAAGCGAACTTAAATCAAACTCGAGTTTGAAAAAGATCAACTTATACACCTTCTAACAAAACTAAAAAACATTAATTAAATTAACTAAAAATAAAAACTATTTTACATATATGTTAATTTCATCATTTATCGAAACTCTCCAAAGGGTAATCCCGTAAATCACACACAACCTAACTTGTTCTATACTCGTGTTACATACACAAGAGGATAAGATCCTCACCTCATTACTCCACCTCACGGCATTCATTTCGCCGGAAACACAAAAATGACTTTCTGAAACGACGTCGTCATGGTAGAACAACAACAACTCGCCGGAACCCTAACCCTCACCCAACACCAACAACAAACCACCGATCAAATCCACTCCCTAATCTCCCTCTCCCACCAAATCAAACCCTTCTCCTCCAAATGGAAAACAATCCGCCACAAACTCGACCAAATCCTCTCCATTCTCACCTCTCTCCCGCCGGAATTCCACCTTTCCGGCCACCCCATGACGTCACTTTCCGGCACCCTCCAATTAGTCCAACAAACCACATCTTCTTGCACCACTTTAGCCTACAAATGCCTCGAGCATTCCTACACCGGAAAACTCCTAATGCAGAGTGATCTCGACATCATTATTTCCAAATTCGACAATTACGTTAACACTTTAACCGAATTTGTAACCGCCGAGGAGTTTTCATTGCGTGCGAGTCACGCTATTGTGGTTTCTAGACCTGGGGTTTCAGCGTCTAGAGATGATATTAAATTTTACGTTAATGATTTGTTATGTAGGTTTAAAATTGGAACAATTGAGATGAAGAAACAAGCTCTAGTAACCTTTAATGAGGTGAGTCAAGAGGATGAAAAATATGTGAAAATTGGTATGGAGATTGATGGGTTTGTAATGTTTTGCTCAAGTTTTTGGGGGTGAAAGATGTTGGGGTTCAAGAAGAGGCGTTGAAAGCGGTTGCGGTTATTTGTGGATTCGAGTGTTACAAGAGTGTTTTGGTGGGAATGGGGGTTGTGGGGTTGTTGGTTAGAGGTTTGGAGAGTGGTAGTGAGTTGGGGAAAGAGTTGTCCGCCAGGTGTTTGATGAAATGCACGGCGGGTTGTGATAACGTTTGGGCGGTTTCCGCGTGTGGTGGGGTGGGTGTGTTGTTGAAGATTTGCGAAATCGGTTGTGATGGTGATGGTGGTTGTGGGGAGTTGGTTGGTTTGGCGTGTGGCGTGTTGAGGAATCTTGTTGGTGTTGATGAGATATGGCGGTTTGTGATCGATGAAGGCGCGGTTGAGTTGTGTGTTAAGCTTGTTAGATCGAAAAACGAGTGCTCGCAGATAAGTGCGATGGAGTTTCTTCAGGTTTTGGGGTCTGGGAACGAGTTTGTTAAGGGTTTGATTGTTAACGAAGGTGGGATCCGTGTGCTTGTTCGCGTGCTTGATCCAAAGTCGTCGTTTTCGTCTAAAGCGCGAGAGAAGTCGATGCGCGTACTAATGGTATTGTGTTCGGATTCACTTGGGTACATGAACAGTTTGAGAAACTACGGGTTTATGGATCATATACTGTACTTGCTTCACAACGGTGAGGTTTCAGTTCAAGAATCCGCGTTAATGGCTGCATCTTGGCTATCCGCAACTTCGGATGCGTTCAAGAAAGCAATGGGTGATGCGGGGTATATCGCAGAACTTGTTAGGTTTCTTGACGCGAAGTCATTTGAGGCTCGAGAGATTGCGGCAGAGACGCTTCTGCGGCTGCTGACAGTTCCCAGGAATCAAAAACGATTCATGCAGACCGATCAGAATGTGAATCTGCTTCTGCAAATGATCGATCCGGAAGAAGGTAATTCGGGTAACAGAAAAGTTTTACTTTCGATAATCATGTCATTAACGTTTTGTCATGAAGGTAGGAAGAAAATATTAAGCTCTGGGTACTTGAAAAACATAGAAAAACTTGCTGAGGATCAAGTTTTAGATGCCAAAAAGATCATTAGAAACCTGTCTTCGAGTCGAATTCGAAGCATAATTAGGGGAATTTGGCATTCTTGAAGTGTAATTCACTTGTTAATTGCATGTAAATCTTGATTTTGTTTAAAAGAAAACAATGAACATTAGATCTTTTTGTGCTTAGTTTGTACCCATTCTTAGATATCCAAATAAAAGTAGGCAATGTTATCAAGTTCTGAATTTGCTCATGTCTGTTTTCTATTTTTCAAATATATTGTATTCACGGAATATAATTATAGGTTTATTCAGATAAAATTAATAGTTTCTTCATTGATTGTTGTTGAAAAATCTACCACATTGATGATGTGACACTTTTGTATTATTCTCATACTAATTAATTTTGGTAGGACTTTGATGACTAGGCTTTTTAAGTCATCACAAAAAGCAAATATTAGTAGTAGTTGCATTTGTCCACATACAACTGATATTTATTTCTGTTAAACATGTTTATTAACCAAAAGATAAAAGGCGTATCAACTATAACTGATACTATAACTCTTATATATAATGTTTATATTTTTAGTTGGGAAAAAGAGATTCGATTATATGGTAACGTAACCACCATACATGTTACACTTACTATATATAACATGTACAAGTGTGTATCTAGTTTTTGCGTTTCTAAAATATAAAAAAGAAAACTGATGAAACTTAGTTATACTAAATTAATGTGGTAATCTTGTGATTTTATTTGGAAATGGTGATTGAGGTGGTTGCACATGGGGGATGTGCATGTGAGGTGTAGCAATCAATATTTGTCTACCTCTGATGATGTACAACTGATACAGCAGGGTGTACCATGAATAGTGGCTGTTCTTTGTGTCCTTTTTTGTCTTCTTCACCTTCTTGGTGTATGTAGGCTTAAATTTTGTTTTCTGCTATTGGATCATGAGTGACCACTTCGTCTTACTGCTTTTTTCAGAAACATAACAACACAGACTGCATAAGCTTCCTCATAGATGATTCTACATAAGCTTGCTTATAGATTCTGTGATAAATTAAATCACTAAAATAGACACAATTTTTATATTTATATTTATTTTTTAGTAAGGTGAGCTTTACCTCTATCTGCATAAGATCATTAGCAACACGGGCCGGTCTTCTGTTACAGACGATTAAGTGAAGAGAGAGGAGAGGCGAGTTGTAGACGTGACAAGGAGAGAGAAACTCCTTGGTCTGTGGCTACGGACCATCCGTGAAGGGAGAATGTTGGTTTTCTAGTCCGTTTGGCAATCATTGAGCAGCTAGCTCTAACATGGCATCGTCTCTAATGTATTGAGCTACGGATGCTCAACACATGGAATTAACTCGTTTATATGCTTTATTTCACATTTTATAAAAAATAACTTATTCATATATAATAATTTTATTAAATTAAATGCTCAAATACAAAATAAATATTATTACATGTATAATAATTATGATAACCTAATTAACTAATGTATAGTATGCTATATTGTCATAAAACATGTGAAATTTTTTAACTTTAACGTCCTAATTTTTTCACGTATAAAGAAATGACTTAAATATACAAGCCTGTCCTCTCGGTATGAAAAATAAAGTACTACATAAATTCTGTTGTATATATTTTGTGGATAAAATTGTGTGATAGTAATAGAAACGTATAAATATAATTTACAATAATTATTTTTGTGATTTTCAAGTTTAAAACGGAATAATAAAAGGATATGGTAAATTATACATTTTTATGATATATCTTTTCTTCTTTTTTGTTACTTTATTTGAAACAACAGAAGATTTGGATGTTATGACATTCAAGGTGCTAAAAAACATACAAAATATGAATAAAAACCACGTAAGCCGTATTTTGATGATACAAAATGGGTGGATCAAAAAAGTTTGGTAACGAGACGTTTTCTTTGTTTATCCCCACCATTCAATCAATTAGTTACAAACCAAATGGACAATTGTAAATTCGGCATTGTTTTTGAAGTTTGGAATTCACTAAAAACTAGTGGTCTTTAATGGGCTATAACATTTGGGCTTCTTAAACTTGATCAACCCAAAGTGAATTAAAAAATTTAAAAATGTAAAGAAAAATCTAAAATCTAAATATTAGATTATTTGCCCACGTGTTTAATGTTATCAACCGAAATTCCCACAAAAGTAAGAGAATTTTATTTCACAATCAATTGTTTCCGCTTGAAAGTAAGAGAGAAAATTCATGTTTAATTATAAGGGTATATGCACAGTACCGTAGCTTAAGATTGTTGATGAGGGGTGGAAGTCATCAAATCTAAAAATTTTCTATAAAACTAGGGGGTCGAAAACGTGTATACCCAACAATTTCTATACAAAAATTACATACTTTCCACTACTGAGCGAAAAGTTCCGGGGGTCGGCTGCTCCCTCCCGCCCCTTAAAAGTTTCTCCCATGTATATGTAGTACGCCCTTATTCATATGTATACCGGAAACCCTAGTTGGATAACCATACAAACACGAGTCGGACAAATGATTAAGGAACCAACATAATCTAAAAGCGAAAACGGTGATACTGTTGGTGGCAAGCATCAGATGGTTGTATCATATGCACTAAAGTAAGTAAAAAAATGAACAAAAATTTTTATTGAGTGCACCGACATTCTAAAATGTGAGTATATATAATATAATGTTAATGTTTTAGTTTTAATCTATATGTTAAATAGTGTTCTTTCTTATCACATGTTATTGGTATTGATCAAGAATATATCTTAAGTGTTCTTTAATCACGACCAACCATCAAGAAACCATGATACGTCTACTAAAACAAACTTACATTTACTTCTATAGCTGTCTTTATTTATTAAGAGAAAGATAAAACACTTCTAGACTTGCAACTAAGTCCCCAAAGGTTGTCCTTTATTACACTTTGTGAACCAAATCACCCCTTTTGTTCATTTCAACTCCACTTGGGTACTCAACATCTCCCATAAACCTTGACCAGAACCAATGCTTCTTCCACACAACAACCATTTCTTCAATCGGAATGTTCTTTGTTTCTGGCAAGAACACATATATAAATGCGGTCATGATGACCACCCAAAAGGCGAAAAAGAGGAAGAGCCCGAACTTTAGCTGGCAAAGCATTGTTAAGAACACTTGGACGATAATAAATGTGAAGATCATGTTCACGGAGACAGTGATACTTTGAGCGGCTGATCGGATTTCAAGCAGGAAGATTTCACTTGGTACAAGCCAACCTAATGGACCCCATGACCACGGAAACCGGATACATATATGCATATGAAAAGCACTACCGCAATGGCATACCATTGTGGCAAGTTACCCGGGTTCCCATCTATTCCAAATTTGGTCCCTATGAAAATTGCTACGACAACCTGTTTGTTTCAAAGAAGACCAACTTCAATCATAAGGAAGGACAAATTAAAAAAATTACATACATATAATTTGAATAATAACAATAACATACTTGACATATAAGCATTTGAGTGCCACCTTCAAGGAAAAGAAACCTTCTTCCCCAATTGTCCACTCCATATATTGACACACACGTCGCAATAACATTTACAGTACCAATAACAACAGCAGACATAAGCGAAGCCTGAGCCTTAAACCCGATTGTGTTGAACAAAACCGGGGCGTAAAACATGATGACATTAATCCCAGTGAATTGTTGGAAAAGCGGAATCAATATAGCCATAGTGAGTTGTGGCCTGTATTGCCTTTGTAACAAATTTCTCCAAGGATGCTTGATTTTTTTCGATGCTTCACTAGCTATGATCAAATCATAAAATTCTTCGTCAACATTGTCAATGCCTCTAATTCTTCTAAGTTTAAGTCTAGCCTCTTCTATATTACCTCTTTCAATCATGGAGTTGGGGGTCTTGGGAGCACAAGGGACCCCACTGTTATGATCAAGGCGGGGACCACTGCACCTCCAAGACTCAACCTCCAACCCCATCCTCCTTTGATCTTGTCGAAAAAGTAATTCAATATATTTGCCACGAAGATTCCAATTGTGATTGATAATTGGAACCCGATGTTGAGTGACCCTCTACACCTATATGGTGCCATTTCAGATAGGTATAATGGCACAGCCTGAAAATCGATAACAAAATAAAAAGGAATTTAAATCATTACTTTATCGTAATATTGTAACATAGGGTAATTATGATGGTTTACTTTCTACAATGAATTTGTTGTTGTTATTCAATGCTGTCAAATGTCTTCGTTTTCTAAAATTAGAAACAGAAATAAATATCATATTCACACAATGCAAATCAAACACTATAATGCACACAAACACGCAAAAGAATTGAAATAAATAAATAATAATCTAAAAATCAAAGGCCATAAAAGATATTACAGTATTTAATCTCCAATACATTATTATCTTTGCACTTTTTATATTGATATAATGACAACTCAACATTTACCTGTTACTGAGTGACAAAAATATTTAATAAAAGATTATAGTTTTTAAACATATAATAAGCACGATTAAAAAATATAACTTTTTGACATAAGTAGGATTAAAAAATATAACCTTTTTTTGACAAATATCCAATCTTATAAAAGATAGTTATGTTTAGCATGAAAGATTTCATTAATACACTTTTAATGTATCCATAAAGGTTTATATTATAATAATATTTGTTTAAATTAAAGAATGAACGTGACGCCACCCAGAAAAATCCGGTCGATTGTTGGCTTTCATCAGTTACAGAACCTATATGACTAATATATATACTGAGGGGATGAAATTACTTTCTCAATTCGCACAAATCCATATCTATTTTAGTTAATTCATTATCTAAATTATTAGAAACCGTGTATTACAACACTTAAACAAAAATAATAACAAATTGTTAAATTAAATAAGAAAATAATGATTTGATAGCAAAGTAAATTAAAGAAACGATTAAAAAATTTCAAAATAAGCAAGTCGCGGATCATAGATCATGTTTTGGTCTCCTTGCATCAGAGAGCTAGTTAGTTGCGTCTAACTATTTATGCATAGTAATGTTATGACCTCAAAATCTTTTCTTAAAATACTTGCTATCCAAAAAGGGTTGGCGTCTAAGACCATTCAGTGTAGAGGGGGCATGAAAATGGGGCGTTATGCGGCATGTGGCAGTCACGTAAGCATGCGTCAGAAAACTGGTGTGGTGCAAAAAAGGAAGGAGTGAGACTAGACCATGAAAGAGTGACGTCATTCGACACGTAGCAAACGGTTTTTTATTATTTTATGCTTAAAAATTATATAAAATCTATTAAAGTTAAATATAAAGACATTAATATTAATTGCATCTAATCACACGCGGCCATGTCGTCTCCCACTATGCCCTCCACGCCGATGGAATTCTCGTCGCCCCTTCAACAACGCCGGCCTCCACACCGCATCCGGGATGGTGTGCTCGGCATGAAATGGCTTACACGCCACTTTTCCACACCCACACTGTATAATTATACGACGCAACTTGTTAACCATTTACCTTATTTTGATATAATGTTATTTAGTGCATTTAATAAATCTACTTATTTATTAAATATAAAGATAAAGATTCGAATCGATGAAAAAAAAATTAACAAATGAAATTAAAGAGTACGTAAATAAATTTAAGAAGACGTCGATACCTGGTTAGCAAACCCGATTCCAAACCCAAGTAGGATCCGACCCAAAATAAGCATCCAAACCGCTTTAGCGCACCCGTTCACCAGAGCTCCGACACTGAACAAAATGCCACCAGAAAGCATCGACAGTTTCCGGCCGAGTTTACGCGTCACGGTCGATGCCACCAGCGACGACAGAAGTGCCGCTAGGTACAAAGATGACGTAAACATCGTCAATATCTGACTGTCGAACTTACAGTACTGGTTTGTCGACATGTCCGCCGCCTGTTTCCGGTAAACCTACGGTAAGAACTTCTCTAAAAATGAATCCATCGACGTCACTCCCCCTGAAACAATACAAAATATATGAATCCGTTAGTGGCAGAACCAGAAAGTCAGTCAGGTTGCAATTGTTTTCTACTTTTCTCTACTTAGTTACAATTACGTGCCCACCTATGTTCTCTTAAAAAAAACGAAACTATTAATTTATATCTAAAAATTCTAACGAAAAAAAATTGTGACCGAGGGTCACCGGATCCTGTTGACCCTTTCTGGTTTGCGTTGTGTTTGAAGAGTTGTAAATATAGTTACCGGAGATGCCTATATCGTAACCAAAAATGAGGCCACCCATGCCGGCAACAATGCAAGTAAAGGTGACGTATGAAGTTAGGTTTCCCGGGTAAGCTTTGTTGGAACCGGGAGAAGCCGAAATTCCACCGCCGGCCATTGAAATTTGCTACTTTGTGAAGAACTCCGATGAGTAATGGCAATGAAGAATGCGAGATTATGGAATGTTTGAATGAGCGATAAGGAGGATAGTCTTGTGTATTTATAGCTTGAATTAATTTTATTCTTTGTTTATATATGTTTAAGTTAATTAAGTTCATTTGTTGTATTTTGAGAAATCAACATTATTTTTTCGACGGGTTATACCTCTATGGTTTTCTTAAACTATACCAAAGGGTAAGCCTGTAAATGGATGTTCATGTATAATTTATCAACTTGTTTAGCGGGAAGTTTGTATATGTTTGTTTATTAATTGGAACACAAATTTTTTGTTCATTTTATTAAACGAGCACACATTTATGTTCGTGAGGATCCGTTTATGTTCGTTCAGTTTTGTTCATTTATGTTCGTTTATTTACATTTGCTTATGTTCGTTCATTTATCTTTGTTCGTTTATTTATGTTTCAATTTAAATACATAAGTAGTTATATTTATAGAAATATTAAACATATATGGAACTTTCTAACTACTTATATAAATATAACTAATTGGTTTCAGTAATTAAAATGGGGTTTCCAATTGAGTTTATCATAATTAATCACTATTATATAAAAATTACTTTATATTCATTTATTTTTAGTTAATTATGTTCGTTTATGTTTCTTCTATTTTGTTCATTTGTGTTGTTTGTTAAATTATGTTAGATTAAGTTTGTTTGTTTACGTTCATGAACTATTTGTTTAGGTTTTAAGTGAACGAACACGAACATGCCCATTTTCCTAATAAATGAACATGAACAAAAAATGTGTTCGATAATATGTTCGTGTTTGGTTAAAATAAATGAACATGTCTCTGTTCATGTTTGTTTGGTTCATTTACAGGCCTACCAAGGGAAATTTAGACCAGTGTTATCGAAAAATTACTGGACTAGAGAAGTTGATCTTCGAACTTAACATGATCAGTGAATTAAGACAACTAGAGTTTAGCCTACACAAAAATCATAATAATTACAATGGCGTCCACAAATATACCAATAAAAAAGTTACATATAAAGTGGGGGGTAAATCGTCGACGAATATTAAAGTGTAGGCTAAACTAGCCGGCTAGTGAAAAAACGAGAGCTGAATAGCCCGTGACTAAAAATACGAGGCTAAATCCTAACCATTGGCTATTTAGACCTCACTTTACAAATGTGTCAATTTGACTGCTATTATGTGAATCCCATTGTATTTCACCATGAGTTTTTTTTTGTATAGGCTAAGCCCTATTGTCTTAGCCCACGGGTGTTGTTTGCTGTTGTTAGATTGGCTTCTTTTAATCTTTGTTTATTTTGCTAAGGGCTTAATAAGCATGTCTATTCTGCTAACTTTGAAGGTTAACTTGTCTTTCTAGTAATATTCCCTAATGGTATCTTGGTGTGTAAATGGTGCGTCCAAACCTAGAGATCGAGGGTTTGAGTCTTACTGTGAATTATGAACTATGGAGTATACTTAAGAGTAAATTAAATGGGTGTGTAAGTTTTTACCAAAGAAAAATAACTATTCACCTATATACACTGATACACGTTAATTATTGTTAATTTGTTATTAATACAACTTTTATTTACTATTCTGTGATATTTTCCCTAAGGAGTTTAACTAATGTAATACATATAACTATTTCACTCTTCATCTTTATAATGGCGTAACATTATCACATGTTATATCACATATCTCATTTTCTTCGTGTATATGAGACCAACATGACTATACAATACTTTCAGACTATCGCACGGATTGGATTGTCGAGGTCCGGTCAAAGATAAGTTAAAAAGAGTTCTTTAGTTTTTACTTTGACAGTGGTAAAAAGGGTGAACTTAAACTACGAAGAGTTTGTGGTCGATGTTTAAGTCTAATTAATAAACGAGTCACTTGAAACAATGTTACTTTTATAAAGGTTGTATTTTTCTTTTAAAAAGTTTGTGTGAAAAGTCAATAACAAGTGATTCAAGGTTGTGTTAAGCAAAAAACAATTGTAATTCACTTCAATGATTTATCAAAATGCTTAACTTTAATGAGTTGTAAATAATATGGTAAAAACACTCACACCTGGGTTCGTATTAACAAGAAACTAGGGTTAATTCGCATAAACGATTCAATCAAGTTGTGAATTTTAATGATTTTTCGGGTTTGTGAAAAAACTAATCAATAATCTTAGACATCCACAATTATTAAATGATTGGACAAAAGTATGTTTTATGAATCAAGATCAATCCCACACAAAACCTTAATACAAACCAAAATCAATAGCTATTATCTTGACACAATGTTTTATGATGCAAGAAAACTATTAACAATCATGAATTTATAATCAAACTAACAAGTTATTTGCATCAAGTCCACAATAAAAAGATTAAACGAGTGTTTCTATCAAACCAAATATGGGAATAAAACCCTAGCCTATTTACAATCTTCACCCCTGGGATGATTTGGGGAAACTAGTCTTGCATCACGGATGGAATCCTGCTTGAATCTTCCATCTTTAGTGCAACACCCTGTAAAATCGTGTCCCAGTAATATAGTGACACGTGTCGTATTTTATTTTTAAGTCTATTATAGACTAACAAGGACTAAATATGTCAACATGCTCAAACTAAGCCTCTGAGTGACCGTCCGATGTCAACATACATAAATAACAGCCTCTGAGTGACTGATATGTCAACATGCTTAAACTTGGCCTCTGAGTTACTAATATGTCAACATGCCCAGCCTCTGAGTGACATCGGAGTCAACATGCTTATAGTGGGCCTCTGAGTGATCCTTTACGAAGTCCTAACTTTCATACGTGCCATTTGATGGATGAGAGGGTCGATTTTATAAATATGTGAAAGATTGGATAATTGAGGGGTTAAAAGTGTTAACATGTTAATTTATACCTCTGAGTGACCTTTTAAATGAACCGAGAGCTCGACAATGTCTGGGCATAATCCCAGGTACGCCAAATATTGGCTACGGATGGCTAAATATGCTAAAAGGGTGTTTTAGGAGGTTTTAAGAGTGTTTAATAAGTTAGGGGCTAAAATTGACAAACCTCAAATCTGCCTATGGGGCGCTAGAGGCAAGCCCTGTGCCTCTCGCGGGGCGCGAGAGGCCTGTATCTGCAGAAAGTTTGCTTGGCCTCCACACATATTGCCAATAAACCATTAAATTGAAACCAGTGACTTTTAAACAGCTATGCCACTTTTTAGGACACTTGTAAGCTCCCTCTTACACCCTTAACACCTGACATCACCTCCTTCAAGCTCTCCAACTATAAATAGGTGCAAAGGTTCAACCTTTGAACTTACACCTTTCTCATTTTCAACTCTTCTCCCTCCTCTGGAAGTTCCCAACTGAAAGGAGTATCCAAATTAGTTCTATTTCATTCTAGGAACCTCTTGTAAGTGTTCCTTCCTTATGCATTTTCGTTTATAGGCTTTTATAGCCAAAAGTCAAGCGTTTTACGGAAAACGCTTTGACTTTTGATTAAGACCATTATGGTCCAGCCATTGTTCGAAACGAACATGGCTAAGTGATCGTAATAAGGTAGGTGTTAATCCGTATAAAGGCAACCTCCTGAAGATCACGTTTGCTAGACCAATTGACGGGTCAAAGTTATGATATTAAAAAGTCAAACATGCCATTTTTCGAAAAAATCACAAATTGATCTTATACATGTTATGAAACCTATTTTGACACTTAAAAAGTTGGTATTAATTATTAGAACATGTAAGAACATGTTCGGCTCGTCAATTTCAGTTCTAGGGTCGGTTCGCAACCGAAAGTCGCGAAGTTTGACTTCTGCTTTGACTTTCGATTCTGACCCGATTTAGTTAGTTAGCTACTGATCTAAGGTTGCATTATGATTGTAATATAATGTAGCATAACCCTCTGAGGTTATATTACATGATCATAATCAAAATCTAAGTTTATGCGCAAGTTCCGTAATTATGCCTTTGACTAAAATGTCCTTTTTGTATAAATCAAGGTTTTCATGATAATGAACTTGAAAATAAGTTTCCTACTGATATAATATTATAAGTAGGATTATTTGGGACGTCAAACCAGATTATAAACTGAGATTACAAGCAGGTCCTTGAATTATGTCGATAAATGACGATTTAGCCCTTGTGGCTCATAAAATGGTTTTAATCAAATCTTTTCAAGGTAAATATTTTACCTACTGATATGTTATATTAAATAACATATCTAAGACATTTTAATATGACCTTAATATCATTTTTCATTAAACATCGCATAAAACGTCATTTTACGACATAAGCGCCGTTTCGGCGCATAGTATGGTTTTAAACCATATTATTTGACCAAGACTTGTTACCTACTGATTTTAAAACTTATTTCAAATATTTTTACAGTAGGTACATGTTATAAACTCAGAATCCAAATAATTTATAAACTATGTGTAAAATGACCAAAATGCCCATTTCGGTGCATAGTTTGGTCATAAAAGATAAATTACGCTTATAATTGACATCCTACTGATATTATATCATAAATAAATCATTTTTCCAGAATACTTATAGTTATAACATTAAATTATAATTAAGTTCCTTTTATACGATATTCAATTACCAAAATGCCCTTATAAGACATAATTCCATTTTAAAACCTTAACGGGCATATAAGTTGATATCCTACTGATATTACAACTTATTTAAAGTATAATGGCATATATAACTTGTCCATGACTTATCCGGTTAACCGATATCGCTAATAAGCGTACGGTTAAGTATATGTAAAGTTTACGAAAATTAACCGAAACTGGTTTAACCTTGTCATTTAAGTCTCAAAATCCAGAATGTTTATAGTTTATCCATATTACACAAGTCAAGGTACTTGTTGGGATTAAACTACATTCTATCGATCACCGTTTAATCAATTACGTCTTGATTCTGTACACTACACGGTCTAGTCTATGACTTAAATAAGACCGTTAGTATTTAATTGGTTAGTTTATGCCATAATCCAGACTAGAGACTTGCTGGTGAATGCTATCTGCACTTAGTACTTTTGTGTACGGCTGAGTTATAAATTAAAAAAAGACTAGCTCAGGTAAATACTCTCGACTTATTTCCCCTATACGGGCTTGGGTTACGGTAAATTATTACCGCTTGGTCGGAAATGAGATCAATCGAATGCCGGGCCGACTAGTAAATCGCGTATTCTGTTTTAATCAGTTTTAATTTGATAACTTAAACATCAGGGGTTAACTATCGTGTCCTGGATTTCCTCAGCTCATTGCGATAGAAATGGCCACGACCTTAGCGCGGGTGTAGGCATACACCCGATAGACGCTCAAAAATGCATTCCCACAAGGTTGGGAAGAATTGACTCCTTCGTGAGTCCAAAGTGGTGTGTACGTTAATCATGTCTCGTCTCCGTACGGGCCCTGTATGTATGGACAAACATGTAAATTTGTTAACAAGGTTGCAACGTCAACTTTCCCAAGTTATAAAAAGATTTTGTGCTGATACACACTTAAAACATTTTTGAAATGATTTCAAAATGAGTCAGTTGGGTGTATTTACCAGCGAAAGCTGACGTATTTTCAAAAGACTAAGCTTGCAGGTACAATACGAAAATAGGCTGGAAGTGCTCAGTAGTGATAGAGGATCTTCCAAATCCTAGATCTGCCCAAAGTCTGTTTTATATTCTTTCCATGTACAATTTATGATCCACCTGTGGATCTTCTGTTATGAGCCTGTATATTATTTTATATTTCAAACATTTGGTTTGTAATAGTAATTTAAATCCAAGACTTCCGCTGTGCCGTGTTTAATTGTCTATGATGTTATCAACTTACGTTACGATATTCCCCACCCGGCCCACCGGTGTATGGATTTGGGTTGGAAATCCGGAGTGTGACATTTAGTGTTTGTTCTTGGATTAGGTGTTAGGAATGATTAGTGATGAATACCAATGATAAGAAATGAGCCTAAGGTCAACTAATTTCGAATTAGAGTGTAACTCCCTATCAAACTCGACATTTAAATGACAAAGATCAAGATTTCCCGTTTGAACAAACGAAGGGGCATTAGTGACGCATGGGAGGTGTTGGCAACGCCGTCCAGAAATCTGAAGATCTTGATTTCCTTTGTTTGGCTCGTTTGGCTTCCCAGGTTAGCCCTTCTTTGATCCTAATGCTCCAAAAAGCTTTCAAAACGCACCTTAAACTTGTCAAGGCTTATAAAATGCTAACCATATCAAAGTAGTGCGATTTAGAAGTGTATTTCACACAATTCAATAATATAAATTGATCAAGACTTGGATTTTTACCAGCCCATCTCGCACCTATTTAAAGAAAAGTTCATGAAATACTCCCAACTTTTTTTGCGTATCCACATTCTTTTCACTTTACCCTGATATTTCCTATACACAAGTACTACAATCTCATCCGATAAGTAGTCGTTAAACAAACACATCAAAACATGGTAACTGGATTTGTGAGGATGGTGATCCATGTATGAAACTCATTGAAACAATATTAAAGGTGTTAAGAAGCACAAGAGCAATCGTTACACATAGTCGGTTTGTAATGGTTGCATGCACTTCAATACACGCAACCATCCAACACAATTATATATATATATATATAATATATATATATAATATATATATCGAATGGCGATTATAGTAACTTTATTTTTATAATAATATATAGTTTTTTATTATTTCTTTATTTAATATAATTAATATAATATAATAGTTTTATTATTATAATTACTTTTAATAACATATCTTTATTTTTTTTCCTTTTTAAAACCATATAATATTTCCTTTACCCTTTTTTCATATTTTTAGAACATATATTAATTTATCAATTAATTTGATACTTTTTTAACAATTTACGTTTATAACATTTTTCTAAAAATTAAGTACGTAGTTGTGCTTGATTTTTTCCATTGACATTTCGTTATAAGTTCTATTAGAAACGAAATTGTACTCGAAATAAAGTATTTATTTGGTATCATAAAACGTTACGATGATAATTAAAGCATTTTAACAGTTTGTCTTTCTAATTAACATTTTTATTTTCAAATCATGTTTGTTTTAAATTATCATTTGCTCGATTTTATCGCAACACGCGATGTAAAAAAAACTAGTTAACATAACTTCATATTACACTTTCTCACCGTAAGAATCATCATACCCCAATCTAACCACTCACGCTCCTCTACCTGATATTGTTTCTTGGTATTTCCCTAAGATCTATTTTATTATTATAGTTATGTACATATCACATACCCTCGTGAATGATTTACCAACTAGATACAACATTTTGACTTACCACATGAAGAAAGCATGAATGGTAGGACTTAAATACCACCTACATAACGAGTTGCCCACATGTTTTTATTAAAATACGAGATAAAATATGATTGAAATTACGTACGACAATTGTAATAAAGAGTTAGAAAATATTATGTTATATAACTATTTTTTTAAAATTAACTTTTTTCTAAATTAATAAATAAAATATGAAGATTGAAATAAGAGAAGTGAAAGAATAATTTTAGACTCATGAAATTGTGATGCATTGCATAACAATTACTTATTTATTAGAGTATAATCATCTGAGCCTTTATCCACCCATATAGTATAACCAAAAAAACACTCTAAACTTTTTTTATTTAAAAGTCGTCTCTATCAATTCTATGTAACTATCTTTATTTTACTCAAAAACACTTATTTTATTGTTTTGTCTTGATTTAATACACTAATAGCATAATACTCACCCTCTAAGAATCATGGGTCGCTATTGTTTTTATCAAAATTTTCTATATTATAGAAATTATAATTATAATGGGGTATGTTATAGTCGTTTTATTATATTCTTTTTCTCTATGTCTATAGAGAAAGTGAGTTTTAGAAGCTCTATTATGGGTGATCTTATTAAGTATTAGGTTATATATTCGTGTATTAAATAAATGAAATATTAGATAATTAGTAATGATGATTTATGAATGATGAATGATATTTTAGGATCAATATTTAGAATTTAATTATATATTTTTTTTGAAGGGATTTGATTCCAGTAATTTAATATATTATTTTTTGTAATTAACCTTTTTAAATTAAAAAATGGAATAAAATCTCTTCTCTCTATACTAATCAGTGTTGTAATCAAGGTCTACAAGACTGGTATTTGTAGAATAATAGCTACATGATAGGTTGGTGAGGCAATTTTTTTCAACTCCGTCCAGTTACATGAAATCAATCAAATGCGCTCAACATTGGCAAGAATCGAATCTAATTGGTTAACTCGAGCTGAATTTGATTTAAATAGTTAAACATAATTCCTACGTCTATCAATTCAAGTAATCAATATAATTTTTGGTATACTAGACTATTTAAACATGTACTTCATTATTTATATTGATATTCACATATTTTGTTGTAAATATTAGTACACTTATGATATTTGACACATATATAGTTTCCTGAAAACTAATTTCTTTATAATTTATCATATTCGAGTACTCTTCACCTATACCAAGCACTCGCAACTCCTCAGTCGATCAACTTGTAAGCGCCTAGTGACTTTTGTAACCATGATACTAATAAACAAAAGAATTTTTGGATATGTGTCACACACTAGTTCTTTCTCGTCACTATTTTTTCGCATCCGTCTCTCTCATATTAATTAATGTATTAAATAATAATAATATAATAAATAATAATAATAATAATTAATATAATAAATAACAGTAAAGTAAAATATTAATAATAAGTATATCAAAACTTATTTTTTAAAGACATGTCTTGACAATTTTATTTGTTAACTAATTAAGTTATATTTTATTCAAACCATGTATTACATGGATTTATTTAACTCTTGCAATAAACGAGCTTTTTAAGCATTTAACTTTTTATTATTTAATATATTAAATTATATTTATTCAACTCATATAATATAATATAATATAAAAAACTTAACCTAGTAGTATTTAATTTTTTATTATTTATTACTTAATATATTAAATTACATTTACTCGACCCGTATAACATAAAAAAATTAACCTAGTAATAAGTAAAATAAAAGAAAAAAATTGAGAATTCTAAGCTCACAAAATTATAAAAGATGCCATACTATATTCTAAAGTATAGATACGGATTAAGGCTATCAGAGATCATTTAAAACTCAAATACATATATATTAATTTCCTTGCCAAAGTTTCTCCCAGTGACATAAGGTATATGCGTCATTTAATGTCACACCGACAAAAACTTTAAAGTGAAAATTCTCATATTTTACGATATGCCACACCGACAAAACTGCAAATTAAATTATCATTTGACCCCAAATTACCTTTAGCTTAATTGATAGGAGGATTTAAGTTTTCTGTAAAGACTCTAGTTCACTTGGTGTAAAAAGAAAAAGTAAGGCGTTAGTGGGCAATAATAGAAGACCAAGGTAAACTAGATACTTAAGCAAACGGGTTTTACCGGTGCTTTCACCGTCATGCCTATGGTCGGGTGGGCTACTGGGTTTTCCCCGAAAATGGTGGTGGATTACTCGAGTTACTCTCAGAGTACTCCGTTTGTCCAGTGGATACCCCAAAAATAATCAGGATTGATTTATTAGCCATTAAAAAAAATATAGCATTTGACCACTTAACTCCTAAATTATAGAGGGCAAACCTTATAAAATATTATTTAATACTGTAACAAGTGTAACTTTGTGTAGTGATTTAAATTCTTTATTTTTCTATTGTAATGAGCTTGAAAATTAGTTAGCGAATTACATCAAAATCAGAATGTAATAAAATACAAATCTTGCTATTCTAAGGCCCCAAATACATAAAACAAGAACTTTCCACGAGAAGATTTTATTTTGCTTAACACAATTATAATCGATGTAGATTTTCAATGTTTAATTGGTTATTAACATCAAACTGAATAGCTAATGTTGTTTTAACGAATCAAACTAACTACTAAACAACATACATATCTTAAAATAAACCATAATGTACAAAGAACAAACATAGAATAACTGATGTCTTTCATATAATACATAATGTTTTCTCAATTTTCAACAAGTAATGACTAGTCTTTTAAATTGATTGACGAATTAAAGGATTTATAGTCTAACGACGTCAAATTGTGTTAGAAAGATATTCCTCCCATGTGATAGAGTGGTCGTCAAGTCCCATGATCAACACGTGTAGATTTAAGACTATGATTAAAAGGTGTGTGAATTATCGGTTTAAAAAATTGATTTTCAATAATTTGACGTTTGTGTTATGAGCTGTTCAAACTAGGAGATATTTGTTGGATTTGATTTGGTTTTTCCTTCCTGTGATCTAAAAGATATTTTCTTATTAGCGTCAAATTAACCAGAACATTTATGAGATATATATTAGCTCATAAACGTACTTTCTATGATGACTTGTAAAGTAGAGATGGGCATAATAGGGTTTTATTATTACCCGGAACCGGTTCTAACCCAGACCTGGTTCTGCTTGGATGTTATTGGAACCGGGTATGGTGTGGAACCGGGTACAGTTCCTACCCGGGTTCACACCCAAGAATATGGAACCGTGTAGAACCGGGTGCGGGTATTATGGAACCGGGTATGGTGCGGAACTGGTTCCTGATAGTGTGGGAACCGGTTCCTGGCAGTCAAACCTGCCATTTACTGTTCAGAACCGGTTCCTGGCAGTCAAACCTGTTCAGTCAAACCTGCCATTTTACTATTGGGAACCGGTTCCTGACAGTCAAACCTGCCATTTACTGTTCAGAAACGGTTCCTGATAAAATGTTACCGTTGGAACCGGTTCCTGATAAATGTTACCGTTGGAACCGGTTCCTGATTAAAGAATCGGTTTTTCTATATAAACCCCTTCCTACTTACCATTTCTAAACTTAACACTTTACACTTCAAATCTAATACTATCAAAGAGATAACGATGGCTTGCAACGATGAGGTCGTGGTTGTTTTCGAAACCAAAAGAAACCCCGCTATTGGAAACACTTTGGCTTGTGCTTGATGTCGGATAGCCATGAAATGGCTAGATGCAAGGGGTGCGGGAAGTTCATGAAGGCGTCGGCCAACTCGACGCTCAAGAAACACACCGACCGCCATTGTCCGGTGACAAAGGCGAAAAACAATGAAAAGGGTGAAGCATCCGGGACCGGGTCATCGAAAGTTTAGTTTGTTTTATGTATTGTAAACCCATTTGTGTTTTATGATTAGTATGTTTAGTGTTTTATATGTTTTGTTTAACGTTTCTTGTTTAGGTTGTTTGTGTAACCGGGTACTTGTTTCTAGCAAAGACTTATAAAAAAAACTCACATTAAAAATATATTGACGCCGGGTCTGGAAGGTTACCGTAGGAACCGGGTATGATAAGAACCGGTTACGGATACAACCCGGGTACGGGTTGGAACCGATTCCGGAACTTATTTTTTTCCAAAAATGTGGAACCGGGTAGGAACCATCGGGTATTTTGAACCCGGAACCGGTTCTACTATATGTCGGGTAGGAACCGGAACCGTCCCAGGTAGGTTCCACCGGGTCGGGTTTGGAACCGGTTATTATGCCCATCTCTATTGTAAAGTGATCCTCGGCCCGCTTTTAACACCATGAGTAGTGGTGAAGTAAGAAATGCCTAAGGCATTATCCGTCATGTGGTGTTCAGTTAGTAATAAGACATTATGGATCATTTGTTTAAAATGGGTATAGTGGTATAACGCTCAATAATGTCACATCCAATGATTACTCAATTATTATATTTTTTGTTTTTTAATTAAAATAATGATATTTCATTAAATAAATAAAAATTACATAAACAATAAACAAATAATACTACTCGTCTTAATTTTCGTCTTCGCTTTCGCCATTCTCGTCATCTTCGTCTTCCTCGTCATCAGCTTCTTCTTCACCCTCGTATGGAATATACTGAACCGACCATGCATGTTGGAATAACCGAACCGACCATGCGTGTTTGACTAAATATGAATGCATGTAATGTTTATAGTATTGTAGTGTACCGTGACAAAAATGCTCCAAGGTATCGCGCGTTGTTTTCTCAGCCATTTTTAAATACTCGTTGTTGATGTCGGTCGTGTTACCATAGGCAAGGACTCGTAGAGCTGAAGTACACTTTTGAATACCGTTAAATCCAAACGTCCCTCTCGCATCCATTTTTTGTTTAAAATAATCAAACTTGTTTTCCAAGTCTCCAACGATGCGAGAAATTAACGTTTACTCATCCGGAAACGACGCCTAAAAAACGTCTTGGTTTGGGTAAATAGGAGCTTCATCGAAGACCATCAGTTCAAGCAATCGCCGCCAATGCGCAATAAGAAAGGTCAAGACCCCAACCTTTTCTGCGATTATCACAAGTATACGGGGCACACAACTGATAACTGCATCTCCTTGCGCATGGAGATCGAGAAAGCACTCAAAAGTGGGAAGCTCTCCCACTTACTGCAAAACATGCCAAGGAGGTGCGCCAAATCACTCGAGGCGGCGAGGGCCCGAGTAATAAAAAGATGAAGTCTGTTCATATGATCCAGGGTGGCCCGTCGCGCAAGCGCAACCACCCGAAAAATTGCACGCCTCACTGGCGTGAGCAGCAGGTCGTCTTCCCCGTAGTTCCCGGGGGTCCACAAGAAGACCGACCGGTCGTGATAACTTGTATCTTCGGCCATTATCGCCCCAATTATATGTTCATAGACCCTGGGAGCTCTATGGACATCATCTATGAATAGTCCTTCCAACAGCTGGACCCAGAGAACAAGGCACGCATAGAGCCGGTGGATTTCCCACTTACTGGTTTCTGCAACGAGGTCATCTTCCCTCTAGGACAAATCTCTTTTCCGGTGACTCTTTCTGAAGGGCAACACTCTCGCACGATCTCAGTAAATTTCATGGTCATGCCTGCAACCTTGCACCATGACGTACTACTGGGCCGGTGTGCTCAACGAGAGTTCAGCATGATCACTCCCGCTCCCCATGTTGCCTGCGGTTTTCCCATAGAAACCGGGGTGGCCATTATGTACGCAAGGAAGGAAATCATATCCATTGAAGAGGAACCGCCGACGAAATAACCAAAGCCATCATCCAACGGTGAACCAGAAAAATGGGTACTAAACAACAAGTACCCGGAACAAACAGTACTATTAGGACCCGCCATGACTCCCGCAACGAAGGCGCGGTTGAAACAACTGTTGTTTCGCAATATATATATTTTTGCATGGTCACCGGCGGATATGACTGGAGTGCCAAGGGATATAGCTGAGCACGCTCTGCACACCTTCCCTTCAGTTCAGCACATCGTTCAGAAGAAGCGCAGCTTCGGTCCTGAAAAGACTCGCGCACTGAACGAGCAAGTTTCAGAACTTCTCCCAGCAGGAATCATCCGAGAGCTACGATATCAAACATGGGTAGCCAACCCAGTCATGGTCCAAAAGTCCAACGGCAGTTGGCGCATGTGTGTCGATTTCAAAGATCTTAACAAGGCATCTCCCAAGGACTGCTACGCCTTACCTGAAATCGATAAAAAGGTGGACTCCCTCGCTTCATTTAGGTGGAAATGTTTCCTTGATTGCTACAAAGGCTACCACCAAATCCAAATGAAGAAAGAGGATGAAGACAAGACCGCTTTCCGAACCGACAAGGTGTAGCGCCCAACTTATTTTCATGACCGAAAAACTAAAAAAAATTTAAACTTTTGGAATCATAACCCTAAAATCCCATTATGCCCTTATCTTTTTAGTACGACAACACGACTACAAAATATTTCGACAATACAACTTTAACTTACTAATCACTAAAGTTAATTCATCTACCTACAAAAGAAACTTTTAAAGTGAATTCATCATTTACAACCCAAAAGTAGTTTGACCCGTTTGTCATAATTACTTGCGGAAGCGTAAAGAGAGCAAAGGTGTGTTTGTTCCAAACGAGGCGCATCATCAAGCAGAAGTTTTACCTAAACACTACAACAAGTTTGGTTAGCAATTCTTATAGCAATTTATAACCATACTTTTACTTTCTTAGTTCATTGTCAATTCCCTATCAACATCTCTAGTCGAAACAATAACAACTATAGTCCTTCCAAAATGAGATTCATTCCATCTAGATTTAATATACAAACGAGAATGCAATGTACAAGTAACGTACCTCGATCTTGCGAACTTTGGAGATTCCGGTTGCTTGAACCTTCTTCTTTCACGCCTACATTTTACAATCGACATACTTTAGTTTACGTCATTACTTCATTCTTTCTTTTAACATTATTAGGTTAACAACTATCATTTAACCAATTCTAGTCATTTAGCATCATGTTCATCTAGAATCTTAATTCAAGGATTTTACCAAACACTTGGCGTGCGTACCACTAACAAGGCATAATGTACAAGTTTTATATGCATATTTCCACTAGTTCATATCATGGATTATCAATTCAACTAAGCTCACATAATCTTCTCTCTATATCAGATTCATACATCACTTCTCTACTACATACACAATCACACATCAATATTACACTTAATTTCTTGCACTTATATGATCATAGCATTTCATCATACTACTACTATAAGTGGGTTTTACTTCATCATCAAGATAATCAATATTCACACATAATTCATCTTCCACATGATGATTCTAACTAGTATCCATGTTTAATTTCATTCAATCTTCACGGATTATTACAACCCACTTCATGAATGACCACCAAATCATAAAATTCAACTTACCTTTTGTTTAAGAAGCTTGGGTGACTAAGGAATTAAGCACATGCATCCAGATTTTTGTTGTTAATCACTCTTAATGTGTTGAGAAGAGGTTTCCCCTTCTTTCTTCTTCTTCCAGGCAACACACACACACTAGAAGTGTGTGTGTGTGTTTTCATTATGTTTTATTAACTCTCTTTCCCACTTATTCAGGTTTAGTCCCTCATGTTTGGTGATTATTATCATTATAACTAAACATACCTCTTCTAGTTAAAACTTTATTTTATTTTAACTAAGCTTATATTTCTTGTCACCATTTAACCAACAGTCATACTTATACATACATGCACACATTATACATACATACATACATACATCATACATATATATATATATATATATATACATTTATATATATATAATTTTTGGGTGTTACAAATTTACCTCTCTTAAAAGAGGTTTCGTCCCCGAAACCTGATTACGTACCAAATAATTATGGGTAGTATTTGCGCATCTCTTCTTTTGAAACTTGTCTTATGGTTTTGTTGCGAAGGTGCTTAACTTTGAAATCTTTTATTGCCACCGGTTTGTCAACATAACTCATTTTTTTATCCAACTCGATATCATCAAGGGGCACTAGGCGGTTTCACTACGAGACATTTTCTTAATTGTGACACATGAAAGGTGTCATGTATTCCATCCAACGCTGGTGGAATCTAATTGGTACGCCACCTTTCCAATACGAGCTTTAACTTTAAAGGGCCCAATGTAACGAGGACCGAGCTTTCCTCGTTTATGGAACCGAATCACTCCTTTCCATGGTGAAACCTTTAACAGCACATGATCCCCCACTTGAAACTCGATGGGTCGTGTTCTTTGATCTGAATAAGCTTTCTGTCGGTCTTGAGCCGCTTTCAATCAGGCCCGTATGATATCGATCTTCTCATTAGTTTTCTCCACTACTTCTTTAGGTGCAATATCTCTTTGACCTACTTCCCCCCCAGCAAATGGGGGTTCTACACTTTCTTCCATACAACATCTCGTACGGTGCCATCTGAATCCTATTTTGAAAGCTGTTATTATAAGCGAACTCAACTAATGGAAATGGTCATCCCAATTTCCGTCAAAATCTAAGACACAAGCTCTCAACATATCCACAAGTGTTTGAATAGTCCTTTCAGACTGTCCATCCATTTGTGGATGATAGGTGGTACTAAAATGGAGTTTTGTTCCCATTTGATCATGAAATTTTGCCAAAACGTGATGTAAATCTAGTATCTCGATCCGACACAATGGAGACGGGTACTCCATGACGAGCTACAATTTCGTTCGTAAAAATCTTGCCATCTTTGTTGACAAATAACTCTCGGATAGGTAAGAAGTGGGCACTTTTAGTGAGTCGATCCACAACTACCCATATGGCATCATGCCCCTTTCACGTTTTGGAAGTTTTGTCACCAAATCCATTGTTATATTTTCCCATTTCCACATTGGAACTGGTTGTAATTCACCGTATGGCTTCTGATGTTCCGCCTTCTCTTGTGAACATGTTAAACATTTAGCGACATGTTTGATGATATCTCGTTTCATTCCCGGCCACCAGTAATATATTTTTAAATCATGATACATTTTTGTTGCTCCCGGATGTATGGAGTATCGTGATTTATGAGCTTCTTCTAGTAACATTGTCTTTATTTCGAATAGCCAAGGAATCCAGATTCGTCCATACCGAGTTTTTGATTCCAGTTGCATTCTCTTATAGTTTGTCCACAATTCCCTTTGTCTTTTCCTTCTTAGGATCATCTGCATTTAATGACTTGATTTGAGCTTCCCGTATCATCTCAAGGAATGAGCGTAACAATCATCCTCATAGACTGTACCTAAATCGGGGGTGGGTGTTCCTTTGGGCTAAGAGCATCTGCCACTACATTTGCCTTGCCCAGATGATAAAGGACTTCACAATCATAATCCTTTATCAATTCTAACCACCTTCGTTGTCTCATGTTGAGGTCTTTTTGCTCAAAGAAGTATTTGAGACTTTATGATCCGAGTATATGGTGCACTTTGTTCCATATAAATAATGTCGCCATAATTTTAAAGCGAACACCACGACGGCCAATTCTAAATCATGTGTTGGGTAATTTTCTTCATGCGGTTTGAGCTGTCTTGAGGTATATGCTATAACTTTACCTCGTTGCATCAATACACCTCCTAATCCTTGACGTGAAGCATCCGTGTACACTACTAAATCTTTCGTTCCCTCTGGCAGGGTTAACACGGTGAATTAGATAATTTCTCTTTCAGAACTTGAAATGCTTTTTCTTGTTCGGGACCCCATACAAACTTCTCACTTTTCTTTGTTTATTTGGTCATGGGTAAGGCTAACTTGGAGAAGTCTTGAATAAATCTTCGGTAATAGCCCGCTAGTACCAGAAAACTTCTTACTTCATTTGGATTCTTTGGGGAAACCCATTTCATAAGTGCTTCTACCTTTGACTGATCTACTAAAACACCATCTTCGTCAATCACGTGGCCGAGAAATTGCACTTCTCTAAGCCAAAAGGCATACTTGGAAAATTTCGCATATAACTATTCCTTACGAAGAACTTCTAACACTTCACATAAATGGTTTGCATGATCGGCCTTGCTCCGGGAATATACCAAGATGTCATCTATAAACACTATTACAGATTTGTCTAGTATGGGTCGGCATACCCGATTCATAAGGTCCATAAACGCAGCTGATGCGTTGGTCAATCGAAAAGACATTACTAAGAACTCATAATGTCCATATCGGGTTCTAAACGCAGTTTTTGCCACATCTTCTTCACGTACTCTCAGTTGGTGATATCTCGAGCGCAAATCAATCTTTGAGAACCAACTTGCTCCTTGCAATTGGTCAAAAAGGTCATCAATTCGGGTAAAGGATATCGATTCTTAACCGTTAATTTGTTCAATTCTCGATAGTCGATGCACATGCGCATCGATCCGTCTTCTTCTTTACGAACAATGCGGGGGCTCCCCAAGGTGACATACTCGGGCGAATGAAGCCTTTATCAAGTAATTCTTGTATCTGGGTCATTAACTCCCGCATTTCCGTAGGGGATAACCGATAGGGAGTCTTAGCCATGGTTTTTGCACCTGGGTATAGTTCAATGCGAGTATAGTTCAATGCGAAATTCCACGTCTCGCTCGGGAGGAAGTCCCGGTAATTCATCTGGAAACACATCCGGATATTCATTTACAATTTCTACATCATCGAATTTTGGCGCGTCTTTAGAGGTGTCTATTACGTAAGCTAGGAATGCCTTACCTTCAATTCGTGCGTATTTGACTACCTCTACAAGGGTGCACAACTTCATTTCAACTTTTCTTTCTCCGTGGATACTTACCCATTTCTCATTCGGTGACAGAACTCTTATAATCTTAGTCTCACATTGAATTTTTGCATAGTATCGGGATAGCCAATCCATGCCTACTATTACTTTGAACTCTCCCAGAATCATGGGCACAAGTTCTATTTCAAATTCCTCGTCTTCTATAACAATTTTACATCCTTTACATACTTGGTTCAATAAGTAGTTCTTGCTATCGGCTATTTCTACCTCTAAAGGTATTGGCATTAGTTCAATTTTAAAAGAGGGATGGGTTATAAGTTCGCGTGATACAAATGACCTACTTGTTCCAGCATCAAACAACACATTTGTAGGTATTAAATTGATTAAGAAAATACTTAACACAACATTCGGTTGTGCCTTACCTTCTTCGGTGGTGATTTGGAACATTCTTCCTTTAGCTTTTGAGGTATTATCTTTCTTCCCATCATTACCCACTTCCCCTTCAGCTTCAGACAATCTGCCTTGACATGCCCCGGTGAGAAACAATTAAAAGATGTTTTGGCTGTATTCGGGAATTTGTAGTTTGGGTGTCCTTCTTGTCTGCAATTGTAGCATCCTTTCTTACCCAACAAGCATTCCCCTGAATGAAGCTTTCCACAAGTTTTACATCGAGGAATGCCACCTTCTGCATTATTCTTCTTGATGTAATCATAAACCTTTTGTTTCTTGGCCGGAGTCGGGTTAATACTCTTTTCCATCGTCCTCTTTTCCCCTCATTCTATCTGACGCTTGAGCTCTATCTCTCGATCTCTAGCCCAGTTGATCAGTTCTTTCAAAGTCTCGCACTTCGAGGGAGTGACAAACTCCCTAATCTCCAACTTCAACATGTCATAATAGCGATTAATCTTCATTCTTTCTGTCTTCATGAGGTCTTGGCAAAACTTTAACTTATCAAGAAACACATTTGTGATCTCATCAATAGATTCAGTGCCTTGTCGGAGACGTAAAAACTCTTCTTGAATCCGATCAACAGCAGACTGCGGACAATGGAATTTCAAGAAAGGTTCCTTAAACTCTTGCCATGTAAGTTCCTGAAGCTTTTCTGCTCCCAATTCTTTGCAATGAGTGTCCCACCAATCCTTTGCTTGGAGTTGGAGTTGGCTCGTTGCAAACATCACCTAATCCTCTTTTTCACATTTGCTTCGAATAAAAACGGCCTCCATGTGGGAAATCCATCTTTGACATGCGATAGGATCTATTTTACCATCGTACTTTGTAGGGTTAATTCCATGAAGTCCCTATATGTGCACCTATGGGTCCCCTTTTTACTCTGAACCCCGCCCATCCATTCTTTCAACTCTTCAATCTTGCTAGTCATGATAGCTTCTACTGTTTCTAAAACACGACTCTCTACTTCTTGTGCTAGTTGAGGCAGACTAGTTTGCATAGCTTTTGCCACTTCCTCTTAAATCTTTTCATTCATTGCTTCTTAACGGGCCAATTCATTATCATTCAAATCTCTTTCTCTTTCTTCTTCCATCTACATAAACATTGGTCACTTTTATTATAACATTCATTTTTCAAGTTGTCATGTTCATTCATAGCAATTTTTATTCTATTTCATGCTTGAATTGTTCATTATGTATATTGATCATAAATGATCAAGAATCATTCACTCGTTTTAAACATTTCGTAAGACTTATTCTGTTATACATTCTCGTTCTTGGTGTTGACAGGTTACGTTTCCAACATATTCATCGTGGTTTCAAAAATAAGTTTACACAACTTCTTACACTAAATTTCGCTTTTCAGGTTTTTATATGAGTTACGGGTTGTATTCTAAGAAACTTGGTTCAAAAATATAAAAAGAAAACATGTTGGGTTCAGGGGGGCCGTCGGCGACGCTCAAACATGGCGTTGGCGACGCGTCTTAGAAAGTTGCGTTGGGGCTTTAGCTCCGTAGACAGTGGGTTAGGCCGTCGGAGAATTGGGGTAGCGTCGGCGACGCCCCAAGTGCCGTCGGCGACGCCCCATCTGTATTGCAGACGCAAAATTTTCGTTTTTCATCTCACGGAATCCGCTTACAGGCCCCGACTCAACCCAAACTGATCCATAATGTCCGCAACAACCCAAATTATTCCGTAGTCATCCCATACGTTATTCTCTCATATATATTTATATTTAATACGTAAAAGACACTTACTTGCATGACGCCGCGGAACGAACACATTTACGCATGAGCCTCTGGTTTGAGTTCAAGCACTTCAACTCATGCTTGATTCCCTCACACCTGGGCTCTGATACCAACTTGTAGCGCCCAACTTATTTTCATGACCGAAAAACTAAAAAAATTTAAACTTTTGGAATCATACTAACAATAAACACTACCATAATACAGATTAATATAACTTTATGAAGTCTAGGAGTAATAGTTAAACTGAGTTAAGAAAAAGATAATGAAAAAACAAGCTAAAGTTCCGGTGGTATGAAATGTAACATCTTTAAGAAATAGAAAAACCCTAAATTCCCATTATGCCCTTATCTTTTAGTACGACAACACGACTACAAAATATTTCGACAATACAACTTTAACTTACTAAGCACTAAAGTTAATTCATCTACCTGCAAAAGAAACTTTTAAAGTAAATTCATCATTTACAACCCAAAAGTAGTTCGACCCATTTGTCATAATTACTTGCGGAAGCGTAAAGAGAGCAAAGGTGTGTTCGTTCCAAACGAGGCGCATCATCAAGCGGAAGTTTTACCTAAACACCACAACAAGTTTGATTAGCAATTTTTATAGCAATTTATAACGATTTCATTAGCCAATCACATATCACCTTCTTATTTAATTAATCACATAATAAGGTGTAAAATCGAATTCATTCCTTTGCATTTTTGTCATTATCCGGTTGACCCATTCAACATTAGTCAACGCGGAAAACATACTTTTACCTTTTCATACCTTACCCGGTTGACTCGTTCATTACAAGTCAACTCGAAATCTTACTTTTACTTTCTCATTCCTTGTCCGGTTGACCCGTTCATCACGAGTCAATGCGAAACCATACTTTTACTTATTCATTCCTTGTCCGGTTGACCCGTTCATCACGAGTCAACGCGGAACCATACTTTTACTTACTCATTCCTTGTCCGGTTGACCCGTTCATCACGAGTCAACGCGGAACCATACTTTTATTTATTCATTCCTTCTCCGATGACCCGTTCATCACGAGTCAACGCGGAACCATACTTTTACTTACTCATTCCTTGTCCGGTTGACCCGTTCATCACGAGTCAACGCGGAACCATACTTTTACTTACTCATTCCTTGTCCGGTTGACCCGTTCATCACGAGTCAACGCGGAACCATACTTTTATTTATTCATTCCTTCTCCGATGACCCGTTCATCACGAGTCAACGCGGAACCATACTTTTACTTACTCATTCCTTGTCCGGTTGACCCGTTCATCACGAGTCAACGCGGAACCATACTTTTACTTACCCATTCCTTGTCCGGTTGACCCGTTCATCACGAGTCAACGAGGAACCATACTTTTACTTACTCATTCCTTGTCTGGTTGACCCTTTCATCACGAGTCAACGAGGAACCATACTTTTACTTACTCATTCCTTGTCCGGTTGACCCGTTCATCACGAGTCAACGCGGAACCATACTTTTACTTACTCATTCCTTGTCCAGTTGACCCGTTCATCACGAGTCAACGCGGAACCATACTTTTACTTTCTTAGTTCATTGTTAATTCCCTATCAACATCTCTAGTCGAACAATAACAACTATAGTCCTTCCAAAATGAGATTGGATAATTCATTACAACTAGATTTAATATACAAACGAGAATGCAATGTACAAGTAACGTACCTCGATCTTGCGAACTTTGGAGATTCCGGTTGCTTGAACCTTCTTCTTTCACGCCTACATTTTACAATCGATGTACTTTAATTTCACGTCATTACTTCATTCTTTCTTTTAACATTATTAGGTTAACAACTATCATTTAACCAATTCTAGTCATTTAGCATCATGTTCATCCAGAATCTAAATTCAAGGCATTTTACCAAACACTTGGCGTGCGTACCACTAACAAGGCATAATGTACAAGTTTTATATGCATATTTCCACTAGTTCATATCATGGATTATCAATTCAACTAAGCTCGCATAATCTTCTCTCTCTATCAGATTCATACATCACTTCTCTACTACATAAACAATCACAACATCACTATTACACTTAATTTCTTGCACTTATATGATCATAGCATTTCATCATACTACTACTATAAGTGGTTTTACTTCAATCATCAAGATAATCAATATCACACATATTCATCTTCTACATGATGATTTTAACTAGTAACCATGTTTAATTTTATTCAATCTTCACGGATTATTACAACCCACTTCATGAATGACACCAAATCATAAAATTCAACTTACCTTTTGTTTAAGAAGCTTGGGTGACTAAGGAATTAAGCACATGCATCAAATTTTTTGTTGTTAATCACTCTTAATTGTTGAATTTGTGGGAAGAAGGGTTTCCCCTTCTTTCTTCTTCTTCCAGGCGACACACACACACTAGAAGTGTGTGTGTGTGTGTGTTTCATTTATGTTTTATTAACTCTCTTTCCCACTTATTCATGTTTAGTCCATCATGTTTGGTGATTATTATCATTATAACTAAACATACCTCTTCTAGTTAAAACTTTATTTGTATTTTATCTAAGGTTATATTTCTTGTCACCATTTAACCAACATTCATACTTATACATACATGCACACATTATACCTACATACATATATATATATATATATATAATTTTTGGGGTGTTACATAAGGGGATTTTTGTTACACAAAAATGCCTTTCGTACTGCGCAACGCTGGAGCCACCTACCAACGTTTAATGGATCATGTCTTCGGGGACGACATCAGCGAAACGTAGAAGTATACATCGATGACCTTGTCATCATGAGCTCGGATGGGGAGAAGATGCTGGCAAACATTCAAAAGACGTTTGCATCCTTGCGCAGGACAAACCTGAATCTGAACCCTAGCAAGTGCGCGTTTGGAATGAAAGAAGGCAAATTTCTGGGATTCATCATCACGCGTGATGGTTTCAAAGTTAATCCCGATAAAGTGGAAACAATTCAGCGTATGCCTTCCCCCTCAACTATCAAAGAAATGCAACAATTAGCGGGGCGATTGGTTGCGCTGAACAGGTTCCTGGCAAACCACACACTGAAGTGCTTCCCATTCATCAGCACTTTGCGGAATTGTGTAAAGCAAAACAAGTTTCAGTGGACTCCGGATGCGGAGAAAGCCTTCACTCAAATGAAGGAGTGCTTAATTCAACTGCGGACACTCACTGCACCTCAAAAGAACGAGCCACTGATACTTTACCTTTCCGCATTAGATATCGCTCTGGAAGCAGTCTTACTAGTAGAACGCGGAGGAGTCCAGACTCCGATCTACTATGTTAGCAAGATGCTGACTGACCCAGAAACACGATATCCTATGATGGAAAAACTTGCTCTAGCTTTGGTCCACGCATCTCGCCGGTTGCGTCGGTCGGTCATGTGATAACAGTTCTTTTCAACTATCACTTGGGCCCAATTTTGTCGAATCCGGACATCTCTGGTCGTCTAGCAAAATGGGCGATTGAGCTTGGTGGACACAATATTGTGTATAAACCACGCCCAGCAATAAAAAGCCAGATATTAGCCGATTTCATTGCGGAAGTACCACAGAATAAAGCGCAAGAATGTGAAGTTGTACAAAACCCAACGCCGGTTACAGATGACCGCGCATGGATACTTCACACAGATGGCGCATCCAACAATGATGGCACATGGGCAGTTCTTCACCTAATAAGCCCCGACAATCAGGAGTTCACTTATGCCATCAGGTTGGATTTCAAAAGTACTAATAATGAAGCTGAGTACGAAGCATTCCTAACAGGTCTTCGGTTAGCAATCAAAATGGGCACATAGAATTTGGAAGAAAATGTCAATTCCCTTTTAGTTGCAGGCCAGGTCAACAGCCTATACGACGCAAAGGGCGAAATGATGGCATTGTATCTGGAACAGGCGCAAGCCTTAATAACCAAATTCCAGCACTTCAAAATAACCCATGTTAACCGAAGCGAGAATAAACAGGCCTATGCGCTCAGCAAATTAGCCACTACAAGCTTCAAGCACCTTGCCCGTGAAGTGCGCATCGAGGTACTCAAAAACCCTTCTGTTCCTTTGCGTCAAGTCAACATCATTGAAGTTGGGATTCCTTCCTAGATGTCCCCCATAATCATGTTCTTGCAACATGGAATCCTACCTGAAAACAAAGCGGAAGCAAAGAAGGTCCAAAACAAAGCACTCAATTACGAAATGGCAGACGGTATCCTATACCAGAAGTCGTACCTTGGACCACTCCTCAGCTGTGTTGATCCACAAGATGCGCAGTACTTGATCCGCGAGATACATGAAAGGTTATGCGGAATTCATGTTTGTCCGGGCACGGTCATAGCAAAGATCATGAACGCTGGTTATTATTGGTCTGGCATGCACTTAGATGCAGTCGAAACACTGAGGAAGTGCGCATCATGCCAACGCCATGCCCCAAAGACATTGCGCCCCAAGAATCCTTTGATCCCTGTGACAACAGTGTGGCTCTTCCAGTAATGGGCAATCGATATGGTGGGACTTTTCCTAGATGCCCCAGGCCCAGAGAAATTCATAAACATTGCAGTCGATTATTTCACCAAATGGGTTGAAGCCAAACCCCTTGCATCCACCACAACAACTGTAGTTCGAAAATTTATCTAGGAACACATCAATAGCCGTTTTAGGTTACCCCTGCGCATTGTGAGTGACAATGGCCTCAATTTCGCAGCAGACGAACTATAATAATGGATGAAGGAAATGCACATCGAACATGTCTTCACCTCGGTCACGCATCCTCAAGGAAACGACCAAGTAGAAAGCATAAACAAAACCATCGTCGAAGGGATCAAGACAAGATTGGGTACGGCGCGAAGAGGCTGGGTAGACGAGTTGCCAAGTATCCTTTGGGCTCATCGAACTATACCAAAAACCAGCACAAGCAAAACTCCTTTCAGCCTTGTGTATGGGACGGAGACAGTAATTCCTTCAGAGATAGGCCTCCCATCACCACGCATGCTAGCTGCGTAAAGCCAAAATAATGAAGACGAGCACATACTTGACTTGGACTTACTAGAAGAAAGGCGCGAAAACGCCGCTATCAACGAAGCAAAGTACAAGTCCAAGCTTGAAAAATACTACAACGCGCGAGTCCGTATATGTACCTTCTTCCCTGGCGACTTCGTTCTACGCGACAATGAAGCGTGTAATGCTGAACGTCCTGGAAAGCTCGCACCTAAATGGGAAGATCCTTACATTATCCATGAAGTCCTAGGAAAAGGCGCTTACAACCTTAAATCATTAGACGGTACAAATATTCCAAGGACTTGGAACGCGCTGCAGCTAAGACGGTGTTACATGTAAATTAGCAAGTTCATTATCTTTTTGTCTACCTTGTATATGGCTCCTACGCCTTATTCATTAATAAAGACAAGGGTTGCATGAATTACTTTATCTTAATGTTCCGTTACAGATGCGTGAAACCACTTTGGGTGTACGCAAAAACACCTCGGTATACAATGACTCGAATCAAAGTCACTACTTATTGAACGCATGAGAGCAGATGTTCACACATGAGTTCATTACTGGTTCTATTCGCTATACCTACACAAAGTTGGCCTCTTTTCACACAAATATTGTAGCAAAGAAGAAACATTTCATTGAAGATAAAAATATTTACATATGTGCGCAATGCGCAATACATTCAACGATCCTATAAAGATAACAATAAGGATCCCACACTACTCTTCATCTGCAGCGGCCTCGACTTCTTTCGGAATTAAGTCCTTCAAGCAATCCACGAAGTCTTCGTGTGAGAGCGCTTCGCTAACCAATTCCATAGCCGGGATGTTGAGACGGTTGTACTCCAGCTGAGCCCAGGAGAAAGCGGCTCAAGTATCAACACCATGAGTGGCAGCGCGGGTGGTACCCCATTGGATGTTCATTGCATGAGTGACATGTTGCGCACACTCAGCATAACCCTGCGCGTGCCCGTCGTGGCGCGCAGTGACTAACAACTTGGCCACTGCGACGTCCAGCTTCGCGGAGTTTAGAATAGAGTTTGCGATTTGCAATGCCAAGAGAAGGGTTAGAGTCTACACCAACATGGCCAAAACACAAATCAAGTACTTACATTGACAACTCCATGCTGTTGCATCCACGGCGTGTTTTTGGTCAGCAACTCCACCAACGACTCAGAGATGGCGCGGGCATCCTCAGAATTTTCCAACTTCTTCTCGCCTGCCTCCACCTTGGCTTTCGCCAATCGCAACCGTTCCTTATCCTCCAGGTGCGTGCATTTAATTTCAGCCTTTTCCACCAAGGCCCCCTGGTGATCCTTCTTCGCGACCTCCAACGCGGTGCGAGCAGCAACCTGGTCATATATAAGGTTAGTATGATAATCCGACAACTTATGCAAAGGAAGGAAAAGATAATGATGCAGGCATGTACCTCTCCCTGCTCACTGCGTTCGCGGTCAGCTCTGGCTTCCGCGGCCACAGCAGCTGGTGCTTCTTTTTCCTTCTTCTCGCGCGCTACCTCTGCGCGCAACCGAGCCAACTCATCCCTCAATGATTTTTTCTCATTGTTTTCCCTTTTACAAGCCTCCTTCCACAACTTGCGTTCCTATGCAAGAAGGGCATCGAAGGTTTCGACCATCTTCTTCCACCCCAGCGCGGCCCACTCTTCAACCCGCTGGCGGTCGGCATAAGCGGTTTCCTTATACGCTACCTCAGCTTCTCGCGCAACCACTTGGGCCCTCTCCTTGGTCAGGTCCGCTTTAGCAGCTTCAACATCTTTCTTTTCCTTAAACAAACCCCACCATTCACGAACAATCTTATGGGTAACCAAGGCGGAGCTTGCAGCTGCTAGGAGGTATATGCCGTACGTGGTTTCCTGTTCATGTCCAGCAAGTGCACGCACCTCCGCTGGAGGGAAGGCTCCCTTAAACCACTCACGGCACGTCGGTCAGTGAAAGAAGTCATCACCTTTCCTCAATTTCCACATAGGGTGTGGATCTCTTCAGCATGAGCCGCAGAGTAAGACCTGTAATAATAATCACTCGGGTCTCGTCCGGGTGGATTGGAGATCATTCGGCGGAAGGGCTTCTACCAGATCCCCAGCTTCGCCCCCGGGTGCCGGCTCCTCCACATGCACCTCGTGGGGAGCATCAGTTCGCGCACCCTCGACGGAAGTTGTCACAACCGGCTCCGTCTCTTCAACAACACCCAGGCCTCCAGCCGGCGCGCCTTCTACCACCACCACCATGGGTGATTCCACTACCACCCGTGGTTCTTCAACAACCATGGCAGGTTCAACCATCACAACCCGTGGTTCCTCCTCCACCTGCACGGGTTCTTCCACCTCCATGGAACCCGTGTTAGTATTCACCCGAGAACCTTCCACCACCACGTGAGGCTCTTCCCTCACCACCTCATGTTCCGCTACCCCAGTAGCGGAATCCCCGCCCTGTGCGCTGGAGCATGCGCGCTTTCCACCCATAGGCGAGGGCATTGGAGTATCCTGAGGGCGGCTGTTGTGATGGATTCCACAAAAACAGGATCATCCCCACCTACAGGATGACAAACAGTTAGCTAAATTGTTTACAAAAATGTGGTGCGATTAAGGCAAGTCAGAAAATTACCTAGGGGAATCCTGACAATGAGGGTCTCTAGAATCCCCCTTTTCACTATTGCTTTAAGAGCAACCTTTTTGGGGGGCTGCGCGGAGAAGTGCTCCTTCGTACGCCTCTTCCGTTTTTGAGGCACCTCCGGGCTGGACTCGGCCTCCACTGGGTCAGCAGGTTTGGCGATCGGGATAACCATTAGCTTTGGCGTGGGCTTCTTGACACCTACAGGATCAAGACCCTCCCACGACTCAGATACTACTACATAAGCTTTCCAATGGCCAGACACAATGCCCTTACCTTTGTGAGGGCCTGCCCTGGGTTAGTCACCTCCTTCTCAACCACCACGCTCAAACCCGCGTCGTTTTTCTTAGCTTTTCAAAGCGCCTGCATCATGGGCAACAACGAATGAATAACCCGCAGAGATACTAATACTCAACAACATGAAGACTTACCAGTTGAAGGCGCAAGGGCAGCTAGGTCCGCAGTCCTGGGAAGTGCAAAATTCTCCAAGACCTTCGCATATCAGGTGGGTTCATCTGGGCCCAAGGCGAGCTTCTCGATCCGCCCTTCCTTCCTCCGGAAGGCGGCCAAAAACAGTGGCCCCAGCAAAAGAGAAATGCATGTTAGTCTACATGCAAGGTGACATCAAGAACCACAACAATGGAGTAGGAATACTTACTCCATCTCCCTCCATGTACACCGGTCTATCCCGGCGGTCGGGTTTCCACACCAAACTCATCCCGGCCGCCACCAGTATCCTTTCCGGCAACTTAATCGCCAGGATCTCCTTCAAATCTGTATACCAGGGTCCGACACTGGTATAGGGAAGGTCTCTGCCTGAATTTCCTCCGGCCCCCGGAACTGCATTGGGGAGGGAATGACACCAGACTTCACAAAAAAGAATTTTGCCTTCCAATGATGGAAGGACTTGGGGGAGAGAGTAAAATTTTCCGTGCTTGCACACGGTGCTGAAAAGAATAAAACCCCACTAGCAATGGAGTTGGTAAAAAATACGAAAACGGTCGACGGTTGAACAGACCCCGTCGACCGGCACAAAAACTCACAGTGCTTAATCCTCACCATCCCAATCGGATTCAACTGGGAGAGGTGGAAGCCGTAAATATTCAAAAGTTCAAGGAAAAATTTTGTAACCGGTAACCGTAAGTTATCGTCGAAGAAAAAATCCTGGAACAGGGTGATGTAGCCAGCCGGAGCATCGGCGGCTGTCTCACCCTCCACCGGAAACCAGGCATCCCAACTCTTGGTGAACCGGTAACCGGAGACTATGCGGTTAAAAGTGTTCTGACTCATGTTGCAAGCCGGCAAAGAGGTCGATGCCTCTACAGCAGAAGCTGTCTCCGGACCCCTAGACGCCATTAAAATCAGAAAAGAAGAACAAAAGTTTTGAAGATGAGGGTTTTTGAAAAACAAGAATGCTCAAAGAAAGCTCAAGAACACAGAGAATTTGAAGAGAGAACGTGAAGGGATGAAGAAAACCCTAAGCGGTTACATCTATTTATATTGATCGCATTTAATGCGGTTGGGAATCGTGACACACGCGAGACATTAAAAACCAATCACCAAAGTATGCGTGGCAGCAAGTTGCCACTAACGGTTAGTATGGGCGTGTGGCTGCCACTCTCCCTGCCAATTCATTAATGACAGAGAAGGCGATACGGCTGACAACACGCTACAGCTGTCATATGTCCTTTCAGATCCCTTTTTTTCTCACCAATCCACCTGCAACGTCAGTATAGCAGGGGTTCAAATTTCAAAATCATCATTACAAAGCGTTTCCTTCACACAAACATTTCCTCCCACCCTTCTTGAATTTCTGCCTTTGAAATAAGAGCGCATACAATAATTCTTTTAGTCTAGCACTCCTCCAACTTACCAACATGCGCATAGGAGCAGCACTAGTCTGGGGGGACTTGGAGGGGTATGGTTTCAAAAACCCTGCGCCTGCGTATGGAACCATACCCTCAACAGCATAACTACAAGGATAAACCTTGGTGCAATGTGCAATGGTGTGCCTTCCTTGAAACCAAGAGGTCATACAATGAACCTTGCGCACTCAGCGCAACGGTAAATTAGACCAATGTATGTAGGTTACACAACGAGCCTTGCGCACTCCGCACAACGACAAGTTAGACCAAACAATACAAGTCACACAATGAGCCTAGTGTACTTGGCACAACTGCAAGTTAGACTTTAACGCACAGACTACTAGACCCTGCGCGGAACATACAACCCTCTAGTCATGAATCCTAAAGCCTTGCAAGGACGAGACAAACATGAGAGCACCTCATAGTCTTGTGGACAAAAGTATTTACCCTTGCCACCCTGCGCTGGCGGGAAAACACTGACAGCCTCGCAGAAGGGATAAGGACTAAGAGGTGTTGACCATACTCAAGGGTACGGAGTGGCAGAACTGTGACCAAGGTTGCTCGGCAAGGTTGCGTCTGACAGTGTCGCATGAACAGTGATGTAGACGTCAGACTGTACACCAACCATACTTACGCCAGTGACTGTTACACCTTCTCCACTTTTGGCTGGCAGCAAGTCTGACGCTAGAGATAACTGCCTTTACACGTGGCACCATTCAGCTTCCGACAAAGCACACCTCCTGACAGAAGACATTAATTCTCCTGCAAGGAGCATTTAATGTCTGACGCAGAGGGACAAAACAGATGTCTCTGACTGTCTGGGCCGGGCCCAAGGCCCATCAACTCATCTCCTAAGCCCACTTACTTCCGGCTATAAATAAGTATCGAATCACCAGGTAAACTATCGACAACCATACTCACAAGTACTCGAACTTATTACTTGCAATCACCAAATACTTATTCTCACGTCGGAGTGTGGTCACGGAGAAAACCACTCTTTTCCCCGCGACGAGACTATGGCGCTGCTAGTTTTGCAGATCAGCTGAGTGAGATCACCCTGAAGAACGAGCGAAGAGACAACCCCTTTATGCAAAAAATCCCTGGTTGTAACCAATATATCCCCGGATATCCCTAAGTTCAACCGTGTTTCTTCAATCGAAGTAATATTTCATCAATCAATCGTTTGCCCATGGATGCAAAGCCGTGTGGACTGTGAAATAATGGTTCGGGGACATGCCTAATATTTGTGCGTACGCCAACATACTCGGTCTATCTCTTGGAAATCGAAGGACGGTTGCGGTTGGGTGGTGTTCGAACGATTTGAAGTTTGGTTGTCGGGTCTAGATGGAACACCCGAAAAGGTTGGAAGGGATTCATGATGTTATTTTTTTTATAAAATATGAAGTAGTATTGAAGAGAAAAGGGTAAAGTGTAAAAAGAAAAGAGTAGAAAGTGGATTTAAAATATATTTTTTTATCATTGAAAACAACGGTCAAACTATTGATTCTCGTGTGAAACTGGCGTTTTAAATAAAAACGCTCGGACCGAATTTTCAAAAAAAACGCCTAAGGGGACGATCTCCATGACGTTGTGGGACGTCTTTTTTTAGGAAAAAGCACAAAAAAAAAACCTGCCCCAGTACGGGTGTTCTAAAATCATTTGTATCTACGGGCTCACGTATTTCAAGAGATCTTAGTCAACCTTTTGTTTAAAGTAACCGGGAGTCAAATATAGCTTTGTAAACCAAGTTTTTGCAAAATGCAAACCAGCCACATGGCAGGTTGTGGCTGGGCTGTGATTCACCCACCTATCAGTTTAGTGTTAATGTAGTTCAAAAGTTGTAATTTAATATATAACTACCGGGTTACACCAGTGCTCTGCGGCAGGGTGATCCAAATTTTAATGAAAACGTAGAGACAATAGTAAAAGTAACTTTAATGGCAGAAATTCGTTTGATATTGGTTCGGTTCATTAAGATACTAACACTTATCGAAAAAGAAACAAAAAAAGTCATGATATGACAAAAAAATACTAAAATGTGTTTACATCGATTGAAACAATAAAAAAGAATATCAATTTCGATACTAACGTTGTTCGGTTAATATTAGACCGTTTGTTTTGTTACATGTACAACACCAGATTCAATTGAAACTTAAAAAAGAAAATGAAAAACCAAAAAATAGAAAAGAAAAAGAAAAAATAGAAAATTTTTTTCACAAAAGACAAAAATCAAAAATCACTGCTAAGAAGTTTATAAATTATATTATATATATAATAATATAATATAATACATTTAGAATAACCCGAACATGATCATTGTAAACAAAAAATATGAACTTTCGTCTTGCAAACCCAAGGTGCAAGTGCGAGTCACTTAGATATAACTCAGTTAAACTGACCATAACTTAAATGTGACACACACTACAAATTTGACAATCCAATAGTGAGTGACTTACACTAAGAAATTTCCCCTTAGACATTATGGTTAGTGTGAAAGTTCTCATAGCTTCCTTAGTGAATCGAGTTAATCAAACCAACATATGATGATCTTTTACATTATTATACAATTATTGAGTGTGACATACACAACTAATTTCTCGCCAATCAAGAGTGAGTGTGGCTTACACTAGAATTTTTTCTTGTGAGACGAAGGTTAGTGTAAAAGTTCACAACGCTTCCTTACTGAATCATGTCAAGCTAACTTATATACGTCAAACTTTTACATACTCATATAATTCGGTAAGTTTAAACACTTATGGGAATACAATAAGCGTATACAAACTAAGTGTTAGAAATTTGGTGAATGGATATTTAGTAAATTTATAATTTAGTGAAATTATAAATATTATTTAAAATTTTCATGTGGTGAATAAAAAGGAAACTTTGAGTAGAGCTTCTTTATGACATTTAATTAGTTTTATTAGAGTTTTTAAGTCTCTAATTAAGTAACTAATTAAGTGAAATCTTTCAATAATCTTTAACACTTGTACAATTAGTAGGCTTTGTGCTTCATTTTGGTTACTACAAGAGAAATACATAACCATAATACATGAAGAATACTTGAAGAAGGATAAACACTTGAAGACCAACTAGAGAAAGGAGTATTCTCTACTCGTTTTCCACCACCATCACATCGTTATTTGTTCCATAAGTTCAAACACTGTAATTAACCGGTTTAACCTCGGGCACGTGAGCCATTTCTGGCAGTACATACTGCTTCGGCTATTGTACCTTAGAAAACAGACATGTTATCTTTCTTAGAGGCGTGAAATCTGTTTTATGGAAAGTGTGTTGAACACGTGTCTCAACCACAATCGTCAACATCAGTTTGTTCATTTCTGCATCCACAAATTATTGCACAAGGACATGCGACTCAAGTTTTCATAGCGGAAATTGTATAAGAAGACACTTCTCAAGCTCTTGTCAATGACAACGATTTGAATCGATTTATTTAAATATGTTGTATTTCATATTTAATTTTGTATGGATTTGTACACGGTACGGGTACTACATTTTTCCAAAAAGTATGTAAAAGAGTATCTTTACAATTTTTTATATTTATTTATATAATTTGTTATTATAATTGTGACCTATGTCCTACAAACTTAAAACAGATTTCGTGAGATTTTGTTACAATCTTAAACCTTATTTATAATGATTTTGGGTTCACGAAAAATTATATAATAAAAAAAATTATTTTTAGAGATTATGATCTTATAATTTTTTTTTTGGGAAATATGTATATAGTACAACTTGTTGTGTTTGGATTTCTTGGGATTGAAATACAATCTTAAATCCTATAGCGTGGTACAAAATGAATAGTTTTGGTTCAATCGTTTGGTTTTGAAACGATTTTGGAATTGTTAATTTTTTTCTAACTTTTGTGTTATATTGGGTTTATTAGTGTAAACCATACGTTTTTTGTAAACGTTAAATTCTCTAACTTGTGCGTTAAACAATATGTTTTTTGCAAACGTTAAATTCTCTAACATGCTTGTTAGAAATGATCGTATTATTTATTTAATATGATTAAAAGAATGAGCGATTAAAGTTTATTTTATATAAACTAAGAAGCCTTATGATGATTTTTATAATCATTTATTTCTACACGAGCGTGTTAGAATTGAGTTTTTTATAAAACTGATAAGTTTTTTGACAGTTTCTGTAATCATTTATTTCTAACGAGGTTGTTAGAACTTATTTATTGATAAGCTTTATAACAGTTTTTGTAATTGTTCACTTCTAACAAAAGTGTTAGCATGTGTATTGGAAATGACTTATTTATTTGAACCATATATGTGTTTATAGCAAGTCAAATTAACATTTTGCGTAAATGCTAACATTCTATGTGCGCGTTAGAATTTCTTTCATTTTAACATGATTGTTAAAAATGATTAAAATATGGATGCTTTGAAGAACTTTATGTAAACGTTTATATAACTAATTTGTTGTTGCATTGATTTTAATGAATATAAACACTTATATTATGCTTTGTATGGTTTATAAATAAAATTCATACATTGAAGTTGATGTTTGATTGGCTTCAAAAATTAAATCACCATAAAGTGATGGTATTTTTATTTATATTCTTTTAATGAAACTATAATTCTTTACTAGACTCTTCATATAGAAGATAAACTCTTAAGTAGAGTTCTATGGCAATTTATTAGTTTTTATTAGAGTTTGTCTCTAATAAAATATCTAATTAAGTGAGACTCTTCTGCACCACATGTCTTTTGTATTAAAAGTAGGCTATGTGCCTAACTTGATGAGATTGGAAATCTACAAAAGTAAGAATACAATAATTAAATCACCATAAAGTGATGGTATGGTTGTGTGGGATTTATCACCAACTTTAATTTATGATTTCTAAATCCAAATGGTCATGTTTTGTATATATAAAATGACTTAAATTTTCTAATACATGTGTTAGAAAATGTGTATCACAAATACAATGTTAGAGATTGCATATTTTATAAGCCATAATGAATGGAAATATTTTATGTAAACATTTAATTGTATATGTGTGTATTAAAAACAATGAGAAATGATTTATTTTATAAACTTTATCCTTGGAAAACGTTTTATGTAAACGTTCGATTATATAATGTGCCCGTTATAAATTTTATTTTTCTAACATGTGTGTTAGAATACGTTTCGTACATGCGTAGTAATACTAAACAATATAAAACCGTTTGATATTTTGGATTTTGATTTATGATATCATAAACTCTAACTGATATTATTAATATTGTACATTGCAAAACTAAGAAAATATTGGTGAATAGATATTTGGTAAATTTATAATTTAGTGAAATTATAAATATTATTTAAATTCTTCATTGTTTAATAAAAGAGAAACTCTTGAGTAGAACTTTTTTATGACATTTATTAGTTTTATTATAGTTTTAAATCTTTAATTAAGTAAATAATTAAGTGAAACCTTACACTAATCCTTAACTCTTGTACAATTAGTAGGCTTTGTGCTTCATTTTGGTTACTACAAGAGAAATACATAACCATAATACATGAAGAATACTTGAAGAAAGATGAACACTTGAAGACCAACTAGAGAGAGGAGTAATCTCTACTCGTTTTCCATCACCATCACATCCTTATTTGTTCAATAAGTTCAAACACTATAATTAACCGTTATTACCTCAGGCGCGTGAGCTATCTACGGCAGTACATACTGTTCGGCTATTGTACCCTGGGAAACAGACGTGTAGCCTTTAGTAGAGGCGTGAAATTTGTTTTATGGGAAGCGTGTTTAACACGTGCATCAGCCACAACCGTCAACATCAGTTTGTTCATTTTTGCAGCCAAGAAGGATCGAACAAGGAGACACGGTTCAAGTTTTCATAGCGGAAATTGTACAAGAAGACGTTTCTCAAGCTCTTGTTAAAGACAACGATTTGAATATATTTATTTTAATATGTTGTATTTCATATTTAATTTTGTATGGATTTGTACACGGTACGAGTACTACAATTTTCCAAAATTATGTAAAAAAGTATATTTACAATTTTTTATATTTATTTATATAATATTTTATTATATTTGTGACCCATGTCCTATACTAAGGTGTTGCGAAATTAACAATAACGGTGGTGTTGGTTGTGGTCTAGCAAGGGAGGGAAGCACAAATAACGGGCTAGTGTGAGGGGTTTTTTTTTCGTAACTCGTAGCTATTTTTAATTTTCCTAAAGTTTGTTACCTCATTTTTTGCTGCTTTCACTTGATTTTATATACATTTCATCTGCCTGGTTTAAACTGGATATCAATTCTATATTATGTTTTATGATATTTTTGTACGATGAATATCAATGATTTACTTAACTACATACGCCCTGGCGCAACTAATCTATTTAACAAATGTGTCCAAATCAAATCACTTGGTTGATAACTAATCATTTAAGAACCCATAAACCCAAACAAAATACAAAATAAGAGTAACAACCCTTAGTTAAATAAATAGTTAATCCGTTTTAACATTTTATATATAGACTTTTAAAGGAATGAAGAACTATTCCTATGCAAACAACAACATAGGATAAATATTGTAATTTAAATGATATGATATTATTACAATTCATCCGTTGATTACTTGTAATATAAAGATGCTACAAAGAAGTTGTATTGAACAAAATAAAGACAAAAAATGCAAGGACTAAAATGGGTGATATTCCGTACAAACATTTTCAACTGTAACGTATTTAATGTTTTCTTTTTCCCTAACAATCTTCCTTTCTTATTGATGCTCTTTATTACTTTATAGTAAACAAATAAATAAATTTAATACTTTTGGGAAAAAATGTGTATTTATTGAAAACTTAGAGCGTTTGGTGGTGACCGTGGATGGTGGTGGTGATGATGAACGGTAAAAGAAGGAATGGAATGAAAAAAAAAAGCTAGGGTTGCAGGGTGGGGGTAGGGGTAGGGGAGGGCGTTGGAATTAATTTGGGCATTAGAGAGAATGAGATTACGTGTGTAATTGTTGATTCCATTCCAAATTTGGGGCTTAGAGAGAATGAGATTATTTGTGTAATTGGTGATTCCATTCCAGTAACCACCCAGTCACTTAAGCGGTGGTGGGTGGTGGCTGTGGGTAGCGGTGATGATGAACAGTGAAAGAAGGAATGAAATGAAAACAAAAAAAACCTAAGGGTGTAGGTTGGAATTAACTTGAGATGTTAGAGAGAATGAGATTACATATGTAATTGGTGATTCCATTTCAACTTGAGCTGTTAAAGAGAATGACAATACTCGTATAATTGGTGATTCCATTCCAGTAACAACCCTAGTTACTTGAATTTTTTCTTTTCAACCTAGTTATTCATTCTAGTTCACTTTTAATTCCTACATACCCAACACTAATTAGTGTTTATATAAAACTACAGGTATTTTAACCAAGAAAACCAAATTTATTACCTTCCTGTAGTATATTATGTACCGACCTTGTCCAAGTGTCAACATCTTTAAATATTATCTATGGTCGGTGATGGATAATGAGGAAGTTAATAGTTATTTTCTTAAACCTAGTTAATCACATTTAATTAGGGGTAACCTTATTAAATGAAAGAAAGTGATAGGAAAAGAAAAGTGCATATGAGTTTTTCAATCTGTTAAGGTTACAGAGATAGAAGAGAGAAAGTTGCTAGTTTGTAATTATTATTTTCTAATGTATAATAGTTGGTATATTATGAGAGTTTTATATAAATGTATTTAATGTAAGATTAAATATATATTATTTATAATATTTAATCATGTAGTCATTATAATCATTTATATTATATTAGATTAAAATATATTAATCCTATTATATATTAGTTGGTAATTGTTGATGGACCATATTACTCTTATTAACTTCCTTCTGGGTGTATATAAGGAGATAATTAGAGAGGTTTAGGGTTAGACACTTACAACATCACTAAAGCCGCCACCCACCTCTCTCTCCATAACCTAAACCGAATTCATCTCTAGTTCGGTTCTTACCATCATAATCTTACACCTTAAGGAGGAACCAGTTCATACTAACAAATATGTCGACCCCATGGCTGCGTCTTTGACTGGATTTTCTGCTGGCATGTCTGCCGTCACATGTATTTCTTTATGTTTTCCATTATGTTTAAACAGAACTGATCAACATTTAACACTATAAAGAAACAACTCTAGCAACAAACCTCACATTACAAATTGTTTTTTTTACATTCATTTAAGTAAGAAGAAAACTAATAGAACATTTAACCAAGAAGAAAGTTAATAGCCTTTTGGACACCTATGGTTCTGCGTGTATTAATAGACACCATGGTACACAAAGGTGTAAATTGAGCTTATAGTGTCGAAGCACATTTATCTTACCGGCGTTTAAGCTAGCAGACACTATATAATGTTAAAACGTTGATCATATAGAAAACCAAAAACACATGCGGTAGGAAAAACACTATAAGACTGTGCATAATGACTAATGCTCGCTAATGAGCATTTTTCGCCACATCAGTATCCTAACGCTTCTTCAAAAAATGTGTAACGGTTAATGCCCTTTCATTCTTTACTTTCCATTTTTTTTCTTCTTACTGGGCATTATTCTTGAAATGTCCATTCTTCTTCATGCCCCTGTGATGCACGCCTCAGAGGAATGGTGTTGAGGGCGTTATTAAACTCTTTCAAGCATTATAATGCTTATTACGCATTACCTAATAGTAAGAAACCATATCAACTGATTGAACAACTATTTCTATAAATAGCAATTATTTCCCAAATTTATCTAACCTATCTTTACATTATATCCAAATATATCCGATAAGGATATGTCCTAATTGCAACGTACATGAGGGAACACGAAACCAAAACATGATCAAAGTCATGAAATTCTTTTTATCTTATCATTCATAAATGCTTTCAAATCCATGATCAATATGATATTCAAGCTTGAATTTTGATGTAAAAATGAGGATGAAAGGTTGAAAAATATTGTCATCCACGTGAAAAAAATGAAGTTATAATCTACTGGTTTCAATGAAGGTCGACATGCATTCTTTTGTCCTCTAGGAGCCTTGCAATCTCGTTATCAACCGAAAGCATGACAAAATATGATTTGAAACAAAAAACATGTTATGTTTTGTGTTGTGATTTAATATAACGCCTTGCAATGTCACTGCGACATATACAACTGATTTTAGCTAACACGTTGTGGATCGATTCACTAAAAATTTATAAAAACAAAAAAGTTTGATTGGTGAATTTGTCATGGACCCACCTGATTTTGCCCTCAAGAGCGTTACTACACTAACGAAGAAAGGGTTCTGGCCTTTGGTGCCCCCCTGCGTTGTGGTTTAATTGGCTTTTAGGTGGTAATGTGGCCTTTGGTGCCACCCCTATAATGCCCTACAACAGTGGTGGTGGTGCTGTACAGTGATGGTGGGTGATGGATGTGGACGTCGAAGGTGGGTGGTGGTGGTGGATGTTGGTGGTAGACGGTGGTGGTGGGTGGTGGATGATGGTGATGGTGGTGGTGGTGTTTAATCTTTTGCAGATCTTAGAAAATCTTAGAAGTGGCTGGGCCAGGTCTGCACCAAGAAAAGCTCGCGCAGACTTTTTAATAAAACTTCTTCGGAAAAACATACAGTGTGCAAATGCCAATGTCTGCGCATGGTCTGTGCAGCGCAGACAGAAGAATCTGCGCAAATATTTTTTAGAAAAACAAACGGCAACTTTGAGTTGGATACCCAATTTCATGCAAAGATTGGAAATACATTATACCTACTGCAAATACAACTTAAAACCAATAAATGAAAACTCTAGTTTAATTGTTTTACAACTAAAACAAAATAGGAAATGGGATGAACACCATTAACATCAGAATTGGAGCTCCAGAAATTTGGGTGGCGAGTCAGTAAATCGCCTCCAAGCGTCTGAGTTCTGACCCATAAAGACGTTTTTGACCACATATTTTGGGCATCGTAATTTCAAAGCATCGAAAGTCATAGTGTCTTTTTTTTGGCATTTTTCTTCAACTGATTTGGTTCAAATGCAAGTAGACTAATGTATCCCAATATATTTATAAATATATAGTCCAACGATCGAATATATTTACAGATCGAATATATTTACAGTTAATAATACATCGTATAATTTATTAGACAACTTGAAAAAAGATTATTCTTTATCCTAAAATAACTTATGTTTTATTTGGAGGTCATCACCAGATAATTTTAACATTTTCATTCTAACTAGGATTATAGTCAAAGAACAACATTTATATTTATAAAAAACATACAAAAGAGAAACCATGAATTATAACCTCATTCATTTATATCCAAGCATACTTATATCTTAGCTTGAATAATAAGTTCACCATTTATATCTTGCCATACGTTTTTAAGTTTTATATGTATTTTCAACTAATTTTATAAAAAAAAAACTGAGTTATACCAGTTAGTTCTACAATAACTCGTTTTAGTCCTAACAATTCATATACTAAGTCCTTTTAGTTTATAGTAAGTCATTTATGTGTTAAATAACTTATTTTAGATAATGCTTTAACTGATTCACTATTTATGAGACTTAATGATCTTTATCATGTGTTAATATTTTGTATTATGTTACACTTAGTCATTATAGTTTAAACCAAGTCATTTAGGTGTTACTAAGTCAAATATCATATAACTATCTTTCCACACATTTCAAGTTTAATATACCTTTCCAACAAATTTTATAACAAAAGGTGGGTTATACCAATTAGTTTCACAATAAGTCGTTTTAGGTCCTTAACAAGTCACATACTAAGATCCCGTTAGGTTATAATAAGTCATTTATGTGTTAAATAACTTATATATGCTTGATAATATATTAACTGATTCACTATTTATAAGACTTAATGATCCTTATCATGTGTTAATATTTTGTATTGTGTTTCACTTAGTCATTATAGTTTAAAACAAGTCATTTAGGTGTTACCAAGTAGAATATCATATGAAAAAAAGACAACCAATTTTTAATACATTACATTTACAACTTTTATAAAATAAATACAAAAATATTATATAAGCAATGTAACGTAGTGCTACATAGTGTAATGTAATGCAATGTAAAGTAATATAATAGAGTAATGTAATGCAATGTAAAGTAATTTAATATAGTGTAACTAGTGTAGTGTAGTGTAATATAATATAATGTAATGTAACGTAATGTAATATAATATAATATAATATAATATAATAAAAATAAAATAAAATAAAATAAAATAATATAATATAATATAATATAATACAACACAACACTATACTACAACAACTATAATACAATACAACTAAACATCATGTATGTAATTGTACTCTAACCTAATCTTATATAAGATAAATACAATAGGATATAGACTTGTGCTAATGTAACACACACCCTCTAATTTTACCTATTGCACAGCTCTTTCAACTTGTCATAGCTCTTTCAACTTGTCATATCTATAATATTTTATGATTTTCACATTTAAAGACAACACAAAAAAAAACCATTTAATTTTTTTTTTTGAGGGGAGAGTATGATGAAAATTTAGAGGGGAGGGTTATGGTACGTTTATTCAGTTCCTACAATATGAAATACCATATGATAGGTTTTATCATAATTCACATTAAGTGTTGTCATAAAGGATTACCTTTTTTGATTATAGAAAAACTATGAGAAAGGTTATTCTTAGAAAATATGTTTTTTATAATAAAATATGTAGCCGTGAGGTTAAAACATACCGTCAAAACATTTTACCATCGAACAACGAAACAAGTTGTTTTAAGTGTTTTCAAACAACAATTAACAACACTACAATCAGCACAAAACTTGCAAACATGGACAGACATTCATGCCATTGAGCCCTTTGTATTGATGTTATTTTTTCCAATATATTGCTTTTGGTTTTTCAGATCTTGTATTGGTTTATAGTCAATTTGATAATTATCGGTTATTTTAAAACTATTATCCATGCCTACTTTACAAATGACTATTTATTGGGCCGGTCAACTCAAACACGAGTTGTTTAATAAGCGTCAATATTGGTCAACACAAAACTTAACAGTTTTTTTGTCGTGTCAGGAATTGCCATCATGAGTTAACTAGTTAGGCATTTTTACAACCATCATTCTTTGATATCAATGTTATTTTCTTAGGTATATCAAAACTAAACTCTTATGCTAATTATATATACACATATGGGAGTAGATCATATGGATTAAAATTGTTAAGAGCATCTCTAATGGGTGCCCATGAGCCGACACGAAGTATAGGGGGGAGTGGGGGACAATCGGGGATATGTCAGCTCATTGTAGTAGATGTGGAGGAGAGAGACACATCAAGGAGCTCCCCGCTCGAAGCATGTACTGGACATGGATGAGGCTAGCAACGCCCGCGAAACTTAAAACTTGGGTAAAATTTTATCCAAAGTTGACTGCTATCAGTGGAGACAAACGCATTTGTGGCAAATTGTGAGAGAGGTGTGCCCGGGGTGTTCATATAGTCCGTCGAGGTGTGTCTTCATTGGTCTTGAAGATCCCCGTAAGTCGTACAGTTTTTTTCTGGCGGCTGAGAATGCAACCTTTTTTAGGCAACCATCAAGATTTTGGGCTGTAAAAGCTCGCCAAGCCTAGTTACCATAAGAAGCCCATAGGACATTAAGTTAGAAGCCCACCAGGAAATTATGTAACAAATAAAGTAATTTTATTTAAGTTTTAATTAATTGATAAAATATAAAGTCTAATTATTTCGATCAAGTATAGAAATCTTATTAACTAAAAGATATTTGACCTCAGGGAAGGATCTTAGTTAGCGCCTGGCGAGGGCTCGAACCCTCTATATTTTCGTTTTCAAGTGTAAATTTTATCAAAAATTTTATATTATGTATTGAGTCCATAACCCCCCCCCCCCCCCCCCCCCCCTAACCCCCCTAATCTTATAAAGCATTTAAGAACTTGAAAATACTAAAACGTATTTTTTAAAAAATGTAACAAAACTTAACACTTTTTTACAAAATATTAAAAATCTATAAAAATAGCCATGTGAGAATAAAATTGTCATATACTACTCATATGCAAATCTTGTGCCATGCAGGCACTAGCTAATTGGGTCCGTGGCTAGTTTGCCAATAAAAGTCAATGGTTATTTTGTTAAGGTTAGTCAAATATGTATTTTGATGATTATCCCAATAATTTATGGCATGGAGTTTAGAAAACAAGTATCATCATCTCCTAACTATTTTAAACACTTACATAGGCACGCCATCATGTACTTGTTGTCATTATCAATGATGATGATCCAATCATGTCATCGTATTTCACATCGTTGTTATTCGTGGTTATGTGAGTGACACAACATTATCAGCTTAGGAAAAGGTAACTCGCAAACCGGTTATGGCCTGAAATATACAAGAGTTGGGTCTCTGCCCAGTTTCACGCTTGAATGGGTGGTTTGAGTCTGATCGACCCCTATAAGGTCGGTGATCAAACATTGTCCTTGTGTTGAAATTTGTAATCATGAGGAGAATGCATTAGTATAATGTTACCAAGTTCTCAAAAGTAATGTCTTCTCATAATTGCGGGTTTTATGACACCAAGGAGAAAAAATGTGTGGTCAACGTCTAGTTTGGTGCATTTTTAAGTCCTAGGTTTGAGCCCTATCATGACCATATGATTGTAATTATTACTCTACGAGTGAGATTTTACTTTATACATGGTTCTTCCAGCGACATGTCTTTCTTTTGGTTAACCATGCAATATCTGCTTTCAATGTCGTCATTTAGTTGAAAAGGATCACTAAATAAACTGGGTAAAATAAACTTCTATATGACATCAACTCAACATAAGATAAGGGTGTTTAACTACTAATAATATTAACGTAAATTGTTGTCTATCCTATCCATGCTTAAAAAATTGTTTTGAAAAAAGCTATTAATTATATAATGTGTTATCATTTTATCACATTATATGGAATTAGTGAAAATATATAATGAATCAGAAAAATTACTCACTTTGTATAATCATGTTGATCTTATGTCATGATCGGCTCTCATCGATCTCTTATCTTCATGGCACTTCAAACATTTTGGGGGCCTAAGACAAAGTTAAAAACCGAGGCCTTTTTTTCAAACGTCATCGTTATAAACACCGACACATTTAGATCTTTTTGGTGAGGGAAAATAATGTGTGTTTCAAGACGGCCAGTTAAAACACGCTAAATGATTTGATTAACACATGTTAAATGATTTGATTAAAACACATCAAACAAATCGGTTAAAGTAGAATCTCGCTCTTTGTAATTAGTTGATAAACTACATAGAATTTATGAAAACACAAATATAAACTGAATAAACTTCTTTAAATTGATATAAAGATGTTTGAAAACATACAAAAGAAAAGCTATCATAAACTAAGAAGTACACAATTCAAGTAGATTTGGTTGAAAAACTAACATTGGGGCTCTTGCTTATTGATGAACGGGGTGAAATCCGAGTGATAATGATTATAATTTGCGTGTTTTAGTTGGTTTTTGGGCCGCTATGTGCGTTGAATGAGATAACTACGAAAATTGGTTGTTTTGCAGGTTAACTGGTTAATTCGGACGTCTTAAGAAACTAGAGATAACTAGAAGACCCGAGATACAGTTACGCAGCAGAAAGTACCAATTGGGAGTTGTTCGGGCCAAGAATTAATGCGGAATTACACCAAAATGGGCATAACGAGGAGTAGAGGGGTCTACTGGTAATTCTGTGAAAGATACAATGAAGTTGACCAAGTGATGAGAATCTCGCCGTAGCCTACGGTTTGCTCACCGTAAGCTACGGTTAAGTTACACATTCAAAGGAGAATCCAACAGGTCTTGACTGTAGGTTACGGTTAAGAGACCGTAGCTTACGGTCTCCTTTACAACATTGGACAGAATGATGTAACCGTAGGTCACGGTCTATGGACCGTAGCTTACGGTTGAGAGGGAGAAACTCAGAACTTATGGACCGTAGCTTATGGTCAAAGACCGTAGCTTACGGTCAGAGGAAAAAAATTCGCATGAGTTGTTATGGCAGCATAAATGGGCGGATTAGGTCAATTATGGGGGCATCGGAGAGTACGGACGAAAAACCAAGATCTAGGGCTTCAAAGTTGGCGACTTTTTCACCTTCAAACATCATAATTCAACATCGAATCAACATGTTCAAGATTTCAACATATTATCCAATCGTTGAATTATCCAAGGAACAATGAGTGGCTAGTTTTTTGTTTTGGTTCCTCCGAATGGAGGAGTGATGTAAGTCGGATATTTAGTATGTTTTGCTAATCATTGGGATTCAGTGATCTAAGCATTCGATGCTTTCACTACATGTTTGATTATTCCCATTGTAACCATTTACATTTTGTTCAGTCTTGATGTGCAACCATTCAATTCCCGACAGTTCTTGAAATTGGGATCTATTTGGCTAAGGATTAGGGTTGGTTAATTGTAAATGATGTTTATGTGATAACCTTTCATTACTTGTTAATCAGAGTACTTAGTCACGTAACATCACAACGGTAATTCAATCAACGCTCAGTCTCAATGGTTAGATAAAACATATTATAATAATTTCATTATCATTCCAAAGTTCGGAGGAAACATCGTTCTCTCTATTGATTTAAAATCCAATTTAGTGTATTTATTTTAGCCATCATAACTTCAAAGTTCAAGTTTAGTATTTATTGTGTTTAGTATTTAGATTTTGTCAGTATAACGCTTTCCACAAAACTCCATTGGTTCGATACCCGACTTATCCTATCTACGTAGATTAATCCGGTTTTTGATTGATACTAATGACAGTCCATCAAAATGGTGCCGTTGCCGGGGAGGCGTGCGCAAAGTGTTTGATTAGTTATTTCATTTTTGTTTGTTTCGTTCAGAATTACACGATATCTCTTTTGTTTGTGTAGTGCAGATGATCAACTTTTGCGTGCATCATACTCGACATCCCGGCAGTCTTCACCACTAGTGTTTGATCCAGATATAGAAAGAACAGCATGGCATACTCGAGTATTGCATCATGAAAACAGGATTACACACCGTACAACACCAAAAACACATCCAATGGAGAGTTCAAGTAACTTCGAGAATCAACCAGTCACTCCACTTCCACAAAATCAATTCACACCAACTGCTACTCATCCTGCACCGAATACAACTATACCATCTCCACAACCATCACAGACTCACTCCGCAACTACAAGTGTCCCACCGATTCCACCACCACCACATTTCCTAATCTCGGCAACCTTCCACCGTTTCCTAGTCAACCATTCACTCAATCTTCCAATGTTCCACAATCCTCACCATATGTGAGGATTGTCACTGATGATACTGTGATGCCGCCGATGCAAACAAGGCTATCTAACTCTGTCCCTGCCCCTGAAACTCAGTCGTTGGGTCACAAACATATTACCCATCTTTGCAGCAACACCAACAACACTCCGCAAGAAATTCACCATTTGAACAACGAAATAGGGCAGCGGATTCGGGCGATGGTTTTGAAACATCGGCTGAATATGGGGGACATCAAATGATGGGATTGGGGATCCAAGATAACTACGATACGGGATTTAGAGTAGGAGACGGGATTAATTATGGCAATTCGGGGTTTCCTACATCAGTAAATGCTCCCATGCCGGTTAATCAGCAACCAGTTAACAGTCGGCCAATTAACATGCCGGTTCCACCAGCACCACAGCAAGGGCCGATTCCTACTGTACCACAACCAATTCCAGCGCAGCATGCTCAAGGTCCACATAGAGTACCCCCCAGAAACATACCTCCACCGATTAACCAGGTCGAAGGCATCCTAAGAAGATTCGAGCGGGAACCTGTTCGGGCGTCAAAAGTCACTTCAAACCAGCCATCGCCAATAACCCGTCACCGGTAGTCATTCCTCAATTCCGAGGTCGGTCATTTGAAGTCAGGGCACAATCAATTCAGAGCCTTCCAAAGTATCATGGAGTAGTTACCGAAGAACCATATCTGCATATAGCAGCATACGATGCTTGATGCAACACCATTGGTGGTCAAGGATTCACACCAGATGACGTGAAACTGGTACTCTTCCAGTTTACACTTGAAGATAAGGCACAACAATGGTTCCATTCGCTACCATCGGCTTCTATTTTTACATGGCAAGATATGCAACAACTGTTCCTCGACGAGTTCTATACACCGCTGCGGACAAACAACGCACGAAAGGATATTCGGAACTTCCGACAGCAACCAGGGGAACTATTCCACGAAGCATTTAATCAGTTTAAAATGATGCTAAAGAATTGCCCACATCATGGGATTCCACTGTGGGAGTTGTTGAACGCATTTCATGAAGGTTTGTCGGATGAGGATGCACGAGATCTTAGTTCAACCTCAAATGGAACTTTGGCACAAATTATGAGCAGGTTGATTGGGAGTACTTGGAAAGGAATGCGAGAACTTCGAAACGCAAGCTCAATCTTCAAGAAGTGCTTGGCATTCTGTGGTAAGGGCGGTAGATAATGCACCAGAAGTTAGTAGTCAAATGCCATTCTGTGGGCATTGCGGATCACTGTCCGGGTATTGGCGCGGGTGTCACATATATTAATTATTTCCAAGGAAATGGAGGGGGCGGTAGAAATTTCAATATGAACTTGAATACATATAATCCAGGCCTTAGAAATCACCCAAATTTCAGTTATGGAAATGCTAATAATCAAGACAATCCGGGATTTCAAGGTAGCAACAATCAGTCTGGGGGCAGAGGAACTTTAATCAACCTCGATTTCAGTAGAATTTTCAAGGAGGATATCACCCGAACCAGGGTGGTACGACTGGATCTTCTAACCATAATGCAGGTACTGATACAATGGAGATGTTAAAGTCCATTCAGCAAGATTTGCAGAAAGGCAATCATTTGGATGAAGTGCGGGCTCAGAAGGATGAGGTACGTGACAAAGCTATTCAATTATTAACAACGCAGATGGGCCAACTCGCAAATGAATTGAAAGAGCTGAAACAAAGTAATGGGCGACTACCATGCGATACAACAACAAATCCAGCTCATTAAAAAAAGGGAAATCAAATCCATCAGGTAAGTACTCTTCGAAGTGGTAAGGTTTACAACAACGCTCCCTCTCCACCACAATTTGTGGAAGGTGTGGTGGAAGATCTAGGTGAGGAGGGGGTGAGTGATGACGAAATAGAACCGCAGGTTGTTAATATGAATGAAAAAGCTAATAATAATAACAACAACCAAATTCCAAATGCTGAACCGATCAAGGCTACGGAAGGGGAACAACTTTCACCTCCCTTTCCTGAAGCCTTGAGAAATCCGGGTAATAAGGGCATCATCAACAAAAAGGGACCGCAACCCGAAGAAATTTGGGAAGTTTTTAAGCTAGTAAAAATCAATCTACCTTTGATTGGTGCCATTAAATAGGTTCCGGCATATGCCAAATATTTAAAAGACATGTGTACTCAAAAACGGCAACACAAAGTTCCTAAACAGATTGATTTAACAGATAGGGTGAGTGCCGTGTTGAATGGAGTACTTCCACCTAAGCTGCAAGATCCTGGAACGCCATTAATTCTCATTCAGGTGGGTAATTTTAAAATGAATAGGGCGTTGCTGGATCTAGGAGCTAGCGTGAGCATTCTCCCGGGAAACTTATATGACCAATATGATTTTGGTCCATTACGTCGAGCCGATACGACTGTTGTATTGACAGATTTGACCCCTAAGCTTGCTCGGGGGATTGTTCACGATGTCATTGTTAAGGTGGAAGAATTCTATTTTCCAGTCGACTTTTTGGTGCTCGATTATGTTTCCTCGGACCAAATTAATCAACCAAATGTCATTCTGGGGCGACCTTTCTTAGCCACGACACATGCACTAATCGACTGCCGAACTGGCATTGTCGATATGACGTTTGGCAATAGGAAGGTCCGGTTAAATGTGTTTTCTAACGTTTCTGACATGTTTTCCAGTGATGAATGTTTCATGGCAGATATCATTGATGGATGCTCTCTTCACTTAGAAGAGGAGATATCCGAACTATGTTTGCTGTGTGACAGGGCAAAACATAATCATATGCTAGTGTTAGAGGAGGAGGTGCAGAATTTAGAGGTGGCAACGATGCAAGAAAGAAGGCCTCCGTGGAATCATCAAGTGGAGAGCCTTCCAGCCGAGATTTCATCGGGACTGAAGCCATCCTTGATCAGTCCGCCAAAGGTTGATCCGAAAGAATTACCACAACATCTCAAATACGCCTTCCTGGGACAGGATCAGATTCTTCCCGTCATCATCGCCGTAAACTTAGCAAAAGAACAAGAGGAATCATTGCTGAACGTGCTTCAAACACATAAAGCGGCAATTGGCTGGACTCTCGCCGATCTCAAAGGTATAAGCCCTTCTATTGTAATGCATAAGATTATAACTGACACAGATGCAAAGCCCGCCCGAGATACACAACGACGGTTGAATCCTAACATGCAGGAGGTGGTGAAGAAGGAAGTTATTAAATGGTTAGATGCTGGTATCATCTATCCAATCTCCGACAGTGCGTGGGTAAGCCCGACTCAGACGGTGCGCAAGAAAGCAGGGAGCCAAATTGTTAAAGGCGAAAACGGTGAGCAGATCGCCACTCGACCGGTAACCGGGTGGCGCGTGTGCATTGATTACAGAAAACTTAATGCCGCCACGTCAAAGGATCACTTCCCTTTGCCTTTCATTGATCAGATTGTTGAAAATTTGTCAGGTCAGAAATTTTACTGCTTTTTAGATGGTTATTCAGGGTACAATCAGATTGCCATACATCCCGATCACCAAGAAAAGACCACATTCACATGCCCGTACGTCACCTTCGCATTTAGGCCGATGTCGTTTGGGCTGTGCAATGCCGCGGCCACCTTCCAAAGGTGCATGATGAGTATCTTCTCAGATATGGTCGGGGATACTTTGGAAATTTTTATGGATGATTTTTGTGTTCGGTCCATCATTTGACACATGTTTAATTGAACTATCTAGGGTGTTGGAGCAATGTGTAAAAACCAATTTGGTACTTAGTTGGGAGAAGAGCCATTTCATGGTTCAAGGGGCATTGTTTTAGGGCACGTAGTGTCACACCCCCGTGTTATCCGTTTCGCATCAGAGCGGGCGTGAACCGAATGGCATCTTCATCACACAGCGGAAACAAACGTGATGGCTTAGATTTCTAGTAACTGAACGCCCGCTAACTACTCGAATCCCCATGAGTTCCACTATTCCAACCGTGCCATACTTGTAATCATAACCTGAGAAAGAACATGCGAAAAATCAACATAAAGTTGGCGAGTTCATAGTTTGTTTGTTTTTGTTTCAAATAAGTCTAAAAAAATTGAAAGTCTTGCATTCGAAAACCCGGTTTGTGGGATCATAGTATCCCAAAGCATTTGAAATGTCGTATTTGTATAACAGTATTGAAATGTTTTCCATGTTGATTACAAATCCATGCATATAATTGTTATGTTTATAAACCGGTGATAAAATGTTTTCTGTTATCTTTGTAAACCGGTGTTGAAATCGTAGTATGTAGTTTTCCTATGGAATCTAAGGATCTGTCAATGTGTAGCTAATACACTGACCTATGTGCCATAAGTAAGCAACCAAACCGAGACTTCTTTGTCATTTTGGGATCACAAAAGCACTTCTAACCGGTTAACTTACCAGGAGTGGGGCATGTCTCAAACTCGATAGATCTATACCTTTTGCACATTGGTCACTACGTGATTAATGGTTACTATTGTTATTTCCCTACTTACGCACAGTGATTTGTTATAATCTAATCCCATAGCTACATACCAATTGTTATAAATCTGTGTTACTGGCCTAGCCCATGTTCTTTTATCATTGGGCCTAGCCCGTGTTATAAATAAAATTGGTTCCTCGCCCCCTAGTTATGACTATGACAATCCCGTCACTAGTCATAAAACACATGCATGTTTCGAAAAAGCTTCGTCTAGCTGTGAAAACCGGTAAGTTTAGCATAAACCTTTCATAAACCATTTGAATTTATTGTAATCTGTTTGTAACATGGTTTAGAAATATATGATTTTCTTTTTATCGAAACATTTTATGCTTTCGCAAAACTTGCATGTCTTTCCACCCCAAAAAAATTTATAAAAATGTAAAACGGTAAAAAGTGGGGGTTATGAACTCACTTGATATCCTCGTGCAAAGCTAGCTTAATATGATTCCATAGTGTCGTTTCCAAAATGTGACTCGCTAGCATGCAATCTATAACATTCCTATCAAGGAATAACATATAAGTTTCTATTGAAATGTAGCTAAACTACGTGTCACCGAGCTCTACCGAATCATTACTCATACGATTCTATGAAATTGTCATTATCTTAACTCGGTTAACCAACCTATGGTTTCTATAGAAACGATTCCGTTTTCGAGTGACTTGAAATATATGTTTACTTATAAAGATAACCATGTTTCATGAAATCCTATTTAGTCGTTATGTACGTCGACGGATAATAGTACGACTCTCCGTAGTTTTCGGAAGATATAGTATATATATACTTGAAAATATATCAGTATAGATAATACATTTCGTATTCGCGCAATAGTCTTGCGGTATCGTGTCGCACTTCGTTTAGGCGTTGAATTCGAATAAAATCAATATGTATTATTGTTATAAAATCCTTCAAAGTATACTTAAGTGTTCGCGGCGTTGACGATTGAAATAAATATAACTATATTTATTTTAGGAAAGTATTCAAAATCTCGACGTTCGAATATATATAATTATATTCGTGTTATACGATTGTAGAACTCGAGATGTCTTTGATATACGATTTTCGAATTTCGTCGTTTGAAATAATACGCGCCTTGTATTCGTCTTGTAAAAGCGTTTGGGAAAATCTTGGCGTTTCGAAATAAATATAAAAAAATACTTATTTTTATATCGTCGTTCGAATGATTTATTGGTGTTTGAAAATCTAGTTTCCGAGTTTCGACTTTGAATTAAACATAAATAAACATTATTATTTTATAGTCGATTGGCGAATCTTGTTATCTTGTAATCCGCGCCCGTTGAAATGTTGTCGGCTCGAGTTTTGAAAGTTTTAATAGCTTCTATTAAACTTATATTTATTTTATTATACCGATTTAAATCGGACGCTTTGCCTTTGAATTTCGGCACATTTCGTATTGCGTATTTTTGACGAAAATTGGGCGGAGTTTCCTTTGTTTTTAGACGATCTCGACAATACTAGTTGTCGATTTATTTATCAAAACGCAACCTGCAATGTACACAAACAAACAATATATATAATTTTTCGTCGTTTTCAAATATTAAGTTTTCGCCGATTTATAATTTCCGATTTATTTATATATCTATATACGGTAACGTTGCGTCGATTCGAATTTTGTTTGTTTATTTATTTATTATGTTTCTACTTTGACGATATATAATTGTTTACGGTTTGGTTTGAGCTCGGTTTCGCGCGCTAATTAGTAATAATAATTATAAACTAATATAATTAAATTTCGCGTCGTAATTAATTTTTACCGAGTCTCGGGTTGACCTATTGACCGGGTTTGACCAGGTTTGACTCTGACTCGTGTTGACTGGGTTTGACCAGTTGACCGCGTTGACTTTTGTTGACCGACCGAACCGAACACCAAACCTGGAACCTGAAACAAACACTAGATTTTTGAACCGAACCGAAGATAAACCCAAATCGAATCAAAACTGTAATATCGAAACTGAACTGAGATCCGGACTGAACCGGTTGAACTGAGTCGACCCGAGTGAACCGAAGCTGAACCGAACTGCCGTATCTTGAACCGAACCCGAGATGTCGTTGAACTGGATTAAACCGCGACTCAAATCACCGCAGCCGCCGTCGCCGGCGAGCCGGAATACCCGCGGCTGCACTGCCGCCATCGTCGTCGCTGAGACGCGGCGACTGCTGCCGATGCTGACGTCTACCTTGACCCAACCCTACCTCCCAACCCGATAACCCACCACTGCCGTCGCCGCCGCTGGCTGGCCGTGACAACCGCGGCCGCCACACTACTATTGGCTGTTGTCACTGTTATGGCGGCTGCCGCCGCCACTCTCCCCTCTCTCATTGTTCTCTCTCTCTCTCATCGCTCTCTCTCTCTCTTTACCCGCTGCCTCTCTCTCTCTATCAGATTCTCTCTGGATCGTGTTTGTGGGCGGGTGTGTGTAGGAGGGTGGAAGTGGGAGATGTCGGTGTGTGTTGTCGGAGGGGTTACCGGCGCCGGTCAGAATCGCCGCCGGAATCCGATGATCGAACCAAAGGGAGAGAGGGCAGGCGAGTTTCTTTGTAAGGGGGGGAGGGGGGGGTGGGGCTAGGGTTTTCTTTAAAAAATGAGGGAAGAAGGAGATAAAGGGCTTATATAGTCTAGGGTTTGGTTAAGTGGTCGGGCCCAAAGCCCGTTAGCGCGTTTCAAGCCTAATACGTATCCAAAGCCCATTATCGAAACCCGAACATCGTATAATATTTATTTGGAGTCGAGAGTGCTTAAATTTATCGAAGGTCGGGTTTTGACGCGTAATCCGTTCATCGCGTTAAAAATCGCGTAAAAATCGCTACGTTGTCGTTGTATCCGTTTTTCGATCTGGTTTCAACCACGAATAAAATTCAGTTACGAAGCTAAACATATCGTAATATATTAATATCGAGGCGTAACTCGAGTCCGTTGCTTCCGTTTCGTTGTCGGTGCGTTTCGATTTTCCGCGTAACTTCCGCGTTGTGCTTTGCAACTTTCAACGATCCAAATTTATCGCATAATTATAACTGTATGATAAATGTAAGTATATAATTCGTGTTTTAGGTGTTGTCAGTATTTGTTCGGCATCAGTTCGCTTAACGTTCAATTTCGCGTTTAGTGTTCTCGATTGTCGTCATATCGCGTAACGTGAAGCAAGTAGACGTTCCTAGGCTTTCCAACGGCCTGATCGAGTTAATTTACTCTAATTATGTTGATTATAATGGTATTACTGTTCGTTAAGCGCTTAATTAAGACCGGAAACTGCCGGTTGTTACACGTAGTGTCGAGTAAAGGAATTGAAGTTGATAGGGCTAAAATCAAAGTGATATATACATTACCACCGCCCACCAATGTCAAAGGCGTCCATTCCTTTTTAGGACACGCCGGGTTTTACCGTTAGGTTCATAAACGGTTTTAGTGTCATCACCAAACCATTGTGTAACCTACTTTTAAAAGATGTTTCTTTTGAGTTCAATGATGATTGTGTTCAAGCGTTTAATATTTTAAAGGAACAACTGGTACATGCCCCAATCTTGCAATCACCGGACTGGGCAAAACCTTTTGAAATAATGTGTAATGCAAGTGATTTTGCCATCGGGACCGTACTAGGACAGCGAGTAGATAAGAAACAGGTTGTTATCTACTATGCAAGCAAAACTCTCTCCGATACTCAACTTGATTACACTACAACGCAGAAAGAGTTGCTTGCCGTTGTCTATGCACTAGATAAGTTCCGGAGTCATATATCTGGGGAAGTAAAGTAATCGTTTACTCTGATCATAGCGCAGTAAAATATTTAATGGAAAAGAAGGATGCGAAACCAAGGTTGATTCGTTGGGTCCTTCTATTACAAGAATTTGATCTAGAGATTCGAGACAAAAGGGGTGTGAAAATGTTGTCGCGGACCATCTGTCACGATTACCGCAGGATTGTGAGGATGCCACACCTGAGATCAATGAGCAGTTCCAGGATGAGTTTATTATGTCTGTCAATTCTGAACCATGGTATGCTAATTTTGCTAATTATCTTGTTTCAGGTACGATGTCGGAAGCATGGAATAAGAGGAGGAAACAACAATTTTTGGCACAGGTGAAGAATTATATTTGGGATGAACCAGATTTATTCCGGATAGGTGCTGATCAGATAATCCAGAGGTGTATTCCGGAGACAGAATTTAAGGACGTGTTGCAACACGCCCATGCTTCGGCGTGTGGTGGCCCCTTTAGCGGACAAAAGACGGGCCATAAAGTGTTAGAATGCGGCCTTTACTAGCCGACACTGTTTAAAGACGCATTTGCTTTCGCTAAACATTGTACCAGTTGTCAGAAAATGGGCGGGATTTCTAAACGGGATGAAATGCCAATGCAACCAATTTTTGTTGTTGACATTTTTGACGTGTGGGGAATTGATTTTATGGGGCCTTTCCCAATTCAAATGGTCATCTATATATTTTGGTAGCGGTTGACTATGTTTCAAAATGGGTTGAAGCAATCGCCACCAGGACCAACGACCATACTGTGGTTTGTAAGTTTGTTACGGAACATATTTTCTCACGATTTGGAATACCCCCAGTGATCATTAGTGATGGGGGTCTCATTTTAAAAATTTCAATGTGGGCAAACTTCTGAAACGGTATGGCGTTGACCATCGCTTTGCTACACTATATCATCCACAGACAAGTGGAAGTGTCAAATAGGTAGATCAAGGAAATTTTACAAAAAACGGTGCGCATTGACCGCAAGGATTGGTCATCTAAACTGGATGAGGCCTTGTGGGCCTACCGCACCGCGTATAAAACCCCTATTGGCACTACCCCTTATCGATTGGTGTATGGGAAGGGTTGTCATTTACCCATGGAAATCGCTCATCGAGCATTATGGGCTATTAAATAGGTCAACATTGATTATTCTTATGCAGGTGCCCACAAGTTGTTAAAGTTGAGTGAGCTTGAAGAGTTGCGAAACGAAGCGTACAACACGGCTGCCCTTATAAGGATAAGATGAAGGCCGTTCATGATGCGAAGTTGCGCCGTCAAGTTTTCGCTGTGGGTCAAAAGGTATGGTTATTTAATTCACGTCTGAAATTGTTCCCAGGTAAATTAAAAAGCAAGTGGGCGGGCCCATTTATGATGTACACGTTGGGAAGTTTGGAGATGTGGAAATCAAAGACCCAAAGGACCACCGAAGGCAAGTGGTAAATGGCCACCGACTGAAACCGTATTTGGACGCGGATGACTTGAATGCCTCGCCGATAGATGAGGTGAACTTCCTCGTAGGTTCACCCGACTACACAACCACTTAAGGGTATCTGGCTGAAGACGTAAACTTAGCGCTACCGGGAGGAAACCCGGATTATGGTACATAATTCTTTTGCGTTTGATTCTGTTTTCTTGTTTTCGTGTATGTTGTGGAATGGTTGAATAGGTTGTTGGTCACTACTCCTGGACATGGTGCAAGTGTGGGAACGTATTAGCTGTGAAGGATGGTCAAAGGACTATTTGTGTATCGCGGTCAACACTCAGTTTGTCAGGGGGGTGGCATGGTATGGAGAACACCACAACTAAACTAAAATCATTTAAACAACTTTGCAGTCATTTGTATGTGTGAAAATAAATAATTCCAAATTTTTTTAACCTGACCGTAACCTACGGTCATGGACCGTAGGCTACGGTCCACATACCAAACACTGGACAGCAACAATCAACCGTAACCTATGGTCTCCAACCGTAGGCTATATTCCCTTAGTGTTTCAACAAGATTTACTGACCATAGCTTACGGTCAGTTGAAGTAGGGCAATACTGGGTCGGATCGATTATGTTAAAACCCGATGGGAACTTGGGATATATCCATGTTCTAACCCTAAAAACCCTATTACCCCACCCAAGTGCACCACAAACTCTCTGGCATCGTCTACTTCTTCCCCAATATTCTTCAACTTCCATATCTCTTCCCCCACCTCAAATTCTCGTCACATGACCAAATTGGGTGATTCAAGAGCCCAAATTACGTAGAATTGCGAGAGGAATATAATCCCTATCTCAGTTTCCTCCGAAGAACATCAAATCTTGGAGAATCACCTCGTCAACAACAAACCCTAAACTCTAATTTTGGGGCTTTTCATCCTAACGTTAAGTCAAGGAATTTCAGTATTATCTAAGCTTTTTATCCCCAATTTTGTTCTTAACAGTCAGATTGAAGGTACGGGTGTTACTCAGGGGTGATGTGTTCTTATATAGTTAATTGTTAAGTGAATATGAGGTATCGAGGCATGAACTAGTAACCGTACTGGGTTGGGGAATATGTCACACCCCGACCCGCAGCGGAAATAATAGTCGGGGCATAATTGGGTTATCACCAAAGCACATGACATTTACTATTATGTTTCATAATTAAATGAAGTCAAAGTTACATTTCTCAAACCTTCAAACATGTTCATTCATTACAAAGGAAAATAACCAAACATAATAATCCAAACACTAAATCATTTTATTTCTTCTAATCCAGGTCCTACGTGTTCCTAGCTGCTGCTGGTTCACCTGTATCATGTGTAAAATGGGAGGTTTTTGGGTCAACATAAGTTGGCGAGTGAACCTTATAGATAAACATTTAATAATGATTTTCTGGTTAGTTTATCAATAAAATATTGTGCATAATCATAAAAGAGCATATGTATGAAATCAAGTAATGGCAACATCGGTTACAATTATAATATACATTAACAATCTATACATACATGAACATACCAACATCATATGATAATTAACATAAATGAACTGTGAGATCAAGGCTCAATCAAACGGAGCCGATCGTATTGCATGAACTGAGAATGTAAATTGAACTATGCGCTCAAGGCTCAATCAAACGGAGCCGAGCGTATTGCATGAACTGGAATGAGAATAAATGACCGATCAAGGCTCAATCAAACGGAGCCGATCGTGCGGGCACGCCCTGATCAACCGCATAATAGAATGGGGATCAAACTCAACCTCGAGGGATGGGGAGCTACGGCCTCAGCAATTGCATGTACTGAAATAATAACTTGCAAACAATACTAACTATTTAACAGCAACAACTAACACACATGTCATGATATGATATATGCACAATAACTTAGTTATAATAAGTGAATGAACAAAACACATGATACACCCCAAAAATGTGATTAAAACGGGGGATTTGAAGGGTTCACTCACATTGGGTGCGTTGGATTTGAATTGGTGAGATGCGCACGATTTAGACGAAACGAGTTAACGAGGAATCACTGACCTAAATAATAATGGGAAAAAATATATTAAACGGATGGATTTAATTAAAGATTTTTAATGGGATTTTTAGATATATTTGTGTGAGTTTATGGCTATTTTCTATCCTTAAAAATGTTATTTTTGAGTATTTTTAATTGATTTTTAATTTAAATAAAACAAATAATTATTAAAAAAAATAATATTTTTTTACTGTTTGACCGTTGACCGTTGACCGTTGACCGGTTCGGTCAGCGGTAATTCTTGCGCCGAGCGGGATTCGAACCGGTGACCTTCCGTTCACGCGCACGTAGCTCTACCAACTGAGCTACGTGACTAACCCGTTAGGAATCCAGTTCTTATTATATTTATACACTTATTCGATTTTACCGAAAATTCCTTTATTTTGCAAAACGTTTTAATCTCATTGAACCGGTGTTTGGGACGGGACTCGATCGCGTGACGTGCAGTTTGTGTTGCACACAGTCCACCGCTGGACTGTGTGTCTAACCCGGTTATATTCTTGAATTATATTATACTTAACAACTACTCAATCTAACCCGGTTAGTTTTATGAATAAAAAGGGAATGTTATTACGCAGTGTGTGTGTAGTAAGGATCGAACTCGGGACTCGTATATAAACTTTGCACACAGTCCACCGCTGGACTGTGTGTCTAACCCGTTAATTATCCGAGTTTTAATTATTCTTATCCCGTTTTTAGATTCGTCTTCTTCGTTATGATTACCGGTTTTTACTCAGACAACTGATTCATGGCTCTACTACTTAAATATCATGCCTACTAGTTTGAATGAACAAACCGAACAGTTTGGGAACAAGAAATACCGGACAGGTCGTCTTCTTCAGGAAGTCCGGCGAGAACAGGCAACTCCGTTTTTGAAACTTCGGCTCAGAGGGGCTAATCAACAGAATTAAAGAATTAGATTTGAAATTGAACCAGAGTACATGAATTATTAGCACGATTGAATGTGTTTACCGTCAACTAGCGTGGTTCCGGCAAATCCCAGAATTTCTCCGGCGAAACCAGAAATCCAGCAAAGTCTTCTATGACTGACTTTGAGTGACGGAATAATGTTAGTAGTGTCCTAACAATAGATTGAAACAGCAAGAGAGGAAATTCTTACTGGTTTATGTTGAACACGGTTTTCCGGCGAGAATTGCAGAAAATTCCGGCGACAGTTTTCTTGTGCTCAAAAGACTTGAAAACGTGACGAAAAGGGATTTGGAGTGTATTTGAGACAGTTCTGAATCGTATAAATGATTGGAAACAGAATTATTTGAAACTTGAATGTCTTTCGGTTTCAAAACCCAAAACTCGAAGTTCATTAAATCTGAACTTTAATTAGAAACCGATATGCGTCGGTTATAAGTTAACTAAACGAACGAAAACTGATTTGACGATTTGGCTTACCGATTTTCCGTTATTCAGATATCAATAACCGTTAAACCGAGTTTGCGTATAAAATTTAATTGTTTTCATAATACTAACAGAAAACAATTGGTGGCGGAGTGGTTTGGAGACGGAAAGATAAATCGTTGGAGGCAGTTGACCCGGGTTCGAGTCCGGTCAGCTCCAACTATTTTTTATTTATTTTATTTTGACTTTTTATCAAATATAATTTTTATAGTTTAGTTTATATATAATTATGTAACGTTTAAACTCAAAATACTCATAAATACTTAATGAAATTTCGTAACTTGGTATTTGATTACAAAACGGAGCGGGTTTTGGAGACCCGATTTATACAAATGTTACAGTATCCCCTACTTTTAGGAATTTCGTCCCGAAATTCAAACAGTTGAAGTAGTAGGGAAAAGATGAGGGTATTTTTCACGCATTGAGTCTTCACGTTCCCAAGTAAACTCAGGTCCCCGTTTCGACTCCCAGCGTACCCTAACAATAGGAATGCGACTTCGACGTAGACGCTTTTCTCCATAGTCCATAATCTCTACTGGCCTTTCGATAAAATGCATGGATTCATCAATCTGAATATCCTCCAGTGGAATATGAAGATTCTCATCAGCGAGGCACTTCTTCAAGTTCGACACGTGGAATGTGGGATGAATTCTGTCGAGTTCTTCCGGTAGGTCAAGCTTGTAAGCTACAGGACCTACTCTTTCGAGTATCTTGAAAGGTCCTACGTAACGTGGTGCTAGCTTTCCCTTCTGACCAAAACGAACTACTCCCTTCCACGGTGATACTTTTAAAAGCACATGATCACCAACGCTAAACTCCAAGGGCTTCCGACGTCTATCTGCGTAACTCTTTTGACGACTTTGAGCCGCTAGAAGATTGTTTCGAATTTGATGAATCTTATCTGTTGTTTCTTGGATTAATTCCGGACCAGTAATTTGAGCTTCCCCAATTTCGTGCCAACAAACAGGAGATCGACACTTTCGACCATATAAAGCTTCAAAAGGTGCCATGCCGATGCTAGAATGATAACTGTTGTTGTACGAAAATTCGACTAACGGTAGGTGGGCGTCCCAATTTCCCTTGAAGTCTATGACACATGCTCTAAGCATGTCCTCAAGGGTTTGAATGGTTCGCTCAGACTGTCCATCAGTTTGGGGATGATAGGCGGTACTGAGATCTAGTCGAGTGCCCATAGCGGATTGTACTGCCTGCCATGTCCGTGAGGTGAAACGACCATCACGATCAGAAATAATACTTAATGGAACTCCATGACGGCTGACGATTTCGCTGATATAAATACGAGCAAGCTTTTCGTTCTTGAAATCTTCCCGAATAGGAATAAAGTGAGCTGATTTTGTGAGTCGGTCTATAATCACCCATATAGTATCATACCCACTAGAAGTGCGAGGTAACCCGGTAATAAAATCCATGGTTATATTTTCCCACTTCCAGACAGGTATTTCTGGTTGGATCAGAAGTCCTGAGGGTCTTTGGTGTTCAGCCTTTACTTTAGAACAAGTGAGACACTTGGACACAAAAACAGCAATATCTTTCTTCATTCCAGGCCACCAATAGGTGTACCGTAGGTCTTGATACATCTTATCGGCTCCTGGGTGTATAGAATATCGCGACTTATGGGCTTCATGCATGAGTGTTTCACGAAGATTGACATGGTTAGGAATCCATATACGATCTAAGTAATACAAAATACCATCAGATTTAGTTTCCAGCTTTAGCTCGGCTCCACAGGACATCTCCTTTTGTACATCTTCCTCTGTTATTGAAACGTGTTGAGCTTCTCGAATTTGATCCTTAATTTTGGTTATAATTTGCGAACATAGAATATGAATGGAGTTCGCATAACCCTTTCGACTAAGTGCATCAGCCACCACATTTGCTTTACCAGGGTGATATTTGATTTCACAGTCGTAATCATTTAGAAGTTCGACCCATCTTCGTTGCCTCATATTTAACTCTTTCTGATTGAAGATATGTTGAAGACTCTTGTGGTCAGTGTATATTTCACACTTCGTACCATAAAGATAATGTCTCCATATCTTAAGAGCGAATACAACGGCTCCAAGTTCAAGGTCATGAGTGGTGTAGTTCTTCTCGTGTGTCTTGAGTTGCCTTGAGGCATAAGCTATGACTTTTCCTCTTTGCATGAGAACGCAACCTAACCCTTGTCCTGACGCGTCGCAATAGACTACAAAATCATCACAACCTTCAGGAAGAGTGAGGATTGGTGCATCACAAAGTTTTCGCTTGAGAGTTTGAAAAGCTTCTTCTTGCTTGGGCCCCCATACAAATGGTTTCCCTTTATGGGTTAAAGCCGTGAGTGGCACCGCAATGCGAGAGAAGTTTGAAATGAATCGACGATAGTAACCAGCAAGTCCAAGAAAAACCTTACTTCAGTTGGCGTACGTGGAGCTTGCCATTCTTGAACTGCTTTGATCTTTGATGGGTCCACATGTATTCCTTTGTCATTGACTACATGCCCAAGAAATTGCACCTCTTTTAACCAGAATTCACATTTAGAGAACTTGGCATAAAGCTTTTCCTTTTCTAGAAGTGCAAGAACAAGTCGCAGATGACGCTCATGATCAGCTTTGGATTTTGAATAGATAAGAATATCGTCAATGAACACAATAACAAATCGATCAAGGTAAGGTTTGCAGACTCTATTCATTAGGTCCATGAAAACAGCTGGTGCGTTGGTTAATCCAAACGGCATAACCATGAATTCATAGTGACCATATCGAGTTCGAAAAGCAGTTTTAGGGACGTTTTCTTCATGCACCCTAAGCTGATGATAGCCCGATCGAAGGTCGATTTTCGAAAAGCAACTGGCACCTTGTAGTTGGTCAAGGAGGTCATCTATACGAGGTAAAGGATATCGATTTTTGATAGTTAACTTGTTGAGCTCTCTGTAATCGATGCACATGCGAAAAGATCCATCCTTCTTCTTTACAAAAAGTACAGGTGCACCCCAAGGCGATGAGCTGGGGCGTATAAATCCCTTGTCAGTCAACTCTTGCAATTGACTGGCCAGCTCTTGCATTTCAGAGGGGGCTAACCTATATGGAGATTTTGCCACTGGTGTAGCACCAGGTATAAGATCGATACGAAATTCGACATCTCTGATTGGAGGAAGTCCTGAAATGTCGTCAGGGAAAACTTGTGGAAAATCTTTTACAACAGGAATATCTTCAAGTTTCTTTTCTGCGGTTCCCTTCTTGATGATATGGGCTAAAAACGCGACATAATTCTTGCGAAGGTATTTTTGAGCTTGAAGGCAAGACATTAAGTTGAGTCCTTTCGCCGAGGTTTCTCCAATAATTCGATGAGTCTGACCGTTTGAAAGAGGAATACGAATAAATTTCTCACGACATACAACTTCCGCATTATGCTGACTGAGCCAATCCATTCCGACTATGATGTCGAAACTTCCCAGCTTCATAGGAATAAGATCGACCGAGAAATCGTGGTCGTTTAGGGTGAGCGTACAGTTGCGTAAAATAGAGTTTAACGAAACTGGTTTTCCATCTGCAACTTCCACTGTTATGGATTCCGCGAGCTTATCTCGATTTTTACTTAAGATAGGTTCAAACTCTAATGACACGAAACTTCTATCCGCACCAGTATCAAATAACATAGAGGCATATCTACCATTTATAAGAAACGTACCGTTGACCACATTGCCGTCAGCCCTGGCCTGGTTTGCGTTAATATTGAAAGCCCTTCCTCTAGCAGGTGGAGGAGCTTGGTTTGCTTGGTTCACAGGGTTGGCTTGGGCCTGAGCATGAATAATATTGACTAGTCTTGGACAAGTGTTCCTGAAATGACTTGGATCTCCACAGTTGAAACATGCCCGCATAGGTTGACCAATAGGGTAGTTGGGTTGATAGTATGTTTGGGCTAAATGTTGAGTGGGTGGAAATGGTTGTTGTTGTTGGGCTTGACCCATAAATTGTTGGTGGGTTTGGGTTATAGGTGGGTGGCGGTTTGTTCGCTGAGGTGCGCGGCAGTGTTGTACAATGTGTCCAGCGCGACCGCAGCTGGTACAGTATTGGCAAGGATAGTCAGGGGAGTGGTGATACTGACAACGGTTACATTTTGGTAGTGGTCCTGTGTATGGTCTTTTGTATGGCGCGGGTGGAGGAGTGGCTTGAGTGATGGGTGCAGCAGGAACAGGGGTGTTGGTGTGGGTGACTGCAAAGTTCCTGTTGTTACGCTTCCTCTTGTTAGCAAATTTAGAGGAAGGAGTGTGGTGGTTTGAGGTTTGTCCCTCAGCAGGGGTTTTCTTCTTTTCCTCCTTGAACTTCCCATTACGAATTCGGTTTTCGGTCAGTTCTGTCGCCAATTCCATGGCAGCTTCTAGGGTTACCGGTGAAACGCTGAGGACCGAATCTTGGATTTTCGAGGGAAGTCCTCGAATGTAATGTTCGATCAGACGGTAGGTTGGAGTGAATAAGTTTGGTACCATCTGGTTCAACTCCAAGAACCGTTTGTTGTAAGTAGTGTGATCACCATCTTTTTGCTTCAGGGCATGAAATTCATCTTCCAATTTCTTAATCTCACTCCTAGGACAGAATCGCCTAGTCATGATTTCCCTTAACTCCTCCCAAGTTAAGGCCATCGCATCTTCCGTTCCCCTCTTTCCCTTCTCGGTATTCCACCAAGTGAGAGCTACCCCAAGTAGTCTCCCGGTGGCATAACGAACTTTGCGATCCTCAGGACAATCGCAGTTTAAGAAAACGTTTTCCATCTCCTCGAACCAACGCTGGAGAGCAGTGACTCCCTCAGTCCCTTCGAATTTTGGGGGATCGCAAGACTTAAAATGTTTGTAGGTGCATTTGCTGGTAGGAGGGTCGTTGATGATCTGGTCCTGTTGTTGAGGAGGGTTAGTAGGATTTGCAGCAAGAGCTTGTTGAACTTGTACTACGATGTCAGGTAATATCGTGGCCATTTGGTTGGCGATATGAGTGGCCAATCGTTCCTGAGACTTTTCCGATTTCCTACTCCTTCGATGCGATCTATACGACATCTACAGGATCATAAAATGAGAAGATTGTGAGTTTATGGTATCTTTTAGGTGTCATGTGTCTTAAAAAAAATGAAAATAATATAAATATCAATAATGCAACTACATCCGAAGGATGTCTTGGGTTCGCTCATGTTGGGCCTCAAATGTCCCCCATACCTTCACCTATATAGTCATGTGGGCCCCCATGGCTATTGGTTTGGTAGGATTCACATTAGTATTGGCAATTTAACACTCGCATCCCCCGAATGCTAACCACAAAATATGTTCATGAGATGTTTGGTCGGAACGTGTCCAGGTGTAGACACAATGACGACTCAAAGTGGGATTAGCTCTCACGACGTTTGGTATAGCATGCTTTGGCCTAATAGGTATTTCGTACTCTCACCGTTGGTCCCCAGGTAGGCAAACTGGTCCTTTATTTTGGATTTATACGAATGCCAGCCTAGACAGGACGTCCCGACTACCGGTACTAGTACCCTTCCAGTTACTACATGCCCGTCATGAGAACTCACTTTGATGAGATTTGAAAACACGAAAATCGTTGTAAAATCAATCATGATGTGGTGTGTGCTTGCATGGATGTGATATATTATGATCATACGATTTCATGATAGGCATTATTTGATAATACATACTTATGAACATGCTTGGGCAATATCAAATGTAACATTTTAACATAAACATATAAACATCATGAAATTTGGCATATAACACACAAAATTCTTATAAGTTTCTAATCGACTATAGTATAGGTTCTAAGGGTCTAATAACCTATCCTATATCCCTATAGTCATGGCTCTGATACCAATCTGTCACACCCCGACCCGCAGCGGAAATAATAGTCGGGGCATAATTGGGTTATCACCAAAGCACATGACATTTACTATTATGTTTCATAATTAAATGAAGTCAAAGTTACATTTCTCAAACCTTCAAACATGTTCATTCATTACAAAGGAAAATAACCAAACATAATAATCCAAACACTAAATCATTTTATTTCTTCTAATCCAGGTCCTACGTGTTCCTAGCTGCTGCTGGTTCACCTGTATCATGTGTAAAATGGGAGGTTTTTGGGTCAACATAAGTTGGCGAGTGAACCTTATAGATAAACATTTAATAATGATTTTCTGGTTAGTTTATCAATAAAATATTGTGCATAATCATAAAAGAGCATATGTATGAAATCAAGTAATGGCAACATCGGTTACAATTATAATATACATTAACAATCTATACATACATGAACATACCAACATCATATGATAATTAACATAAATGAACTGTGAGATCAAGGCTCAATCAAACGGAGCCGATCGTATTGCATGATCTGAGAATGTAAATTGAACTATGCGCTCAAGGCTCAATCAAACGGAGCCGAGCGTATTGCATGAACTGGAATGAGAATAAATGACCGATCAAGGCTCAATCAAACGGAGCCGATCGTGCGGGCACGCCCTGATCAACCGCATAATAGAATGGGGATCAAACTCAACCTCGAGGGATGGGGAGCTACGGCCTCAGCAATTGCATGTACTGAAATAATAACTTGCAAACAATACTAACTATTTAACAGCAACAACTAACACACATGTCATGATATGATATATGCACAATAACTTAGTTATAATAAGTGAATGAACAAAACACATGATACACCCCAAAAATGTGATTAAAACGGGGGATTTGAAGGGTTCACTCACATTGGGTGCGTTGGATTTGAATTGGTGAGATGCGCACGATTTAGACGAAACGAGTTAACGAGGAATCACTGACCTAAATAATAATGGGAAAAAATATATTAAACGGATGGATTTTATTAAAGATTTTTAATGGGATTTTTAGATATATTTGTGTGAGTTAATGGCTATTTTCTATCCTTAAAAATGTTATTTTTGAGTATTTTTAATTGATTTTTAATTTAAATAAAACAAATAATTATTAAAAAAAATAATATTTTTTTACTGTTTGACCGTTGACCGTTGACCGTTGACCGGTTCGGTCAGCGGTAATTCTTGCGCCGAGCGGGATTCGAACCGGTGACCTTCCGTTCACGCGCACGTAGCTCTACCAACTGAGCTACGTGACTAACCCGTTAGGAATCCAGTTCTTATTATATTTATACACTTATTCGATTTTACCGAAAATTCCTTTATTTTGCAAAACGTTTTAATCTCATTGAACCGGTGTTTGGGACGGGACTCGATCGCGTGACGTGCAGTTTGTGTTGCACACAGTCCACCGCTGGACTGTGTGTCTAACCCGGTTATATTCTTGAATTATATTATACTTAACAACTACTCAATCTAACCCGGTTAGTTTTATGAATAAAAAGGGAATGTTATTACGCAGTGTGTGTGTAGTAAGGATCGAACTCGGGACTCGTATATAAACTTTGCACACAGTCCACCGCTGGACTGTGTGTCTAACCCGTTAATTATCCGAGTTTTAATTATTCTTATCCCGTTTTTAGATTCGTCTTCTTCGTTATGATTACCGGTTTTTACTCAGACAACTGATTCATGGCTCTACTACTTAAATATCATGCCTACTAGTTTGAATGAACAAACCGAACAGTTTGGGAACAAGAAATACCGGACAGGTCGTCTTCTTCAGGAAGTCCGGCGAGAACAGGCAACTCCGTTTTTGAAACTTCGGCTCAGAGGGGCTAATCAACAGAATTAAAGAATTAGATTTGAAATTGAACCAGAGTACATGAATTATTAGCACGATTGAATGTGTTTACCGTCAACTAGCGTGGTTCCGGCAAATCCCAGAATTTCTCCGGCGAAACCAGAAATCCAGCAAAGTCTTCTATGACTGACTTTGAGTGACGGAATAATGTTAGTAGTGTCCTAACAATAGATTGAAACAGCAAGAGAGGAAATTCTTACTGGTTTATGTTGAACACGGTTTTCCGGCGAGAATTGCAGAAAATTCCGGCGACAGTTTTCTTGTGCTCAAAAGACTTGAAAACGTGACGAAAAGGGATTTGGAGTGTATTTGAGACAGTTCTGAATCGTATAAATGATTGGAAACAGAATTATTTGAAACTTGAATGTCTTTCGGTTTCAAAACCCAAAACTCGAAGTTCATTAAATCTGAACTTTAATTAGAAACCGATATGCGTCGGTTATAAGTTAACTAAACGAACGAAAACTGATTTGACGATTTGGCTTACCGATTTTCCGTTATTCAGATATCAATAACCGTTTAAACCGAGTTTGCGTATAAAATTTAATTGTTTTCATAATACTAACAGAAAACAATTGGTGGCGGAGTGGTTTGGAGACGGAAAGATAAATCGTTGGAGGCAGTTGACCCGGGTTCGAGTCCGGTCAGCTCCAACTATTTTTTATTTATTTTATTTTGACTTTTTATCAAATATAATTTTTATAGTTTAGTTTATATATTAATTATGTAACGTTTAAACTCAAAATACTCATAAATACTTATTGAAATTTCGTAACTTGGTATTTGATTACAAAACGGAGCGGGTTTTGGAGACCCGATTTATACAAATGTTACAGAATACATGCAAGACTAGGTGAGTACCGAACAAGTGTGGGGAGGTTAATGGGATAACACACTTGAAGTTGATTAATTGAATACCCTGAATTGACTTATTGGTTTTGGGTTGTTGTTGCTGGTAATTGTGTGCAGATGGTGCAAGAGAAAAGAGCCAGGAAGGAAAAGGCTGTCGAGCCATCGGTACCTGCTCCGACGCGATCTAATGTAGAGATTAGAGAGGTAGAATCATCAGAAGAGGAGGAAGAGCTCCAGTATGGTCATGGCGATGTGTCTTACCGCCCAACCTGGACGAATGGCCCTCTCAACAAGCAACGCAAGGAGTACCAAGCAGACCTGTTTTATGCAAAAATGGGGGATGAGCATTCGGTTAAGGAGAACACTTGCTTTGAGAAAATGGTCTACAAACCGGATTTAAGGGCATTGGGGCTCTATCAAAAACTGGTAGCACTTGGATGGGAGCCAGTCGCGGACTTCAAGGGTAATGAGAAAGGCGACATGTACATAAATAGTGTAATGGCTTGGCTGAACACATTGGAAAGGGATTAGGGGAATAATCTACCAAGGACCACTACTCTTATTGGTGTGGTTAATGGAAAGCGAGCCACCATGTCTTTGGTGACGCTGAGGCAGGTGGCCAGATTTGACTCGCAAGCTGATGATTTTTACCAACTGATCAATGAGAATGACTACTTTAATGAGGAGACGAACATGGTTAGTGAGAATTTGATGTACACGGAACTGTTCCTGTTGGATAAGGGCGTTGAGATGAGGCGGGATAATCTGAAGCCGCTAGTCAGGGTATTGCTGAGTTTTGTCATGAACAACGTGGCTCCTAGACTGGGGGACATAATGGCTATAAGGAAGTGGGAGCTGCTGTTCCTGTAGTCTATCATGACCGGTCAACCACACTTATCATTTAGGCAGCTAGTGATGATGCATGTCTGGCGGAGCAGGAATGCCAAGTTGAAAAAGTTAATACCTCATGCCAGACTTATTAGTACACTGCTAGGAAGACAGGGGGCATTGCTACCAACAGAATACCCATTCTCCAAACCGCATGCAATCTTCTCCATTGCAGATATGTGCAAGCATGACCGCATTTCCTACAAGAAGACAAAACTGTGGCACAAAATTCAGTACGGGGATGGGGCAAAGCTTAAGGTACTGCAGTGGGGAAAAACAGCTCCTAAGCAGGGGAGATGGATGATTTGGATTCAAGTGATGAGGAGGTGATACGACGGAGACGTGAGGCTGGTGTCGATATAGGTGCAGGGTCGAGCAGGCAGCCGGAAGCACAGCGGCAGCCAACCCATTCGTGGGTGATCTTTGATGATGAGACACAAGTGTTTGTTAATAGCTGGCGACCGTCTGATTATGGGCAATTGGAGATGTCGCAGCAGGCCATCTTCGATCAAGGATCCAGGCAAGATATCGAGCGAGAGCGTGAGCATAAGGAGCTGATGGATTATATGGCACGAAGAGCGGATGCGCCATCTTGAATCACAGATGGAAATGAATATGCGGGCGTATGATGAGAACCAGACCCGACGTCATGTGGACTATTACCAAGGAGTCCCGTATGTGGAAAATCCACCGTACGTGGATTATAGCCAGGAGCCACCATATCAGCCTGGCATGACCCGACATCCGATGCCGCAAGTCCACGAGTCCATGTAGGTGTCTTGAGAGTATATGGAGCCGCATTTCCAAAGCTCATACCCATATCAGCCGTATGAGTACTCACAATCACAGCAGCAGCCGCAGTCATCACAACAGCAACAAGATCGGTCGGAAGGAGGGTTAGCTGACATTTTCGACATGAGCACTTTCTATGAACATCTGGGTTGTTACTATGGACACCCGCCGGGCCCATCGTATCAATGAGCATTCGCTGATCAGTTGCTTTGATTAGGTCCATGTGCTCGACTCTATCTATCTGTTTGTTATTTCCGGTTTAAGACAATTTTTATTTTGTGTTAATTTGTGGTGTGTTAACTTATTTGGGATGGTTTGTAATTGGTTGACAAGGGTTAGTCGTCTCTTGGGGTTATTGGTTGGTATTCTCGAGCTAATTATAAAATGCACCATACATTAGGGACAATGTATCCCAAGTGTGGGGATGTGAGAGATTCGAGAAGAGATAGTGGGTAAACGTTGAAAAGCTTGAAATGATGAAGTTAATAAAAATGGGGAGTTTTAAAAATTTTTGTGTTAAAAATAGTTCGTCACCTTAAGTGCGCTAATTTGTTATGAAAGCCTACGATTTCAAACATTAATGGATCTCTTAGTGGTAGTAATTAGCACACTCTTGTCGTAATTGTTCCTTTAAGTTTCATGAGAGTAGGCCTAACAGGGTTGTCCTATATTAAAGTGGAGAGATATGTGTGTATAAGGGTAACATGTTTTAGATTGCACATGCTATTTGTCGGCAACCGTTTATCTTTTTCTTGGTAAGGTTTTGAGCCAGTAGATGTGATAGGATATCAAGATGAATCAATTGTTGAGAGAGGTCTATATGATATTCTGCACTAGAACTTGTGTAATTTGATACATGTTGAAACTGTGCGGTGACATGAGCAGATGAACAATGAAGGTATAAGGAATTATATACATCGTAGCGGAAGTGTGGCTGTATGACGAGTAGTTTTAATGGCTCAAGTGAATCCACCCGTCATTCATTGGTTCTCCAGTAAAAAAAAATCCTTGGAAAATAAAAATAAAATATACAAGAAAAAGGGGAACAATAATTCGAATGTGCGGGTAGAAATTCAAGTGTGTATATGTGAAGAAGCCGTTAAGATTTGGTGGTTTAGTGTTAGCTAGTGGGAGAAAAGAAGAAAAGGGAAGGACGTCAACGATTTCTTACCGTTAGCTCAAAGTCTATGCTCAAAAGGCTATTGATATGTATCAGGTCATTTATGCAGTGTAAGCGTGATTGTTATACAAGTTTATAATTACAGAAGTCATAATTGGCTATGAGTGTTTATACACTAGCACATCACATGCTAGTCAATTGTTGAAACCGAGTGGAGTGTACATTGTGAGGGGCAAGTAGCATGTGTTCAATTTATAAGCATGTTAGTTTTATATAGACAGGTCTTGTGTTAACCATGTCAGGCTGTAAATCTTGATTGTGTTAGTCTATGGGATGATTACGACTTGAGAATTGAATTGGATGAACCAAATAAGAGATTTGTTGTGCTGTTATTGTGGTGAGTAATATATAGTTGGTTTGCTTGGGGACAATCAAAGGTAAGTGTGGGAATGTGATGAATGGGGTGAAATCCGAGTGATAATGATTATAATTTGCGTGTTTTAGTTAGTTTTTGGGCCGTTATGTGCGTTGAATGAGATAACTACGAGAATTGGTTGTTTTGCAGGTTAACTGGTTAATTCGAACATCTTAAGGAAGCTAGAGATAACGTAGAAGACCCGAGATACAGTTACGCAGCAGAAAGTACCAATCGGGAGTTGTTCGGGCCAAGAATAAATGCGGAATTACGCCAAAATGGGCATAACGAGGAGCCGAGGGGTCTACTGTAATTCTGTGAAAGATACAATGAAGTTGACCAAGTGATGAGAATCTCACCGTAGCCTACGGTTTGCTAATCGTAAGCTATGGTTAAGTTACACATTCAAAGGAGAATCCAGCAGGTCTTCACCGTAGGTTATGGTTAAGAGACTGTAGCTTACGGTCTCCTTTACAACATTGGACAGAATGATGTAACCGTAGGTTACGGTCTATGGACCGTAGCTTACGGTTGAGAGGGATGAAACTAAGAACTTATGGACCGTAGCTTACGGTCAGAGGAAAAAAATTCACATGAGTTGTTATGGCAGCATAAATGGGCGGATTAGGTCAATTATGGGGGCATCAGAGAGTACGGACGAAAAACCAAGATCTAGGGCTTCAAAGTTTGCGACTTTTTCACTTCAAACATCATAATTCAACATCGAATCAACAGCATGTTCAAAAATTCAACATATTATCCAATCGTTGAAGTATCCAAGCGAACAATGAGTGGCTAGTTCTTTATTTTGGTTCTTCCGAATGGAGGAGTGATGTAAGTCGGATATTTAGTATGTTTTGCTAATCATTGGGATTCAGTGATCTAAGCATTCGATGCTTTTCACTACATGTTTGATTATTCCCATTGTAACCATTTACATTTTGTTCAGTCTTGATTTGCAACCATTCAATTCCCGAGAGTTCTTGAAATTGGGATCTATTTGGCTAAGGATTAGGGTTGGTTAATTGTAAATGATGTTTATGTGGTAACCTTTCATTACTTGTTAATCAGAGTACTTAGTCACGTAACATCACAACGGGTAATTCAATCAACGCTCAGTCTCAATGGTTAGATAAAACATATTATAATAATTTCATTATCATTCCAAAGTTCGGAGGAATCATCGTTCTCTCTATTGATTTAAAATCCAATTTAGTGTATTTATTTTAGCCATCATAACTTCAAAGTTCAAGTTTAGTATTTATTGTGTTCAGTATTTAGATTTTGTCAGTATAATGCTTTCTACAAAACTCTCTTAATTCGATATCCGACTTATCCTATCTACGTAGATTAATCCGGTTTTTGATTGACACTAACGACATTCCATCACTTATTCTCATCAAATAGCAACAACATGATAAAGTGCATTATAAAAGAAATAATGGCGGTAAAAGAAAACCTCAACTAGCCACAATAGTTAACAAGGTGATTCTCCAAGGAAAACTTAATAGTATAAAAACAAATCTCGAAAATAACTTTTTATTAGGGTCCCAATAATTTGGAGGCCCTAGACCTAAGCATAAAATTTTCTTGAAGTGAGTTGGCCATGCTTATCTTTTACAATTTTCATATGAACATCTGTCATTTGTATAATTACAACAAAAGAAAACACCGATACATTCTATATATAATCACAAAAAGAAATTATATTAAGTTTCACACGTACATTGATTACTAGAATGCATTGGTACGTGCTTTAGTTACATATATACTTTCAAAATCGGATGATGATCGGGCAATTGGTTGTGTGAACAATAACATGTTTGATGGAACATTGCACGCTCGAACATCTTTGATTTCAAATGCTTTACAGAACACCAATGAAAGTATATTGAGAATGTCGAATACAAATCCAGTACTGAAACTATGACGATGTGGTTTTGGATCGGCTTATACCAATGACAGGGAAGATTTTGGTTTGTTCATAATTTGAACTCGTGACAAACGCTACAAACACACAAAGGCCAACAAACTATTTGGAGACAAACAAGGATAATAAGGGACAAAAATTTCATCCTCAACAATATTTGTTATTGAATGCATGTATTTGGGCCAAAAGGTCCAATTAACCGGCTCAAACTAATAATCAATAAAAAAAACTCGACATTAGGGTTTGGTTTCGGTTTGGGTTATGCCTCGCCTGAAAACCAAACCGTAGCGAACCAACCCTTTAAAACCAAACGGCACCAAACTTGTTTGAATATTTGTTATTGGATTTATGTATTTGGGCCAAAAGTTTATGTCCAAATTTGTTAATAGGAAACTAATAAAAGTTATAGTTCAAATGTTTCAGGCTTAAATTTCTCACTTGGGCCAAATTTTATCTGACCCAAACATTTCAAGTCCAGATGTAAAACTGGACCATAAACAAATTGGATCCATATGAAAATCACAAAACTGAAACCGAAGAGTTTCCTAAAACCAAAATTTTAGTTTTGTTTCGGGTTGAACCCAAAACCGACTTAAACCAATCCAAGCACAACCCTAAATTGAACATAATCAGGAGACTTACCGTAATTGGAGAGTCGTTTACATGGCTTGCGGTCAACGTTGTCATGACAAGAACAATTGAAAGTACGAAGATATCCTTGTGTAACATGTTGGTGTGTAAAGAATGCCGATTTTAAGTTATATATGATACTTCGTGAATGAGGTATAAAATATAAAGCCAAAAAGACAACATTGTTATTTGAGATGGTGTTATCTACATCAGTACATTGTTATCTCAAATTTAGGTTTCATATATAGTTTCATTACATAGTTATCAACGAAGTTGAGTTGCAACTTGCAAGTATGGTAATAGGAGTTACCGATATAATGGTAGCATACAAAAAACGACGAACACAAAAGCCAAGCTAGAGATAGCCAGCAATGTAGCGAACTGAGAGGGTAATATGTAGTTATATGAGTGATTCTTATCATTATTCGAGTTGACGGGGTTGACCTTAACTTTTACTTTTTTTTATTCTAATTTTTAACTAGTAAAAAACCCATGCGTTGCGGCGGGAATGTAAAACTATGTCAAAAAGCACCAATGACATACAACCGTTGGCGATCACCAACACTAAAACTGCGACCTGTTAATGCAAAAAATTAGATCGAAACGTAAAACATAGAAAAGAGTAACTAAGTTGATTGAAAAAAATAACTTTAGTAAGAAGTTAAAAACGTTTTATATTATGTTAACTTTTTACCTTTTCTAATTATCTATCTATTTTGTTATTTCATTTAAAAGAAACATTTTAAAATTTTATTTTATATATACAATTAAAAGTAGTTATGCAACGTTTAAACTCGTATTATTTTGTTTAATTTATCTGTTTAAATAAGTGTAGCAAACAACCTTTGCTCCAAAAAATTTAGTTTTCTTCTTTATTACATAATAAGTAACTTTAAATACCTTTGTGTATTTAGTTATAAATTTTATTTTATATATTATAGAAACTCAAATAAGTAAATGAGAGTAAATAATAAAAGGAAAAGGGAAAAAGGAAAAAAGATGATGGGAAAATAGGGATTTTAGGTTCGCTGGTATGGGATATAATGAATTAAATTACTAAACTAACCGTCACTGTTCTCCCAGAATTCATATGTGGTAAACTTGTCAAATCGTTACATCAATCATTTATGACTTTATAGTAAATAGTTGATTTTTGACGCCCAAACAAAAGAAATGAATTAACCATGAAATATGAAATGGAAACATTACAAATACATGTGATAGGTGTTGGCCCCTTCAAAGTTAGGAGGAGCATTTAGTAAAAATGCAAGGACATTTTATTTTTCTTTTGTAGGGTAAGAAGCCATCATGTAAAGGCCACACATCCCATGGGGCTTCCCTGTATTTCTCCTCATCCTTATGTATCCTTTCTCTCCCCATTTTGGTCCCCAAGAGTTCCTTACTATTATATAATCTAGACCCTTGGTTGACCCGTATCCGACAGCTGCAACTCCATGATCCAACTCGGTCCCACAATGCCCATCGAAAACACCCTAATAAATGGCCAAGATATACAAGTCACAAAAGTTGGCTAACCGGTATAAAAAGATTGGTTTTAAACAACGATTTTAGGAGGTTCTATGCATTAAATATGACATTCGGTGACTTTGAACCTCCTTGAGTTGAGTTTTTTTTATTTGACCCGATTTTGATAAAGCAAAACTTAAATCAAAACATTCATAAATAATCGTTGTAGACATACCCCGCTGTAGAACTGGAAATCACGACCCGAGGCTTCAATGGCAACGCTAATGGGTTGGTTTGCAAGTGCCTTCAAGAAACTATCTTCATTGTTCTGTGGCACATCATGATAACCGCTTATCGCCACCTTCTCCGATACATCCTATGACAATACAATATCATGTTTTTAGGATCATTTAAATACTATTGGTTTTACATTCCTTGTTTTTACAAATTTATAAGCTTTTACCCTCTTGTCATCACATGTGCCTTCACTCATGATATAAGGATACTCCTCTTCTTTATGAAGTCCACCATTTCTGATGATGTATGCAAACGCGTAATCCATGAGACCTCCATTGCAACCATTGTTAAAGGTCGTGTCACAATCAATTAGTTCTTGTTCTGACAACTCAGTTAGATTTCCCGTTACAATTTGGTTTATACCTTCAACCGCAGCGACGGTTGAGAATGCCCAACAACTACCTGCGCATTTGGGTAACCCGTTTTATTAACGTTAAAACGAGCTACAAATTAAATACCACATTTGATTAAAAAAAAAAAACTAACATGTTCTTACCACATTGTCCTTGGTTCTTGACCGGAACAACAGCTCCTTTCTTTCTCCAATCAACAGATTTAGGCAAATCAACAAAATCTCTATAACTAAATTCTTCAGCGGATTCATCTTTCCTCTCGGGCAATTCACCTTTGAGCCCCAAGAACTTGTTCTTGAACTCTTGGTGACTCATATCAGCAAACTCGTTAAGTCCAAGCCAATAGTTGCTAACTTTCTTGTTCGTCTCATCGATATGCTTCAAGTTGTCCATAAAGATCTCGAATCTATGTAGTTTCTCATCTAGACTTTCATAGAGTTTGTTGTGTTTGACAACCCATGATTCAAAAAGGTGAATCACCTTATGAATCGAGGTTAGATCTTCGGGGGCGTACCCTAGGATTGAAAACTCATGTGCTAAAGCCGAATATGCCAAAACCGACAGGAATACGAAGAAAAGTGGGGTTGTTTTGGAAGGAATGAGGAATGCCATTTTTGATGATGTTTGAAGATGTGAATGAAGTTATGGAGTGTGCAGGGTTTATATAGGGTTTGGTTTATTCAAAGGCATGGGTTTGTTGCTTTGAAGTTAAGATAATTGAATATGTAAAGTGTGGTTTTTTGGACTATCTTTTGATCCAAGCATCTCGTGTTGACAACACTTAGAAGCATAAACACGGTAAAATTACGCTTACTCTTAAAATAATGATGACGATGAAAAGTATTTGTAAACATATATTCCACTTTTTTTTATTTGATATTGAATGACATTCCACTTATGATAATAACAAAATCTTCTTAGTGTTCCTTGAAAAAACTAGTTTGTTTCAGTTTCTCTAATCTGAACATAAAATCCTTCAGTTTTGTAAGTTAGTATCTAATCATTACCTCCCATGGAATATATTGACTCTTGACTAATGCTCGACAATCTCCTCAAATACTTATCTTAGGACTGTGTGTGACATCATATTAATCGATTGTATTTCATACTAACTAGTGAGACTCCCACGAGCTGTGGCCGATATTCGGTCATTATTGGTTTCATCCGTTATGGTAATTTACCGGTACGTGGTATAACAACTGAAAAAGATATACCCTTAGGATGACATTTTTTTACCGGTACTGGTTTGGATAATACCTATACCGGTACCGATGTAATTCGGTTGGAATCAGTTAGGTTCGTCACGACACCAGATGACACCGGTTCAGTTCGTCACGGTAAAGAACAAAAGAATCAATCTTTTATCGAAATCTAGATAAAAATAAGTGTATCACAAAGGTATTTTGGAATATTATAAAACATTGTATTATTATTATTATAATTATTATTATTATTAAAATAACAAAAAGGGTAAACAACGGTATTTTATAAAAAAAACAAATTATAAGGTGGTTTTGTTGAAATGTACATTTGTGCTTTGATGCTAATACATTACTATTACCCAATTCTTTTTTTTTGAGTAAAATTTATAAGGAGACAAAAATCAGCATGTTGCATCGGCATACTTGGAATTTATAAAAGTCATATTTAAAAAATTGTGAAAGAAAAACAAAATAAGCTAAAAAGTAATTATAATATGAAAATAATAAAAAATAACATTAAAAATATTTAGAGTAAAGTGTAATTTGTGTCCCAATGATTTGGTGGTAAGATCACCTGAATCCCCCAACTTTTTTTTTCCAGCATGTGTACTTGTGTTATTAGAATTTTACAGTATAAGTCATTTTTATTATCTAGCTGTTAAAGTCACTATTAAATGGGTGATGAAATTACATTTTACCCCTCACCCCATTTCTTCTCTCCTCTCAAGATAACCACCACCTCATCATCATCACCTTTCATCATTGTCGCAAATTACCACCTCAACCACTTTCACTCACCTACCTCCCTGATGTAAGTGGTTGATTTTTGAATTTCCTAAAATACAACAGACCCCCCATATAAATTCAACGATTTGACCTACAACAACACCCCTATTGTTATTGACTGATCACCCAGTTACCATTTCAAACCCTCTATCTGTTGGATATATGTATGTCCGTCCGTAATTAAAGTCAAGGTAACTAACTCGGTGCGATCCGAAGAGTTACACGTTGGTACACGAATCGTATATGTTCACGAGTAGGTGTATTATTATTTGTGAAATAATAATAGTTTAAACCCGAGAGACTTAATATTAATTAGATTATTATTAAGAGGATTATAATTGTATAATCTTAAAGGGCCTTAATGTAAATTTGGGTTTTATAACAAGATGATTAGGGTGCAAACCCTAGATACACTTTTATAAAAATACAAAACCTTAGCCTCCCTCCCAAAAAGTTCAACCGGCCTCTCTTAGCGCCGCCGCCTGTCTGCTGTCGACCAAACACCGCCGCCGCCTCCCTCTTGGCTGGTTCTACCTTTGGGTATCTTGTGCTCGGTTGTGAACTTCCTACTACCGAGAATTCGTTGTAACCCGCGTGTTACAATCCCGGTGTAGTCATCAAAGGTTGATTGCTAAAACCCTCTATGGTTGTTTATTCCTTTTATTTGTTTATACACGTATAACCTTGATCCTGATTGTGAATATTTATTAATCGGTTTAATAAATCAAACTTATAGTTTATATATAAAATCGATTATATATATATGTATATATAATCGGCTTTTGGTAAATTATATAAATCGCTTCCGCTATTATTCTGATACAATGATTCCTAACAGTGGTATCAGAGCCACAGTAACGCGCGTATAGATGGTAAAGTTATAATTTTGATCTATGTTTTATTTTGACAAGATTAAAAACTTTTGGTTGTCTATAGATTGTTATGTGAATCGAGTCCTAGGTTATGACCCTTGTCATGGTTGTGTTTGTTATGATTGTAGTTTTATTTTGATTTGTATTTTTGTGGATATTGGATCCGATGTAATAGATATTAGAATAGATTTGGTTTTATTGTATTTTCAAATTTATTATTGTAATCCTTCAGGTATAAGATCAAGATCAAGATAAATGGCAAACAGGTACCATGAAGATAGAGATCGCGGGTCAAGTGGGAGCTTTCAAAAATTAGCTTTTGAAACCCTTTAGACTAGTTCATTTCGTTTCTGGCTAAAATGAAACAGGCAACCTATTAGGGGCTCGATTCAATTATTTTATTATTGTGTTTTGTGGTTGTGTTTTATTTATTGTAAATAATCTAGATAACCCAAAATAATTTTTTTCACAATCGAGACAACGGTTTTATTAAAACAAGTTTTATAAAATAAAAAAATATATTTAATAAAAGAGTTTTATTAAAAATTAAAACAAGATCTTTTGCGATAAAACGGCCAACATAGTTTAATAGGGTATTTAAAATTATATCGTGTCGAGTATGGAAAGGAGTTTCTATTATCACGAATCAAATAAAATTGGATTTTATAAACTGTTGTTTAACTCGCTCATGCTATGAGTTATTCAAAATATTTTTGGTAAATATTAAAATAAATCCCAAATTTTAAATTGATGTTTTATGCCACACACTTCATTCTAAATCGAACCCAAATATTAGTGCTATACCCTGCATCTGGGCATCTATCATGAAAAAAGGTAATCATCGCGTTTCCTGTGTGACATAGGCCGGTGTTACAGTTAACAATAAAGGACAAAACATCGCTTGTTCATCAAGTGGGCATAGTTGGGGTTAAACATACATCGCTTTTAAGTGATAACCCCAAACGGAGAGTTGTGTAGCAGACACAATTAACATTCGTTGTTTACCTACACAATCATACCAGTGGATAGTGCTTAAGCCAGTTCATTGTGATTTGATTAATCGGGGTCTCATCTTAAATTAAAATTTTGCTTTTGGGTCATAAAATAAAATAAGTTACTTAAAACATAAATACTAATAAATTAATTTTGAATTTTGTAGATGTCAACTGAAAATAATTCCTCCCAATTCTCTCTCAAGTCCATCTTAGAGAAGGACAAACTAAACCACTCCAACTTCATGGACTGGCACCGAAACTTGAAACTCGTTCTCAAGGCGGAGAACAAACTGTATATTCTTGAAACACTAGTCCCTGATGAACCCATCAATCAGCAAACTGCTGCACATAGAAACTATACGAAGCACTTTGATGACGCTTTGAAAGTCTCATGTCTGATGTTAGCATCCATGATCCTTGAACTTCAAAGAACCATGGAGGATATGATGGCATACGAGATAAATGAGCACCTGGTAGAAATGTTCCAACAGAAGGCTCATCATGAGAGGTTTGATGTGATGAGATCACTCATAACCACTCGTATGCAAGAGGGTACATTAGTTAGCGCTCATGTGCTAAAAATGAAGGCATATGTTGATCACTTGGCTCATCTGGAATCCCCCTTGAGTGATGAGTTAGCTGGGGATATCATCCTCAACTCATTGCCCAAGTCATATGATCAGTTCACTATGAACTACAATATGAATGGGATGGAGAAGACACTTGCAGAGGTGCATCAGATGCTCAAACTGTTGAGGTGAATATACCCAGCAAGACTGCACCAGTGCTGATGATCAGGGAGGGTCATGTTAAGAAACCAAACACCAAGGAAAAGGGCAATCATGGCAAAGGGAAGGGCAAAGGCAAATCTGTTGCAAATAAGAAGCCTAAGAAGGATGCCAAGTGTTTTCATTATAATGAAATTGGGCATTGGAAGAGGAACTATGCTAAGTATTTAGCTTAACTAAAGCAATCCAAGGCTTCAGGAGGAGAGTCCACAGGTATATATGTTATTAATTCTTTGCTTTTTCTTGAAAAACATCAGTGTTTGACACAGGATGTGGTTTTCTCATTTGTAATGCTTTGCAGGGACAAAGAATGATTAGGAAGCTAAAACAGGGCGACTTGGAGGTCCATGTTGGCAATGGACAAAGAGTTGTTGTGAAGGCGATTGGAGAATATGTTCTTTTACTTCTTTAAGGTTTAGAACTTGTTTGAACAATGTTTATTTTATTCCTAGTGTCACTAGAAATATTGTTTCGGTTTCTGCATTGCATGGACAATGTTTCAATTCTCGTTTTAATGGTGAATTTATTTCTGCTTATTTTAATGATGTATTTTACTTTGATGCAAAACCAAACAATGGAATCTATGAGATAGAAATCCAAAACAATAACATATTATGCAACATCTCCTATAAACGTAATAAGTTAGACTTTAATGATACGTATATGTGGCATTGTAGACTTGGTCAATAAGCGAGAATCGTGTTAAACAACTCAAAACCGCAGGAATCCAAGATTCCAAGGGTTCAGAAATGTTTGGCAAATGCGGAATCATGCTTAAGTGGAAAGTTAACACAAGCACCTTTTTCAAATGTTGGAGAAAGAGCTAATGATTTGTTGGGACTTGTACATACAGATGTATGTGGTTCATTCTGAACAATGTCAAGACATGGAGAAAGATACTTTGTTACATTTACTGATGATTTCAGTAGATATGGTTATGTTTATCTTATGAAGCATAAAAATGAAACACTTGAAAAGTTTAAGGAGTACCAAAACGAAGTAGAGAATCATCTAAGTAGAACTATCAAGATGCTTCGATCAGATCGAGGTGGTGAATATCTTAGTCAGGAGTTCATCGGCCATCTAAAGGTTTGTGGAATAGTTTCACAACTCACTCCACCTAGAACACCACAACATAATGGTGTGTCTGAACAGAGAAATCAAACCCTATAGATACGATTCAATCAATGATGTGTCGAACAACCATCCTACGCTCCTTTTGGAGTTATGCTTGGAAACTGCCGCGAGACTTGGGTGAATATAGCTCTAATGAAGAAAGTTGACAAAACGCCTTATGAGATATGGCATGGAAAGAAACCTGAAATATCCTATCTTAAGGTCTGGGGATGTAACACTTATGTCACTATAGAATCTTCAGATAAACTAGACCCAAAGGTGAAAAAGTGGTTTTCATCGGATACGCTAAAAAGATCGGTTACCTTTTCTACCAGCCCACTGAAAATAAGATTTTCACTAAACGCAGAGATACTTTCTTGAAGCAAGAGCTTCTAACGCGAGGGATTGGAGAAAACCATGTGGATCTTGAAGAAATTCGAGAATCACAAGTGACTAAACTAGTTTTTCAGACAGAACCAAAGTAACTGATCCAATTGTTGAAGTTGAGCCTGAGAGGACTCAAGAAACAACAGAACACCAAGTGTTCGAAGAAGTATTAGGGATCGTCATGCACCTGAAAGGTATGACGATGTCTTTATAATTGATGAAGCTGAACCTGCTACTTACAAAGCTGTAATGTTGGATTTAGAATCCAAGAAATGGCAAGAAGCCATGAATGCAAAGATGCAATCCATGTATGATAACCAAGTCTGGGATTTGGTTGATCTTCCTCCCGAAGGTCGGACTGTAGGAAACAAATGGATTTTCAAGAAGAAGACCAACATGGATGAAAATGTGCAAACCTACAAAGCAAGCTTGTAGCGAAAGGGTCCACTCAAACTCAAGGAATTGATTATGAGGAAACTTTCTCGCTAGTAGCCATGCTTAAGTCATCTACTTGCCATTGCTGCGTATTATACATGGGATATGGCAAATGGATGTCAAGACCGCGTTCCTTATTGGACACTTACTTGAAGATGTCTATATGGTTCACCTGAAGGTTTTGTCGATCCAAAGAATCCTAATAAGGTGTGCAAGCTAAATAAATCCATCTATGGATTAAAGCAAACATCTCGCAGCTGGAATCTCCGTTTTGATCAGAAAATCAAAGAGTTTGGTTTTATTAAAAACGAAGATGAACCGTGTGTTTACAAGAAATCTAGTGGGAGCTATATCACTTTTCTCATTCTGTATGTAGATAACATACTAATCATTGGAAACAATATCCCTATGCTAAAAGATGTTAAGGCTTGGTTGGGTAAATGTTTTGCAATGAAAGATCTTGGTGAAGCCGCTTATATTCTTGGATTTAAGATTCATAGAGATAGATCAAACGGTCATTAGGTTTAAGTTAAAGTACATATATTGATAAGGTCATACGACGCTTCTAAATGCAAGACTCAAAAAGGGGGCTCTTGCCCATGGCACATGGAACCATTCTTAATAGTGAGCATGTGCAAAGACTAAAGAGGAAAAGAAGAAAATGGAAAGAGTTCCATATGCTTCTGCTATTGGTTCTATCATGTACACCATGTTATGTACTAGACCAGATGTTTCGTATGCTCTTAGCATGACGAGTAGATATCAACGGAATCCAGGAGAGAGTCACTAGGTTGCAGTGAAGAACATTCTTAAGTACTTAAGAAGGACTAAGGACAAGTTCTTAAAATATGGAGGACTGGATGAGGAGCTGTCAGTTAAGTGTCATACTATGCAAGTTTCCAGACTGATTGTGACGATTCAAGATCACAGACGGGATATGTTTTCTTCTGAATGGTGGGGCTGTTACTTAAAAGTACCTCGAATGTCACACTCGGGATTTCCATCCCAAATCCATACACCGGTGGGCCCGGGTGGGGAGTATCGTGACGTCAGTTGATAACATCATAGTCAATTAAACATGGCACAACGGAAGTCTTGGAGTAAAATTACTATTACAAACCAAATGTTCGAAATAAAATAATATACAGGCTCGTAATAGAAGATCCACAAGCGAATCATTAAAATGTACAAGAAAGAATATAAAACAGACTTTAGGGCAGATCTAAGGATTTGCAAGATCCTCTTATTCACTACCGAGCAGCTTCCGGTCTATTTCATATTGTACCTGCAGTTAGCCTTTGGACATACTCAGCTTTCTCTGTAATACACCCGACTAACTCATATTGAAAATATTTGAAAATGATTTTTAAGTGCAAAAAGGCACAAAATCTTTTATTAACTTGGGAAATTACTTTATAACCTTGTATGAGATTCACATGTTTGTCAATGCATGCAGGGCCCAATACAAAAACCGAGACATGATTAAATACACACCACTTACGAACTCACGAAGGAGTTATCCCCAATGTCTTGGGTAATTTGTATATGAGCGTCTGTCAGGTGTATGCCTACACCCCGCGCTAAAGTCGTGGTTAATAACTAATGTATTGAGCCGAGGATATCCAGGACACGGTAATTTAACCCCCGATGTTTAAGTTATCAAACAAAACTGATTAAAACGGAATATGTGGGATTACTAGCCACAAACGGGCATTCGTTTGACACTATTTCTGACCAAGCGGTAATAGTTTACCGTATCCCAAGCCCATATAGGGAAAATAAGTCGAGAATATTTACCTGGCTAGTCTTCTTTCAAAATTCAATAACTCAGCCGTATACAAAAGTACTAACGTGCAGATAGCATTTACCGGCAAGGCTCTAGTCTGGATTATGGCATAAGCTAACCAATTAAATACTATCGGTCTTTATTTAAGTCATAGACTTAGACCGAGTAGTGTACATGATCAAAACGTATAACGCTTGATTAAACGATGATCGGATAGAATATAGTTTAAACCCGACAAGTACTTTGACTTACATAATGTTGGTAAACAATTAACATTCTGGATTTTGAGATTAAAATGATAAGTTTAAACCCGTTTCGGTTAAATTCCGTAAACTAGTTACGTGTAATCAACCGTTTGCTTAAAAGCGATAATGGGTAACCGGATAAGTCATGGACAATTTCTATATGCCACTATATTTTAAATAAGTTAAAATATCAGTAGGATATCAACTTGTATGCCCGTTAAGGTTTTAAAACGAAACCTTGCCTCATAAGGGCGTTTTGGTAATTTCATACCATATAAAAGGAACTTGAATATAATTTAATGTTATAATTATAAGTATTCTGGAAAAATACTTTATTTATGATATAATATCAGTAGGATACCAATTATATGTGTATTTTACCTTTTATGTCCAAACTATGCACCGAAGGGGCATTTTGGTCATTTTACACATAGTTTATAAATTATTTTGGATTCTGAGTTTATAATATGTACCTACTGTAAGTATGTTTAAAATAAAATTTAAAATCAGTAGGTATTAAGTCTTTGGTCAATAATATGGTTCAAAACCATACTATGCGCCTAAACGGCGCTTATGCCGTAAATTGGCGTCTCTATGTGATTTTTACGAAAACTGATGTTAAGGTCAGATTAAAATGTCTTAGATATGTTATTTAATATAACATATCAGTAGGTAAAAGATTTACCTTGAAAAGATTTGATTAAAACTATTTTATGAGCCACAAGGGCTAAAATCATCATTTATCGACATAGTTTAAGGACTTGCTTGAAAACTCAGTTTATAACTTGGTTTAACATCCCAAATAATCCTACTTATAATATTACATCAGTAGAAAACTCATTTTCAAGTTCATTACCATTTAAAACCTTGTTTTATGCAAAAAGGACATTTTGGTCAAAGATGGCATAATTATGGAACTTGCGCATAAACTTAGATTCTGATTATGATAATGTAATATAACCTCAGAGGGTTATGCTACATTATATTACGATCACAATACAACTTTAGATCAGTAAGTAACTAATCTAAATCGGGTCAGAATCGAAAGTCAAAGTAGAAGTCAAACTTCGCGATTTTCGGTTGCGAACCAACCCTAGAACTGAAATTGACGAGCCGAACATGTTCTTACATGTTCTAATATTTATTACCAACTTGTTCAAGTTTCAAAACAGGTTTCATAACATATATAAGATCAATTTATGATTTTTCCGAAAAATGGCCTGTTTGACTATTTAATATCATAACTTTGACCTGTCAAGTGGTCTAGCAAACGTGATCTTCAGGAGATGCCCTTTATAGGGACTAACACCTACCTTATTACGATCACTTAGCCATGTTCATTTTGAACAATGGATGGACCAAATGGTCTTAACCGAAAGTCAAATCGTTTTCTGAAAAACGCTTGACTTTTGGCTATAAAAGCCTATAAACAAAAATGCACAAAGAAGGAACACTTACCAGTGATTCCTAAGGTGCAAAAGAACTATGTTGGATGCTCCTTTCAGTTAGGAACTTACAGAGGAGGGATAAGAGTGAATAAATGAGAAAGATGCAAGTTGGAATGGTGAACTTAGGCACCTATTTATAGTTGGAGAACTCAAAGGAGGTGAAGCCATGTGTTTAGGGGTGTAAGAAGAAGCTTACAAGTGTCCCAAAACGTGGCATAGTAGATTACAAGTCCATGGTTTCGAATTCATGGTTTTGGAGTTTTGTTTGGGAGCCAAGTAAAACTTTCTGCAGCAGAGGCTCTCTCGCGCCCTGCGAGAGACACATGCCATGTCTCTCGCGGCCCGCGATGGCCAGTTTAAAAAATTGACACTTTTAACCCCTTAACTTTATAAAGCTTCTAAAAATCTTTTTAAACACCTTTTTGGCACTTTTAACTCTCCATAGCCAATACTTGGCATACCCGGGATTATGCCCGGACATTGTCGAGCTCTCGGTTCGTTAAAAAGGCCACTCAGAGGTATAAATTAACATGTTGACACTTTTAATCCCTCCATTATCCAACTTTCATATATTATTGGATTTTATCACTCTCGTCCAACAAACGGGACATATGAGAGTTAGGACTTTATAAAGGATCACTCAGAGGCTCAGTATAAGCATGTTGATTCTGATGTCACTCAGAGGCTAGGCATGTTGACACAACGGTCACTCAGAGGCCGAGTTTAAGCATAACGACACTAATGGTCGTTTAGAAGCTATGTTTTATGCATAACGACACTAATGGTCGTTCAGAGGCTACGTTTTTATGCATGGCGACACTAATGGTCGTTCAGATGCTAGGTTTATGCATGTTACATCAGAAAGTCATTCAGAGGCTTAATTTGAGCATGTTGTCACTTTTAGTCCATATTAGTCTTTAATTTACTATATTAAAAATACAACACGTGTCATATATTATTGGACACGATTTTTCAGGGTGTTACATCCTCACCCCCTTAAAAGAAATCTCGACCTCGAGATTTTATTAAAAAGATGGGGGTACTTTTGTCGCATAGTGGACTCAACCTCCATGTATACTCAGGACCTCTAAAGGCATCCGATTTAACCTTTACTATAGGTATCAATTTTCTTCGGAGCTTCTTAACCTGTCGATCTTCGATCGAAATTGGTTTCTCAATAAAACTCAGTTTTCATCAATTTGCACATCCTTGTGCGACATTGCTAGCGACTCATCGGCTAGACATTTCTTAAGGTTAGATATGCGGAATACATCATGGATTCCACTAACGCTCCTCGGGCAACCTGAGCTTATAAGCTACAGTGCGACACACTCGACTATCTCGAATGGTCCAATATATCTTGGGCTCAACTTGCCTTTCTTTCCAAAACGCATCACACCTTTCCAGGGTGATACTTTCAGCATGACCTTGTCCCCTACTTGGAACTTAAGAGGTTTACGCCTCTTGTCAGCATAACTCTTCTACCTATCCCTAGCAGTTTTGAGACGATCACAGATTTGTACAATCTTTTCCGTGGTCTACAAGATAATCTCTGGTCTTGATAGTTGGGCTTCCCCAACTTCTGCCCAGCACACGGGCATTCAACACTTTCTCCCACATAAGGCCTCAAAAGGAGCAGCCTTGATGATCGTATGATAACTGTTATTGTAGGAGAATTCTATTAGGGGTAAGTGGTCATCCCAACTTCCACCTAAATCAATCATCACATGCCCTAAGCATGTCTTCCAGAGTTTGAATAGTACCCTCACTTTGACCATCAGTCTGCGGATGGTAAGCCGTACTAAAGTTCAATCTTATGCCTAATGATTGTTGGAAACTTTTCCAAAAGTGAGAGGTGTGTCTAGTATCTCTGTAAGATACAATAGATACTGGTACACCGTGTATGACACAATCTTGTCTACATACATCTTAGCCAATCTATCTGAATTATATGTTTCCTTTATTGGCAAGAAATGTGCTGACTTGGTCAGCCTGTCCACAATGACCCAAATAGTGTTGTTACCACTTTTGGTCTTTGGTAACTTGGTAATCAAATCCATAGTTACCATTTCCCAATTCCACGTGGGAATTTTCAATTGTTGTAGAAGTCCTGACGGTTTCTGATGTTCGGCCTTAACTTGCGAACACGTCAGACACTTAGCTACATAAGTGGCTATGGTTTTCTTCAAACCCATCCACCAATAATTCTTCTTCAAATCTTGATACATTTTGTCACCACCCGGGTGAATTGAGTATCTTGAATTGTGCGCTTCTTGGAGGATTAGATCTCTAAGTCCTCCAAGGATTAGAACCCAGATTCTTCCATTGAATCTAAGGATTCCATCCTTTCCAGGCGTTAATTGATCAATAGTCCCGCCTAATCCCTCATTAGGAATATCAGCCTCTAGCAGGGCTTGCTTTTGCGCATCCAATAGCCTTTTACTTAAGCTATTTCTGAGTTCAATGCTCTTGGCGTTAATCCTAATAGGTTTAATTCTTTCTTTGCGACTTAAGGCGTCAGCTACTACATTCGCCTTGCCAGATGGTAGCGAATCTCGCAATCATGATCATTAAGTGTTTCCATCCAACGACGTTGTCGCATGTTCAATTCCTTCTGATTGAACAGGTGTTGGAGACTTTTATGGTCAGTGTATATAATACACTTCGTACCATACAAGTAATGTCTCCATAGCTTTAGTGCAAATACAATGTCACCCAATTCCAAATCATGGGTGGTGTAATTCCTTTCATGCACCTTTAATTGTCGTGATGCATAGGCAATTACCTTGCCATTTTGCATTAGCACACAGCCCATACCGGTGTGTGATGCATCACAATAAACAAAAAAATTCTCAATACCCTCAGGTAGAGATAATACAGGAACATTGCTCAACTTGTGTTTAAGAACCTCAAAAGATTCTTGTTACTTTCGGACCCCAATTATACTTAACATTCTTACGGGTCAGGGTAGTCAAAGGAGTGGCTATTCTTGAGAAGTTCTTATGAATCTTCTATAATAACCGGCCAGTCCTAAGAAACTACGAATCTCAGGCAGAGTCTTGGGAACTTCCCAATTCATTATGGCTTCTATCTTAGTGGGATCCACTTGGATACCATGTTTACTACAACATGTCCAAGGAATTGGACTTCTCTAAGCCAAAATTCGCATTTAGAGAATTTAGCATAAAGCTTCTCTTGCCTTAGCAATTCTAAGATGCACCTAAGATGTTTCTCGTGATCAGCTTGATTACGAGAATAAATAAGTATATCGTCTATGAAGACAATGACAACTTGTTCAGATATGGTTTGCAGACTCTGTTCATGAGATCCATGAATGCTGTAGGTGCATTTGTGAGCCCAAAAGGCATCACCAAGAATTCAAAATGACCATAACAGGTCCTGAAGGCTGTCTTAGGAACATCTTCATTCCTAACCTTCAGTTGATGATATCCTGACCTTAAGTCGATCTTGGAGAAATAACTAGCCCCTTGAAGTTGGTCGAATAAATCGTCGATCCTGGGCAGAGGATATCTATTTTTAATTGTTAACTTGTTTAGCTCTCGGTAGTCAATGCACATCCGCATTGAACCGTCTTTCTTTTAACGAAGAGGATAGGAGCTCCCCAAGGCGAGGAAATAGGTTGTATAAAGCCATTCTCTAAAAGTTCGTCTAGCTGCGTCCTCAATTCCTTCATTTTCGTTGGTGCTTGCCTATATGGAGCTCTAGCTACGGAATTGATCCTGGTATAATATCAATCTTGAACTCCACTTGTCTATCTGGAGGTATGCCTGGTAATTCCTTAGGGAAACACCGGGATACTCCGAGATAACTGGTTGATCTTCAAGGTTCGGCTTAGGTTCATTTATGGTTATTTGTGCCATGTAGATGACACAGCCTTTTCTCAAACACTTGGATGCCTTAAATAACGAAACCTTATCCGGCAATCCATAGTGTGAGTCTCCAGGAATGGTGATCACTTTACCAGGTGGGGTCTTAATTTCGATGAGCCTCTTATCGCAGGCAATGCGGGCTTGGTTATGAAATAACCAATCCATGCCTAAGATAACATCGAACCTCGCCAATTTCATTGGCAGAAGAGAGATAGGGATGGAATGATTCTTAATGGATATAGAGCATCCATCAAGAATGGAAGATGTGGATTCTACCGTTCCATCAATAAGTTCTATCTCATAGATTTTATCTAGAGTTCTTATGGGCAGGTTTAATAGTTTAATAAACTTATGATAAACAAAAGATCTATCTGCACCCGAATAAAAAAGAACTCTAGCATAAATATCATTAATGGGAAAAGTACTTGTTATGACGTTATTGTCATTAACAGCTTCCTTAGCAGTCAGTCGAAAAGCGCGTGCATTCCCCTTCTTGGCCTCTCCAGGCTTTGAATTATTATTCTTTGAATTCTTAGGGCAGTTAGTTGCAATGTGCCCTTTTTCATTGCAGATATAACATACAACATCCTTAAGATCTTTACATTCTAGGGTCTTATGCCCTCTTCTTTTACAAATACCATAAGGTCTAGCTTGTGAATCAGAATTACACTGTCCCCAGTGTCTGCGGTTGCAAGTCTTGCAAAATGGCATCATAGTCGAATTGCCTTGGTTCTCTTTGAACCCGAATCTCCCTTTATTTTTCTTATTAAATCTTTGGGAGTTGTCTTCATCTCTCTTCCTTTTCCCGTCATTTTCTGGCTTAACTGACTTTTGCCTTACAAGATCAAGGGTGAGATAGAGAGAGAGATAGGTCTACAGCAGACCTATAGGTATTAGGCTGAGCAGCCTTTACCATGCCCTTAATCTCGGGCACTAGTCCATTGATAAAACGCAATGCGTTTGGATTCTGGGGTGAATAGATAGGAAACTAACCTAGATAGGGAATTAAAATCGGAGACATACTTCCGACAGTCTAGGTTTTTCATTGAGAGAGACAAGAAGTTTGTCTCTATTTTCTCCACCTCATGGGGTGGGCAATAGGTTTCCTTAACGAGATCCAAAAATTTAGGGCCATCCCAGATTATACAGGTATACTTTACCTGTAGACTGAATCATGGCTTTCCACCATATTAGGGCATCGCCCTTGAAGGATTGTGATACATACCTGGCCACATCCTTTTCAGCACAGCCGCTGATGTCTATGATGGTTTCCATCTCGTCCAGCCACTTTAGGGCTTCTACAGCTCCTTTTTCCCTATTAAAGTCTTGGGGTTTACAGGTGACAAAGTACTTGTAGGTGCATCCGTCCTTAGAAGAACGGACTTATCAGCATAGTCTATCCTCTTAGGTTCACTCTTCGCATTTGATGAGTGAACAGAGCTCTCTTTATAAGCTGAGGATGGGGTAATCGACAGTGATTTAGAGCGAGTAGCACTCGACTCTCTTGCTTTTCTATGGCCTTACCCATGGCTTTTCCACAGCAGCATCAATACGCGCTTGGAAATCATTATTATCTATGGCTACATTTTTGGTGTCCTTAGTGTTGACATTCCGATGGCTACTTTGTGCCTCGTTTGAATTAGCCATTCTTCAAATCTTTGGTTCTATTTAGCAGATAAAATTTGCCTTAGCCATGGTATACAAATCATTTCAGCTTTAAACATTGATATAAAAATCCATCGCCTAATCATGCTAGTGTGAATAACATCACAACTCTTAGGCTTAAAGTATCTATATTTGGCCTAGGTCTTAATAGGACTATTACAGGCAATTTACGATCTTGACAAGGTCCATATATTACTAGACAGTGGATCGTAATGTTACATCTGTCATTGTCATACTTGACAATTGTATAGCACATAGGCTTGTCACAAAGGACATTTAAAACATGGCGCATAGGCACTACATCACTAATGGATGTTTTATTTATCACTGTACTAGTGTTATTAGGTGGATCAAATAGATCACATGGGCTGTATAAATAATTATAGCCACAAGGGCAATACATTACTAATGGATGTTTTATTCATCACCGCACTGGTGATATTTAGCCGGGATTAAATAGATCACATAGGCTATATAAAATTAATCATAACCCGAAAGGGCAATACATCACTAATGGATGTTTTATTCATCACCGCACTGGTGATATTTAGCCGGGATCAAATAGATCACATAGGCTATATAAAATTAGTCATAACCCGAAAGGGTAATACATCACTAATACATCACTAATGGATGTTTTATTCATCACCGCACTGGTGATATTTAGCCGGGATCAAATAGATCACATAGGCTATATAAAATAAATCATAACCCGAAAGGGTAATACATCACTAATGGATGTTTTATTCATCACCGCACAGGTGATATTTAGCCGGGATCAAATAGATTCCACAGGCTATATAAAATAAATCCTAACCCGAAAGGGTAATACATCACTAATGGATGTTTTATTCATCACCGCACTGGTGATATTTAGCCGGGATCAAATAGATCACATGGGCTATATAAGGTTTGGACATAGTCAATTACCTTGAAGGCTAGTGTGATTCCTCAAGTCACACTACCATGAGTATGAACATTACTTGAATGTTAACATAGGAGGACCTTAATGGTTGATTAAAAGTCCCGGTCGCATTGACCTTAATGACTTGGAGGCTTGAACTTAGTCCACCACCTCTAGATAGAAGGATAACTTCCCTTAACTATCATGATAGAAGACCCTTTCGTTCTTAACTATCATTTATATATTTGGCCAAATATGTGGTCTGTGCCACTCGGCAAATCAAAACCATTAAGATCTTTTTGGAATTATATAGTTGATCAAAAAATTCTGAGTAACATCAAGACGATCACTTGAAGAGGATAGGTACATATATATATATATATATATATATATATATATATATATATATATATATATAATTCCAAAATATTTCATTAAATGATAATTAGAAAGTACAATACTTGAAATAAATAAGAGAAACTGATTGTCCATGCAAGGACTAAAAGAAATAAAATGTCCACGTAGGGACTAAAGAAATAACAATGTCCACGTAGGGACTACATATTATAAAAGAGACTTCACTCGTCCTTCTTTCCCTTAACTAGCTTGGAGAGTTTCTTGAAGAGCTTATTTGTCTTCTTCTCCGTCTTCTCCGCCTGCTGTTGCATTTCCTTCATTCTTTCTAAGGCCTCATTTATGGCCTCAAGTGGTGGCGGAGGTTGTGGTTGTGGCATAGCCGGATACTAGTACCCAAAAGTTGGATATCCAGTAGACGGAAAAGTAGGTGGGAAAGAAGACGGGTAAAGTGCATTGTGCATAACTGCTTGCATATAGGGGTCTTACGACAATGCTTGATAGTCTACCGGTGTAGACGGGTTAAATGATCATATCCAGACGTGTTTGGATATGTGGGGATTTGGTTAGTATAACCCGATGGTGGTTGAACAGCAGGTGTTGGTGTTGGTTCCACTATAGGTGAAACATTAGAGGGTCCACCCATTTGTGGGTCCTCTTGAATTGTAGGGTAGGAATTGGGCAAAGGTGGAAGCGATCCAGACCTTTATCCGGCACGTACCGACATACGTGCTCCACGCTTCCTTCTTGGTGGTTCAGGTGGTGGTTCAGGTTGATCCACCGGTTCCATGTGGACATCTTCTTTTACTCGGGGTGGTTGAGAGTGATGAGAAGGAGTGTGGGCAAAGGTGAATTGATTCCAGTATTGGTCCCATTCATTAGGACCTTGGTAGGGTGATCCGGCATAGGAGTTCAAATCGCTTGATATTTCAATGGGATGCATACCTGATCCAGACGGTGGCATCTCCAGGTCGGAGTCCTCATCCATAGGGTTTGGCTGGTCCAACTGATTTTGATCGGCTGGAGGTGGTTAAAGTAATGGTTAGGGTTAAATTCTTCATGGTAAGAATGATGAGAATGGGAATGGTGAGAATGGTGTGAATGATAGGAGTGGTGAGAGTGGTAAGAATTTTGGGAATGTGTGGGCGAGTGTCTATTAGAGACAAAACGTCTCGCTGGTTGCCAAAGGAGACGAATCTCCTGATTCTTGGTAGGCATCTGAGCTGTGAGGTTAAGGGAGGATGTGTCCCGATGGTCCTCCTCTCATTGGACCTTTTCCTCTTCCACTTTGTCCTCGTACACGTGGCGGCATTTTCCGGTTAAAATCAATTCAAAACAATACTAATAACTTAATAATAAAATGAGTAATCCTAGGTCAATTACTAGACTTGGAAGTCTAAGGAATGTGCACGTGTAAGTTTGAGATTAAACACAAAAGGCTAGTGTTTAATTCTCTCAAACATTGGCTCTGATACAAACCTGTCACACCCGGGATTTCCATCCCAAATCCATACACCGGTGGGCCCGGGTGGGGAGTATCATGACGTCAGTTGATAATATCATAGTCAATTAAACATGGCACAACGGAAGTCTTGGAGTAAAATTACTATTACAAACCAAATGTTCAAAATAAAATAATATACAGGCTCGTAATAGAAGATCCACAAGCGGATCATTAAAATGTACAAGAAAGAATATAAAATAGACTTTAGGGTAGATCTAAGGATTTGCAAGATCCTCTTACTCACTACCGAGCAGCTTCCGGCCTATTTTGTATTGTACCTGCAGTTAGCCTTTGGACGATACGTTAGCTTTCGCTGGTAAATACACCCGACTGACTCATTTTAAAAATATTTGAAAATGATTTTTAAGTGCAAAACGACAAATAATCTTTTATTAACTTGGGAAAGTTACTTTATAACCTTGTATCAGATTCACATGTTTGTCAGTACATGTAGGGCCAGTACAGAAACCGAGACATGATTAAATACACACCACTTATGAACTCACGAAGGAGTTATCCCCAATGTCTTGGGTAATTTGCATATGAGCGTCTGTCATGTGTATGCCTACACCCCGCGCTAAAGTCGTGGTCAATAACTAATGTATTGAGCCGAGGATATCCAGGACACGGTAATTTAACCCCCGATGTTTAACTTATCAAACAAAACTGATTAAAACGGAATATGCGAGTTTACTAGCCACAAACGGGCATTCGATTGACCCCATTTCGGACCAAGCGGTAATAGTTTACCGTATCCCAAGCCCATATAGGGAAAATAAGTCGAGAGTATTTACCTGATCTAGTCTTCTTTCAAAACTCAATAACTCAGCCGTATACAAAAGTACGAACGTGCAGATAGCATTTAACGGCAAGGCTCTAGTCTGGATTATGGCATAAGCTAACCAATTAAATACTATCGGTCTTTATTTAAGTCATAGACTTAGACTGAGTAGTGTACATGATCAAAACGTATAACGCTTGATTAAACGATGATCGGACAGAATGTAGTCTAAACCCGACAAGTACTTTGACTTGCATAATATGGGTAAACAATTAAGATTCTGGATTTTGAGATTAAAATGATAAGGTTAAACCCGTTTCGGTTAAATTCCGTAAACTAGTTACGTGTAATCAACCGTTTGCTTAAAAGCGATAATGGGCAACCGGATAAGTCATGGACAAGTTCTATGCCATTATATTTTAAATATGTTAAAATATTTGTAGGATATCAACTTGTATGCCCGTTAAGGTTTTAAAACAAAACTATGCATCATAAGGGCGTTTTGGTAATTTCATACCATATAAAAGGAACTTGAATATAATTTAATGTTATAAATATAAGTATTCTGAAAAAATGCTTTATTTATGATATAATATCAGTAGGATACCAATTATATGTGTATTTTACCTTTATGACCAAACTATGCACCGAAGGGGCATTTTGGTCATTTTACACATAGTTTATAAATTATTTGGGGTTCTGAGTTTATAATATGTACCTACTATAAATATGTTTAAAATAAGTTTTAAAATCAGTAGTTATCAAGTCTTTGGTCCATAATATGGTTCAAAACCATACTATGCGCCTAAACGGCGCTTATGTTGTAAAATGGAGTCTCTTTGTGATTTTTACGAAAACTGATGTTAAGGTCAGATTAAAATATCTTAGATATGTTATTTAATATAACATATCAGTAGGTAAAAGATTTACCTTGAAAAGATTTGATTAAAATTATTTATGAGCCACAAGGGCTAAAATCGCCATTTATCGACATAGTTTAAGGACTTGCTTGAAAACTCAGTTTATAACTTGGTTTAACATCCCAAATAATCCTAATTATAATATTACATCAGTAGAAAACTCATTTTCAAGTTCATTACTATTTAAAACCTTGTTTTATGCAAAAAGGGCATTTTGGTCAAAGATGGCATAATTTTGGAACTTGCTCATAAACCTAGATTCTGATTATGATCATGTAATATAACCTCAGATGGTTATGCTACACTATAATGATCATAATGCAACTTTAGATCAGTAGGTAACTAATCTAAATCGGGTCAGAATCGAAAGTCAAAGCAGAAGTCAAACTTTGCAACTTTCGGTTGCGAACCGACCCTAGAACTGAAATTGACGAGCCGAACATGTTCTTACATGTTCTAATAATTATTACCAACTTGTTTAAGTGTCAAAACAGGTTTCATAACACATAAGATCAATTTATGATTTTTCCGAAAAATGGCATGTTTGACTTTTTAATATCATAACTTTGACCCGTCAATTGGTCTAGCAAACGTGATCTTCAGGAGGTTCCCTTTATAAGGATTAACACCTACCTTATTACGATCACTTATCCATGTTCATTTCGAACAATGGCTGCACCATAATGGTCTTAACCGAAAGTCAAAGCGTTTTCCGAAAAACGCTTGACTTTTGGCTATAAAAGCCTATAAACAAAAATGCACAAAGAAGGAACACTTACCAGTGATTCCTAAGGTGCAAAAGAACAATGTTGGATGCTCCTTTCAGTTAGGAACTTCCAGAGGAGGGAGAAGAGTGAATAAATGAGAAAGGTGCAAGTTGGAATAGTGAACTTAGGCACCTATTTATAGTTGGAGAACTCAAAGGAGGTGAAGCCAGGTGTTTAGGGGTGTAAGAAGAAGCTTACAAGTGTCCTAAAATGTGGTATAGCATATTACAAGTCCATGGTTTCGAATTCATGGTTTTGGAGTTTTGTTTGGGAGCCAAGCATAACTTTCTGCAGCAGAGACTCTCTCGCGCCTAGGAGAGACATAGGCCATGTCTCTCGCGGCTCGCGACCGCCATATGGCCAGTTTCAAAAATTGACACTTTTAACACCTTAACTTTATAAAGCTTCTAAAAATATTTTTAAACACCTTTTTGGCACTTTTAACCCTCCGTAGCCAATACTTGGCATACCCGGGATTATGCCCGGACATTGTCGAGCTCTTGGTTCGTTAAAAAAGTCACTCAGGGTATAAATTAACATGTTGACACTTTTAATCCCTCCATTATCCAACTTTCATATATTATTGGATTTTATCACTCTCGTCCAACAAACGGGACATATGAGAGTTAGGACTTTATAAACGATCATTCAGAGGCTCAGTATAAGCATGTTGATTCTGATGTCACTCAGAGGCTAGGCATGTTGACACAACGGTCACTCAGAGGCCGAGTTTAAGCATAACGATACTAATGGTCGTTCAGAAGCTACGTTTTATGCATAACGACACTAATGGTCGTTCAGAGGCTAGGTTTATGCATGTTAACATCAGAAAGTCATTCTGAGGCTCAGTTTGAGCATGTTGTCACTTTTAGTCCATATTAGTCTTTAATTTACTATATTAAAATACAACACGTGTCACTATATTATTGGACACGATTTTACAGGGTGTTACATCGAAGCAAAGTGTGGTTGTTCAATCCATCGGTGATTCAAAATACAATGCTGCATCGGATGCTGCTAAGGAGGCTGCTTGGATGAAAAAGTTCATTACTGATCTCGATGTTGTGCCTAGCATAAAGAAATCGATCGAGATGCTGTGTGACAATAGTGGTGCCATTGCTCTTGCAAAGGAACCAAGGTTGTATCAAACCACAAGGCATATACTCAGATAATTACACTATATTAGAGAGATAATAGAGCGTGGAGACATCGTAATAAGGAAAGTTCATACGGATCTAAATCTGGCATACCCTTTTACTAAGCCTTTACCTCAAGCTAACATGAGGAGCGTGATGAAAAGATAGGGCTTAGATTTGCAAGACAGTGGTCATGATTTATAGTTAGTATTGGTGTTTTAATTTTGAACTATAACAGTTACATTGAATGGTTATTTAATTTATTGGTTAAATGCAAGTTTAATTATTTTGTAACTATGTTCATTATTTGTATGTTTATATCATTGAATAAGCGTATTCTAAAATATCCGTAGTCGATCAAATTACATGGGAATGAATTTGAATGTAAGACTATTGTGAATTGAGATGATTGTATTTATGAGATGAATAACTCAAGGGTTTGAGAATCAAAATTCATAGATATCACTAGGGAATGATATTGGATGTGACTCGCTTCAAAACGATCTCCATGGATATAAGTCATGAGATGTTTTGATATGGATATGTTCAATTTGTCCTTTTTCCTTAGGCGCATATTAAACTACATTGATCAAGGACGATTTTGATGTTATCTAACACTGTCCTGAAACATGGATAGTAATCCGAGTAGCGTTGGAAAAAATCCAAGGTTAAGCGGGAGTTGTATGCCGCTGATTGTCACACCATCAATTTCAACTTGCGGGGTTTTACCACGAGGCACGTGACAAACCAGGATCATAGACACTAGTCATATAGAATGACCTCTATAGATAAAAAGTACGTTATAAAATAAAAACCAACCGAAGTAATCAAAGTGCGGAAAGTAAATGCGGAAGTGTAAAGATAATAAATGTAAAGGAGCGCCAAAACAAACGCCCCTAACCAAAAGATTTTTAAAATGCCCAACTTGATAAATAGTTCTCCATGGCGTGCACCTATTTCCTGAAGCTAGCGTCCATAGAAAACATGTAGGTAACAAGGGTCAACATAAAGAAGAGTGTGTTCACATGTTTGATTGATGTTTAATAAATTATCCATTTACCAAGTTTCCATTATTCCTAACCCGCAATAATAAGTTGTTCAGTTGATAAATAGTTTCATGTTATAATATAGGTAGCTATCCTAAGATATGTCACATAAGAGTTTGAAACCGAAGCTGACTTTTGTTGCCTCTGTGTGCCAGGTCTATCACTGACCATGGCGTGTGTTAGGCCAATTCTACATCCGTTGACCATTACCGGTCAGCTAGTGTGACTAGCTCGGGTGAGGCTTGTTGGGCCCAGTAGTACTACTCAGAATTCCCCTGCTATTATACCAATAATAACGCTTCGAGAGTTTGTGAGGACTTTCCGTGATAAGATGCTACTTAGTGACCATAATCGTATAACATAAACTACTTTATCAAATTATGCGACGTTATTCTACAATAATGTTAAAGTGTAAGTTTACCGTAAAGCGTACATGTTTTCTCCCCCTGTGTATTTGAAAACCTTAAAATATAGGGGCCATGAACTCACCTTTGGATGCTCGGATTAAGGAATGGAAAGAAATACGCGAGGTGGAACTGGTCAATCACGTCCTAACATGATTACCATTTAAGAGTTAGTGTGTGTGCTTAGCGGAAACACAAATCCTACACGTGTCTAGCATGTAGCACATTTTATCATACAATACTAATTATCGTGCATGCATCTATCACGACATCTCTTAGCGACAACACAAGTGTCACGAAAGATTTAGAATACTCTTCAATAAAAATTCAGCAATATAGTGCATTTTCGGACAGTTGTTGGAGTGTTATCGGGAATGGTTCGTGTACAGGAAAATTCCCGAAAAATTACAGGATGTGTCAATCGGAGCGTCGACTATTGTGTAAAATTTGGTGATCAAACTCCTTACGGATTTCCATGAAAAATCTTGCGCCAAACAGTGGTCAGATTCATCGTAATCTGACCTTGTTTGCCAATTATTTATTTACAAATCTACGTTTATTCGATTGACGCGAAACTAACGAAAAAATCACTTAATCGAGCAAGGGCATCTACAGTAAAAGTGTCACATCTAAATAGTAAACACATACCAAGTTATGACACGAAACGTGAGCTGCATTTTCGGTAGAAAATGAAAGCTTAGAGCAGTTTTGCGATTTAATCCGTTAGAAAAACTAAACCTGTTCGAAAAATATGAAATCACTACAGTTTGAAAGCTACTTCCGAATAATTGATTTTAGGCTCAGAAAACATAGAGTTTCGATAATTTTTAGTCCCGAAAGGACTGCGGAAGTTGGCGTATTTTCTACAGAAAATCGCTGAATGAAACATTACTTATTCTAAATTGTTTTTCATGTATCCTACGACGGTTCTAAGTGTCGTATCACGAAATCAGTACTTAATAGCATATCAACATTCAACACATTCGACTTTATCGCTAGAGATAACCCATACATAGCCCTATCATGGCAGCTAGCACATCAGACCTTCACATAAAATCACAATCACATATTCCTACACAGTTACATATACTGATATTACACAGATTCAGGTACAGGTTTTCATGGGTTTATGACGAAATCGAATCAAGATTCTCATTCATACAGTTAAGTACAAAAGCTTTCATGCTTAAACACAACCATCTATTAGAGTTCACTAATATGATACTATATATGCATGGCTATTAATAGTTACATGAAAGTCGCTCACCCATGGGTATATACATGGTCACTATTCACTCATATATATACATATATTCGACACCATCAACCTGTTTCTTGTCCACACATATTCATGTAATCTACGGCTATATATTTACATGTATATTCAGATCAACAAGTTCCGGCTAATCATAAGGATACCCGTTCAGGCGTTCATATATATATATATATATATATATATATATATATATTATACTCTACATGTCAACGGATCTATGTATTTACGCATGCATACCGATTAATTCATCCAGCTCAAATTTGCAAACACACATATATATCTAAGCATGGTACCACGTAACATGAATTTACAACTCCAACCGAAACTGTGACGAAGGAAACTGCGACGAAAGTATATATAAAAAAAGTTACGGATGAGGGTGAGAGTGATACCGACGATCAAAGGCTGCGTTTGGGCTGGAAAAGACTGGTGGTGATGATGATGGATGCCATACATTTGGGATGAAGAGGTTGATGATGGTTGTCGTAAACTTAGGATGAGGAAGTTAGAATTTGTGAGCAATACTCCTTGAAGATACATCAAATATATCTTGTAAGTTTTACGTAAAGGGTAGAGTGGCGGTTTGAGGAGGTGGGCTAAGAGAGAGTAGGCCGGATAAGTGAAGGGGTCGGAGTTCGGGTCGAGAATTGAGGTGGTGGACTGGGATTTTGAATTTGTTTAGCTTGGGCTTCCATTTCAACGAGAGAGAGAGAAGAGTTGCTTGGAATGGTAACATATGGTATGCTATTATCTATATATTTGTTTATTATTGTTATTATTATTATTTTTTAAACCAATAATAATATATATCTAAGCATAAGAATCCACTTAATTAATGTAATACATATATTCTAGTGCCCTCGTTAACTCAAAATGGAATAAACGCGTGGCCACGCTCAGACTAAAGTAACTAGTTAGAACACTTTGAATTAAAGACGAGAACATAGAATAGTTGATCACTATATAAGAACGAATGATCCATGTCTTATGATCAACGAATGTTCTACACAGAAGGGACTTATTGATAGAATTATTAGGGCTACAGTATTTGGTTAAGTGAAGTGTTACTTGAACTCAAAGAACTAGTTGACGACTATAAAGTGTCATACCGTGTTAGGATCCGTGCGATGCAGCTAGGCGTCCAACTCTTCAGACATTGACTCATTTAATTAAAATCGTCCAAGTGAGAGATTGTTGGAGATATGTATGTCCGACCGTAATTAAAATCAACGTAACTAACTCGGTACGATCCGAAGAGTTACACGTTGGTACATGAATCGTATATGTTCACGAGTAGGTGGATTATTATTTGTGAAATAATAATAGTTTGAGGGACTTAATATTAATTAGATTATTATTAAAAGGGATTATGATTGTATAATCTTAAAGGGCCTTAATGTAAGATTGGGTTTTATAAAAAGATGATTAGGATGCAAACCCTAGATACACTTTTATAAAAACACAAAACCCTAGCCTCCCTCCCAAAAATTTCGGCCGACCTCCTCTTAGCGCCGTCGCCCGCCTGCCGTCGACCAAGCACCGCCACCGCCTCCTTCTTAGCCGGTTCTACCTTTGGGTATCTTTTGCTTGGTTGTGAACTTCCTACTAGCGAGGATTCGTTGTAACCCGCGTGTTACAATCCCGGTGTAGTCATCAAAGGTTGATTACTAAAACCCTCTATGGTTGTTTATTCCTTTTATTTGTTTATACGCGTATAACCTTGATCCTGATTGGGAATATTTATTAATCAGATTAATAAATCAAACTTATAGTTTATATATATATATAGATATATATAATCAATTATATATATTTATATATAATCTGCTTTTGGTAAATTATATAAACGCTTTCCGCTATTGTTTTGATGCAATGATTCCCAACATAATCAACCTCTAATTGCAATGCCGCACATACAATATCCCATCGATTCAGCTAGCCGCCAGCCAAATCTACCATTAAATTCCCATTCGACTTTAAATTTTCAAATTCACGGTCAATTTCATTAACTCTCAACCATTGCAAAATGGAAGAACAACAACATGATGTTCACAAGAAAACAAAGTCAGCAACAACATAGAAATGAACATGGACTCGATCGAAAAAATATTCGACATCAAGAAGGTGTTGCCATGGCACAACCAGCTAAAGCTTCGTGCAATTGTTGTGAGCTTTGTTTTGGGATATGTTCACGTTTATTGTGATTAAGCTTAACCTAACTAACGAAATTATCCCGCCATTGAACGTGTTTGTGGGATTGCGATGTGGAGACGAAATGAAAACGAATTTGAACAACGTCGTTTTTATTGAGGTGGGCGGTTATCATCAGTGGTGAACGACAGCAGCGGAGACCAAGTATATGAATTTAGGGAAAAAAGATAAACGAGGGATGGATGACGAGGGGGTAGGACTTCATATGGGACGATGATAATAATAGTGGCGGTGGGTGGTCGTGTAGGTGATGATGATGGTGGTGGTGATGGGTGTTGGTTTTTTAGAGAGAGGAGAGAGGATATAAGAGAAGTAGAATGTATTTTCATAGTTGACCTTATGGTAAATATGTCATTTCACATGGTGACTTAACAACTAGATGACGGGAGGGACTCAGACAGTTAAATTTTGATAACATAGGTACACAAGATACAAAAAAATAGTTAGGGAATTTAGGTTTATCATGTCATCAAACCACAAGAACGCAAATTGCACTTTACTCAAACATTTAAAACTATCATTATTGTTCATGTCGAATTACGATTAATTCTAAATGTATTTATATATAAAATATTTATATATAATAAATTATGCACACTTCTACTTGACTAGGACCAACCAATACTATAATGACAACTATTTTATATATCATAAAATAAAACAAGGGGCCAGCTAGAATAAAACTCTATCTTAAACAAAACTATATCTTATATTCAAAATAATCAAATCTCAAATTCTAAGGAATAAAAAAAATATGTTGCCTATCTTTTAAAAGAAAGGAACTTTATAGATTCCCACCTACTAGAACTAATGACCTACACTATGTGAATCCGCCCTTTCTTTTCTATAGAATGTCATGAACACTTGCAGCTATAGTGTACACCCATCGTACTCTAACCATATGTTAAGTTGAAAACCCTATAAAACACCACTAGCATTTGTTTTGGTCAAAATTGACAAGATCAATATAGTAACAAAAATTGAGAAAGTGAGGTAGGATGCTACTAAAAATGATAGGTTAACTGTTGAGGATCCTGGAGTAAGTGTCGGGATCCTTGATTTGGAAAATAGATTGTAGGGTAATTAAGTTCGGTAAAAAGGTTGACATGAGATGAACTACGTTGAGTGCAGTAATTAAACATGAACACAGGTGGGGAAAAAGCCTTTGATCTCTTTGAAAGATGATCTCCGACATAAAAACCCCGGGAGCTGGAAATTACCTAGCTCTGGTATATTAAAAACTTGAAAAATTACAATTGAGCTTTCATCAATCCAGAACTATGTGTTAGAGCTGATTGCAAGCATTGCGTGTGTGTGTTGTGCGCAAAAGTTAATCATAAATCGACCGGTTCAAGTTATTTGTAGTACAATGCTGAAAATATCTTAACCAGAAGTCCGAGATTTCTGGAATCCTGGCGGGCAAGTGACCGTTGTAAGTCCCTCCACTTCTTTTCATACTTTTTCCTAACTCATTTTATGATATATCCACAAGCTTCCATCCCCTAGCCATTGTGAAGGAATATTCCTGCGAATATTTCCTGAAAGACATGAAACTAATGTTAGTAATACCGGGACTCAGGACCCTCCTGAAAGACATGAAACTAATGTTAGTAATACCGGGACTCAGGACCCTCAATTGAGTCAGGATACCAGAGTGTGCATCAGGGGGATCCTGAGCATAAAAATCTACCCTTAACAACATTATTGATCATACAAACCAACCATAAACAAAGATTATATATTTTTTTTAAGAATTTCTGTGTGTTTGATCAACGTCTTAGATGAAATATTGTTAATGCACAATGACCTCTCTTTATTAAAATAGCTTTGGATTAGTGTTTAGATGTGACTAAACTTCATGCATTGAGTAGAAACACACTCAAGATCCTTAGGCGTTATATCTTCCTCGTATACGTAAAGAAAAAACATACTATATGAGTCCATGTTGCGTAAGTCAAATGAACATACATTTTGCTAATGATATGATAACATAAGTTGATGCTTGACTTACTATTCACGCACAATATGATTCTTAGCTGGACCTTAGGTTATTGGGTATACTTTCACACTCCTTAACTACACGTAGGCGCCACAACACACACTTGACCCTCTTTCACTTCATCTAACACCAAGGAAATGGTTTAACCCATATTAACACCCCTTAAATGTATTAATACACACACACATATATATATATATATAGATACATGTATGTATATATATACATAATGCTAGGAGGATTTGAAAGGCATTATGGCATAAGATTTCCAAGGTTTAGCCAAGGCTTAGCTCAGGACCCCATATACATGTATGTATATATATACATGTATGTATATATACATACATACATGTATGTATATATACATACATACATGTATGTATATATACATACATGTATCTATATATATATATATAGCACACGACCCTGAGCATGTGTCGGGTGGGTGACCGCTCAGGGCCAAAAACCTAAGGAGGCCGCAAAATCCGATGTTTGTCAAGGTATCTAAGAGGCACCTTCGTGAGAAGAAAATAACCTGAGAGAGAAGGAAAAGGAAAGAGATTGATAGGAATGAGTTGTCTGTTGGAAGCCATGGAAGCTTGAAGAAGAAGAAAAATGAAAGAGGAAATGAGTGAAAGAGAAAAAGCTGGTCTTGGGTTAGGAAAATAGAATTTTAGATGGTTTCCAGTGTGCTTTTAAAATGTTTCACTTTGATCCTTATGCTTCAATTCAAATTACAAATTAGACCTTTTAGTTTTATTTGTGTTTTAAACAATTATGAAGCATATTACACAATAATAAAATCAAACAGTTAAATCAATTGATTCATAAGTGTTATTTTTCAAATTTTGTTTAGTTTTTTATTCTTATTTATGGTATACAAATGCTTTTGGTTTTATGTATATCACTAAGTGAGTAAAACTAAATTGTTTATACCCGACTTATTTTTTAACGACAAACGAAGCTTTTATTTAAACGACAACACCTAAATGAAATAAAGAGAGTTGATCCATAGCTTTGCTTCCAAATACGCTAGGAGAGCTACATAATTCGCTTAAGTAAGTAGGTTCGATCATTTTGTTATATGACTTTTGTTTTATTAATTTTACAACAATAATCGTCGTACTATGGATTTTTACTTTTATATATGTGATTGATGAGTTTATATTATAAGGCGGACTGGACCTGGTTTTTTATCTCGCACAAGGCCCAAAAAAATTTTAACGTTTTCGGAGACGGCCTTGATATAACATGTGGTGTGTGTTCAAATATTCCAATGCTTGATTCTCTCCCTCTCTTCTAGTTAAGTTCTTAACACGTGAAGCTTTTAATGCCTTTTAACACCCTACAGGAGCGGTATCACAGGTGTTAACGGATGCCAACTAGAATTAAATATGTGGGTGTTGGAGTATACCCAGGTGGCCTTACTTGAATACAGTCGGATATGCGGACAAAAGTAAATAAGCGATCATTATTCATGTATATTGTGACGATAGGCAAAATTGCTCACTCACGTGTTTATATATAGAAGTATAACACATACGGGAAAATCACTATTTTCATGAAGAGTAGAGTATAGTTTCAGTCCCTGATAACACATGCACATTATTAATTAACACACCAATTAGAACCTAAAATCGAAGTAGTTATCATCTCAAAATGAAGATGGGTGATGAGCAAAGGTATTTGTGTTCCTGAATCCTGACGGCTGCATCGATTTCGGATTAGCTAACAATGAAAGCATGGTATGGATTTCTTGATAATTGACCAAATGTATCTTTTCAACATTTACATACGAACATGTGAAGATAACGATCGAGAAAGAGTGAAATGGCATACAAAGTGATTTCAGTCCACTTCCTCTCACCATTGACATTCAGAATAAGTGTCGCCCCAAATGCCACCATCAACATCACCACTGAGAGCATCAATATCGTGATTCCTACATTCAACTTACGAATAAGATGTTAGAGATATATATAATTTTATATAATCCACAAAATAACATGTTACAAAAATGGTCTCTTAATGACTCTTAAGTAACAAAAAAAGTCAAATTACTCAAATGGAAAAAAAAAATAAAAAATCATAGTATTATGCATGTACATAGATTTTCCTTCCATCATCCATAGAGCTATAAAGCTCACCATTTTATATAGGGTTTGTTTGTGCTAAATCCATCTCACCTAACCATCTAATTTGAATTTCTTGAAAAGGTCGTGCATATTTTTAGTTTCTTCTCTGCCATCTAATTTGTATTCCTTGAAAAGACCATGCATATTAAAAACTCTGCATAAAAAAGAAAATATTATATGTTTCATCAGATTAAAATATATGAGACAGATAATCAAGTTTTTATTTAAGAAGAGTCTAAAGATAACCTTGGTTGAGGTTCTGCAAGGTCTACACAATTTCTACTCAAAACAGATATATCTTTTACGTTTTTATCTAACATGGGTCAGATAAATGAGCCTCACATTTTATGGATTATATAAAATTATGTATATCTAACATCCAGAATAAGTGCCGCCCCATATGCCACCATCAACACCACCTTATGATTAAGGAATATGTTATGATGTTCCTTCAAACTTTTGGACCTCCTGGTATAGTATACTCAGCAGCAAAAGCAATGGTGGCGATCAGAACTGCAACTACAGTGTAGTTTTTTGCATTTTCCGTCAACCATTGCTTAGTCTCTGTGCGACGCTGATTGTTATTATAATGTAGCAACCGTTCAGATGTCTTTGATTTGGAATTCAGTTTAAACTGGTGGTGGTTTTGTGAAGAGGGGCGGTGGCTGGTGGTGGTTGTGTGGAGAGGGGCTGTGCCTTGTTAATGAAGATGGAGATGTGATATGGTGACGAAGATGATAAACATCTGGTGAAAATGAAGGGGACTAAAAGGGGATTTGGATTATTCATATCACAGTTTCGGTCCCTCAAGGGTAGTATGGTCTTTAAACCATAATTCAAACTGCTGACTAACAGAAGTATATGAAGGGGCTTAATTGAGAGCAATTGACAACGTCAGGGATTGGACAGTTGAATTTTTTCAAATGACTGAAACTGCGATTGAGTGTAAACTCTAGGACTGAAACTATACTTTACTCTTTCATGAATTATTATATTTCTGTTATTATTTAGAGGATTCATATTGAAGTCTTTGTCTTCATCTATATATATTAATCAAAAAATATAATTATTCTCTAAATTTTGTCAATTTTTATCAAACCTCCCATATCCAACCCTCTATCTCTACTTCTATCTTACTCGCAAACATTTATTTTATTATTATTTTCTCTAAAATACACACTCACATTAATAGTATAAGGAATTGAATACAACCCTCTAAGAGCATTTATATCGGATCCTTCAACTCTATCTATATAAAAGCACACTTTAAATTTTGTTGATTTTTCAAAAAAAAAACATCTCATATCCAACTCTTATATCTATCTATTTTTTACTCAAAAACACTTACTTTATTACTTTTTTCTCTTTTATATACACTCACAATATGAATATAGAGGGTTTGGTATGAATCTCTCAATATAGAGGTGTACTTTACTTTCTATATATTTTCTTTATTATAGAGATTCCAATGTGATGGTGTTTCTCTTAATTGTTTCCTCTACTTTTCTCTTTATTATATAGAAAATAGAGGCTCCAATGTGAATGCTCTAAATATAAAGGTGTATCTTTGGTCTATACAAATTTTTCTTTATTTTAGAGATTAAAATGTAGTGGTTTTTTTTTGTTGTTTTCTCTACTTTTCCCTCGATATTGAATGTTCATGTATAGAGACTCCAATGAAAATGCTCTTAGACATTTATCCACCACGGGTCGTCCCCTTGTTCAAGACTGAAAGTTACGAAATGTAACCATCAATCTTTCCTCCAAATTTAAGACTTACTGATATCGGTTTCCCACTAAAATCTTTATCCTGATCTCTAATAAATCACAGTTCTCTAAATTATGAGTAACTAACTTCCAACATCTCATTTTGCATGTTTATTTTTATGCTATCTGTTTATTATTTCTTTCCGTTTCTTTCATATTTAAGGTACAAACCAAAAATGCTTTAAATTCTAGAGATGTGAATAGTGAATTCCAACATACATATAGAGATAGAGACTCCCTATATCAAAATCTTTATATTTTTTCAAATAAAAACAATTATAAATATTCAAAACAATAGTTGCTTGGCAAATCTTGTCCACGTTTGGGAGAATTATGTTGATAATCTGATCTAAACTTATTAGCTACAAATATAAGCATGCAAGTATTTCAAGAGAAGGTTTATATAAAGTTGACACGGGCATTTTTAAATTAACGTTGAGAATCATCAAACTTTAAAACAACAAAGCTCCTTCCTAACCATGAATCGTTATAATCTAACGGTTCAGATGTCACACGTTCTGAAATACAAACTGTAAAAAGAAACCAACAACGGTAAACCGGAGATAATGAAAATCTATCTAGCTCTTTATTCGTTCAGATAACATTCTTGATGTTCGCAAATCCGCTACTTTCATTTAGGTGCTATATCAATTTGTCACGCTTCCATCGATACACACCCATTGACCCACAAACATGGCTTCACAATTGATGTTGGGGTTGATCGCCAAAAAGGACTCCAAACTAATCTTTAACGACTGGCTAATGGTGGTGCAATCATCGCCAGATTCCACACCGATAACTTGGTCACAAACAACAACTGAGTTTGCTTTTTGGAAGCCATCTATATGTTCACCAATCCATGATCATACAAAAATGTAACAATAAGAAGAAAAGTTTTAGTTTTGTTTTTAGATGACTTACCGAGTAGGGTGGTTCTGCTTTCTGCCAATACGATGAACATCAGGCAAAGTGAGAGTACAGTGGCCATTTTTACAAACATGGAAGCTTTCATGGCCATGATTGATCTGGAGTTTCTTGGTGATGGATGATCTGGCCTGAGTTACCTTAAATGAGTACTTGTGGTTGTTATTTATAAGGAAGGAGTTGGATTGAAGTTATCAAGTATTCATATCATCCCAAAGATGAGCGAATTTCACATTGTAATCTGAGAAGTTACAGCCGGCTATTGTTTTGCTGGTTATGTTGTTTTTACTTTTGAATAATAATCTCTAATTTATACCATATATAAGTTATTCAAGTTGAGTGTGCTTTATCTTTATTATTGTCATGCTAGAATAGAATAGTTTTACTTGTTGTATAGTAATGGATATGCAAATCTTTGGTCAGTGTCTCTACTTTTACTTGCTTTATGTGTGATAATTAAAAAACAACCACAAATGAAATGTTTCATATTTGAGTATTTGCCTTTTGTATTCAAGTATCGCTAAAAATGAATTTTCATATCCCATAATAAACAATACGTAGACCATATTCTCATATCTACTTTTTTACTCGCACAACTTAGATCATAGTTTTTGCACTATTTTCAGACAAAAAAATAATGCAAGAGCAACATTACTACAAATTCAGGTATGTTGATTTAGTGTAGAAGTAACACACTGCTAAAATTATTACTTTCATGATTTTCTCTATTAAATATTCTTAAAAGTTTATAAAAACTTGGACAAAATACCAACACGGCTGGACCCGACTAGACCTTATGCCTGGCCTTTAGGTTTTGCATCTCTAACCACAACAACAAAACTTGCAAAGATGGGATTGCAAAATAATGGTGTAATTGTCTATTAATACTAAAAAGGGATAAACTTCTACAAATGTGCTGTGGTTTTCTTAAGAGATTCTAATACTAAAAAGGGATAGTGTCTTTATAATAGCAACTTATTTGTCAAAATGTCAAAGATATAATAACTACATATTTTAGTGCACATATGACCATCTACCTCATCAAAATTTGTTCTATTTATGCTGATATGGTGATGGTGGTGGCAGGTGACTGTACTGGTGGGGATAGTGGATTATATTAATATTTAATTTTCAAACACACAAAGAGCACAAGAACACTCAAGCAAGTTCATTGCGTAGTGAACTTATAATACTATAAACTTCATAAAATAAATATAAAATAACAATTAAATTCACACAAATATATATATATATAATATGGGTAAAGGATCTTGTAAAAAGGACCCTTTATGTGAGAAGTGTAAAAAGGGTTTCACATCCTTAAAAAAAATTTATGGTGGAGATCATAATGGCAAAAATGTAAATTTTGTTTGAATTTTTAATAATTGATTTGTCTTGATAGGGGTATATGCGTCAATAAACATCAAGTAAATTAAGAAATATATAACTTCCCTCCCTAAAATCACGATTTTTCTCTCTCTCATCCATACAAACCAGAGTTTATCTCTCTCTTCACCCTAATCCGCCATTAATCATCATTATCTCCAGCCACCAAAAAAAACCTAAACCTCCTTCTATGAACATCCACGATTTCTTTCTAACCATGACCTACTTGTTTCTTGCTTGATTGTGCTTGGGTACAAAACACCATGTGTTCACACAAGTGTTCCTTATTTGAAATTTGGAAGAAATATTTTAAGATTCAAGACATGGTGTTTAATATCTGGAAACATTGTATGGTGATTCAGGGCATGGTATTTAAATCCGCAAACATTGTATGGTGATTCAAGGCATGGTGTTTAATTGTATTGCTATTCGACTTATGGTGTTTTAACATCTGAAAGAACTGTAATAAGATTCAAGCGTGGTGTTTTAAACAGCAGTAACATTGTATTTGTGATTCAAGACATGGTGTTTTAACATCTCGAACGCAGGTTGTAAAAACACCATGGATTGAACTACGAATTAATTTAAAACACCATGTTATGAATGTGTTTTGATGTTTGTAAATGATGGAAAACACCATACCAGGAGCAGCTGGGTAGAAAACACCATGTGTTCACGCATGTGTTCCTTATCTGAAATTTGGAAGAAATATTTTAAGATTCAAGGCATGGTGTTTAATATCTGGAAACAATGTATGGTGATTTAGGGCATGGTGTTTAATATCCGGAAACATTGTATGGTGATTCAAGACATGGTGTTATTGTATTGCTATTCGGCTTATGGTGTTTTAACATTGAAAGAACTGTAATAAGATTCTAACGTGGTGTTTTAAACAGCAGGAACATTGTTTTTGTGATTCAAGACATGGTGTTTTAACATCTGGAAGCAGGTTGTAAAAACACCATGGATTAAACTACGAATTAATTTAAAATACCATGTTTATGAATGTGTTTTGATGTTTGTAAATGATGGAAAACACCATACTAGGAGCAGCTTCTGGAACGCATGTTCTAAAAACACTAACTATGAATTTATTAAAACACCATGTTATTCTAAAAATACCATTAATTGAACTATGAATTTATTTAAAACACCTTGTAAATGATGGAAAACACCATACCAAGAGCAGCTTCTGGAACACATGTTCTAAAAACACCATGAATTGAGCTATGAATTTATTTAAAACACCATGTTATGAACATGCTTTGATATTTGTGAATGATGCAAAACCTTGAAATAAAGTAGGAATGATGTTCTGGACGGTTATCAATCCCTTAAATCAAAGATTTTCTCTCTCCAAATATTTATTGCCATATTTGAATAGTTTATGCAATTACAATTATACTCTTAAGTACTAATTTTAATTAGTGACACATGTTATCACCATATCCCTTCTTACACTTCTCACACAAAACCCACTTTTTACAATAACCCTACCATATATATATATATATATATATATATATATATTATGTATATATATAATAAATTTTTTATTTATGTGTAACATAAAAAAAACTTTCAATCATGTTTTTAATAATAACAATTATAAAACTAATTTTGTAATTATATCGACTACAGTTTGTTATGTAGGCATGGCTTTGTTAAAAAGGGAGGTACAAGGTTCGAATCCAGGCAGCTCCTGTTGAAATTCAACACTTGAGCCGGACGCGACCTATTGTCTTGAGCTTGATTCGAGTCAAAGTAAATCTAGCGTGTTGAAGCTTGAAAAGGTATGAGGTGTGGTTGGGATGCAGTTGAGGCAAAGTTGCGGTTGGGGCTAAGTCAACACTTGGAGCGAATACAGGAATTGGGAAGAAGAACCTACCAAAGCCCTGGTTTGGTGTGTCTAATAAAGTATGACCCGTGGCATGTTTCTTTGAGTAGCGATTGGAGTGTGGAGTTGCAGCTCGAGGATGCGGTTGGAGTTGAGGCAATGCTTAGATCATAGACTGGGATCACTCAAGATCGATGGCTATGCACTCGTCCAAATGCAAACACTGGCTTGTTAGATTTTCCTTTAAGCGAGTCGTCGACTACTATTTACAATAGAAAGGAAAGTAAAAAAACAAGCATTGAGAAGGGTAGTTCGAGCAACGATCTGGTTTTTTGCTTTTAGCACAAGCAGGTCCCTACTATCTAAGAACACTAGCAATGAGATCTTATCTCTCTGACTTAGGTTCCGAAGCTTGTCACAGGGAAGAGAGGGAAAGAGCGTAAAAGCAGGTTTTATGTCAACAATTCTTCCTCGTTCCAATAAAGAGTGTTTTCCTTATTATTTTTAGTTTTGAGCTTGGTTCAGATTAGAGACTTCCTCACTTGTTCTTTTTTCAAGATCTTTGAGCCTCTTAAGTATGCCGTAGGGATTCTTCTAACAGGTATGTCCTTGTGCTAATAGACCCACTCAAATCCCGAGAACCTTACTTGAGCTACTAAACTCTTGGAAATCGACTAGCCTTACTTCTTTCAGGGCTCCATCCTTCTGAGTCAAAGCTTGCAAGTCAAGTTTGTTTAAAATTCAAAGTTTCCCACTCGAGGTTAAAGTTAGATCAACTAGGATATAATTTATTTATTGTTCATCTCTTAATGTTTGAGTCAGTTTCGACTTACTTCTTTAGCCAGATAAGGAAGTAGTACGTATACTATAAATACCGATATTGTTGGGTTCTAGGTTTGTGTAACCTTGTAATCAGTTTTCTTGAAGTTTTTATTAATAAAAAGAGTCACATGAAGTTGTGCAACTACTTGAGTTCGGGGTCTAGGTTTGGAGTTGGGTTTTAACGTTTGATTCAACACATCCACGTTACTCTTTTATTTTATTTTTTGGGATATTGGATTTAAATAACTCTAAACCTTCACCACCTAGCTGATAACACTCCCAACTTTCGATTTACTACAAGACTTTCAACTTTTAACTTATTTTTCCCTTTTGGCACCTTCCAAACTAACCGACCCTAACCTTCTATTTTTTTTGTTGATGTGGCACTTTGTTTGGTGTCTTGCATCTGACATGCTCTTTTTGCTGACGTGACATCTGATATGAAACTTATTTGGTCACATGGCAGCTAACTTGGCAGGTTATGTGGCGTTTTTGATGACGTGGAATGTGACATCAGTTAACTGGGTTAAGGTTCAGTTAGTTTGGGAGTGCCGGAGAAAAATAAGTTGAAACTTAGGGATGGTTTGGTAAAAGTCAAAAATCAAGAATGTTATCGACCCATTAATAAAAGTTAGGATTATTTAATCTAATATCACTTATATTTTTTTTCTATTTCTACCCGGTCAGCCAAGAACTCCTGATGCCATTTGGTCTTTCAAAAATCGTAATTCATCAAAACTGCACGTCCAAGATTCCAGTATTAACATCAGCTATTTTAAAATCTTACCCTTAAACATAACGAATTTATATACTTATTTATTTTAAATTGTTTAAGAAGTTAATATACTTGTCTGTTTTGTTCATCTTCACTGTTTTAATTAGTCACTAACAAAGTTAACAAACAAAGTTATAGTTTTCCTAATTTGTTATTTCGATCCTTATATCCTTATTTTTAACGCATACACTATGAAAGTCCATAATATCTTTTGTGTGTCAATGGAATGACTAATGCACCATTCGTTATCATAATAAAGTGATATAAGTACCGTTAATATAAAGACATATCCATATCTTTTTACGAGTTTAATGTTTTATTTTTTGGTTATAATTAAATATGATATTTCTATTTTAATTTTGTGAAATACATATTCCCTTCCATATTGTACTTTCATCCATTTGGTCAATGATACTCTCAAATTACGAGTTATACCACATTATTTCTAATTTTCAATTTACTTTTTTCTTTCACACCCAAACTAACTGAACTCTAATTCAGTTAGTTGGCTTTTTTTTTGTTGATGTGGCACTTGTTTAATGACGTGGCCTCTGGTGTGGCCATTTTAATGACATGACATCTAATGTGTCACTTATTTAATGACGTGGCTCTGATGTAGCTTTTTGGATGATGTGATTTTGATGTGTCTTTTTGGATGACGTGACATGTAATGTGACATGTTTAGGGATATGGTGTAACGTCTCGTATTTTTGTATTCTTATTTTTAAAAAGTTCGTATTCGTGTTCTTTTTTTAGAAACCTTAGTTTTGCATTTCAATTTTAATATCACAATTTGAGGCGTTAATCATAATGGAGATTCATATATATATATATATATATATATATATATATATATATATATATATATATATATATATATATATATGAATCTCCATTATGATTAACGCCTCAAATTACGTATTACCTTTCATATTTGTGTTATACATGCAATCAATCTTTAAATACCTGTCTATACACAAAACCAAGACTTAAAATACACTTTTAATACCTAAAAACAAGTTAAAATACAAGAAAACGGCATAAAATAACCTAGTTACAAAGTGCATAGACTAAAAATGAGCAAAACCAAAAACTTTTCTACCTCCTTTCTCCACCAATCACATTCCACCTTTTTCTAAGTTGATCATATTTTATCCTTCTCCACCTCATTTCTACTCCAATCACCTCTCACATTCATTAACTCTCAAACCCTAATCTCCACTTTAAATACAAGCCTCCACCACCTCATAAAGATTTTTCACACAACAAATCTTGAAACACCCTAACATGTTTTAATGAAAAATACGCAGCGGAAATGTGAACTACAAAAAATTTCTTTCCTTATAAACATTTTAACATACTAAAAACCATTGGGATAATCCCTTTTACAATATGTTTCCTTCATTCTTATTTAAAAGATAAAACACAATCTACGTTTATAAACTATATGACCTCGTCCCCGTACAAACCACATACTTTGACTCGATCATCCACCGCTTACACTCCATGGTGATGATAATTCCGTGCAACCTGCAATCGCCACATACAACCGCATCATTGATATTTGGTGACATTATATACAATCTAAACATACAAAATTTGATGACCACGCCACATTCTTTCTACTTATGCTAATCATCACGGTTATCTTTCTAGGTACAATCTTGCATTCCAGCGTCAAATTTTTATAAGACCAACAATAGTATACCTCCACTTTCATTTCATCTCAAGGCACAACATTAGTGACATTAATACTCAAACGTATTGAATCCATTTATACATATATACAAACATACCTCGATATCCAAGCTCTTACGTAAAACTTACATTCCCATATATTCATACTAACTATTCATCGTCACAAACTACCTTATGTATAAGTCTCATACATACAAACCTATGCGCATGCTTATTTCTATACATGCTTATCTATGGATTCCATCACTAGCATGTAAGTAAGCCATACACATACATGCTTACATACTTATTCATCCCGACAAGCATTATCACAGCTCAATTAAATTCACATAATTCCCTATTAGTTATTTTCACTTTTCGGGGTTCATTAAGGGTTCGGAACGGATTTTAGGAGGTATGGAACTCGTGGTGCAAATAACTAGCAAAAGCAGCATGTCAGATTTGTGAGTAGCGTCGGCGATGCCTCTTGGATAGTTACGCCGGGTATTTATTTGCGTAGATAGTTGATTAGAGCGTCCGGGGGAAGGGGGCAGCGTCGGCGACGCCCCCTCTGTGTTGGCAACACTGTTTTTCCTTAAGCTTACATAACCCGTTTCCGGTTCTCGTTCCAAAAACCGAACTGACCCATAACGTCCCGTAGCATCCCATAACATTCGTTAAGCTTCTCGAATCCTCATGTAACATCCCGAATCATTTTAACACTTAACCCATGTCCTCATAATCAAATCCACACTTCTATCATACTTTCTTGATTTTGACCAATTTGATTATACTAAGTTATTTCCGACATAGCTACTACTTATGGCCCGCTACAACAATACTTGCCTTAGTACTATGATTTCTTAAACATTCTTACATGGTTCCCATACCATAACATCCAAAACCCACATCTGACACATACTTTCTACATTTTGACCCTTTCACTTCTATCACGAATTTTCGAACATCGATGATTTCCTACGACTTACCACAACAATACGTACCTTGATTGTTACCCTTACCCATAATTTCTTACACGATTCCCTGTATTCAACATAACAATCTTTATTTATAAAAGAAGAAGTGATTCTGGAAATCACTTACCTTAAGCGTCTGTTTCGTACTTGCTTCCTCGCATCCTTTCTGTAAGCCTTCCATGCTTCCACCACCTTGACATTATCCTATACTTTCATGTCATTATGGTTACCACATTATTAGCATATATACACATTCTAAATTACATTCATTTCACATTCATATCATATATCCACTTACTTTTCGGTTAAATCATGCCACATTATAAATTACATTTATATCACTTCCACGGTGTCATTTCAACATGTTCTAACATGATCGCTTGCTAGTATGTTCGAATATCTGATAACTAACACAATTTCAATTATTGAATTACATCAAGCATACATTTAAAAACATGGCGGACACACCACGTACTAAGCTCCTAGTACAAGCTTTTAATGCACGTATTCAACCAATTCATATGAAAATCACAGATTATATCATATTTTATATCCCATTCATGTTCGTCAAGGGGTTACATGCAAATTATCTTACAATCATCTACTAGACATTTTATCAAACACTTGGCGTACGAACCATATCTAAAGCACAATGTACAAGTAATTCATGCCTACCTTTCTAGTCCACAACATCAAGCATCATGAACATTTCTCTAGTCATAGATTGCACATGCAATACCATTAGACCATCCATACAACACCATCAACTTCCTAATTTTCGTACAAGAAATTTGTTATAAACTGTTTGTTTTCAAAACTTTAGTTCCCGATGTCTGATCGGAATTTCCTTTGAAGTATTAAAGATCCATATGTCAGAAAGCTACAGTCAAAATTTCATCTCATTCCAACGGTCGGATCTTCAGGAAAATCGATTATACTAAGCTGTATTTTAACTAAAATGGGAATACGAACAGCTTGAAAATGGGTTTCAAAGTCACACTTAAACATCTCTATTTCTTATTTCCACCGTTCAAAATGATCATCTAAATGTTGTGAACCATATAAAAAAATCAAGACGTTTCAACAGTCAGATTTCGCTGATCGTTCGGTTCTTTGTAAATGGGTTATTGAACAACATTCTGGACAAATTTGATTTATACAATTTTAACAACTTTAAGCAAGGATTTAGGGAAACCGGAGCTTACCATTACATTTGTAGCATTGATAATTGGTTCTAGGTTGAAACCCACAACTCTGACCACCTCCGGCCACCACCGGCCATCGCGTATCGCCGCTAAACGCCACCACCGACCACCCCTCTTTCTCTAGTTCTCTCTCTCTCTTATTTCTCTCTCTAACTTGAGAGAGAAAATCTGCCAAAATGAGTCATAAAGGGGTTTTATATATTGAACTTTGGATATTTACAAAATCCTTCCCTCATGTTTGATTTTTACAACAATGGCCCGTCAAGTTCGGGTGAGTCACAATATGAGGTAGCCGTATATCCCTGAACCGAACCCATCTTATATATCGACATATATTACTAAAATACATTTCGTTAATATGCTGATACCCAGCAAGTTATTTCCCTCATAAATAATCACAACGAATTATAAAATAATACTGTATAATTTCTTCTAAAACGGTAACCATACTAATGTGCTTTAATATATCTTTAATTCATAACACGAATTAATCTCATTTAAGCATTTTGGGGTGTTACAAGTCTACCCCCCTTAAAGGAGGTTTCGTCCCCGAAACCTTGTTCATTCCCACTAGACAATATCTTCATTCACCTTCCTGTTCTTATTAACCTATCAATCGACACATATAGGGCACACCCCTTAAATACATTCCCTAGATTTCAGATTTTTACATAAGGTTAGTTCCTAGTGATCATCATCACTACTAGTTCATTCCTTTAATTTATTCAAAATGCATATTATAGCAAAAATGCACTCATGGTTTATACAAAAAGGTTTGACTAACGAACACACGTAATCATACGTTATGTCCCTACCTTCTTAATTCAAACAAATTCTTCCATACCTTTGTTAATAATAACTATTGAAGTATTCCTACTTTCACTCATGAGTCATACATGACATTCTACTCTTCGGTTGGTCACTCTAAAGCACATTATGATCTCATTACAACATTCTACTATCGACATTTTATTCTAATTAGTTTCATAATTACACAAGAAGTCAGGATATATTCACACATATATCATATAACATTTAATTCTTATTTCGTTATCGCAACAAAACTACACATTCGTGCTTAACTCCAGAGTTAAACATCATTCTACGTTTGCCACCATTACATGGTACTATATACCCTTAGGTAAATTCCGATTCATTTCATTCATGTCCTCTTAACTTGTCCATCCGTTTGTTTTTATGTATCACTTACTATACTCACATTACGCATTGCTTAATGACATTAGCCTTGACCAAAATTTCATTATTTTTTTGATCTTCAAAAGTCAAACCTTCTCTACCGTGTTACACTTGTGATACCGTTAGTTCGTATGAAAGTACTAGTCAATCTATAACTTTCTATCCTACATTCGCAAACTAAGCAGTTTCTAACCGCGTTATTTGGCACAATACAATGAGCTGCAAAACAGTTCGGCCCATATATTCACAAGTACATAACTGGATTGATTCCATTCATCCATGATGATAAGTTTCCGCTCTTGAGCTTACTTTCACCAATTCTACTAGCTTCATTACTTCAAGCATTCTACCATTCTTATTTACAAAGTAATGGTTAGCACATTTCACTTAAATATTCATACGTTTCGTTGGTTATTCACCTATAACCCTTTCACAATTTCCTCATATACATGCTATACCATATCACACATTCCATTTTTACATACAAATCTTTCATTTAGTTAATTATGTTACGAACCTTTGCAGTTTCACTTTTTAAAGTCAACTACCACTTCTTACTTAACGTATGTTCATTGAAGTACACGTTGGTACTTCTTTTCAAATCAAACGTCCTTACACGACACTATCTTAGCTTTTCTTGTGAAAGTTTTCTTTCCTTGTAAATTACATAAGTCATTCGTCCGAATCCTAGCCCATTATTCATTTTGACTCTTAGGGGTCGATTACTAACATACTTCACATGTAACTTCTTCAAAACTTATTTCTTTCAACTAAGGTTTCTTGCTACTACAATAGCTTTCATCGGTTATACTTACTTAATGAATCAAATACTTCATGCTATTTTACTATTACTTGTTTAATAATTATTAACTTAACTTCGTTTGACTTTTCGGAAGTCCAACTGTAAATACATTCTTATCTATGTTTTATCAATTACCCAACCGACCCGTTCGGAGGCATTTCGCATTCTGGCTCATGCCTCCTACCCCTTTTTTATATCTTTCAACACAACATCCTTTATGGTGGTTTATTATAGGAAAACCTCTATATTCCAATTTTTTTTACCCTTCGGTAAGACATTAGACCAAATCGACCCGTTAAGTGACATAAATCAATTTAGTTCATTTCTGCATAATGGACATGCTCTTGGCTCGAATGACCGTCTGCCCAAAATGCTAAATGCATTTCACTGGGTTAATTTATTACCCAAATCTGACACATCCCTCTCTAGTCGAGCCATAAGCTCCTACCGAAAGTATAACCTTTTATACATACCTGACGGGAGTCAAAACCATTGACTCGTTATCCATACCTTGCGATTATCATTTCTTTCTAATTTGTGGCAATGCATGCCCATATATTATGCTTACCTATAATCATAAAACTTGGCAAAACAAAAACATTGAATAATGGTTCAAATGGCGATCACCATTTGACCCGCATGACTTATTTGTCATTTTAACCATTCTTGCATACAAACATATTTCTCTGTGTGTGTGTGTGTGTGTATATATATATATGCAAATTTGAAAGATAACTTGAATATTATCCGCTTTAAAGAATATTTACTTGTTTAGTCCCTGCTTATTTACAGATTCAAACATTTTCATTCTTATCATTTATTCTTACTTGTTTGATCTGTACTTACTTACAGATTCAAACATTTTCATTCTTGTCATTCATTCTTACGTGTTTGAGCCGTACTTACTTACGGATTCAAACATTTTCATTCTTATCATTCATTCTTACTTGTTTGATCTGTACTTACTTACGGATTCAAACATTTTCATTCTTATCATTCATTCTTACTTGTTTGATCTGTACTTACTTACAGATTTCAAACATCTTCATTCTTATCATTCTTACAGAATAACCCCATTTTCTTGAGAGTCTTACAGCTCTTTTCACCCACATGTCAACCTTCTTCCCAATTCTACCAGACGTACCTGTGATGATTTTCATGGTCTCACAAATGTCATACGCTTCTTGCGTACTGGCTAGGCGCGCAATTCACATACTAGTTCCGTGCCTTCATGTTATCATTACCATATGTCCAGGGAAGTGGTTTTCAGTCCGTACAACATCTTTAAATCTTACCAAGACAATATCATTGTATTTCGTTTAACATTTACCCTCCCTCAGGAGAATTTTTTTAAACATCGGTACCCATATATCTTAATATTGTGTACCTGGGGTCCATTTGTCTAATTACATGCTTTGGTATTCCTCCTAGACAGCATCCTCGGATCATCCTCCACAATCACTTAAGCTTACCTTGCATATACAAGAAAATTAGTTTCTCTATGTGAACACATATTTACATGCTTACAATCAATCATATATTTGGATCTTGATCGAGTTTTGGATTGTACGGGTCCTTTGTCACAAGAGCACACGGGTTTGAGTTCAATTACTTACCTCCTGTAGTTGATTTCGCTCAAATCAGAGCTATGATACCAACTTGAAACACCTTAACATGTTTTAACGAAAAATATGCAGCAGAAATGTGAACTAAAAAAATTATTTCCTTTTAAACATTTTAACATACTAGAGACCATTGGGATAATCCCTTTTACAATATGGTGTCATTCATTCTTATTTAAAAGATAAAACACAATCTACGTTTATAAACTATATGACCTCGCCCCCGTACAAACCACATACTTTGACTCGATCATCCACCGCTTACACTCCATGGTGATGATAATTCCGTGCAACCTGCAATCGCCACATACAACCGCATCATTGATATTTGGTGACATTATATACAATCTAAACATACAAAATTTAATGACCACGCCACATTCTTTCTACTTATGCTAATCATCACGGTTATCTTTCCAGGTACAATCTTGCATTCCAGCGTCAAATTTTTATAAGACCAACAACAGTATCCCTGCACTTTCATTTCATCACAAGGCACAACATTAGTGACATTAATACTCAAACGTATTGAAGCCATTTATACATATATACAAACATACCTCGATATCCAAGCTCTTATGTAAAACTTACATTCCCATATATTCATACTAACAATTCGTCGTCACAAACTACCTTATGTATAAGTCTCATACATACAAACCTATGCGCATGCTTATTTCTATACATGCTTACCTATGGATTCCACCAATACCATGTAAGTAAGCCATACACATACATGCTTACATACTTATTCATCCCCGACAAGCAATATCACAGCTCAATTAAGTTCATATAACTCCCAATTAGTTATTTTCACTTTCCGGGGTTCATTAAAGGTCACGGAACAGGTTTTAGGAGGTACGGAACTCGCGGTGCGAATAACTAGCAAAAAAACAGCATGTCAGGTTTGTGAGGAGCGTCGGCGACACCTCTCGGATAGTTGCGTCGGGTCCTCATTTGCGTAGATAGTTGATTAGAGCGTCGAGGGATAGGGGCAGCATCGACGATGCCAAGGGAGGCCGTCAGCGACGCCCCCTCTGTGTTGGCAACACTGTTTTTCCTTAAGCTTACATAACCCGTATCCGGTTCTCGTTCCAAAAACCGAACTGACCCATAACGCCCCGTAGCATCCCATAACATTCGTTAAGCTTCTTGAATCCTCATGTAACATCCCGAATCATTTTAACACTTAACCCCATGTCCTCATAATCAAATCCACACTTCTATCATACTTTCTTGATTTTGACCAATTTGATTATACTAAGTTATTTCCGACATAGCTACTACTTATGGCCCGCTACAACAATACTTGCCTTAGTACTATGATTTCTTAAACATTCTTACATGGTTCCCATACCATAACATCCAAAACCCACATCTGACACATACTTTCTACATTTTGACCCTTTCACTTCTATCACGAATTTCGAACATCGATGATTTCCTACGACTTACCACAACAATACGTACCTTGATTGTTACCCTTACCCATAATTTCTTACACGATTCCCTGTATTCAACATAACAATCTTTATTTATAAAGAAGAAGTGATTCTGGAAATCACTTACCTTAAGCGTCTGTTTCGTACTTGCTTCCTCGCATCCTTTCTGTAAGCCTTCCATGCTTCCACCCACCTTGACATTATCCTATACTTTCATGTCATTATGGTTACCACATTATTAGCATATATACACATTCTAAATTACATTCATTTCACATTCATATCATATATCCACTTACTTTTCGGTTAAATCATGCCACATTATAAATTACATTTATATCACTTCCACGGTGTCATTTCAACATGTTCTAACATGATCGCTTGCTAGTATGTTCGAATATCTGATAACTAACACAATTTCAATTATTGAATTACATCAAGCATACATTTAAAAACATGGCGGACACACCACGTACTAAGCTCCTAGTACAAGCTTTTAATGCACGTATTCAACCAATTCATATGAAAATCACAGATTATATCATATTTTATATCCCATTCATGTTCGTCAAGTGGTTACATGCAAATTATCTTACAATCATCTACTAGACATTTTATCAAACACTTGGCGTACGAACCATATCTAAAGCACAATGTACAAGTAATTCATGCCTACCTTTCTAGTCCACAACATCAAGCATCATGAACATTTCTCTAGTCATAGATTGCACATGCAATACCATTAGACCATCCATACAACACCATCAACTTCCTAATTTTCGTACAAGAAATTTGTTATAAACTGTTTGTTTTCAAAACTTTAGTTCCCGATGTCTGATCGGAATTTCCTTTGAAGTATTAAAGATCCATATGTCAGAAAGCTACAGTCAAAATTTCATCTCATTCCAACGGTCGGATCTTCAGGAAAATCGATTATACTAAGCTGTATTTTAACTAAAATGGGAATACGAACAGCTTTGAAAATGGGTTTCAAAGTCACACTTAAACATCTCTATTTCTTATTTCCACCGTTCAAAATGATCATCTAAATGTTGTGAACCATATATAAAAAAATCAAGACGTTTCAACAGTCAGATTTCGCTGATCGTTCGGTTCTTTGTAAATGGGTTATTGAACAACATTCTGGACAAATTTGATTTATACAATTTTAACAACTTTAAGCAAGGATTTAGGGAAACCGGAGCTTACCATTACATTTGTAGCATTGATAATTGGTTCTAGGTTGAAACCCACAACTCTGACCACCTCCGGCCACCACCGGCCATCGCGTATCGCCGCTAAACGCCACCACCGACCACCCCTCTTTCTCTAGTTCTCTCTCTCTCTTATTTCTCTCTCTAACTTGAGAGAGAAAATCTGCCAAAATGAGTCATAAAGGGGTTTTATATATTGAACTTTGGATATTTACAAAATCCTTCCCTCATGTTTGATTTTTACAACAATGGCCCGTCAAGTTCGGGTGAGTCACAATATGAGGTAGCCGTATATCCCTGAACCGAACCCATCTTATATATCGACATATATTACTAAAATACATTTCGTTAATATGCTGATACCCAGCAAGTTATTTCCCTCATAAATAATCACAACGAATTATAAAATAATACTGTATAATTTCTTCTAAAACGGTAACCATACTAATGTGCTTTAATATATCTTTAATTCATAACACGAATTAATCTCATTTAAGCATTTTGGGGTGTTACAAGTCTACCCCCCTTAAAGGAGGTTTCGTCCCCGAAACCTTGTTCATTCCCACTAGACAATATCTTCATTCACCTTCCTGTTCTTATTAACCTATCAATCGACACATATAGGGCACACCCCTTAAATACATTCCCTAGATTTCAGATTTTTACATAAGGTTAGTTCCTAGTGATCATCATCACTACTAGTTCATTCCTTTAATTTATTCAAAATGCATATTATAGCAAAAATGCACTCATGGTTTATACAAAAAGGTTTGACTAACGAACACACGTAATCATACGTTATGTCCCTACCTTCTTAATTCAAACAAATTCTTCCATACCTTTGTTAATAATAACTATTGAAGTATTCCTACTTTCACTCATGAGTCATACATGACATTCTACTCTTCGGTTGGTCACTCTAAAGCACATTATGATCTCATTACAACATTCTACTATCGACATTTTATTCTAATTAGTTTCATAATTACACAAGAAGTCAGGATATATTCACACATATATCATATAACATTTAATTCTTATTTCGTTATCGCAACAAAACTACACATTCGTGCTTAACTCCAGAGTTAAACATCATTCTACGTTTGCCACCATTACATGGTACTATATACCCTTAGGTAAATTCCGATTCATTTCATTCATGTCCTCTTAACTTGTCCATCCGTTTGTTTTTATGTATCACTTACTATACTCACATTACGCATTGCTTAATGACATTAGCCTTGACCAAAATTTCATTATTTTTTTGATCTTCAAAAGTCAAACCTTCTCTACCGTGTTACACTTGTGATACCGTTAGTTCGTATGAAAGTACTAGTCAATCTATAACTTTCTATCCTACATTCGCAAACTAAGCAGTTTCTAACCGCGTTATTTGGCACAATACAATGAGCTGCAAAACAGTTCGGCCCATATATTCACAAGTACATAACTGGATTGATTCCATTCATCCATGATGATAAGTTTCCGCTCTTGAGCTTACTTTCACCAATTCTACTAGCTTCATTACTTCAAGCATTCTACCATTCTTATTTACAAAGTAATGGTTAGCACATTTCACTTAAATATTCATACGTTTCGTTGGTTATTCACCTATAACCCTTTCACAATTTCCTCATATACATGCTATACCATATCACACATTCCATTTTTACATACAAATCTTTCATTTAGTTAATTATGTTACGAACCTTTGCAGTTTCACTTTTTAAAGTCAACTACCACTTCTTACTTAACGTATGTTCATTGAAGTACACGTTGGTACTTCTTTTCAAATCAAACGTCCTTACACGACACTATCTTAGCTTTTCTTGTGAAAGTTTTCTTTCCTTGTAAATTACATAAGTCATTCGTCCGAATCCTAGCCCATTATTCATTTTGACTCTTAGGGGTCGATTACTAACATACTTCACATGTAACTTCTTCAAAACTTATTTCTTTCAACTAAGGTTTCTTGCTACTACAATAGCTTTCATCGGTTATACTTACTTAATGAATCAAATACTTCATGCTATTTTACTATTACTTGTTTAATAATTATTAACTTAACTTCGTTTGACTTTTCGGAAGTCCAACTGTAAATACATTCTTATCTATGTTTTATCAATTACCCAACCGACCCGTTCGGAGGCATTTCGCATTCTGGCTCATGCCTCCTACCCCTTTTTTATATCTTTCAACACAACATCCTTTATGGTGGTTTATTATAGGAAAACCTCTATATTCCAATTTTTTTTACCCTTCGGTAAGACATTAGACCAAATCGACCCGTTAAGTGACATAAATCAATTTAGTTCATTTCTGCATAATGGACATGCTCTTGGCTCGAATGACCGTCTGCCCAAAATGCTAAATGCATTTCACTGGGTTAATTTATTACCCAAATCTGACACATCCCTCTCTAGTCGAGCCATAAGCTCCTACCGAAAGTATAACCTTTTATACATACCTGACGGGAGTCAAAACCATTGACTCGTTATCCATACCTTGCGATTATCATTTCTTTCTAATTTGTGGCAATGCATGCCCATATATTATGCTTACCTATAATCATAAAACTTGGCAAAACAAAAACATTGAATAATGGTTCAAATGGCGATCACCATTTGACCCGCATGACTTATTTGTCATTTTAACCATTCTTGCATACAAACATATTTCTCTGTGTGTGTGTGTGTGTGTATATATATATATGCAAATTTGAAAGATAACTTGAATATTATCCGCTTTAAAGAATATTTACTTGTTTAGTCCCTGCTTATTTACAGATTCAAACATTTTCATTCTTATCATTTATTCTTACTTGTTTGATCTGTACTTACTTACAGATTCAAACATTTTCATTCTTGTCATTCATTCTTACGTGTTTGAGCCGTACTTACTTACGGATTCAAACATTTTCATTCTTATCATTCATTCTTACTTGTTTGATCTGTACTTACTTACGGATTCAAACATTTTCATTCTTATCATTCATTCTTACTTGTTTGATCTGTACTTACTTACAGATTTCAAACATCTTCATTCTTATCATTCTTACAGAATAACCCCATTTTCTTGAGAGTCTTACAGCTCTTTTCACCCACATGTCAACCTTCTTCCCAATTCTACCAGACGTACCTGTGATGATTTTCATGGTCTCACAAATGTCATACGCTTCTTGCGTACTGGCTAGGCGCGCAATTCACATACTAGTTCCGTGCCTTCATGTTATCATTACCATATGTCCAGGGAAGTGGTTTTCAGTCCGTACAACATCTTTAAATCTTACCAAGACAATATCATTGTATTTCGTTTAACATTTACCCTCCCTCAGGAGAATTTTTTTAAACATCGGTACCCATATATCTTAATATTGTGTACCTGGGGTCCATTTGTCTAATTACATGCTTTGGTATTCCTCCTAGACAGCATCCTCGGATCATCCTCCACAATCACTTAAGCTTACCTTGCATATACAAGAAAATTAGTTTCTCTATGTGAACACATATTTACATGCTTACAATCAATCATATATTTGGATCTTGATCGAGTTTTGGATTGTACGGGTCCTTTGTCACAAGAGCACACGGGTTTGAGTTCAATTACTTACCTCCTGTAGTTGATTTCGCTCAAATCAGAGCTATGATACCAACTTGAAACACCTTAACATGTTTTAACGAAAAATATGCAGCAGAAATGTGAACTAAAAAAATTATTTCCTTTTAAACATTTTAACATACTAGAGACCATTGGGATAATCCCTTTTACAATATGGTGTCATTCATTCTTATTTAAAAGATAAAACACAATCTACGTTTATAAACTATATGACCTCGCCCCCGTACAAACCACATACTTTGACTCGATCATCCACCGCTTACACTCCATGGTGATGATAATTCCGTGCAACCTGCAATCGCCACATACAACCGCATCATTGATATTTGGTGACATTATATACAATCTAAACATACAAAATTTAATGACCACGCCACATTCTTTCTACTTATGCTAATCATCACGGTTATCTTTCCAGGTACAATCTTGCATTCCAGCGTCAAATTTTTATAAGACCAACAACAGTATCCCTGCACTTTCATTTCATCACAAGGCACAACATTAGTGACATTAATACTCAAACGTATTGAAGCCATTTATACATATATACAAACATACCTCGATATCCAAGCTCTTATGTAAAACTTACATTCCCATATATTCATACTAACAATTCGTCGTCACAAACTACCTTATGTATAAGTCTCATACATACAAACCTATGCGCATGCTTATTTCTATACATGCTTACCTATGGATTCCACCAATACCATGTAAGTAAGCCATACACATACATGCTTACATACTTATTCATCCCCGACAAGCAATATCACAGCTCAATTAAGTTCATATAACTCCCAATTAGTTATTTTCACTTTCCGGGGTTCATTAAAGGTCACGGAACAGGTTTTAGGAGGTACGGAACTCGCGGTGCGAATAACTAGCAAAAAAACAGCATGTCAGGTTTGTGAGGAGCGTCGGCGACACCTCTCGGATAGTTGCGTCGGGTCCTCATTTGCGTAGATAGTTGATTAGAGCGTCGAGGGATAGGGGCAGCATCGACGATGCCAAGGGAGGCCGTCAGCGACGCCCCCTCTGTGTTGGCAACACTGTTTTTCCTTAAGCTTACATAACCCGTATCCGGTTCTCGTTCCAAAAACCGAACTGACCCATAACGCCCCGTAGCATCCCATAACATTCGTTAAGCTTCTTGAATCCTCATGTAACATCCCGAATCATTTTAACACTTAACCCCATGTCCTCATAATCAAATCCACACTTCTATCATACTTTCTTGATTTTGACCAATTTGATTATACTAAGTTATTTCCGACATAGCTACTACTTATGGCCCGCTACAACAATACTTGCCTTAGTACTATGATTTCTTAAACATTCTTACATGGTTCCCATACCATAACATCCAAAACCCACATCTGACACATACTTTCTACATTTTGACCCTTTCACTTCTATCACGAATTTCGAACATCGATGATTTCCTACGACTTACCACAACAATACGTACCTTGATTGTTACCCTTACCCATAATTTCTTACACGATTCCCTGTATTCAACATAACAATCTTTATTTATAAAAGAAGAAGTGATTCTGGAAATCACTTACCTTAAGCGTCTGTTTCGTACTTGCTTCCTCGCATCCTTTCTGTAAGCCTTCCATGCTTCCACCCACCTTGACATTATCCTATACTTTCATGTCATTATGGTTACCACATTATTAGCATATATACACATTCTAAATTACATTCATTTCACATTCATATCATATATCCACTTACTTTTCGGTTAAATCATGCCACATTATAAATTACATTTATATCACTTCCACGGTGTCATTTCAACATGTTCTAACATGATCGCTTGCTAGTATGTTCGAATATCTGATAACTAACACAATTTCAATTATTGAATTACATCAAGCATACATTTAAAAACATGGCGGACACACCACGTACTAAGCTCCTAGTACAAGCTTTTAATGCACGTATTCAACCAATTCATATGAAAATCACAGATTATATCATATTTTATATCCCATTCATGTTCGTCAAGTGGTTACATGCAAATTATCTTACAATCATCTACTAGACATTTTATCAAACACTTGGCGTACGAACCATATCTAAAGCACAATGTACAAGTAATTCATGCCTACCTTTCTAGTCCACAACATCAAGCATCATGAACATTTCTCTAGTCATAGATTGCACATGCAATACCATTAGACCATCCATACAACACCATCAACTTCCTAATTTTCGTACAAGAAATTTGTTATAAACTGTTTGTTTTCAAAACTTTAGTTCCCGATGTCTGATCGGAATTTCCTTTGAAGTATTAAAGATCCATATGTCAGAAAGCTACAGTCAAAATTTCATCTCATTCCAACGGTCGGATCTTCAGGAAAATCGATTATACTAAGCTGTATTTTAACTAAAATGGGAATACGAACAGCTTTGAAAATGGGTTTCAAAGTCACACTTAAACATCTCTATTTCTTATTTCCACCGTTCAAAATGATCATCTAGATGTTGTGAACCATATATAAAAAAATCAAGACGTTTCAATAGTCAGATTTCGCAGATCATTCGGTTCTTTGTAACTAGGTTATTGAATAACATTCTAGACAGATTTGATTTATACAATTTTAACAACTTTAAGCAAGGATTTAGGGAAATCGGAGCTTACCATTACGTTCTCTATCGTTGATAATTGGTTCCATGTTGAAACCCACAACTCTGACCACCTCCGGCCACCACCGGTCACCGCGAATCGCCGCTAAACGCCACCACGACCACCCCTCTTTCTCTAGTTCTTCTCTCTCTCTTATTTCTCTCTCTAACTTGAGAGAGAAAATCTGCCAAAAGGAGTCAAAAAGGGTTTATATATTGAACTTTGGATATTTACATAATCCTCCCCTCATGTTTGATTTTTACGACAATGGCCCGTCAAGGGCGAGTCACAATATGAGGTAGCCGTATATCCCTGAATCGAACCCGTCATATATATCGACATATATTACTAAAATAAATTCGTTAATATGCTGACCCAGCAAGTTATATTCCCTCATAAATAATTCACGATGAACTATAAAATAATATTGTATAACTTCATCTAAAACAGTAACCATACTAATGTGCTTTAATATCTCTTTAATTTCATAACACGAATTAATCTCATTTACGCATTTTGGGGTGTTACAAATCTTCTCTCAAACTATCAAATTCTCTCATGTCTTCCAAGCAATGAAGAAAACTCTAAGTGATTTAAGTGAGTTTTCACTCACTTTTTTTCATCTTTCTTCTTTATTTCTTCTTTTAAACTACTTGGACAACCTATAGGAAGGTTTACACAAGTTTGCATGGCAAACTAAGGTGGAACCTCACCATATTTAAGTTGTAAAGTAACATAAATTTCTGCTCTAATTTATTTTTTGTTTTCTCATATATAATGCTTAAACTTAGTAGAATCTTGTACCTACCTTGCTCCCAACTAAGCTCATAGTTATGGGTTTGTGTTGTGGTTGATTTCCACCAAGAAACAAGCTTAAAGCTTTCTTTAAATTATGCCCATATATTTCTAACTAGTGAAAACCATCCAAGCTTCAACCCTCCATGTTTAAAGGCTTGTGCATGAGTCATGTGTAAATCATGAAACTTTGGCTATCCGAATTAGTTCTACAAAATCTCACTTGTTCACACTTTTTTTTTACTAATGACACCAGATGGCTTCCAAGAATCAAAGTAACATAACCCCGACTTGCCTCCAAGATTTGCCATCTTGGGTATGACATGCCCGGGTTATCCTTACTTAGCTACTTGACAAACTAGTTAATTATTTTTTTTATTATTTCATTCATGACCAACTGGTTTATCAACTACGTTGATAAACTTGTGCTTTGGATAATCATACCAAGAGGTTAATCTTACATCCATGTCTTGATTTACTATAATGATTATATGATTATACTATACTATACAAAATATAACATATATTTAACCGAATTCTTGATAATAGCTGGATTTTGGTTAGATGTCATGAACTTAGTTTATATTATCTTCATTCTAAACTTCTCGTTTGTGATTCTAATGGGCAAAATTAGGAACCATGAAAATACGTACAAACTTAGTATCCAAACGAGCATGTAGACAAGATAAATTTTCGTTACATACATACTTTTATTATTAAATTCGAATTCGAACTCTCCACAAATTCCATAAACTTACATACCTTCATTTCCCAATGTAGGGTAAATTCGGTGTTCTCCACTCCCTTACGCTTCAACTCATGTACACGGGATTTCTATGCAAAACCGTGAGTATACTCGATCCATTTACCGTTTTACACACTTTGGTGCAACATGTACACAATATTACAAACTCATATACTCACGATTAAGCTTGTTTATATACATACTCTATCTTTTAAAAACATAATACTTGTTATATTCTTGTTATTACATGCTATACTCATTCTTGTGTTCTATATGCTCATTAACTTTGCAAGCCTCCCTTAACAATTATAAACGCTATAGGATTAACGCACCGCCCGTATTCTTGTGGTATTGTTAAGTAAACTATTTTTACAACCTTGTCGTTTCGACGACAATGGCATGCACAGTCGCGGTACACTTTGGTTTGACTTAAGTTAACACATGCTAGTATGATAACGAACAATGTATGCAATTTACCATGTTGAATATGAGAAAACTTTTCAATCACTATTATGCTATGTATCAAACTTGTATAATCGCCAACTTTTTGTTGATCATTATTTTATTACATGTTGCAGGAAACTAGTTGATGTTGATGAAGATCTGTCGCACCCCAACTGATGGCGGAAACATCGGAGTGAGACAAAATAGATTGCTCAATGCATCATAACACTATTTGCGACAATAATTAAATAATAACTCGTTCCATTTCATATATAAAATTTTCAATTACAACAGAAATCAAAATACAACAACTTCAACAAAATTACAACATGAAAGCCTATCATTCTAGGTACGTTTCTGTGTCGTCCCTACTAGATTTGTCATAAGCATCATCATCAACCTGTAACATGTTAAAAGTATAGTTCAATACAAAAGTATTGGCGAGTACACAAGTTTAAGTACATAGCATAAGTATAAAAGAGTTTACTTAAATCCACATTGGCAATTGTATACAAGGTAGGCTAGCATGCAATACTAATTGTCAAACCCAAGTGTCCACAAGAATGAATGTGTCCACTCGTCACACGAAGTAACAAGACTAAAGTATGAATTAAGAATGAATCAGATTAAAGCTTAACATTACCCCGACGGCGGTGTGCTCTACCTATAGCGCTATATATGTTAAGTTGGGGCTAGCTAAGTTAATGATAATAAGCATGTATGAATTTAGCATGTACCAAAGCATAACAATAAGCATGTATGAAGGATTGAGTGTATAAAGCATGTAGTGTGTGTATTTGTGAGTTTTGTTATGTTAACATGTTACAAACCAAAATGTGTAAAAGTAAAATGGGTCAAGTGTACGCACGTTTTGCAAGCTTCCACTTGGGTAATTTCCGTGAAGAGTTTGGAGAGTTGGAGGAACACCAAGTTATTTTGAAAGTCTTGAACTTTCTTGATTAAGAGAGAGCTTTAGAGAGAGAGAGATAGAGAGAAGTGTTTGAGGTGTGAAATAAGTGTGGGAGGAGGCTTCTAGTTATAATGGGGAATTAGGATTTCGGTAATTAATGAAGTTGGTGGTGGTTGGGGGGTTGAGTTAGGTGAGTATTAAATGCAAGAAACACAATCCAACAAACACACTTTTGCCCAATCCATGAGCTAGAAACATGAATCTGTGGATTATGCCCTTTTGCCGGCCGGAGAGACACAAGAGAAGACGGTCGTGGGGCGCGAGAAGTGATATTCGATAAACTTCTTTGATTTTTGTCACTTTTAGTCCCCGAACTTAGTTTTTCCTTCATTTCATGCTAAAACTTGAATTTTCGCATGTTTTCAAGTGTATAACGTATATGTAAGTATATTTTAGGTATCAAGTATGAATTATGAGTATTTGCACGTATAACAAGCATCGGTTTGTATGTAAACACGTATTTAACCATTGAATGCATGTAAGACAAGTATGTATCAGGTATGAATTTTATTACGATCAAAGTCTCCTATTATAAGATTAGGAAATGAAATACGAATGCGATACGAATATAAGTTTCCATAAATAAAAATACGATTACACTTTCTAATTAAGGAAAGTACGAAAAAGCGAGGCGTTACAGTCTCCTCTCATTTAGGAAATTTCGTCCCGAAATGTATTCAAGAGGAAGACTTTGGAAAAGATGTCATTTTGATGAAAATATTTGGCCAAAATCAAGATTTTGAAGTTTAAATTTTTTGCGGAGTTCATGTATAAGTGTGTCAATTGTATCGAAATCTTGAAGGATAAAAATGGTAGGTTCGTGAAAGTAATTTGTTTGAATAAGGTGTTTTTTTGAGACACCAATCGTAAACGTGTATAAGGATAAGTAAAACGTGTATGTGTGTGTAAGCAAGTGAGTTTGACTGGGTCTGGACAACTCATTGGAAGGAATATTTTAAAAGAGTGCGACCTAAGAGGAAGGTTTTAGTATGACTAAGGATGTATTTTGATTAAAATGAGCGGTCCGCACCTTAAGTTGTAAGAAATGTTTTGTCAGTTCTGAGGCATATTAGTAAAATCACTTGTTGTAGAAAAATGTTTATTGGAGAGAGCTAGGATGGTAAATATTTCCAGTTTCTAAAAGGTTTGGCGGTAATAGACCGAGTAATTGAAGTTTGCGCGTAGATAAGAGTGAAAGATAGTTTTAAAAGAAAAGAAACATTTTGACAAGATTGAGCCGGTGGGGATGTTTACAAAAATGGATTGAAAGTTTAGGCTAATTCACATAAATAAAGTTTGGATGAAAGGTTAAGGGAAGAATTGGGAATATCGTAGTATGGTAGTGAATGATTCTGTAGGTGTATGCGAGGGTTAAAATAGTATGAATATCGGATAAAATGCGACATGGAATGTTGATAGATGCTAGTGATAGTTGTGGCGGTTAAAGCTAACGATTTTGAGAATGAAGCTTTGTCATGGATAATCGATTACTAATCATTTCGAAGTGGGGTCACCAAAGTTTGTTATGAATCAAATGTACCGGGAAAACACGAATTTCTCATGGCACGTTTTACGAATGTTTGGTAACATGGTAGCGACACTTATATATAGGAAGTACCAGCGGCGTATCCACCATGTTCACACCATGTTACGTTGTTTCGCTATTCGGTGTCATGTTACGTTCCGTGTTGCGTTACACAGTAGAACCCACTATGGTTTTCATGCGCCTACCAATATAATCTCGTGTCACCCGTGATTATTTTGGTATGTGCATGATCCGCATAGTTTGTACTAGTAGTGTACGGGTCATGCTACATTTAGTATTACAAGAAAAGGGTATGTAAGATAGCGTATAAAAATTAATATGTAAGCATGATTGTATATATGCAGGAGTGTGTCGAATATAGGCGAAACCACTCGGGTCATGCCTACTTATAGATTTCAAGTATGACTACCAAGTAGTGCAAATGTATGAGTTTTGGTGTATGATTGATGACAAATACGCATAAAATTAGCATGCATTATTGAGCGTATAGGGGGAATAAAATGGATTTAGCATATATAAGTTACTATGAAGTTGCGAGTGTGTAAAATACAAGTGTAACGGTGATATGTGTAATATTATCATGTAATATTGATTATATAAATAGAAACGTATAAGGTGGTATGCATGTGTGTGGTTGCTTGAGTCAAATCATTGAGTTGGTTAAATAAAATAAGTCGAGTTTGTCGAGAATGAAAGATCAGAATTGTGAATGTCGGGTGAATATTAAGAAAAGTATTAATCTTTTGATGTAAAATGTGGTTTGTAAAAAGAAATGCTACTTTTGTTTTAAAATTTGTATTCGCATATGAAATTTTCTTACCCATGTGTTCATATTTAGATTTGCGTATTTTGAAAAGGTTGTAAAATAGTGAGCTTGCTTTATTTTATTTTATTTTATTGATGGCAAGAAAAGTCGTGTTTTGAAAATTTTCATGTAAAATTAAATTTTTTTGAAAAGCATTTTAGCAAAGTACTTATACGTATGTGAGAGAAAGTTTTCGTTGGTTCCTTGTTGGAAATAAAATGTCTTTAGAATGGTAGTATAAAGTGAGTGTGTTTTGGACGAGTTGTGAAAATCGATGGCAAGAGGTTCGTTTGACCGACTAAGTTGATGGGTAGCATTTCATAAAGTTTTTTAAAAAAATTGCGAAAGAAACGTTTAAAGGTCATTAGGGGTTTCATGTATGTAATTTACGTAAATATGTTATAGGTGAGAAATTGTTTGGATAAAATAGTAAGGTTCGAGGTTTTGCATAAATGAGAAAAATTGAAACAATGATAAAAGTTTAGGTATAAGTTTTGATATAGTAATTGTTATGAAAATAGTCGAGTTGGAGTTGGACTTCGACTCATTTCTCCAACTTGAGTTTTGTGAAAAAAAGGCATCTAGGTAATCGACAATAAAAATCACGTTTGAGCATGTAAGTATTGTATAACATGTATGAGTTCACATAGGTGCTATAAGCATAACAAGTATTTAATAGTATAAACACGTATGATTGCTTAAGGAGTATGAATTTAGTTGGTTTGCGAGAATTATTATTGTTTTTTTTGTTGCGAAAATGTGGAATTGTGCATCAGGTTCGAAATGAACGAGGTAATAAGTATTAAAACACATAGAAATTGTGATAGCATAAAAGATAGGCTTAATAAAATATTGGAGTGCTTTGGTTGAGAAGCGTCGACTATTCCAAAGTGAATCGAAGATCCTTTCAAATTAGAGGAACGTACTTTGGCCTATAGGTAAAATGCTCTCGTTGAGAAGCGATTAACCGCATTTTACCCTTCCAGTTACTACACGTCCGTAATTGATTGAAAAATCGAAACCTTGGCGAGATCCAAAAATCGAGGAGTGGGACTAGTTGACAAGGTGCTGGTTTAAACCCTAACTTGACAACATCGTACCCTAAGTGTGGTTGGTACTTACCAAACGAGGAGCGGATTCCAACTCATTGGTAAGGGTCTACTAGAGCTTGAAATGAAAATTTCCATCAAGATGTGGATTTCACTTCTAGCTTGATGGTGTAATTTCGTGTAAAATCGAATACGCGGATTGAGAGTGATCACCAAAGTGCGGGTTTCACCCCGATTTTGGTGAGATCTTCTCGTTTGTAGTATGAGTGTCTTCAAGTCTTCAAGCGTGTATATTGTGTAAATGTCTTAGGAAAGACATATTGTATATATATTAAGACCAAAAGAAATAGGAAGAAGCTAAGTAGGAAGAATTAACATTTTAAGCAAGAATCAAGAATGGTCAAGTTTGGTCACTTAAACTATAGACTAGGTCGAACATGGCAATTCTACCTAATTCCCTACAGTTATGGCACTGATACCAATCTGTCGCACCCTAACTGATGGCGGAAACATCAGAGTGAGACGAAATAGATTGCTCAATGCATCACAACACTATTTGCGACAATAAGTAAATAAAAACTCGTTCATTTCATAAATAAAATTGTCAATTACAACAGAAATCAAAATACAACAACTTCAACAAAATTACAACATGAAAGCCTATCATTCTAGGTACGTTTCTGTGTCGTCCCTACTAGATTTGTCATAAGCATCATCATCAACCTGTAACATGTTAAAAGTATAGTTCAATACAAAAGTATTGGCGAGTACACAAGTTTAAGTACATAGCATAAGTATAAAAGAGTTTACTCAAATCCACATGGCAAATTGTATACAATGTAGGCTAGCATGCAATACTAATTGTCAAACCCAAGTGTCCACAAGAAATGAATGTGTCCTCGTCACACGAAGTAACAAGACTAAAGTATGAATTAAGAATGAATCAGCTTAAAGCTTAACATTACCCCGACGGGCGGTGTGCTACTCCTATAGCGCTATATATGTTAAGTTGGGGCTAAAGTAAGTTAATGACAATAAGCATGTATGAATTTAGCATGTACCAAAGCATAACAATAAGCATGTATGAAGGATTGAGTGTATAAAGCATGTAGTGTGTGTATTTGTGAGTTTTTGTATGTTAACATGTTACAACCCAAATGTGTAAAAGTAAAATGGGTCAAGTGTACGCACGGTTTTGCAAGCTTCCACTTGGTAATTTCCGTGAAGAGTTTGGAGAGCTGGAGGAACACCAAGTTATTTTGAAAGTCTTGAACTTTCTTGATTAAGAGAGAGCTTTAGAGAGAGAGAGAGAAGTGTTTGAGGTGTGAAATGAGTGTGCGAGGAGGCTTCTATTTATAATGGGGAATTAGGGTTTCGGTAATTAATGTAGTTGGTGGTGGTTGGGGGGTTGAGTCAGGTGAGTATTAAATGCAAGAAACACAATCCAACAAACACACTTTTGCCCAATCCATGAGCTAGAAACATGAATCTGTGGATTATGCCCTTTCGCCGGCCGCGAGAGACACAAGAGAAGACGGTCGCGGGGCGCGAGAAGTGATATTCGATAAACTTCTTTGATTTTGTCACTTTTAGTCCCCGAACTTAGTTTTTCCTTCATTTCATGCTAAAACTTGATATTTTCGCATGTTTTCAAGTGTATAACGTATATGTAAGTATATTTTAGGTATCAAGTATGAATGTATGAGTATTTGCATGTAACAAGCATCGGTTTGTATGTAAACACGTATTTAACCATTGAAAGCATGTAAGACAAGTATGTATCAGGTATGAATTTTATTACGATCAAAGTCTCGTATTATAAGATTAGGAAATGAAATACGAATGCGATACGAATATAAGTTTCCATAAATAAAAATACGATTACACTTTCTAATTAAGGAAAGTACGAAAAAGTGAGGCGTTACAAGAACACTACTTAGGGTGGATTAGAAACACACCTAGTTTAAACTTATGTATTTCGTTTTATGTCGTTTCATTATTTACAATTTATCGTACTTTCCCTTTCGAAACAATGTATTATCATTTTAGTATCAATGAAATTTTGATCTTATTAAAAACTTGTTGTAAATTAGTGTTATAAAGTCTCGAGCAATCTATTTCGTCCCTCCCTGATATTTCCGTCATCGGTTGGGGTGTGACATATGGCATCTGACGTCAGCTAATTGAGTTAGGGTTCAGTTAGTTTGAAAGCGCGCCAGAGAAAAATATGTTGAAAGTTGGAAGTGGCGTGGTACAATTCATAAGTTGAGAATGTTATCAACTGAATCGTGAAAGTTGCGGTTATTTAAATCCAATAGCTCATAAAAAATGAGTTAAAAGTTGAGATTATTTAAATCTAATAACCCATAAAAAAGGCGAATCATGGTATTATGCACAACCTAGATGCACATCTCACACTTGGTAAAGTTGTAGGAACACATGTGTAACTTTCATCCCGGGCAACCAATATTTTTTTAAAGACAACGCTAACTTCTACTCTATTATACCAATAAGTCTAAATTATTCACCTTTGCCCATGATCATACCGATAATGCTAGCTCCTACTTTAAATTATGTCTTTATCAAGTAGGCTAGCCACACATTAACTCGTTCAACCAATATTTAATCGGTTTAATTTTAGCAAGATTCTTAAAATTTTCTCATTTAAAAATAATATATAACCAAAACACAATGGTTTTAAATAAACCTGCCACTTGTGGTGGCAAGAATCCCATAGAACAAGGTTAATTTCGGCAATGGCCGTCTATGATGGTTGCCTTTTGATCTCTTTTATCTCAAAGCTATCGAACCTTATATTTGTTTTTGTCTGCCAATGTTACACTATAAATACAACACAGATCATGTGTGTGAAGTAAGCTACCTACCAACCACAAGCTTAGAAACCATGGTTCTATGTTTGTGAAAATGGTCACAATACTTTCACTTTACCTCATGCTTGTCGTTATGGTAGAAAGTAGATCGACCCTCATTGATGGTAAGTCACTTAATTTCCCTGTCGTTCAGTAGAGGTGTTCATAAACCGAGCAAACATCTCAAATTAAAGTAAATCAGTCGGTTCAGCATGTTTGGAGTTTATACGGTTTGAAAAATAGCATTTAAAAGTTTGTCTTAAACGGGTTGTTTAAACATCATTTTCTTCAACCATAGTTCCCACTAACAACAGGGAATAAAAAAATTTTGTTGTTCAAAAAAAAGGTTAACATCCCTTATATATTCTTAGTTTCATATTTTAAATATGTGGTTATGTATAGGCCGGCTATTTTTCAATTATTTAATCAATTTGAAAAAAAAAGTATAAGAACAATTCGGTCCAAACCGAGCCAAAAACTGGTTTAGCAAACTGATCCAACCTTACTGGTTTGGTTTGGCATTTTCCGCAACCATAGTTTCCATTTTGGCAAAAAAAATTCCTTACAAAATAGCAATGTTTTCGGTTTTTTATACCCTACCGGATTTGACTCAGAAACGGTTTAACAATAGAACTCTGAAAAACTTTAGATTAAAGCCTTTTGGCGGATTGGTTTACACAAAAGTTTGAATCATTTTCTTATCCTTCCAAGTTTAAGATAGTGTCTTCTAATTTATGAACAGGCTTGCATGTGACAGATTTGGAGGTTACATGTAACCAAGTTATTGGTGCGCAATCGGGAGACGACTGCACCACCATTAGCAAGTCATTTAAGTTGGGCTTGGAGTCGTTTTTGGCAATAAACCCTAACATCAATTGTACTTCAATCTTCGTGGGTCAATGGATTTGTGTTGATGGAACTGTCTGTTAATAAATATGCTAAAAATGTAAAAGAAACTATTGAAACATAAACAAGAAACAGTGAACCGGGCTTGTGTTTGACACAATTCCCTTAAACAGATTCGTCGTCTGTTCCCAGGGTACGCCGGTCTGAAGCAGCAATAGCGCACTGCCGGACTTGAACACTTGCCTGAAAAAGTAATCGGAGATATTGCAGAGAGAGAACTAGATAGGAAGAAGAGAACTGTGTGTTCTGGTGTGTCTAAACTGAACAGCCTTGGTCTGTATCTATACATGTAAAACCATAACCGATTTTGGGTCATCATTGCAGCGTTTTAATAACCTCTTAATGGTTATTAGTTATCAGTTTCTAGACTGGTAATAATGACCTTCAAAGCTGTTTCGAAATTCAAAAAGACTGACTTAAATGAACATTAGAACAGAATAAGTTTCAGTTCTTGACATAATGATCATCAATATCAAATCAGTTTTTTTTTTCAAAAACTCAATCAACAGAATCGGTTACGGGTGCAAAAACCGCCCCGCGTGAGCCCGGGTTTTCGGAACGGCATTCGTGTCCGCAGGACATGCGGGCGTACACGAGTTCAACTAAATTCGGCTCAAGATTTGCACCCCCCCTGCGCACCCGCGTGGGGTTTTGGTAAAAGATGGCATATAGTTATGTTAGTTAGGTAAAACATTACCTTATACACTAATCTATTTTATTTCCACACCTATGTGGGACAATGTTTTAGACTTCATTCACAAACGTTCAAAAATCCAACAATCCCCCACATGAATAGAGGTCGATCTCAAACAACATTATTCCAATTAAATTTCAGCAGTTGAGTTTTGCATACGATAGGTAGGTGTTACCCTTTGAACCTTCGCTTATGAAATGCACTTAGCCCACTAGCTCTGAGTAGATTTTGATGTCTTTGAACTCGTCTCCCGTTTATGTAGACGATATACATTCATACAAGACTCTCCTAACAACGTCAAGTCCTCATAGATATGTTCGTTATGGTCATGAACATGATGCCTGGTTCTGCGAGAGCTATTAAGTATTGTGCCCCAACAATACCCTTCGAAGCGACCCCACTTCTCTCTCACATAGGTGACTCACTAGGTATGGATACCTTAGTCGAATCATTAAAAGCCATAGGCTCAGCCTCATACATGTCACTTTTAGGAATGGACTAGGAGGTTTATTGAACTTTATAATAAAGTCCCTTTATATGTGTGGGGTTAACCCTTCCCCCACAGTGACTTTACCAATTCATGCAATTAGGTTTTCCTATTGAACTTAATTCTTGGGATCTCTAGTCTATTAAGTTAGGTTTCCATCATATGAAGTTCATTTGTCAAGGGCTTCAGTCCCATTCCCATGGACGACTTCTGAACTAACTCTCTACTTAGGCCTTTTGTTAGCGGATCCGTGATATTATCCTTTGACCTCACGTAGTCAACAGTGATAATTCCTGTAGAGATTAGTTGTCGTATCGTATTATGTCTACGTTTGATATGTCTGCTTCTACCATTATACATTGTGCTACGAGCTCTGCCAATTGTCGATTGGCTATCACAATGTATACAAATGGCCGTTGCCGGCTTAGGCCATCTTGGTATGTCCTCAACAAATTGACGCAGCCATTCTGCTTCTTCACCTGCTTTATCTAAAGCGATGAACTCTGATTCCATCGTGGATCTAGCGATTACCGTTTGTTTTGATGATTTCCACGATATAGCAGCACCTCCAAGTGTAAATACATACCCACTTGTTGCTCTGGAATCATTCGTGTCAGATATCCAATTTGCATCGTAGTGTCCTTCTATGACTGCTGGATATCTATTATAATGCAACCCGTATTCTCGAGTGTATCTTAAGTATCAAAGCAATCGAGTAATACCGTTCCAATGCATTGAATTTGGATTGCTCGTGTATCTACTTAGTTTGCTCACATCATATGCTATGTCTGGTCTAGTACAACTCATAAGATACATCAAGCTACCAATAATTCTTGAGTACTCCAACTGGTTTACAGGTTCACCTCTATTTTTGGCTAGATGTTAACTCGTTCAAGTGGAGTCCTATGTACATTGGAGTCATTCGCATTAAACTTCTCAAGAATTTTGTCCACATAGTGGGATTGACTTAAAACAAGTCCACTTTGGGTTCGTGTGATTTTAACTCCCAGAATCACATCCGCAAGACCCATGTCTTTCATGTCAAATCTTGCTTTTAGCATGTTCTTTGTAGATTTTATGATTTTGTCATCACTTCCAGCAATGAGCATATCATCTACATATAGACACAAAATGACGTATCCATAAGATGTCCTTCACATATACACATTTGTCACATTCATTGATTTTGAACCCAGCATCAAGCATAACATAATCAAATTTTTGGTGCCATTGTTTTGGAGCTTGTTTCAATCCATATAACGATTTTACAAGTTTACACACTTTCCTTTCTTGCCAAATGCTGTGAAGCCTTTGGGTTGCTCCATGTAAATTTCTTCCTCTAGATTTCCATTTAGGAAAGCTGTTTTCACATCCATTTGGTGAACTTCCAAATTTCTAATGACGGCAATGGCAAGCACCAACCTGATGGATGTTATTCGCGTGACTGGCGAATATGTATCAAAGTAATCTAAACCTTCTTGTTGTTTATATCCTTTATCACCAACCTTGCTTTGTACTTATCGATGGTTCCATTAGGCTTCATCTTCTTCTTGAAGATCCATCGATATCCTAGTGGTTTGCATCCTTGAGGAAGATCCACTAGTTCCCAAGTATGGTTTTGTAAGATCGAGTCTATCTCACTTTTGACGGCCTCCCTCCACTGAGGTCCTTCAGAGGAATGTACCGCTTGTTGGTACGTTTGAGGTTCATCTTCTACCATGTAGGTAAGAAACTCAGGCCCAAAGGATTTTTCCGTCCTTTGCCTTTTACTTTTCCTGATTTCAACTTTCTCAGTCTTAGATTTTTCAAGAGGTTCATTGTATTCAACTTCAGGAACATTTTCCTCGACCGGTCTAGAAGAACTCGGTTCACTTCTAGTTAAGTGTGGGAACACATGTTCAAACCATGATGCATTCTTGGATTCTATTATGGTGCCTTTGCATATTCCAGGGTTCTTAGAATCATGCACAAGAAAACGATAAGGACCATAAGGACGGGTGTATCCAATAAATACACAATCTACTGTTTTGGGTCCTATTAGTAGTCGCTTTGGTGGTGTGACCACCACCTTAGCTAGACACCCCCACACTTTCAAGTATTTATATGGTGGTTTCTTTCCCGTCCACAACTCATATGGCGTTACATCCCTTTTCTTATTGGGTATCATGTTCAACACATAATTTGCCGATAAGATTGCTTCCCCCCTCACATGTTTTGGTTTACACCAGAACTTATCATCATGGCATTCATCATTTCTTTCAAGGTACGATTTTTACGTTCTGCTATGCCATTCGATTGAGGGGAGTAAGGAGCCGTGAGTTCGTGTATGATTCCATTTTTCGCACACACATCAACAAAAGGTGAAACATATTCACCTCCCGATCGCTTCTTACAATTTTGATTTTGCGATTTAGTTGATTTTCAACTTCGGCCTTGAACAAGATAAACTTGTCAATGGCCTTGTCCTTACTCTTAAGTAAGTACACATAGTAATACCGTGTACTATCATCAATGAACGTGATGAAGTACTTGTTCCCACCACGAGTAGGAATTTCTTTAGGTCGCACACATCAGTGTGTATCATGTCGAGGGGTTCGGTGATTCGTTCGACCTTTTTGAAGGACGATTTTGATTTGTTTGCTTCTACGCAAGTTTCACATTTATTGTTTGAGTCGATATCTATGCAATTGAGTTTAATTAAACGACGAATTGAATTAAAATTAACGTGACCTAGCCTACCATGCCAAATATTAGACGACTCAATCAAGTAAGTAGAAGTAGTAGCGTTTTCATTCATAGCTTTCACAACCATTACTTCAGTTTAAACATACCTATTGAGGGCATAGCCCTTACCAACATACATACCACTCTTGTCAACACAACCTTATCCGACTCAATCACCATTTTGAACCCAAACTTGTTCAACTGCCATCCCGACACAAGGTTTTTCCGAATTTCTGAAACATACACACGTTGGACAAAGTGAGTTGTTTTCCCGAGGTCATTTCAAGACCACGTTCCCCTCGCCTTGACTTCAGCCGTGGCCGAGTTTCCCATAAAGACTTTTTCCTCGTTGGTCACTCCTTGAAAGTGCTAAACAAACTTTTGTCAAAGCACACATGACGGGTAGCCCCGTATCAACCCACCAATCCTTGCTATTTTGGCCAACTAGATTAACTTTCGGTGACCAGAATTGAGAGGTCGTGACCATGGCAACAAGGTTGTCGACTTCATGAACCATGTTCACTTGTCTGAGCGCTTTCCTTCTTAGGAAGCTTGCATTCATTGGCCTTATGGCCTTGCTTCTGGAATTATAACAAGTTCCTTGGAACTTCTTCTTCCCAACGCCTCTTTTGGACCGAGGTTGGAACGTTTCCCATGACCTTTCTTTCCACCACCCTTTCCACTGTTTTTCGACTTTGAAGACTGGCCATGCCAACAAGATTGGCTTTGAGAGTTTCAGGACCATCAACCCTTTTCAAAGCCAATTTGTTGTCTTCTTCAATGCGAAGACGAACAACAAGATCTTCAATAGTCATCTCCTTTCGCTTATGTTTTAGATAATTCTTGAAATTCGACCCAACTTGGTGGTAACTTCTCAATCATAGCAGCAACTTGGAATGTCTCGCTGAGGACCATTCCTTCTGCATGAATGTCATGAAGAATAACCTGCAGTTCTTGGACTTGGCTCATGACAGTTTTAGCATCTATCATTTTAAAGTCCAAGAATTTAGCCACAACAAATTTCTTTGTGCCCGCATCTTCTGTTTTGTATTTGCGATCCAATGACTCCCACAACTCTTTGGCAGTCTTGGCTTCGCAATACACGTTGTATAGTGTGTCCACTAAACCATTCAGAATGAAGTTGCGACACAAGAAATCCGAATGATTCCAAGCATGAACCGCGCTCACAGATTGAGCATCCATATCCCCTTCATTAACATGGGGATTGGATTCAGTCAAGAACCTCGCAAGGTTCAACTTGGTCAGATAAAAGAACATCTTTTGCTGCCACTGTTTGAAATTCATACCATTGAATTTCTCAGGCTTCTCGGCATGCGAGACAGCGTTAGGCAGTGGTGCAACCAGACCCGTTGTGATAGCAACAGCGGACGTCATGATCGCAGAGACGACAGCAGAAACAGCAGTAGTCATAGGTTAGGTTTGCATTCTGAAAAAGTAACAGCAATAAGAATGAGTAAAATAAATCTGTTTAAGTTTGTTAATAAATCTGCTAAAAATGTAACAGAAATATTGAAACAAAAACAAGAAACAGTGAACCGGGCTTGTGTTTGACACAATTCCCTTAAACGGATTCGTCGTCTGTTCCCAGGGTACGCCGGTCCGAAGCAGCAACAGCGCACACCAGACTTGAACACTTGATTGAAAAAGTAATCGGAGATATTGCAGAGAGAGGACTAGATAGGAAGAAGAGAACTGTGTGTTCTGGTGTGTCTAAACTGAACAGCCTTGGTCTTTATCTATACAGGTAAAACCATAACCGAATTTGGGTCATCATTGCAGCGTTTTAATAACCTCTTAATGGTTATTAGTTATCAGTTTCTAGACTGATAATAATGACCTTCAAAGCTGTTTCGAAATTCAAAAAGACTGACTTAAATGATCATTAGAACAGAATAAGTTTCAGTTCTTGCCCCGCGTGAGCCCGGGTTTTCGGAACGGCATTCGTCTCCGCAGGACTTGCGGGCGTACACGAGTTCAACTAAATTCGGCTCAAGATTTGCACCCCCCCTGCGCACCGTGTAAGGGTTTTGGTAAAACATGACATATAGTTATGTTAGTTAGGTAAAACATTACCTTATACACTAACATCTATTTTATTGCCACACCTATGTGGGACAATGTTTTAGACTTCATTCACACACGTTCAAAAATCCAACACTGTCACCAACTGATGACAAGAAAATAGTGTTTTGTAACATGTAATCAAGAAGTATCTGAATCAATAATGAGCTAGATAAACTAAAATCAGCTCTGGGTTATGTTGTAATTTTATAATTACAAGTTGTACTACGGGTGGTTGCTTAAAACAACTGATTCATGAGTCAAAATATGTACTTTTTGTTAGCGTCTTCAAGAACCGTTGAAACGATCTAATCTTCCAAACCATACGATCCGATTCATGGTTGGGTTTTGACAGTTTGATAGTTTAATGGTTTGGCCGAAGGTTTAAAACTTAGAATCAATCAATATGAACCAAACGGGTTGTTGAACCTTTTCACCTATAGATCAATGACAATAATTACAGCACGAGCATTACTGACGATAACAATAGATTTTCTAACGACATACGACTTGAATAATAATAATTTATAAAACTTAAAATACAAAGCATGTCGATAATTCCTCGGTAATTCGGCGATTACTGACGTATTGGCGATGACTGCTATTGTAGCAAGTCATTATGGGCCTTAATAGGCCTCTAAAATGTGTGTGTTATTGGTTTAGGGTGCACAAAGTCATGCTAGCTCTAGGTCATTGGTATGATGATCGGTACACTATGGACCTTAATGGTCATGTCGTGTGTTAGTGAGTTATTGCATACTACACAAACCTGCATTAGGTCATAACAAGTCATTTGGTGTTAAATTACACGCATAAGATAGTACATTAATGGGTCGTTTGTTATATATGTTAGTGAGTATGTTAGGGCAGACAAAGTCATATTAGGTCATAACAAGTAATTTTGGTGTTAAATTACACATATATGATTATCGGTACATTGATGGGGCTTAATGTACAATGCATGTGTTACTGGTTGTTTTATGTTACGTAACTCTACATTAGCTCATAAAATGTCATTTTGGTGTTAAGTTACAGGTGCATGATGATCGGTAAATCGATGGACCTTAATGAACCTTTTCATGGTTGTTGGTTGGTTTATGTTACACAAAACCACACTAGATTAAAAACAGTCATTTTGATGTTATATGTACGCTTACTTGTAATGTGATAAAATACAATACGTTTCTAGAAATTACAAGTCAATTGAAGTTATTTGCTAGCGTATGTAATGTTTAGGTTTCCTAGCATAGGTAGAAGTCGATAATTCGTCCATGATAATCCATATTTTCTAGTTACTTTTGTGTATGGTGATTACCACCAACCTAGAGGCTAGACCGACAAATCTAACCATAATCATCTAAAATTATATTTAGATTCTTATTGTAGAATTACGAAAATTGTCTAAATCTTTCATCCAAGTGTTTTAAAATCTTATAGAAAGACAATCATTTTTAACATAGGTAAAGAGAGAGAAATTTCAAATATGTTTATGAATTACAAACTCCAATAGAAATAGATCACATATTCATACTAGAAGATACAAGAGAGAAGTATAACTAACTTATGTAACCAACTAAACTAACAATATATCATTCATTTCGGTTTAATGAGTCAACCTGCCAACTTGAAACCCGTCAAACCCATAAAGTGGAACCATCCATGTTTCCTTTGGCTTTGAGGACCAGCGAGAAAACAAGGACGGAAAGCATTAGGCGAGAAATCATGCAAAGTACCAACACATTGTTATGAAGAAGATTTGAGATTATAAATGCAACTAGACCAAGAGAGGGAAACATTTAATCAATTAAGTTGACACTTTTTTTTGAATGGCAATGCTTACATACTTTTAACTTGACACTGTAAAAGAACGACAATGTTAAACTCGAGATAATCGAAGTCTTTCTAGCTCTTTATTCGTTCAGACGATCGCAACTGTCTTTATTGAGGTAGATCAATTAGCCAAGCTTCCATCGACACACACCCATTGACCAACATGTTCGGGTTGATCGCCAAAAAAGACTTCAAACTCATCTTAAACGACTGGCTAATGCTCGTGCAATCGTCACCAGATTCCACACCGATAACTTGGTCACAAACAACAACTGAATTTGCGTTTTGGAAGCCACCTACATCTTCACGAATCCATTGATGATATAAAAAATAATAAATGTTGTGTCAAATGTAACAATAAGAAGAACAAGTTTTCATTTGTTTTTTGATGACTTACCGAGTAGGGTGGTTCTGCTTTCTGCCAATACAATGAGCATGAGGCAAAGTGATAGTATGGTTTTTCACAAACATGGAAGCTTTCATGGCCATGATCTCTTGGTCAAGAAAGGTGATGATTGTGAGTTACTTAAATTATATGAGTACTTGTAGTTGGTATTTATAGTGTATCATTTAAATAAAGTATGCATATCAAGCCATAGATGAGCCAATTTCTCTTTGTAATCTGAGAAATTACAGCCGGCATTGTTATGCAGGTTAAATTGTTTTTACTTTTAAATAAATGTGTATTTATTTTTAATAAAAACTCAGATCATTTAAAGAAAATCAAGTATTCATGTAACTTTATTGCTAAGTTCAAATGAATGCAGGTGTATTGTATAGGCATGAGTACATGAGACACAAAAGAGTTTTAACCTATCGGTATCAACGTGTGTAGAAAAGGTGTTCATCTTCATGTGGTCAAGGGTTAAGTCCTATAGTATACATAAGTATAGATATCAAAGGGCTTGTAGCCTAGCAGTATCAATTAAAGGTTAAGTCGTGTGCTAAGCAAAAGTGTAGATTTACGAGTACATTTAGAAAGGTGTCTAAGTTAACCGATCTAAAATAAACAAAAGTGTACATGTAAGAGTGAGTTCAAGTAAATTTTCTGAGGTACAAATTTTCATAGTTTAAATGGATAACATCAATTGGTTAAGTTTAAGTCAATTTAGATAAGAAGGAAAAAAAATGTAAATAACGATTAAAAATATTAGGCGATTCTCACCTTAGCTAGTCCATCAAAAATTAATTGTCGTTCTCCTTTATATTTGCTTATTGTAAAGTTTACCTTGTGGTTAGCCACTTGCTAGTTTCTTTAGATCATGTGTAATGATTTAGTTAGTAAGTGATAAACAACGTTCCTTTACACACATCATAAGACCAAAAATTCAGAAGTGTGGACCAACAAAAACATCACGGGCAGGTGCAAGCCCCCATGTTCTAATGTTGATAATTGCGACAATGAATTGGTGATAAATTCACAGTTGTTTACGACAACCGATGGCGTTGGTGGCCCATCAACAAAGGCAAGCCTTTAGGAATACCAAGGTTTGGAGGTCTTCAGTTCAAGTTTTATAGACGACAGGCTTAATTAAATTTTCCATTCTAAAAAGCAATCATTCACGACAAAGACGCGTGGGATAGGGAACTGTAATGGACGATTGTGGGGACTGCTCCAAACACAGAAAATCAGACAATATGGGATGAAGAAAGACAAACCCTATTTCGAAAATAAAATAATATAAAAACAATTTAAAAAAATTGTGACATAACATGTTAGAAAATGCAACATTTGTAACATCATATCTTAGAAGTGCGTATAGTATTCCACTGAAGATACCAGTGCAATCACGTGCAAAAGCCTCTGTACCAGTACCAAAAATTATTGAAACCAATATATTACAGGTTCGATACATGTAGCGCAAATATACTAAAAAATATCAAAAGTGACTCATAAAAATGAATACAGGTACAACTACTCACTCATATCGAACACAAGTTGTTGAAATGTATGCCTAGCTTCAATTCAATGTCAAAACATATTAATTTTTACTAATGTTGTTTTTATTTTATGATTGTATGGTACTGGATTGGTTGGCTTTGGGTTGTTGGACTGAGATTGGGCTTGCTTATAAAGTTTGTGGGTTTAGAAGATTAATTGTGAAGAATGGGCTGGGCTGGACTGCGGACAGATTTGCGGGTCAAGAACTGTTGCAGGTCAAGTCAAGCTGAGTTGGAGCAATATATATAGAGAAGAGTCTTCTAGAATTAATAGATTAACCCACAATCCTTTTTGTTGTCTCACTTTCTCTCTCTAACATCACGTAGTTAGGGGTTTTCATAGTTTTAGGTATGGTACAGAAAGTTTTAGGGTTCTTGAGTTGTGCAGATTGTTTGATTCCTTGGGTTTGAATCACTAAAGATTTGAGAGTTATTGTAATGATCTTCAAACTTACATAAAATACCATCGTTTTTACATAAGTTATTACAGAAAAGCTAAGCTAAATTACAAATGAAACATTATTTAAAAGAAAACCTTGATTGGGCAAGTTACAATTCATGCGATTGGGTTTTCAATAGTAATAGAAGGTAAGTTATAATTAGAATAATAATTGAATGTAAAAACAATTTAAAAAGAAAATTGTGGTATAACATGTTAGAAACCACAACCTTTGTAACATCCATAGTTTAGAAGAAGTGTGTAATTGTATTCCAATGAAGATACCAATGCAAGCACGTTCAAAAGCCTATTACTACTACCAAAAATTATCTGAACGGATATAGTACCAGTTCGATACATGTAGTGTAAAATATACTAAAAAATACCAAAAGTGACTCGTATCGAAACAGAAAACGATAATAATGAATACATGTATGAGCATCGACTTGTAAGGAACACAAATTATTAGAGAAAAGCCAAATTAAATTATAAATGAAACATCATTTAAAAGAAACCCTGATTGGGCAAATTACAATTCATGCGATTCGTTTTTAATAGTAATAGTAATAGAAGGCAAGTTATAATTCATGCGATTGGTTTTTAATAATAATAGAATAGAATAGAATTTGAAAACAAAATCGGGTAGAAATGGCACTCCAAGCCTCCTTGAGTTCCTCTTGAAAGTTTGGGTTTACTTACCTTGATGGGCCCATTCCTTGGAGGTTATGGATTCAAGTCCTTCTAACTGTTTCTTTCGGGAAGGGTGTGAACCTTTAGCGAATGGGGGAAGCTTGAGGGTTCGAACTCAAGTTGGTGGTGTGTAAGGCAAAGTCCTTACCATCTTAGTTGGTCACTAAGATAGTGTTTGAGAAGGGTACGATATATACAGCATTACCTCTACCCTATAGATATAGAGAGGCTACTTCTAGTGAGACCCCCCGACTCGATAGTAGTTTTGCATCAAGTCTTGGGCATAAGGCACATAACACTCAGCAATTAAGACAAATGCCAATTAGTGCATGTACTCCTTTGTCTTTCAGTTATCAACGACACCATATGATGCATGATTAACCATCCCTTTTTTTAACATTATTTTCACGAAATTAGTAAAATAACATTAAAATTAGTGCATTTTCACTTTTGCCCCCCGAGCGCCCACACATATATACATTATATGCGCATACCGCAAGCGGGACGCATATATTAAAAAGAGGTAGCAAAAAACAAAGAAACAAAAATGCTAACAAATTTGTGGGGAGTGAGGATCGAACCCACGGGAGTTATGTACGGGGATGTGAAGTAAATTTATACAACTGCAACAATGTAAAAGTTATTAACGTTATCCCTTATATTATAGTCAGTAATAACCGTTCCAAGAAAGAGTCAATAAGAATTTTTGTAATTTACACCCAACATAAATTTCAAAAATCATTGGGATTACCTGATCCAGTTCCTATTCCACTCTAGATTTAAAAAATCTCAACTATTTATTGTATTTGTTGCTGCTTTCTCAAGTCATGAATACAAGAGACCATGTCTTCATTGATCCAGATTGTAACTAGATGGCGTTTTAAGCATTTATATGGTTTTATGGATAACTTTCTAACTCGTCCCTCATTTAACTCATTTAATTTTAGCTAAAAAAATGTTTTAAGACTCCTTTAATCATATAAGGATAAAACACAGCCAAAACAGACAGGTTTTTCAAATAAACTTTTCGCCGTCTGTTTTCAAATAAACTCTCCGCTAGGGATGGCAAAAAAAAGCCCAACGGGTATACCCGAAACCCGAAACCCGAAACATATGGGTTGGGTATACCGAAGCCCAATGGGTATGGGCCGGGTATTGTAACATCCGTAAAAAAAACCAGGTTAACCAAACCCGCTTCGTTTATTAACCGAACATCCAGTTAAAAATTTCGTTGCGTATTTAATGCTCAAATTAATTTTATACAATACGTAATTAATAAATATATTAGAATTTAAAATCTATAATTGAAAATTTATAATAAATAATGAAATAAAAATAATTTGCTGATGCCGGGTTTCGAACCCGGGTCAGCCGGATGAAATCTCAAGACCTAACTCACACCCACTTAACCACTCCGCCACTTGACCCATTTGTGTTATATAATGAAACAAATAACATTTATAATAAAACTCGAATTCAAACCCAGTGAATCAGCGCGCCTATTTCGCAGTCGCCGGAAATCCCGACGACTTCGCCAATCATTGACGGTTTCTATTGACTTAACGGATGTATTAATCTCAATGTCGGTTATAACCGATGTCTAATCCCGCGACATCAGTCATAACCGCCGGAGAAAAGTTGACCAACGAATCAAGACGGAAATCGGACCAAATTCATCGAAATTCTTTCCTATAAATACACACCCAAGTCTCTGGAAATCTTTTTGCTCAAAATCGCACCATTTCTCGAATCAATTTCACTCGCCGGAAATATTCTGCCATCACCGGACTTTCGCCGGAAAACCGAGACTCACATCAACACGGTAAATACCTCGACTCTTTCTGTTTCCATCCATTGTTAGACTATTACTAACATCAATCCATCACCAGAATCAATCCCAGACGACGTTGCCAAATATTCTGCTTTCGCCGGAAAACTTCTGGAATTTCCAGAATCATGCTGTGAATCGGTATAATCACCTAAACCTTCTGTTAATCATTGTTTAGTAACTCAATTTCACATCTAATCAATCAAAACTGTTAATCGATCCGAACAGACGGAGTTCACAAAACAGAGCCGACGATCCTTGCCGGAGTTCTGAGAAAGACATTTGTTCGGTACATTCTTTTCCAAAACTCTCTCGATTTCATCGCATTACAATCGCTTATAAAGTTCGTTAATTGAATTTAACAAGAAACAGTTGAATAATCGTTGTCTGTGTTTTGAACGAAGAAGACGAATTCGAACTAATGTATAAGTGAAATTAAAACAAGATAATAAACCGGGTTAGACACACAGTCCAGCGGTGGACTGTGTGCAAACACACAGCAAACGTCTCGAGTTCGATCCCTATCACGACCTTATCCTCGGAAATAAAAATGTTTTTTTTTTAAAACCGAACCGGGTTAACTCACTGTAAGAAGTTAAGTATAATAAAAATCAGTATATTAACCAGGTTAGACACACAGTCCAGCGGTGGACTGTGTACAACACTAAACCACAGGTCCCGGGTTCGAGACCTGTTGACGGCACCGGTTCGATATAATTAAAATCTTTTTAAAATAAATGAATTCTGATTAAATTAAATAGTGTATAAATATAATTAAAAACAAAAATATTTCGGGTTAGACACGTAGCTCAGTTGGTAGAGCTGCGTGCACGCGTACGAGAGGTCTCGGGTTCGAGCCTCACCCAGCGCATACATACACACGACCGAACCGGTCAACAGTCAAAGTCAACGGTCAACGGTCAACTGGTCAAAAAGTCAAAAAAAATTATTTTCTTTTATTTATTTATTTTATTTAAAAATCAATTAAAAATACTTAAAAATAATATTTCTAAAGTTAGAAAATTTCCTTGAACTCACAAAAATAAACATAACAATCCCATTAAGAACACTAATTAAAAATATTAATCTCAAATAAAAGTTTATTTATTTATCGAACTATTATGTTATTATTTAGGATAGTTCCCTTGCCGATTAAATCCGAATTCGTGCGCATTCATCATCAATCCAAGAAACGCACCCACTGTGAGTGAATCTCTACAAATTCCCCGTTTTAATCACGTTTTTGGGGTGTATCATTGTCTTATTATTTATTACATTTAAACACTTGTGCATCCATCATATCCATGATCAAATGTGTATTCAACATATATCAACTGTTTGTGTAGTTATTGTTTAGATTAAATTTATCATTTTCAGTACATACATTATCATAGGCCGCCGCTCCCCATTACCTATGAGCGTGAACGAGGCGTTGCCAACATACGATCGGCTCCGTTTGATTGAGCCTTGATCGCACATACATTTCATCATAGGTCGTCTGCTCCCCATTACCTATGAGCGTGAACGAGACGTTGCCAACATTTACATTATCATTCATGTTATATATTCATGCAAGGTGGTTTGTTATTGTATGTTATTGTTTGTTATTGTTATTGTTATTGTGTGTTTATTTACGTTTGCTCACATATGATTATTGCACAAATTTTCCATATTAAATACAACAAGAAATAAATAATAAATGTTTTCTAACAAGGTTCACTCGCCAACTTTTGTTGATCCAAAAACAATTTTTACACATGATACAGGTGGACAGGATGAAGCAAGGAACACATAGGAAAGTGCCTTCAAGAAAAATAATGAAGTCTAGAAAGATGTATAGAACATGTTGTATTTGTATGATTTGATTGTATGATCTTCTTTAAAATTGTAATAATAAATATGAAACATTATAATAAATGTCATGAGCTTTGATGAAAACCCAATCATGCCCCGATCACCTTTTTCCGCTGCGGGTCAGGGTGTGACAGGTATGGCCTTAAAAAAGAAAAAATACGGGTACGGGTACCGGTTTAGTGATATCCGCCCGATACCCGGCCCATTTACCCGAATAATACCCGAAAGTATCATGTTATAAATTTCCATATACATAAACTTAGTACATGTACTTATTACCTTCGTTATATTACTAGGATCTAGTCTTCTAATCATATGTGGATATGTATTTTGCAGGTGTTTAGTGAACAAATAACTTATTATTTAGCATGTATATTGGATATGGAAGTTATACTCGTTATTATGTGGATGTTTATGCAATTAGTTGGTCCTAATATAATTACTTAATTAAGTAATCGTTTTGATTTATATGTGTTCTAAATATGATATGTAAGTTACTAATCATATTTTCATTTGTTATAGTTATTAACATAGTAAATTATGTAAACATCAAAGTAAAAATTGCATATTTGTCCCAACGGGTATTTTTAAGAAATTAACGGGTATACCCATTAGCTGCGGATATGCCCGATACTCGATGGGTCACGGGCCAGGTATGGACAAAGAATTACAACCGGGTATGAGCCTGGGATTACCAATACCCGGCCATTGCCATTCCTATTCTCCGCCTATGGCGGCAAGAATCCAATAAAACAAGGCTAAGTCGGCAATGGCCGTCAGCATCTTTTCATAGTGCAATGTGATAGGTGGCTTTTGATCTATGTCATCTTAAAGCCATCGAAACATTATTTTTTGTTTTGTCTTAGAATCTTACCCTATAAATACAACTCAGATCATGTGTCACAAGTAAGCTACCATCTTTGCAACAACCACAAGCTAGAAAGTAGAAACCATGGCTTCCATGTTTGTGAAAATAGTCGCAATGCTTTCGCTTTGCCTGATGCTTGTCGTGTTAGCAGAAAGTAGATCGACCCTCATTGGCGGTAAGGCACTTGAATTCCCCCTTGTTTAGTAACGAAGTTTATAAACTATTGAAACCAATCAAACAGCTCAAATCAAAGCAAATAGGCCAGTCTGGAGTTTATATGATTGGGGTTTGAAAAACAGTGGTTCTGCTCACAGTTTGTTTTCAAACCGGTTGTTTAAACCTGACCAACCAAGTTAACTTCCTGTGTATATTTTTAGTTTCGTATGTCTAATATCCATGAACCATCTGATCAATTTAATAACTGAAAAAAAAAACCCCGGAAAGGACGAGCCGTTTTTGTCAGGTTTGGCAGACCAAGTCAACCCAACAAGTTTGGTTTGCCGTTTTCTTCGGCCATAGTTACTAGTTTGACTCAAAATTCAATCAAACCTGGACTATGAAAACCACTAGTTTTGTAGCATTTTGGTGATTCGGTTTACACAAAACTAAACACTGAGACATGTCTTCTTTATATGAACAGGTTTCCAGAAGCCAAATTCCGTCGTTACATGTAACCAAGTTATTGGTGCGCAATCAGGGGATGACTGCACCACCATTAGCCAGTCGGTTAAGTTGGGTTTGGAGTCATTTTTGGCAATCAACCCCAATATCAATTGTGAATCGATCTTCGTGGGTCAATGGATTTGTGTCGATGGAACTGTGACCAACTGATGACCAGAGAAACAAGGGTTTTGTATCGTGCTGTGAAGAAGTTTCTGATCAGTAATGAGCTAGATGAACTCCTATCAGCTCTTCTTTATGTTGTAATTTCATATTTACAAGTTGTACTCGCTAGTTTATGTTATACAAGCCAAAACAGGCTCGTTTTGGATCAACCCAAAACATTTTTTTTTTCCAACTTTAAATATTGCAAATAATTAATCTCAGGTATGATTATAGAATGAAAACGTTTGATCCGTTTTAACCCATTAAACCTATTTGACATGTTCCTTACTTGAAACATGACTCGAATCGACACAACTCACAAAAGCTTTTTACATTGTAAACATGTTTTAACAATTTGTCTTGTGCCAGACTTTTTGTTCACCAATTGATAGAAATGATACAAAACGAATTTAAAAAAGATCAGTTGTACACTTGTACGGTTCACCAATCTTTTTTTGTTATTACACCGAGTCTACACCTTCAACTTGTTGTCGGGCCAGGTATCTCTCTCTTCTTTCTTTCTACAGGAAACACGAAAAATGAAACGGGGAACATAAGCAGGCAATTTAGGATTGTCAATCACTGTTGAGCCCAAACACAACCCATATACATTTATTGAGTGAAGTACACGGATTGTGCCTGTGGATTGCACTTTGTAAAGCATTTAGTCCCCAACTAACAAATCTAAAGGTTTTAGCATGTCCAAGTTCAGGACTAAATGCGTTACAAAGTGCAAACCACAGGAACCGTCCATGTACTTTGGGAAAAAGATAGGGACTAAATGCATTGCAAAGTGCAAAGCCAGGGACCATTGGTGTACTTTTGGAAAGCTAGGGACCAAATCCAAGATTTTGTTAAACCACAGGGAACATCCGTGTACAGTAAAGTACACAGATGGTCCCCGTGATTTAGGGGTGTTCATCGAATCGAATATCGAATTTTCGAATTATTCGAATCGAACTATTCGAATAATTTTTATTTTCCCTTGAATTCGTATTCGATTAAAACTTCTCGAATTCAATTAGAATTCGTATTCGAATAAAAAACCCAATTCGTATTCGATTAAAAATTCGAATTCGAACCGAATTCGAATAAATTTGATTTAATTCAGATTCTTTAAAAACATGTAAAAAACTATCAAAATAAAACATTAATTTTTTAGCAGCCATAAAGCACGATATCACTTTAAAAAGTTCCAAATAAAGTACCATAAGTCTAAAATTCAAAACGAAAAGTCAGGAATAACCACTCCACATTACCTGTTAATATTTTTAGGGTTAAAAATATATTAATAGATTTGTTACTCAGGTTTTAGTTATGGGTCATGTAGTGGGTTTGGTAACTGGTAATTTTAATACTTGGAAAAAAATTTGAAAAAAATTTGTAGTGTACCTAAATAAAAGTTATATATGTATTCTATATAAAAATAATAAATAAAAATGTATAATTTTTATTCGAATTTCGAATCGAATTAAATTTGAAATTATAAATTCGTATTCGATTTCCTTGACTCGAATTGAATCGAATTCGAATTTTTTTAATAGAAACGAATTCTTGCTAATCGAATCGAATAAAAACAAATTTTGAATTTTTCGAATTCGAAACAAATTCCTAACACCCCTACTGTGATTTCCCAAAATTTTTGGATTTGGTCCCTAGCTTTCCAAAAGTATATTGATGATATTGATGGTCATTGTGGTTTGCACTTTGTCAAACACATCAACCCTAACCCAAACACACTTAAAAATCGTGTAACAGACACATCCCATTTATCTAAACGAGCCACACAGGTTGGCGGGTTGTAAACTGCTTATAACCAAGTTGTATACGTGTTAAACGGGTTGCCTGGTTGTAGTAAATGGGTTAAACGGGCTGGCGGGTTGACTTGTTTAACTAGACGGGCTAAAAATATCAACCCAAACACGACCCCTTTATTAAACGCGTTAGATAGGACAACCCAAAAGTTCATATTAGCGAAACCTCACCCATTCATCTATTACAAGGCCTTCACCGACAACTTTGGTCCCGATTTCCTCTGGAGGTTTCTTGCGGGATTCAAGAGCGGCCTCTGCCTCGGCTAACCGCAGCTTCAGTTTTTCCAGGGCCTTCAGTATGTATTTATTTTCAAATTTCAGTAAAGGTGTAAATGTCTTTTATTGATATAAAAAATGTAATAATTAAACTTACAGGAGTAGAATGTTCAACATCTAGAAAAACGACTTGCAATATCTGCTCCACCGCCACTTGGTCTTTCTGCTCATCAAACTGAGTCCACACGAAATATTCAATTAATAACAACATAAGATAAACAATAATAAAATTATAAATTATTTTATAACTCACCAGCTCAGGTACGTAATCCATCATCCCTTTAACTTTCAGGCTCATGATTTTGAATTTCACCTTTCGTTTAAGTTCCATTGGTCTTTCGTCGTTCTCTGGAGGCTCCACAAACTTGAAAACTATCAAAACGAAAGATGGAACTCATAAGCAATAATCATAGAAAAAGATGCTTAATTGTTTATGTAAATTAAATTCACCAAATCGTATTATATCTTTCAAACAAAATAAACCTTCGCACTAAAATGTTAGAAATTTATAATTAAAATAAATGCAAACAAATGTTGTTACCGGTTGCAATAATAGTCTCGCCGGGAGCAAGAATAGCACCAGGAGGACGCATGAAGCAGCTTTTTGGAGCGGTTGTTTGGAACTTTAGCAAAAAAAAACATTCATTAAACGGAGGAACTAATGCTACAAATGAATAAGTTATAAAAAAATAATTATATTACAAAGTAAAACTTGGCCATTATTCTTGTACAACTAAAGACAAGAATATAGAAAATATTAACAGGCTTTAATAAGAGTTTAATGATCATACCTTGAAAGCTACATGAGACTTGCTAGTGTTCTTGATCTTAATAGCACTTTGGACTTGCTTACCCGGTTCATCTAGAAAGTTAACGAAAACAGAAATATTATATTAGTTATGTAGATAAATCCAGAAAAAGGTAGCATGTTCAATTCATACTGCAGTTTACATATAACAAAGAAAAACACCAAACTATAAGCATGTGCGCCAAGAACTAAAAACAAATGTAGAAAATCAGTTTGAAGAAGCACTATGTGAGTGTGTGAGGGGGCAATTTTATGAAGATCAGGAAGCACCTAGAGATAAAAGTCTTTTTAACTACTATGTTGGGTCAAGAATGACTCTCATTCTATTGTTGTAGAGAAGTTTGGGACATCTTCTAAGTTTATTGTTTGTATTATTTATGCCATCCTAACTTAAAGTATAGATCGTCAACATGTGAATACGTCAACCAAAGAATCTAAACTTATCACATTGAGGTGGATAGTAAGCTAGATTTATCAACACAGATTCACAAGTAGTACCACCTGTCGTTACATAGAGCATTAGCTATTGTCTATGTGATTCTTTACATAAAGGAAAATGTAACACATTTGTTATTTGATATTGTTACAAAATGGTCCATGCTAGGTTGGTACACGTTACAAGTTGTGAACATGTTTATTATGTTGCTTTAGTTCTGAAATTACAGATAAGGTACTTTTTCCATCCCAGGATACATAAGCACACAAAATAGCATTCTATTGGCTCGTGACACATATATAGAACACAAAATAACATTCTATCATTTCAACATATAACAAGTATATGTATATGTTAAACTGACTCTTTGTTTTCAAATAAACCACGAATATTTTGTAATCACCACACTAAAAGCAAATTGGTAAACTAATTGGAAAGATTCCCAATGAAGGAAAAGTAGTGCAACTTTCATGTGATGATGTGAAGGAAGGTTTAACAAAATGGTACAACACATATTGTCCCTAGTTTCACTTTGTATTTATCTTCTTCATATGAGTTACCGTATCTCTTCGTTATCCTATTTGTCTCCACACTTCTTTGCGTTCTTTCTATTTGTCTCTGTGTTAATTTTCGTTTCAAAGATTCTGATGTTCTTAAATGTAACTTTCTTTTACTAATAGTAACAGCTTCATAAACTTCCTAGACTATAACTAAAAACCTATAATAAGTCATAGTCCATATTGATCTGTTACAGTTGATGATTAACATCTCCCTTGAATAAGTTAAATGCTCACCCACCACAACTAATAACACACTGACCAATGAGACGAAGGAGGAGGAGAAGAAGAAGACGAAGAAACAGATGAAAGGTGAAGTGATTGAAAATGGATTCTGGCCGGAATTTAACTGGATAACTAGCAAGCTCTCACAAATGTCATCGCAATGATCAATAAGAGTACATACCGATAATACTCTCCTCTATATATAGCAGAAAACTAACACAAGCCATACAAATATATACTCTGATATCATCTAACTTCAACAAATTTAATCTAACGTTTGCCTCATTCACAACTTGTTTTCTTTCAAACACTTCACTGTACAAATATTTCATATCTATCAAAATCAGAAATCAAAACCTACTTACATCCATCAGAACAAGCAAAACACCTCAACTACTTCCACACAAGTTTCATCACAATTAAACCGAGTAAATCTACCTGTTCCTGCTCAAATCAACAACTCCTACAGCAACAAACACACTAAAATCACCAAATCAGCCACAAGTACTCTCCAACAATCACAAAACTCAAAACCTAATGTCTCTATATTCCCCTAACTTCAACTATAAACGCATAACTGTCAAATTAACCAAAATTAACCGTCAAACTTTCAAACATATCAACAAATTCAACCAGATCTCATCATATTACAACAACTAACACTAAAATATCAGCAGTTAACTAAAAAACTGTTCTCACATGGAAAATAGAGCTTATTCCGCGGATCAAGTCGGAGACGACGTCGTGTCGGAAGCAGAGATCTAGCCACAGATGATACAGAGCTGGAGCTATGATTATTATTATTATTGTTGCTAGTGATGTTGTTGTAGTGAGTGTTGTATCCTTCAATTGGATATGAAGAAGATGAAGAAGTTGTGTGTGGTGTACTGTTGTTAGTGCTCCGAAACGGTAGCTTGAATAGTCCCCAAACCTTGCTGCTACCGCCGCTGCCGTTGGCGGCGTCTGATGACGGTGTATCGTCAACGATGGCCATATCTCCGGTCAATTTCAGATGATAGGTATAAGCGTGTTTTTTGTGTTGTGAAAATGAGTTCTCTGAGGGAGAAAATGTTTACTGAATATTTTTGTTTTGTATCCTTTATGTTTGGTTTAGTTGTGAAGTTGAACACCTAAGTTTTGGTTTTTGAGTTTTGAACTTGGTTACAAATTGATTTGTCTTTAACAAGTAGGGTGGACCGGCTTATGGTTTTTAAACAAAGGCAGAGTGGCGGACTTAACCCACTAGTGCGAGGAGATTATCTCTTTTAAGAGAACTAAGATATTCGGTAATCGGTTACCAACTCGGCTTATAGACTTACTAGCTGAGAAATAAGTTAGGTGAGGTGATCCTTGAATACACATTCAAGTTGAAGGTTTCCAAATCTTTAGGAGTTTTGACTTTGTTTATACTCTGTACTATAAATCATAGTTAAAAAATAATTAACAGGTTTGGTAGCAAAATAGATGAGTGATGAAAGTTGATGATAAAATTTCCTTTTTTGTTATATTATGGTGTTTATGAATGTTATTGCTAAATTTATGGAAAGAAAATGTTTGTGATAATACGATTTATATTGTTACTTGCTTAAACTTAAACTGTAATAAGTCAAATTTTGGTTGAATGAACTAAACTCAAGTTTAATGGTAAAAGACATGAGAAATGAAGTTAATGATTGTTTATGTGACTTGGTAGAAATAATCAAATAATGCTAGAGATATAAGTGTGACATCTATTAGCTTAGGTGTACTATATTAAAATTTTCTAATATAGCTCAGAAGGTTGATTTTAAGTTTTTAACATGCATGATAGGATGGTAGTTGCATATATAAATTGTTATGGAAAAAAGGTTATATATCACCTATATTGACCAATGAAGTGATGGTCTATTTAAAAAGACAAAACCTTCAAATATTTGGGTTTGTAAGATACTGATATTTGGTTTAAGTCTCACATACGACAGAGATTAAAGAAATATTTCGTTAAAAAAACATATGGTGTATAGTGTGCTTTTGAATGATGTGAGGCTTTAGACCTTCTTTATGATTTATAAAATTATTGTACCACTATAAATTGTGTTTAGATGTGATATGGTAGTTTGGCCTTGTGTGATTTTTAAAAGTCAAACAAAAGAATTGTTGGTTATTTGGCCAACTACTATTTTGGGAAGCCACTGAACTGTAATTAACATGTTTTGAACTAAAATGATCTTTAATAGAGAATAAAGCATTGAGTTGGTTTTAAAAAGTATTGACGGGACACAAATCAATGAATATGTGATTTTTGAACTTGAAAGTCACTTTGGGCATTTAAGTGAGTTTTGGAGATGTTTACTACCTTGAATAAGAATAATTGATCTTAGAATAATCAATTTGATAGATTTGAGCAAACTACAGAAAAGACATAAGTCACAAGATAATGAAATGATCTTGTTCGTTGAATCATAGATTGTTGTAGAACGTCAATAACTTTGTTGAGACTCTAGATTTTTAAAAAAAGAGATTATGGCTCTACATTATCTTTTTTTTTTTGACAATTAACCATTTTTATCAATATTATATTTTTAATATATTATTTCCACCCGATAAAATATATCACTCACTAAGTGACTACTTAGCATTTTAAAAAAGAGATTATGGCTCTACATTGTCTTTTTTTTGACGATTAACCATTTTTATCAATATTATATTTTTAATATTTATTTCCACCCAATAAAATATCAATAAATATAATCGTCGTTCTTAGCACACTATAAACGTTGAATAGTTTTTTTATTAATTATGGTTATAGGGAATTTATTCCTACCAAAGCAACTTTTTTTAACAAGTAGTGTAATTGGTTGAGCTTTTATACCAAACTTTAGTTGTTAATAGGAGATTTATGTTCGAAACTGGAGTACATCCATTTAGGGTAGTATCATCCGGCCATTCAATTCACTTGATGTCATACGCATACAACAGCGGATATCATTAGACTCGATAGTCAAGTGCATGGCCCGTTCCAGGAGAAAACCACGCAACCAGTGGCTTGTGTAAAACCCTCTCATATCACTCCATTTTTGCATCCGATGGGATCGAACTTAAGTCTTCACTATTAAGATTATTATATGCGGCTCGCTTTACCTTTTTTCTTAATTTACTCGTCGTTCAGTTGCTACTTAACACGGTGTTTAAGGGTCATATTTGGTCCCTTAGGTTTTTTTTTTTTCGTTCGGTTGCTACTTAGCACAATGATTGGAAGTCACATTTAGTCCATTGAGTTTTTTTTACCCCCTTAACTTTCTAATATGTATCACCCTAGATTCGACTCCGTCTACTTTTTACGTCACATGAGTCACTTGGTGATAATAATTCATGTTTTTGTTTTACATTTTCCCGGTTTTGATCGTGATTCGATTGCTACTTCAAATAGTTTTACCCCCTGCCTCGTTAAGGTGAGGGGCTTAAGAGTAGCTTACTATGAAATCGTAATTGTAACACCTTTTATACGACTTTTAATGTTTTTTATTATAATTTGTAAATTAGACTTTATTATATTTTCTTATAGAACGTTTAACCTTTTGATGATGAAAAAGGTAACGGTTTTATATATGTGCAGGGCTGCAAAAGAATAAAACGTTCGGTAAACAGTTTATTAACCGTTCGGTGAGAAATTCGTTTGTGTTCGTTCGTTTATCTACAACAAACGAACACGAACAAGAAATTTTGTTCGTTTAGTTAAAGGAACAAAGGCCGCGTTCGCTCATTTATGCTTGTGAATGTTCGATAATATACTCGTTTGTGTTCGATAGTTCATTTATGTTTTATTTTTATATTATTTAAATACTTCAAAATTCCGACAAATAAAATATTTGATAAGTGTATGTTTATTCTATATTATAATCATGAATGTTTGTTTGTGTTCGTTTATTTGTTTCCATTTGTGTTCATCAAACGTTTATTGCCTGAAATTAACAAAAAACCACAAATGAACATGATCAAGTTCATTTCCTTAACAAACAAACAAACATGTACATTAATTATCATTCGGTAGATGTTCATGAACAGTTCGTAAACACGTATATTTCTTAACAAAGGAACACGAACAAAGTATTATTCATGTTCGTTCGGTTCGTTTGCAGCCCTATATGTATTATACCACAATGAAAAAGTAGAAATTTTTTTAATATTAGTATTGATTAAATACTTAAACCGTAACAACCGCACATTATAAATATTAGTATTGGTTAAACATTTAAACCTTAACAACCATACATTATAAACTATAATTATAAAAAGATGTAACATTTATAATCTTATCTAAAAATCATTTTCGCATTAATTTCCTTGATATTTGCATTTCATTGTATTAGATCATTCTCTTTCAGTGTCATTTAATTCAACTCTGATATTTTCTGTTCCATCCTCATCGACACCAAAGAATATTTATCAGTTGCATATACTTCAAGATTTTGATTGCCATTCAAAAAAATATACTTTTAGATATTTAGCAAATTAGCCTGGTGTACGAGACTTCTTACATGTACGGAGTCCGTGGATGTCCAGGTAACTTTCGTAAATGGTTGTTTTCACAACTCGAATGACAACATTGCCGTTATGCTACTCTGTGTGGGTCAGTGGCGGATCCAGCCCTGTTTTATGGGTTCACATGAATCCACTCGGATTGGAAAAATAGGAAAAATGGTAAGAACCTTGTATGATTTGAAAAAAGTTAGTGAAAATCTACCAAAACGAACCCACTGAAAAATGTTTCTGGATCCGCCACTGTGTGGGGTTGTCCTAGTCACGTCTAGGCTCGGCAACGCCCCAAACACCATTTCCACCCTCAGCGGCGTCGTCTTGGATGTCCCCTCCAAGACATTGGAGACGGGCATGTGAGGACAAAAGTTTATGCCATTGAACAGCTATAATTTAAAAAATTAATTGCCTTTAAATTTACCTATAAATCTCACCATTTTTAACACATTTCAACCTATTTTCTCACACAACTATACCATTCATCCATTTTTTATATAAATCTTCTACTTTTTGTAAAAAAAACTTCTACTTTGTCATGGATCCATGCAACCCGAACCCGAACCAAAACATTTTATCGGTTCCCGGCTACTATCCTATGATAGAACCGAGTTGGTCATCCTTGCAATTTTCCTACAACGCTTTATCCGGTTTTCAACAAACACCCAACGCTTTCTCTCAAATGAGCCAACTCCAACAAATGCAAGCGTCACAACAAATGATGATGTGAAACCCGTTCAACTTGCAATCTCCATCTCTACCAACACCGGTAGAGTCGTCTCCCCAAGCACAACCCATACAAGATAACATTGAAGAAATTTGTTCCGGAGATGCAACCGCAACCCTCCTCAAACGGAAAAAGGTTACACCGAGGCCACGGCCAAAAAGGCACACACGAAGGAACATGAGGTGGAAGAAATGGTTCGATTGAAGAGTGAAAAGAATGAATATAAAGAGTGAGAAATAATAATGACCGACATAAACTCGTATCCGGAAGAAGATCGAGCGATTTAAAAAAAATGAAAGAAAAGATCGCGAAAAAGTGGAGTTCTTAGGAATTTTAGTTTTTTATGTTAAGTTTTTTTTTTTTTTAGGTTATTTTTTTTTTAGGTTTTGTTTTCTTTTATTTTTTAGCTTATGTAATGTGTGGTTTTTAATATTAATGATTTTATTTTATATTAGTAAATGTTAAAAAAAACTAGTTGATTTGAAAAAAAAAAAAATTAACTAAGTGGGGTAGGGCCATCACCCATTTCCTTGGTTCCATCATTGGAGGGACATTCTCCAAGAACTATGACATGATGCTAACGTGGAGGGTCATCACCCATACCGAGTAGCCTATATTATTTTATAAATCTATATAGTCACATTAGTATTTGTTCTCTACGACTAGTATGAGAAGCATAACGGGATGGTTAAAAAATAAATTAAACTTTTTATTTCTTTTGAAAAAAAATTCGTTATTCATACTTATATTATATTGTTTTGTATATTGTATCACCCTATAATAATAATGAACGCTATCATCTTCAATTCTTTTAATAGTCATTGCATTATTGGATTGGATTCATCAATCATTTCTATTTCTATTAACGCAAAAAAAATATATATTATCTTCTTTTTGAAGGTTTTTTTTTTCTTCCAAAAGGCTAAACTTCTCATATTACAATATTTCACTACTAATAGAATTACCATTACTAGCCGATAATTAACAATTAATAAATGAAAAATCCTACAAATAACCTAAACTAATCGTCGGTAATCCCTAACGATAACATTGATCTTAAATCAACCCACATAGCCATATTGGTTACATGTTCATACTTGTTTTATATTTTAAATTTAAAGTGCATGTATTGCCTTGAAACTCAGGAGGCCTAAAGTAGTAGTTTAGCAAGTTTATTGTTAAGTCACCCATGTAAGAATAATTTATTATAAAATAAGGCAATGTAGAATATTGCAAGTATTTGAGTACGCTATCATTGACTTTCAATTCATTTGACCTTTTTGACATATTCAAATGTTTCCATTATAGCTAGTTTTTTTTAATTGATATATTTGACTTGTAGCCGTTAATAAATAATTTAAGTCGACTTTTTCATCAACAAACTCACCAAAACTTCCCAAACCTAACCGTAAGAAGAATCAACGTTTTACAAATACTTTATACTACAATGTATTTTATTCACTTCTACAACACACAACAACCTTATCTAGCTATAAAGCTATTAGTAAAGTCTCGGGAGAATAAGATGTAGACACATCTTACCTTTATCCTAGGGAATAAAAAGGCTCTTTCCTTTGAGACCCTGGCTCCTAAGACATTTTATTTCACTTCTAACAAGATAAAAAACATCACAATAAATGAAAAATGTCATCTATATTATCTATATTATATGATCACCAATAGGCGATATTTCATCAACTTAGTTGCTTATATATAATATCAAATATTAAACTCATTTGTTTACGGCTTTTGCTTATTTCAACATCTCTAGACAGATAGCCTGATTATATATTTAAATTCAAATATCAAACAATTTCTTTTTGCTTTATAGACACAATATAAAGAACTCACGACATAACGCATGACCAAAGCTAAAGAAGAAACTAATAACCGAACGCTACAAAACAATTTCTCTATACTATACAACTTTGATACATGTCTTGCATTTTCCCTTTGTAGCAAAAAAAGGTTTGACTAGATATCTCTTCGTTGACTACATAGGAACAAAACATTATACTTCAATGGAAGGATGTAGTTGGAATCTATAGTAGAGTGTGCAAATCTTTGAATTCAAAAAAGATAATGGACAAACTTGCGTACAGAAAATAGTTGAGGGTGTAAAGTGAATATTATACACATAAAGTAGCTTTTAGTAGCTGGATATTATTAGTTAATTAATCATAATGATGGTCCCACGTGTCCGCGTGTTTGTTTCCACAACCGGAACGGCGTCGTACAGTGCTTTATCATGTTTGAAAGTGTCAAATGGTGAACCTCGTTAATTCCCCGTTATATAATGGTAGGAGACTTAGGTTTTCTAATGAAAACTTAAGTTTAATTGTCATTTGTGTCATATTGTGGTGGATATAACCCTGGGCTTGTAGCTCACTGATTGTGCAATGATGGTGACAAATCCACCGGGGGGATTCGATCCTGAGCCGCACCCCGGCTATTATCCGGTTGTTACTTCAGCGAGGTAACTCGTGTGGAGGCAGTACGGTTTCCAAAGAACGTCGTAATCAAGTCTGACTAACCCAGCGTGAGCCTGATTAAGATAACGTAATTTGAGCAGATCTTGACTAGGATCGTCATTCAGACGGTGTGACATTAGGTAAATCATTGTTTAAAAAAATGGTGAACCTCGTTGACTTCTATTCAAATTTCATTTTCAAATATGATTTGGACTTTGGTGGTTTAAAGGTTTAATTAATCATTTTAAAGCAAACCATTCTAAAGGTAAAGGTAAATATAAACAAAAAGAAAAACTAATAAACTTTTAGGCGGATAGGTTTTCATAACTTTTGTTTGTTTACCATCTTTTATAAATAATATTTTTAACTATTAGTTTTACACACTTGTAGTTTAGAAGACACTTCAGTCTGAAAGATTTATTGATTAAAAACAAAAAATATATATTATCAATCAAAGTTGTATTATCAATCAAAGTTGAAGGTTTATCAAGTGGTTCACGTGGATGTCAATTAGTAGAGGCGGAGGTATTTTGAGTGGAACCGGGTCAAGTGACCCTGATGATTTTAGTAACTTGTATAGAGCATTAGGGCGTCCAGTATATAACAATTTAGATTTATCTCAATCTTTTTAAATTGTGACTCCATAAATATAATTTGTGTGGTTGTTTGTATAACCTGTATCGTGTTTCTTTACAAGTACAAGACTAGACTCGATTCTCACTCACTGGGAAATTGATAGTGTGTTTGTTTCTTGCTTGCTACTTCTTTTTAGTGGCTAGATTTTCAACGTGAACTTAAGAAGGTATTGAGTGCCTTTTCTACCGGATTTACTTTACAAATTCTTTTTTTTTAACGGTCATCAAATCAATTCCGAGCACTTTTGGGTACCCACTAGACAAACGGAGTACTCTGAGAGGAACCCGAGTCATCCACCACCACTTATGGGGAAAACCCGGCAACCCATCCGCTCGTAGGCACGACGATGAAATTATCGGTAAAACCCGTTTGGCTCAAGGATCGAACCCAGATTTCCTTGGGTCTCCTATCATTACTCACCAGTGTCTCACTCCTTTTTGCACCAAACGAGAATTGAACTTGATTCTTCACATAAGAACTCAAATCCTCCTACCACTTAAGCAGGAGGTCATTCACGAGAAAAACTCTATTCTAAATTACATATATCCCATTATTTTAACTCTAATTAAATATATATCCAACCTAAAATTTGAATAACATATGTCCTTCTATAATTAAAAATTATAACAACAATACCCTTCTACTTATAAAAAGGTAAAAAACCTATGAATTTTTTCTTTCCTCGAGAGTTATATTTTCAACACAAATATGGACTTTATTTTCAAGATCAACAGCGATTAATTCATAGATATGAAACAGTGATTAATTCATAGAGAGATAAATTTCAAATTTTCGTTTTGCATAAATCAACAAAACATTTAAATACTTCCATCCAAAACTCCAGTTACAGTCTTCCAATTTTCAATCGGAAATCCCCCACCTTACGGCGCCGATCAACCTATTTCTCGATGCCAAACCTCCGATCAACCTGCAACGAGTACAACCGGCGACGTAATGGTTTCCAGTGTCGCGGTGAACCAAACAATTTCCAGTGCCGGCGAAGCCCAAACGGTTTCTAGTGTTGTTAATGATTAGTGTCAAAATCTCCAATGGCGAGCTAGCCGGCGATGAGTAACAGTATGTATCTCTATGCTACATAGTAGATATTGTGATTGTGTTTCCACCGGCCTTTGATAAAAATACTAATATGAATACAAGTATGATTGTGATAAAAGTTTTTTGATTCATATTTGATATCTTGGAGTTTTTTTTTCTTTTTTCACAGTAGGTTTGTTCACATTTTCGATTGTTTATGTTTTCAAAGTTAGATTTGTTGATTCGAAGTTTTAAAGAAAAACTGAGAAACGAAGCAAAACAAAAAATAATGAAAAATAATTATTAGTTAAAAAGATTAAAATTTGTATTTTTTAATGGTGTATTAAAAAAAAAAGGCAAAATAGTCACTCTCTAAACTAATTTAAATGAAATGGTATATTTGATATTTTTAGTTTTTATAAAGAGGATATATGTAAATTAAATTTTGGATTGGGTATATGTGTAATTTATCAAGTTTTTAGAGAGATATATGTAATTGCCTCAAAAAATTATATCCAGTCAACTTTTTTTTACAATTTATTTATTATTTAATTTAATTTTTTCTAATAACTTACTTAAGTTAATTATTAAAAAAAACTAAACAATCTTATGTTTGTTTTTCTTGTCAACATTACGGTACAAATTTTACTGACAACAAAAATGTATTCAAAAATAAAGTATTTTTTCAGTATTGTAAACTAAGGATTTTCATTTTACCGAGTATCAGTACCGCCCCGAATCGATTACCGACCAAAAAATATCTGTATCGGTGCTTGTATTCATTTTTATGCTTCTCAGTTATGATACAAGTCACTTTCGATTTTTTTATCATTTACTTTTGCACTGCCGGTACAGGTTTTGGTAATCTTGGCACCATTACAAAGGTTTTTAAACTTGCTTGCATTAGTAGCTTCGACATAATATAATTACACACTTCGACTACCGATGTCGATCAAGACTGCATATTAATTTTTTTTAGTTTTACATATATTTTTACTAATTATTTTTTTGTTAGCTAATTGCTTAAAAATGTTAATATTATTTGTATTAAAAAATAGAAAACAGTTATCGAAAACAAAGTTGTATTCAAAATGAAGTAATTTTTGTATCGGCGGATTATAATTGCGCACTTCTACTACTCGCCGACGATGAAAACTAAATATTTAACTTTTTTGGGTATTTTACGTTTATTTTTAATAATTTTTTTGTTAGGTAATTGCATTAAATTGCTAATATTAAAAAAATATTTTTGAAAATAAAGTTGTATTCAAAATAGAATATTTTTAATATTAAACTAGGGATAAACATATTTACTAAAAATGAGTATTGCGTCAACTAGGGAAGGGATCGTTACAACACCCGCAACACCACCCGTACCGAAAATATTGGTACCGAATCTGAATAAAACTAGGTACCAAATAACGTACTAAATATTATGATACGGTATGGGTACGGGTATCGGGACCAGTATTTTGGTACAACACCCGATTTGATATCATTTTGTTTTTTTTCTATCTTTTAAGTACTCATACTAGTACTAAATATGTAAAATTAGTACGAGTACCAATAAAGTAGGGTACTTATAAGGTAAAATTTAGTAATACAATACGGGTACCAAATATGTAAAATTGATACGAGTACAATGATACGAAAATAAAACATAATATCAAATTCATTCTTAATAAAATTCGGCACCAGTACAATTTTTACCTGTATCCGCACTGATACCAAAACTACCGAATGCCAAAATCAATAAAATTGGGTGCCAACATATATACCGAATAACCAAAATCGGTACGGGTACCAATATGAGTACATCAGGTATTTAGAGAAAAAAATCTCATCCTTGAGTACGTTACAGGCACAGGTATGTAGAGGAAAAAATCTCATCCTTAGCGCCAACTCACATAGACTTTACAACATCAATATCGTTATCGGTATTATTTTATGATTTTTGTTTTTGAGACAAAGACGATTTTGGTACCTTTGCATTACAGGTAAACGTGTTGCCCTACAGGTAAACATGTAAGTATGTAGGCAATATCTTGTCTAATAAAGTCGCAAAGTTTCCTACTCCATCGAGCTAGTAACAATTAAAACTAAACCCAAAATTCCTTATTGTTATTATTATGATGATTATTATTTTGCAGTTTCCTACTCCACAAAAATAGACCTTTCCACAAATTTGTACGTGTGTGATTCGACCAGCGTGTCTTGATTACGAGTGCTTGTAATGTATGTATCTTTGAATTAGTTTGTTCTAATTCTTGCAATGAACAAACTTGTAATTCTTCATTTTTGTTTGATGAGAATTATGATTGTAAGAACATATAAGATAACGAATGAGTTACTTTTAGTTTCTTGACCTTAAACCCTTTTTTGTAACAAGATATCTTTATGAAACAAGTAAAGAGTTTGAAGTTTGAAAGCTATCAATATATCATCACCTAAACGCGATAATTCAACGTGGTTTGGGTGGATGTTGTATTAGACTTACAGGATGTTAAATGAAAGAAACTTGTATTTTTTTAAATTTGACTTTAACAAAGCATTTGAATATCTTAATCAATCATTTCGGATCCTATAACGGTCAACATGGGGTTTATTAGTATTTCAAAAAATTGATCTAATGTCAACCTTACATAACTTATGGCTCCCTAACCTTTGAATAACGGTCAACATGGGGTTTATTAGGGATGGTCCATTAGGCCGAGGCTTTTCTCTTGGGTCATTCGAGTGATTGGATTGTAACTTTGGCCTCAATGATGAATCACATGGAGGAGGTGATTGTGCAATATAAGCTGAGCCGGCTCTAGTGTAATTCAAGTGAAGCACTAGCCTAGGGTCACCATCTTTAATGAGTATCCAAATTCTTTTTAGAGTTTTAATATTAGTTTATGAAGAGATTGGAGAATGAAAACACTATATGGATTCTAAGAGAAGGATATTATGCCAAAGGCTTTTACGAATTAACAATGAGTTTCTTTTATTTATTTACTTAGATTTTCTTATTTATAAACTTGCTACTCATATTGCTTTGATTTATCAAGTTGCTAAATTATTAAACTCATTTATTAATCTTCATTATCTGTACGTTATTTGCATAGAATAAAAACCACCTAGTTTATAAATTGATTAGCTCCTTACTAATAATAATTTTCATGTAAATTAGAAAATCTAAAGAACGGATCAAATTCTTTGTTGACAGAGGGCACTGAATTCTTACTTTGCTTTGAGCCTTCAAATGGTTGAGCAGCCCTGAATATAAGGAAGTACAACCCCAACATAGTGGCGATTAAATTTTGAAAATGAAAAAGTCATTCACAAAATTACCGATTGGTTATAAATCACTTGCTTATGTTGTTTCTTAAAAACTACTCTATCAACAAATCGTCGCTAAATTCACCAATAATCCGTCAAGAATTTTGCAAAAGTAAAAATCAATGCTAATTTTGTACACCGATTTTATATGGTTGAGTGAAGAGTGGTGATGAGTAATGAGTATTTCGATCTTTTGCAATACTTTGATCATTTTTATGTATACATTACTTTTTTTTTTCATTTATATATGTTTATGGGTAATAAGGTAATATAAGTTTTTTTTCCGCTGAAGCATGCGTAAAAAATTTCTTAGAAATATAAAACTAAATCGTTTGAAATAGGACGAAAATTGATAATTAATTTTGTCAAAAGGAAAATTAGTTAGAAAATGCTGTATCATCGACAACGGGTTCCCAGGACCATTCGGTTCGAGAAGAACAATGGTTACAAACATTCGTAATATCACCACAGATTTCACACCACTTCATGATCAATGTAAATGCAGAAAATAAACAATCAAACTAACCGATTTGTAACAGAACTTGAATCAATCAGAACTTCATAAACATAAACTTCAAGTACAAATTTGCAGCCTGCATAGAATGAAGTTGTTGCCAAGTATTTATATCGAACGAACGGGTGTGAGTGAAACATCACAATGTTTCACAAAGAGATACGTCTCTTCCCTTGATAACCGAATGTACGGTTATATCTCTTCACACACACCTGTTCGCATGTTATGGCCCAACTTCACATGACCCAATATCTAAACATAATGGACTTGCTAGACACTTGTTCGACCCAACACAATAAACATGGCCTTCGGCCCAGGTTCGACATAAACAAATAAAACATAATAGTAGCTGTTTGACCAATAACGACTAAAATAAAACAAATAAACTACCGGCCCGAAACCGATTCGATCGATGTTGCTTGATTATCTTAACGTTTCAGAAAATACAGTTAATCCATTTAAATCAGTAAAGAAAAATTAAAACTAACGATTTGGAGTGGTTGCAATACAGATCTCTAATTCTATAAAGCAAAAGTTACTAACTACAATCTACCATTATTATTCTATTATAAATGGTATCGAATTTTATAAAAAAATGGAATATTAATGATTTAACTGTTTCGGATGAACAGTTAACGCGTTAATGAAAGTATTTTTCATTTTTTTGTAGATATGCTTCACAGAAACGTGTTTATATAGAGATTTAGATGCAGATGCAGACATTCGAGTTTTGTGAAAAGTCAAACTGTACTTATGTTTCTAACCCAAAATAAGAACATTTTGTGCATGAAAAAGGTTGAATTTGATGGTATATGTCAATAAAATATGTATGAGTGTTGTAGCCATCAAGTCTGTCCATGAATTTTGAGGGATTTTTAAACTTTCAGTTGTTAGAACAGTTAAGATATGTTTATAAATTTATATCATTTAGTGATTTTAATGAATTTTGGGTTATGGGGACTTGAATATATCATAATCATTATAATACTCAATAAATTCCACTAGTTTTGTCTTTTTGCATGAATTTATCACCCATTTTTAAGGCAAATCGATTTAAAAATACATATCTCTTGCAACGACACCATCTAGCTCTTGAATCTACCACGGTATTAAAAAAAGATAATCATTTGGCTGGTGTTGTTCAAAAAAACATAGGATTAAGTAGCACGGAACAATTATTCAAATTCTTCTTCATAACAAACCTTGTGTAATTCAGATCTTAAGGCTATCTGGTGTGATTCATGTAAAATATGAAAAAAAGTGTGTCACGTAGGCATAGCTCGCTTTTACATTTCACACCTGCTAAGGTGTGTTATGCTGGTGTAAAATATGAAATTTGAAAATTTAGGGGTGTGCATGAACACATGGCACACTCTCACCACCTCATTCAACTCATTCCCAACCTCGTGCCTATAGAGGATCCCACGCCTTCACCCGCGCCCCTCCTAGTGTCAGGGCCATGACGGTGTTAGCGCTCCACGCTCATCCAACGTGGCTCGTATTCCCGCCCCACAACGTTCGTTCTAGAAGTAATAAAACATCCACACACAAGTACACAACGGTACGTAATTTGATGTATGGATATGTGGATATATGACCCCGTGATCTTAAGCCAGCTTGACAAAGTGAGCGATGCATGACGTATGCATGATAAATGTTGAATATTTCGAAACCATGCATTAGAATTAAGAATGAGACATGATTGAAATAAATAATAACTAAGCTGTAGAAACCCGTGAATTTAATAAATAAATAATTGACTAACAAGGGTACGTGGCAATTATATGACGGCAGAGTACAGCTAATGATGTATTAACCACGACATTTTAGACCACCTCCACCGCCCATACCCTGCCGGAAAACGATGTGTGTGGCTCTTAGTCTTAATGTTACCAAGCATTAACAAATGGTGCATGTTTGATTAATCTACAGATAGATGTATTAGTACGAAATTATTCATGAGTTAGCAGAATTGTATCTGAATCAATCTAACACGAAATTTTCGGTAAGATCGGATTCGATATTTAAAATGGGTTACGACGCAGCTTGTTAATTATCTGTTTACCTATCATTCTTTTGTAACTTTTTCTTATATTTGTGTAGCCGGGTATGAAACGAATTGTTAGAGTAAAAGAAAGACTAAATAAAAAGGAAAACATGATTTGGCCTACGAATGAAGTTACGACGCTAAAAAACAATGGATAAAAATGTCTCGATGAGCTAGTTCGTGTGATAAACAACCATTGACGGTTTTACCAAACTATCAAATTCGATTTCCATTATTTAGGGTTTCGATTTCAGCAGTGAAGGTTTCCCTCAACTTTAGCAATTTTCATTCGTTACTTTTTAGTGTGAAATGTTTATTTATGATCACCTTAATTTATGAGTTTATTTATTTTTTTAATTGTCAGTTTTCAATTCGAAAGATTTGACAACACTTGCAAATTTAGAATTCCTTACAAAAAAATTTCTTCTTAGAATAAATATCACTTTCACTTACGAGTTATCACTTTGATAATTGTATACTTCCTAATGTGACCACGTTATGTATGTATACTTGCATAAATGAATGTATATACACATGTATATATGAACATATATTTATCTTCAAAAAACAAATTATGAAGTTTCACTAAATTAGGTTTCTTCTTACAAAGTATATATATCCATTAGTGACACGTAAAAAACGTCACGTACCAAGGTCAAAAAGGTGTTAATTAAATAATTAGTCATAAAAGTGTGTTAGATTTTATCCGGCATATATGTTTGCACAAAATCATTTAAAAAGTATGTTATTTCTCAAAGAAGGGACACGTAGTCATAGAAAATAAGACAATGGACGGCTACCCATCCCAATCCCATTGACTTTATATATCTTCCTCCGTATTTATATTTATGTGTACTATCTCTATTTCACAAACACAACCATATATATTTCTCTATAAGATAGATTAGATTGATAATTTGATATAATATTAGTTAACACTTAAAGGTTACACCTCATCATCTCATCATCATCATCATCATCATCATCATTCATATATACATGGGAAGAACACCTCAAAGTGACAAAAATAGTGGTTTAAGAAAAGGTCCATGGACTGCCGATGAAGATCAGAAGCTCATTGATTACATTAACAAGAATGGTTATGGACATTGGAGAACTCTTCCCAAGAATGCAGGTACGTTTCGTCGTTAGTCTGTCATCTACTAGTATACGAAATATATTCCTAAACAACGCGATTTATAAAACGTTATAGAGAGTTACTGGTCAGAAAGGTTTGATGACACCATCATATGTTATGAGAATTGAGGTTTAGAGACCTTATATATGTAGTTGATGGATAAATAACTCTATGCTGACCTCGGCTAAGAAGTTGTGTTTAACAATGTATAGTACTTATATATAAGTGTCACAAGAATATGTTAGTGTACGTTCATACGTACCACTTGATAATGGTTTTCAAGTTTAATAGGGTTTTCGTTTTTGTTCAACTATGTGTAGGTCTTCAAAGATGCGGGAAGAGTTGCAGGTTAAGATGGATGAATTATCTTAGACCGGATATTAAAAGAGGCAAGTTCTCTTTTGATGAGGAGGAAACCATCATTCAACTTCATGGTGTCTTGGGCAACAAGTAAGTCAAACTTCTTAACTTTCTAATTGATGGTTCTTTGAATATTTTCTAAATTTTTAGTTTAGAATTTAGATGCTTGTGAAAATTGATTATTAATTGTCAAATGTCATTTTCTAGCTAGATTGATCAGTTTCAAAATTTTTATATTTGTTATCATCGTGTGTTGTCTAATCATTAATGGTTGATTATTGAATAGATGGTCAACAATTGCATCTCGTTTGCCTGGAAGAACAGATAACGAGATAAAAAACTATTGGAACACCAACATTAGGAAAAGACTCATTCGAATGGGAATTGATCCAGTCACTCATAAACCTCGGCTTGACCTTTCATCCATTTTGAGCTTGTCAGGGATCCAACCCATGGCCGATCTTGACATGTTGAAGTTAGCCGCTTTGTTCCTTGCGTCGCAAGGCAATCAAAACCTTCAATTCAGTTATCCAAGCACCCAACAAAACCATCTTGAAAATAACCTACAAGTTCAAGACCAAACCATGATTCAAGAAATCCCAAAGTGTTCTACATTGAGTACTCTTTCATGTGGTGTTCCATTTTCTAGTGAAACTTCCACGCTCATGGAACCCAATGTAGATCAGTCAATCGATACTTTAACTTGTTTTGATCTTGAAAACTATAACAAAGCCGGTCTCATGTCGAGTTTCTTGCATTCGTCAACGTGTACACCTTCTTCATCAAGCAGAAATCCCCTCAATTCAATTTCAAATTCGGCCTACCTTAATGAAAGCATTATAGAAGAAGATAGAGAAGTAAGCTATTGTAGCAACATGTTCAAGTATGAACTCCAAGAAGCATGTTTTAATATAATATTTATTAAATTAAATATTAAATATTAGTTTATAATGGAACTGTTTCCTGGGTCCATTTCTTAAAATATTTTTGTTCAAATAGCTTTTGAATGTATTTGCTAAAAAAATTAGAAGATTATATTTTTTATATTTAAGAATGAATTGAAGATGGTTTATCCCCCTTGGATTAACCAGAAGACTTTAGGAATGGGCAACAGCACCTACCTTAGCAATGTTATTTTTAAGTTAGATGTATAAGCTATATCTATCATACTAAAATATTCTTGGTAAATCATTTATGATTCGGAAAATAGGCCTTATCAAAACTGAGATATTTGTTTTATCCAAAAGTTGTTTTTCTTATTATTGACATATATGGATTAATTATTCATTGCAATTAAGTATCTTATTATTGTGATTGAGTATCAAGTCAATTACAAATAATAGTTGAATATTAATTTTTATAACTTGAAAACTAAACCTATTTAACCAAATAATTATGAATTAGTAATATATATGTAGAGTTGCCAATGACATATAGTTATGCATACACAATTAAATAACAATATTTCATGCGTTATTTCAATGTTTACCAAGGTAATGACATACCCCCTCTATAACTCAATCAAGACATTTAAAATTTTAGTTATTATCAATTTCGGCTACATTTGATAAATTTGGTTTTCCTTTATAAATGAATTTCAACATCCTTATTTGCCGTCCAAGAGATGGGTAAGATGGCACATCACCCATATGCACTATGGATCGTGCATGTACTTGTTTAAATTTCCCGGACCTACGCAAATTTCTCTGACCAACGCTGATCCTTGTACGCATGGTGTGTGTCTGTGGTGTGGGGTGGGGGGGGGGGGGGGGGGGGAGGGGGTTTCCTAGAGTCAACACATCAACTTGAACATCACTATGAACATAAAATGACTCTTTGATCATTGGGACAAAAGTGTTAGCAAGATTATAATCGAGTATCACTATCAAATATTGAGGGTTTTGGTCGTTTGACTCGCATGATCTTATGCCACTAGCACTTGCCTCGGTGTAACATGAGAATCCAAATATCTTGAAATGATTAGGATTGTTACACTTCCAACACGTTACCGTAGACTCTTGTTAGATCAAGTGTTGGTCTCCTTCTACTTCCTTTTACCCTTTATTTTGTCCCTACCTTCAATCAAGATGGAGCCAATTTGTCAATAGTACTTGATTGTGGATGCATTTTATGATCCATTCATCTTGATGTAATGTTGTTTGAATCGCCTAAGATTCCTAGTAATTCATTACAGACCTTGACTCCCCATTTTATATTTATTAAAATAATTGACAACTAGGTTGTTTTCCCGCGCGTTGCGGCGTTACGTTATCGCGGGCATTCAATCAGTATCGGTTAGGTTCGTTATAGTACTGATACAATATATGCACTCGGTATAGAAATCAACACATGTTTAACATCAACTGAAAACGGAAAAAATAAACACCGGTACCGACAACGATATTGTCCAAATGGAACTGGTCGTCAGGGTACTAGTAATGATATTCGTTTATCATCACAGACAGAGTTGTATAAATAAAAATGATCGAAACTGGAAATCATAAAAGTGATTATAGGTACATGTAACAATGTTGTTCGGTAGGATACATCAGTTTATCAAATGTAAAAACACTAGAAATAAGTACCGGTACCAATAACGATATGTTCGGCACAAAATTCATTACCAAACATAAACCATACAAATGAGCACATGTACATGTACCGATATTGATGTTATTCGGTACGATATAATGGTGATACAATGTCAGTTTATCGAAAGCAAAAATAATATAAATAAATACTGTTTTGTTGAAAGCAAAAACAATATAAATAAAAACTGGTACTAATACATATATTATTCGGGCGGTTTCGGTTCTTTTTGGTACAATGGCGGTACAATTAAATGTAAATAATAATATGTGTTAATAGAATCTATTGTAGTATTAAAAAAATAAAAATAAGAAAAAAACTATATATTATTATAAAAATAAAGTTACTATTAATACTTACTTTTCAATTATGTGCAGACAAATAACTTGGAATGTTAAAAAAACAAAGATCCAAATCTAGATTTCTCTTAAAGTTAACAAATGTAAGTTATTATAAAAATCAAATTGAATGCTAAATAAAATACTACTAATAAAAAATACATAAAAATTATTCAATTACCATTTATTACTAAAAATCAAATTAATAATAAATCAAAACACTACTAAAAACTAAAAATAATTATCTAAAAAAGCCTATCACTATTCATGAACAATTTAAAAAACATACACTATTTATGACACTATTCATACTCACTTTCTAATTATATATATATATATATATATATATATATATATATATATATGGGGAGGGTTATCTTAAGAACATGGATTTTTGTAAGAACACTAAAACCATTTTCATCCACAGATAATCTTCAATCTAGGGCCAAGATTAAATGGGTGTTTAAATGAGAAGGGACCATAAGATAAGACTTAAAAGGGCAACATCGTAAAATTACATTTCAATAACCCAAATCACATCTTCCAGAATTCATATTCTTTCTTAGGAAATCAAATCGCATCTTAAAAAAATCCTAAACCACTATCTTCCTCATGAAATCAAACTGCAGATCAAAGGTTATCGAAGGCTTTGTGGAAGAAGAAGGAAGAATGATTAACAAGCAAACTGACGGTGAACGTAAAGAAGCCGCTGAGCCTTATAATCTTGATCCGGTATGATTTGTATTTCGTATATTGATATTAGTTAATCTAGGTTTTTCAGGTTTCAGATTTGTTGTTAATCAATTACAGAAAAGTTGATTTTGAAAGGTGATTGTTGATCAATTATGTGTCATCCTCTGTTCAGCAGACAAAGTAGGGTTTAAGTTGTAAAGACTGAATTTGTTTGCCTTTTTAGGACTATTAGGGTTTTAGCGTAATTTGAGTTTTTGTTTGAAATTGAGAGTTAAAATAAAAGATTTTGAAGTGTGATTAATTTTTGGTGTCATAACTTGTAGTTCATGTGTCAAAAACTAATAAAAATTAGGATACGACAACTATGGAAGTCGTTGAGTTGGAATTGTGCTGGCAGTGATTCAGAGATGTTTGTTATTATGCATGATTGGTATGTGGTAAGTGTTCACCGAGTAATTTGGAAAATCATTTTGTTTTTTAGGGTTTAGAATCACATCCAGCAACCACAACTGCAAATAACATGAAAATCTAAACACCCATATCAGAAAGAAGAAATGTGCAGTTAATGCAAGTGTGAAACATAGTGTTAGAGAAGATGAATGTGGAAAACAAAGAAGTCTTGATTGATGCATGTTATTATGTATGATTGGTATTTGGTAAGTTTTCACCAATTGAGTAATTTCAAAGATCATTTTTTTTTTTTTTTTTTTGTGTTTTTCATCAAATTTATTAACCTTTACACATGTGTAAATCATAACAGTTTAAAAAAATAAACATATGAAGGTTTACACATGTGTAACACATTATAGTTAAAAAATCAACATAGTTTAAAGATTTACACATGTGTAGATCATGATAGTTAAAAAATACGCATAAGTATGAAGGTTTACACATGTGTTAATTATACTAGTTAAAGAAAATAACGTGTCACATTTATACCTTTGAATCTAGCATAGATCTATTCGGTTCCAACCACCAGTTTTGCGTTTGAAATATAAGTATGATTAAATAGATGTAATTATGCAATTTACACATGTGTGAATAGGTTGTTTACACATGTGTAAGTTGCTCATTCACACTTATTTAAGTGAGCCGTATTATTTGCTTAGAGTTGCTAGTAAAAAAAACGGTTTAATGGTTTTGTACTTTTGTCACTTTGATTAGGCATATTTCAGAAAAATGGTACATTCTAGTTGGAAGGAAAATGAAAAAGAGAAGTTTGAGTATCAATTGTATAAGCCCATAAAATGACACGAAGATTGTACTTTGGAAATCGAGTATTCACCGAGAAGATGTGATCAAGAAAGCAATAGAGATTGAGACAGCAAAAAAAAGACTAGATGATATAATGGATTATGACTTATTTCTATGTTACCGTGTTCAGGGTATATCAATGTTACGACTTTTGTTTTTATGTAATCGTGGTCACCGTATGCCAAGGATTATAACTTGGTTAAACTGTGTAAATCATCTTGTTCGACAATTTACATCCAGTGTTTGAAATGCTCATATTTACATAAATTTTGGCTTTGAAATTTATAGACTTTGTATATTAATTTTGTCTTTATAATGTTATATTACCTATGTGTATATCTAAAGTATTGTATATATGTATAATATTGCACATGTGTATTACAACATGTGAACTATGACAAATACATTATATGTGACACTAAACAATTTACACATGTGTAAATAACCTTGACGTATGTAAAACAAGCACAAATATGTAACATTGAACACTTTAAACATGTAATAGAGCTGCAGGTATGTAAAATAGATACTAATATGTAATAGAGCACTGTTTAGACATGTGTAATTCAATTGCTCATATGTAAAACATACATAGACATGTGACACTAACAGATTACACATGTCTATGTTAGCTGCACAAATGGATTTTAATTGACACGATTTAAAACAAACTTGTACATATAAAATACAAAAGGATGTGAAATCCACCAACATAATAAACAAAAGACGTAAGAAGTAACTGAATCGAATTAATGACGTGTACACATAGTTTTTTTTCTCATATTCATCAAAGGAACACCAAGATTCAAATCGGCTTATACGTCACTACGTTTAGTTGCTTGATTGGTGGTATTGCCAGGCTTCATCTTCATCCTTACCGCCATCTAAATTTGAACACTAGTAACTAAGAGTTGACCCACTGAAGTCACCATGTGACACTTGTTGCTAGTGTTAATACTACAACCGTTGGTTTTCTTCTTATTTTACTTTTGTTTTCGGTGTTGTAAACAATGGAAAAACCAATAGTATCGCAAAGTTGGTCATGTTTTTTCCCTCTTAATCGCGTCGCCACAACGTCATAAGCACTTGTCCCCTCCTCGCATTATCAAAGGTCGCTAACTAGCGGGTGCACTAGCATATCATGGACATTGATTGAACATTACACATGTGTAAGACAAATGAATAGAACAAACATATGGTCAATTAAGTCTCAACTGAACAAATCAAATTACACGAGTAGAATCAACTTTTTATCAACTAATCAAGTAATAACTATTATAATCAGTCTTTCCCACACATTTACTTATGGTGAATCACAAACAAAATGACAAGTGTTAATTAAAAGGGGAGGACGAATTATGACCATTTAAGAAAAACAAAATCCCTTGAAACATTGACATTAAAGCTTTTATAGCAATAGCACAAATACACATACTAAATTAAATAAATAAAAGTTTTTTTTAACTAGCAACCACATAAAATATGTATGTTTATTGGCATATCACAACAAAATATCACACATCAATTTGAAATTCTTGCAGAAAACAATTCTGTCGTATGAAAATCATATCCTATAGAGACTCGTCCCATTCAACAGGTTACACACTTCCAAAATGCACACAAACTTAAGTAAATTTCATACACCAAAGTTCAATTAAACCTGCAATTTGTGACAATTTCAATCGTAGCCAGTTAAACAAACAATAGAAAGAAGCAAACAATTATTTTTGGATCAGTTACCATACCATACAAATTTAGTGCTAGGGAAGTTTGTAACTTGTAACCAATCAATTGTCTACAATTACTATGTAACGCAGGCTACAAAATTGCTACAATCAAACGAATCTCCTCTACAATACTCCCTAATTTCACGGGCCCTACAAACCCTAACAATGACTATTTCAAAATATGAAAGAGAACATAGTAAATTGACTTGGATTAAGAACATATGGAATCGACCTGGCTTCAGAGCACTTGGAGTTGCACAAATTGTAATTGAATCAAGAGCAGATTAGGGTTAATGTTGAATGGAGTTTCAAAATTGGAGAAGGTGTCGTGAATGAATTGAAATATTGTATAATTACCAGGTTACCCTTTTCATTTAAATAAAAGAAAACAAAATTGATTGACTGAGATTTGTTCTCACAAAAGATGAGTGTTCTCATTTAAACTCTCCCATATAGCTTGTATATGTCTATAAATATATATATATAATGGATTTCTTACTAGAAGCACCATCTGAATTCATGAGATCCCGTTGTTCCATTGTGATTTCGACATTTTGGTATATGTCATATATAAAGCATCATATATACCCTTTAAAATGTATAATATGTTTTGGTACTTGTGCACTTTGGGTGTGGTGAGAAAAATACAAAAAATAAAATAAAAATGAATGACTTCTTATGTCACCTTTTAAAGTATTTTCCTCAAACTTTTCCAACTTCACAAACTTGGAAGTCATGTCATGGATAGACTCGGCGGCCAAGATTATCAAAGAAACTGCTTTTGATTGTTTGAAAATGGCATAGTTATAGGATGATTAGAAAATAAATGGAAATCCTTTATAATAACTTGAATTGTGACCAAATCACATTCCAAATTAGGTATTTAAAACATATTTATGACATGGGTTACACAAAATTCTCTTTTAGAGCAAGAATAGAAATAATCAATAAATCTGTGTGTGTATTATTATTATTATTATTATTATTATTATTATTATTATTATATTATTATAATTTTTTTTATAAATGATTTGATAATGTAAAGCATATGCACATATACAAGCTAATGTGTTTTTTCATGAAAGGTTGCACTTGTTTATTAGAATAGTTGCCATTACAATCCATTTAACGAAAATTGACACATCTTTACTCAAAGATATTGGGTCATGCATAACAAAATGAAGTTTTCTTATATTTCAACCAAAAAATGTTGATGATTTAGCTTTTAAAGAGTGGCCATCAACATTTGTCCTCGAGTGTTGATGGTCAATATGGATGATTAACATGTAGGCCATCCTTTATTTCATCAGCTTAGAGAGTGATACGTACCCACACGATTGTATTACGATGCCATAACTAAGTTTTATTATGACCTGGTTGCGGGCCGGTCTTATAGTTGTAATGATGGTTATTATTAAAAAAATGAAAATGGAAGTTAAGTTGCATGGAAAAATAATTGATGACCTACAACGTCATCAATTTCGACGGCATCAACGCCATCACAACAAGCTAGATGAAATTCTTTCCAACCTAGTTACCACCATTACTTAACCTATAGCCACTTTCTCCCCCTCCCACGTCTTCACCCTACAACAACACCTCACAATCTATATCAACACGAACACACTCACCCAACCTGACACCATTACCGACATTGTCCAATGCAATGCCACCATCAAAACCAAACCTGTCACCTGAATTGTTTGCACCAACACTGGTCTCAACACCGTCAAAAAACCATCCCCACCATTGTGTAAGAACTTGGCAGGTTGCCACAACTGTGAGGATAACTTGCAAGGTGAATAGGTTATGTTGAAAATTATTATTATAAGTGCAAACACATTTGATGTCACATTCTGTGATCAAGGATGACAAGGTTACTTCAATTTATCTACTTTTTTTAATGAAATTGAAGGCTTGCATTGACTACTGAGTCCCTACACTTTCTTAACTATTTTAGATAAACAATTGAAAATTTTCACTCAAACTTACAATTACATGTATTTCTCTAGCAATATATTACTTAAAACGATTCTTAATGGCTATAATACACTTACCAAGGCAGTTATAGTTGACGTGTCTACAGATCGTGTACCCTCCTTCCACCTATGCAAGATGACCCTATAGATATTGGAGCTGAGTTTGAAACCGGAGATGGTTTGCTTCTGGAACTAAGGGGGAGGATTATGAATTAGCTAAACTCCGCAAGAGGAAAGATTATTTGTTACACATTTTTACAATAAGTACATGTCACACCCACAAAATCCACTTGCGGGGGTTTTACCGTGAGACGCGTGACAAACCAGGATGCAAGACACTAGTCACATAAAATGACTCCATATGTAAAAATATGTTTAAACAAGTTCAACCATGCAGTTAAAGAAATGCGGAAGCGAAGTAAACATAAGTAAAGTGTGTGTCAAAACAAACACCCAAACCAAAGAATTTAAAAGTAAAGATGCAAACGTTTAAACAAAATAGTTTTCATGCTCGTGATGTGCTCCTAATCTGGAAGATACCTTAACAACTTGAGAAAACATGTAAAATCAAGTGTCAACATTTAATGAAGAGTGAGTTCACAGGTTTTAGTTCACAATTTTTAAAGATAAGTTGTTTCCACTAGTTCAGCCCCGAACCAGTGTGTTATAAAGTTTCCTGATCCCACCCGAATCAGATTATCGTAAGTTTCCTGATTCAATTCCCGAATCACGTTGTTATATTGTTTAGCAGTATATGTTATATGTTTAGGTAGCTAGCCTAGGTATGTCAACAAAGTTTTATCCGAAGCTGACGTTGCTGCCCCTGTTGTACAAGGTTTATCACCAACCATGGCTAAGTGTTAGGAAAATTCTACACCCTGACCTTCGACGTTCGGTTTAGCTGGCGCGACCAGCACAAGTAGGGCTTGTCGGGCTAGTAGTACTACTAAAAATTCCCTCGCTATAATCCAATACTGAGACAATGTAAGTTTTAAGGGGTCTGATATGTGATGTAATGCTTCCTTGTGACCATAACCGTATAACATAATTCCTCCCAACATAGTTCGTTAATACATAACAATAAAGCGTTACATTACTATAACGTGTACATGTTTTCTCACCCTGTGTATTTAAAACCGTATAAAAATGTAGGGGCCGTGAACTCACCTTTGTATTGCTCGGTAAGATTAGACTAAGTATATGAAATCTAGAGCAATCAACCACACCCTATAATATTAGCACGGTTTATTAGGTTTTGCTTATGATTAACACGAAAGTCCAACACTTGTCTTGTAACTAGCACACGAACAAGTAATCACATGGCACTTCTATTATATGGTTCCATAATCATGCTCACAACCTTCCTATGATATGACATATGTTATTTATACAATTAACAAACAATCGTGGATATTAAAAATAGCAAGTTTGGTTCTTACAAATTCATGTTTCCTGCCTATCAAAAATCACTGAAACTAGGCTGTTTTGAGAGACTCGTTTAACCTATTTACAGGGCTGAAAGTAATTATGGTTTTTTTATGTGGCACGCCCCTCGGAGGGGTTGGTCTTGTGTAAAATTTCAAGGCCTAACTCTTACCAATAATTCCATAAAAATCATTTATTAAGCAGCTATTAGATGCGTCACTTTCTGACTGGCAGTTTACGGAAGAATTTATTTAAAATCCCCAGTTATCCGATTGACGTAATTCTAATTGATATTTTTGTAACCTCCTGAAGCTATCTATAGTAAAAAGTTGAGATCATAACTCAATTCCTACATTGAGTTATGAGATTCGTAATGGGCTGCAAATTCTGCCAGAAAACGCACCTGAACCTTTGATAAGGAAAAATTAATAAAACATTCAATTTTCATGAAAAAAATGCAATTCCAGTGGTGTTCTAAAGGTATTTCCTGGAAGTACATCATGGACTCAAGAAAAACACTTTTTGTTAACTTTCGACCTAGTTACATCTGATTAAAATCGTCTGTAACGTTTTGGACAGATTCTGTTTCATTACCCAAACCCCACAAACGATTATCTAATGCACCCAACGACTTAAAATCTTAATCACAACAGATTATCATCCTAAATTAAATCATTTAACAATTAGTTTATCACAACCATCAAGCATCTCAAACCCTAATCAAGATATATCTATCTATACATGCATAATACTCTTTCTAGGCATAACACTTGATTTTTATGAACCATGGCACCAAAAGTTATCCTCATGATTATAAAAGCACATAATATACATCCATGCATACAAGAATTTCTAACCAAAACAACATCAAAGCATAACTAACCTTGTAGAGATGGATGAGAGTGTTAAAATGAAAGATAGAGAGTAGCGAGAGATAGAAGGAGCGTCGGTCCGGTCGATGGGGGGGTGTCGTCGCCAGAAATGAGGAGTATTAGGGTTTTTTGTTTGTGTTGTTCTCTACATACATGCATGCGTACATATAAAATAAGGGGGGGTGGGGAGGTTTGGGCTGCTTGGGCCGCAAGGGAGTGGGGGGCGGTTTGGGGGTTTCTTGGGCCGCAAGGAGATTGGGCCACAAGGGTGGGAAGACGGGTTGGGTTTCGATTGTTTTTTATTTATTTAATCCCGTCGTGTAGAATAATATTATTATCACGTAAATGAATGTCGTAATTATAAACGGTAAGATGCATCGTCGTAAATGAACGCTAACCTTAATGTTCGGTTGTTACATTATCCCTATGTTGAAAGAATTTTCGTCCCGAAAATTGAGTGAGCAGGAGTTTGAAAGTGTTGGAGTAAAAGATTTCCGAATTGTCACATTCTCCCCTAGTTAAAGGAATTTTGCCCCGAAATTCAGTTCCCGTTGCTTGGATCTTGTGATTCGGTTGCAAAGAGGTGAGGATACTTTAAGAAACACTGGACCAAACTATATCCAGGATATCTAGGTTCTGGTACAAAGTCTCTGCATATAAAGGTTATCTCTCGTCTGCTCTTTGGTATAATCTTGGTTAAAGTTTACTACAAAACTAAAAACACCGTTAGTCTCGTCACGGGAGAAAAGGGGGAGGGCTTTCTCCGTGACCACACTCCGGCGTGAGAATAAGTATCAAGGTCTACAAAGGATAATGCAAGTAGTTAGTGAGTGAGCTAGAAACAATTTGTTTTACCTCAAGGTGCGATCCTTACTTTATATCCTGAGAGATGTGTGCGGGAGATGGGCTGATGGGCCTTAAGCCTAGAATCGTACAACCAGGAATATTCATTATGTCTCCTCTGCTACGACCGTTAATGGTCTCTGGCAGGAGGGGCATTTGGCGTACGGTGGATGGGGCCACGTGTCATGGCAATTGTCCTTGTTGTCGGGCCCGTCGTCATCCGTTAGTGGAGATCGTGTGACAGTCGTTGGCGTGAGTTGGTTGGTACCACGTGTACATCCTTGCGTACTTTTTGTCCTCTGGACGACTGTTCATCATGCAACATGGTCTGGCACAACCTATCGAGCGGTTATTGGGTCACAACTCTGCCACTTTGTACCTTTGTACTTGATTAATGCCTCTTTGCGCTTCTCCTTACCGGTGGCCTTATCAGTGCTTTTTGGCCAGCGTGAACTTGTAGGGATGAAGTCCTTTTGTTCTCAAGACTAAGTATGAATTGCTCTCGTCTTAGTCTTGGCCTTGTGCAATGTTTTAGGAATTCGTAGCTAGAAGCTAGTTCAATTAGCGTAGGGTCTGGGACCTACACTTTCAAGGTTTAACTTGCCTTTGCACAAGGTGCGCAAGGTTTGTTGAGCAACCTGCTGTTTTTAAGGTTGGCATACCATTGTGCATAGCGCAAGGTTATTCAAGTGACCTGTTATCATTATGAGGGTATGGTATCCTGCGCAAACGCAGGGTTTTTGGGACCATACCCCTCCAAGTCCCCCAATCCTGTGGTGCTCCTATGCGCAGCTTGGCACGTAGGTGGAGTGCTGGACTATAGGTACTCATGTATGCGTGCTTATTTCAACGGAAACAAATCAACAAGGTATCTGCGAGGAAAGGAATAAAGAAAACCCTTGTGTGTTACCTTTGTTCAGGATAAGGTCTTTGAAATTTGAATTTTCGTCATGCTGAGGGTTGCAGGGGAGTTGTTGAGAAAAAAAGGTGAGGGGAAGTGACCTCTGATGCTTGTAGCTGGCTATCAACAGTGCAGCTGTCTTTACATTAATGAATTAAAGAGAAAGTACCAGCCACACGTGTGTGGCGTCCGTCAGTTTCCTACTTGCTCTTCACGCGTCAATTGTGGATTCGCTGCTGGGCCTGCAGGGTTGTCACACTTCCCCATCATTAAATGCGATGGGTATAAATAAGTGATCCGCCTAGGTCACTCTTCATCTCTTCTTGTTCTTTCCTCTCGAAAACCTTCTAACCCTTATTTTTTCCTGCCATTAAAATGTCGACCAGAGAACAACTTGAGAGCACTGCTACCATCGAACCATCCAGTTCCTTGCCTTCATTGAAATGGCCGACGAGTAGTTTCCAGCGACTTGTTGCTAGCTTCCGGTTCCCTGAGGAATGGGGTGCCCGGTATCCCTCCGAAGGGGACATGCCCAGACGCCCCTACCGGTTTCATCACCCTTTCTTCGATATCTTTACCGACGGTAACTTCTGGTTGTTGGCGACAAAATTTTTCTTAGACGTTTTGGACCACTACCGCTTCCACATCTCGTAACCGAATCCGATGGGATGGTCCGAATTAAACACTTCGAGTTCTTGTGCCGCTCCATGGGCATTCACCAACCGTCAACTGGTTTCGGGTGTTTTACCAACTGCACTGCTCGTTGGGTTTCTACTCTTTTCAGCACCGAATACAAGCAAAGAAGATCCTACACTCTCCTCCCAAGTCATATCATGATTGGATGCAGAAATTCTTCTTCATCAAGACCGTGTAATTCCGCTACATATGCACTTCCGTGGGGCGGAAGACATCCCGATGGAGACAATGTCAATACCGCACCAGGAGTCCTGTTATCAAGACATGAAGGAGATTCCGGCGGTTCAGTTGCCGGAGAGAGCGTTGGTGGCTGCCGCATGAGCCTATTATGGAAGCCTAACCGTCGGGAAAAACCGGTGTATATGGAGGAGGATAAGAGTAAGCTTCCTTATTGTGCTATTTTTCCTCATGCATTGTTATTAAACTATGCGCGTTTTTGCATGGGTGGCGCTATGCATAGCGGCCTTTCAACGGGAGAATGGGCGGATGGAGAACATTCCGCTCAAGCCAGAGGAGCCCACATGGCATGCCCAGATTCTTGGGAATTTCGAGTTACCTCAAAGTGCGCATCTGGTAGCCCCTGTGCCTGGAAGGGGTAAGCATTTATTACTTGTTCCTTGCGTCCTTTCAGATTACTTAGTATGTTGCGCCATGATGCAGGTGCGCTGAAGAATTGGGTGTCGGCCCAGATTCGAAAAGAAGAGGCGCGGGGGGCCAAGTGTTGTGGCCACTAAGAAGCCAGCGCAACCCATGGTAGACCCACCTAAAGGTACGTGTTTGTGCCTGATACTTGGAATGACTATGTGGTGGTCTCTGATTCCATGGAGGGTTTTGCGCCTGTAGGTTTGGAAAAACCCAAGCCTGAGCCTCGAGATGTGGCGGAGATTTTGGCTGCAAATCCGAATGATCCGATAGAGGTGGAGTCGAACCCGGAGCCACTCAAGAGGAAGGGGCCCCTCCCAAGGGCGATACGGCTGTGCAGCCCCCGAAGAAGGCTCCGCGGAGGAAAATTATTGGCGAGCGTGGGAACCTGGATGGGCGCTTGTAGCCAATTTTTCTCCAGGTAAACACTTTTGTTGGTGATTAATTTTCTATTCTTCATATTTTTCCGTTTTGTGGTTTCATTCTGCAGGGAAAGATGAGACACCATTTATCGCTCCATCTACCGTGTCGTGCCTGTCGAGACTTCTATGCCACCACCCATTTATGAGACGACGCAAGCATCCAATGTTAATGGTGGTGAGACGAGTTCCGGAAGTAGCGGAGGCAAGTGTGGATGTGGAGGCCGTTGTGCTGGAAGAGGAGGTTGTGATTGAAGAGGGTGGTGTGATTGAAGAGGGTGGTGAAAAGGTTGTTGAGGATGTGCCTCAGGGGAGCTCAGTCAGCGAAGCAAGCGCTCGGGGGTGAAGCTGGGGAATTTGGGGAGGGCCCTTCTGACGAAGGGTCCCCGATTCGCCCGGACGAAACCCCGGGTAACTACTACTACCGGTCTTATTCTGAAAGCCGAGCTGCTGAGATCCACACCCCTGTCTGGAAGCTGAGGCAAGGTGAGAAGTTCAGCCATTGGCAAGTTTTCTGGGAATGGTTTAAGGGTGCCTTCCTCCCGGTAGAGGAAGGGCGTGCGGGAACAAAGTTATAAACAAACATACCGCGCGTACCTACAACTAGCTGCCAGCTCTGCCTCCTATACTCATAAGATTATCAGGGAGTGGCGCAGCATACACCGGGACCAGGAAAGGTTTGAGGCTGCGAAGAGGGAGATGGTCCTTGAGCAGGCCCAAGTGGCTGTGTCAAAACAAGAGCTTGAGGCTGAGAGAGCCAAGTTTGTTGAAGCTCAGCGGTCCGAGGAATGGTCCGTGCTGGGTGGAAGAAGAAGGCTGAAGGCGCCACCGCCACGCTTGCTGAGGAGCGCAAGTTGTGGAGGGAGGCCTGTGAAAGGGACAATAATAAGAAAATATCATTAAAGAATGAGGTGGTGGGCCTTCGCGCTGAAGTTGAGCGCCTGAAGAAGGAGAAGGGGGGAAGCCGCAGTTGCCACCGAATAGGCTATGTCGCATCATGAACGAAGCGAACAGAAAGAGGAAGAAACTTCCGCCCTTCTTATTTTACGAGATCAAGAGATTGCCAGACTAACATCGTTATTGCTGTCACACCCCGACCCGCAGCGGAATAAGAGTCGGGGCATAATTGGGTTATCACCAAAGCTCATGATGTTTACTAAAATGTTTCGTATTTATTAAATTCGAATTACATCTTCAATATTCAAAACAAGTTCATACAATTACAAGGAAAAAGAAACTAAGTAAAACAATCCAAAGCCTAAACTGATTTATTCTTCTAGGCCGTCCTATATGTTTCTTGCTTCAACTGGATCACCTGTATCATGTGTAAAAATGGGGGATTTTGGGTCAACAAAAGTTGGCGAGTGAACCTTGTTAAAAACATTTGTTATTGATTTCTTGTTGTACTTAATATTGAAAAATTGTGCAATAATCATATGTGAGCAAACGTATATAAACAAACAAACACAAACCACCTTGAATGAGTATATGACATGAATAATAATGTATATGTTGGCAACGTCACGTTCCGCTCATAGGTAATGGGGAACGGACGAGCCTATGATGATGTATGTGAGATCAAGGCTCAATCAAACGGAGCCGATCGAAATGAGGCACCTGTACTCAACCCGTCTCCTACGGGGAGCTGTTGGGCCTGATGAAATGTATGTACTAAAAATGATAACTTTAAACTGAACATAATCCACACAACAACTGATACATATTGGATATACATTTGATCATGGATATGATGGATGCACAAGTGTTTAAATATAATAAATAATTAAGCGACACATGATACACCCCAAAATGTGATTAAAACAGGGAATTGGTAGAGATTCACTCACATTGGGTGCGTTCTTTTGATGATGTTAAATGCGCACGAGTTTTGGGATTTGATCGACGAGGAAGAACTAACCTTAATGAAATGGTTCGGTAAATAAGTGGATTTTATTAACAATTTTAATAGGATTTTTAGATTTATTTTTGTGAGTTTAAGGTCATTTTCTAACTTTAAAAATATAATTTTTAAGTATTTTTAATTGATTTTCAAATTAAATAAATAAATAAAAAAAATAAAAAATTTGACTTTTTTGTTGACCGTTGACCGGTCCGTTGACCGGTCGGACTGTGGTCTGAGTGTGCACTGAGTGAGGTTCGAACCCGGGACCTCTCGTACGCGTGCACGCAGCTCTACCAACTGAGCTACGTGTCTAACCCGAAATATTCTATGTTTTAATTATATATATATACTAATTAAATGTTAATTTATTTGGTTTATATTAAAAGGATTTAAAATGGTCGAACCGGTTGCAGGGAGTCGGATCGAACTCGGGTCCTTTGGTTGTTAAGCGCACAGCTCAACCAGTTGGGCTGTGTGTCTTATCTGATTAACTTACGGTTTATTTTAATCTTATAGACATACCGTGACTTGTTCTGATTCTGTTTAAAAAAATTGGTTTTAATTCGGAAAGTCGGTGTGTTTGTAAGGTTCGAACTCGTGACGTGCGCTATGTGTTTGCACACAGTCCACCGCTGGACTGTGTGTCTAACCCGGTTTAATATCTTGTTTTAATTACACTTATACACAACGTTTGACTTCGTCTTCTTCGTTCAAGACACAGACAAACGATATCCAACTGTTCTTGTTTAAATTGTTCGTCATCATATAAGTGATTGAAATGTAATGAATAAATAGAGTTACGGAGTCGAATGTACCGAATCGAATGTTTTTCTCAGAATTCCGGCAATGGTCGTCGGCTCTGATTTGTGAATTCCGTCTGATTGAATCAATTAACAATTTTGATCGATGAGTTGTGAAATTGAGTTACTAAACCAGGATTATCAGAGGGTTTAGATGTTTGTACCGATTCACATCGTTATTTCGGAAATTTCCCGAGATTTTCCGGCGAGTGCAGATTATCCGGCAACGTCGTTTGGGACCGATTCTGGTTGAAGGATTGAAGTTAGTATAAGTCTAACAATGGATTGAAAACGAAAGAGTCGAGAAATTTACCGATTTGATGTAAGTCTCGGTTTTCCGGCGAATGTCCGGCAATACAGAATATCTCCGGCGAGTGTAATTGCTTCGAGAAATTGTGCGATTTTGAGCGAAAAGTTTACCAGAGACTTGGGTGTGTATTTATAGGGAAGAATCAGGATGAATTGAGTCCGAATTTGGTCTTGATTCGTGGTCAAGGTTTTCTCCGGCGGTTATGACTGAGATCGCGGGATTAGACATCGGTTATAACGATGTCGAGGTTAATACACGCGTTCAGTCAAAGGAAACCGTCGATAATTGGCGAAATCGTCGGTAATTCCGGCGACTGCGGATTGGGCGCGCTGATGACTGAATTCGATTTCGAGTTTTATTATAAATGTTATTTGTTTTAATAGATATCACAAATGTGTCAAGTGGCGGAGTGGTTGGGTGTTGCTTGTTTCTTCCGGCTGACCCGGGTTCGAAACCCGGCAGCCTCTTTTCTTTTTTATTTAATTTATTTTTACTTTTTAATAATTATAGTTTTTAAATTTTAAAATGTTTTATGTATTGTTTAAAATTAATATTAATCATAAATACGCAACGAAATTTTATAACTTGATATTCGATTAATAAACGAAGCGGGTTTTGGAAACCCGTTTTTCGACGGATGTTACAATTGCATAATCAGGCGGAGGTTAGGCGAGTGCTTGAAAGTGCGAAAAAAGCATCTCCAAGCTACCATGGTTGAAAAGGCAGAACTACATCATAGGCGCTTGGAGGATCAAGAAAAGTTGCCCTTGCGGAGGTGAAGGTGAGCGCGGGTGAGCAAAAACTAAAAAAATTCTGAAGCAGCCCGCGCCACCGCAGAGAGTATGCTCGAGCCCTTGACGAACAACATGCTCTGGATCCAGCAACATGGAGTCGTGAATGTAAGTTCGCTGTTGTTATCTTGATCACCATTTATCTTGATTCTCATTTTGTTTCCTTTGCGTTGTGCATATTGCTAATTCAATCCTTAACTCGGTGGAATTGGACAGTGTTGTGGCCAAACTGATGGTCACAGTACGCCATGATGGATACGCGCAGGGCTATACAGAGTGCGCTCACCACGTAACTCGTGCTTTGGACGTTCATTGGGATACCAGTCGCGCCTCTACCCAGAATCACTACCGATGCTGCCTTCTCCAAGGCAAAGCAACAGTATGATCGTCTGCAACTACCAGTGATGGATTTGGTAAGTTAAGCCCTCCAGCATGAGACTTCGTTGACTTCTTAAAGGACGTTTTTCATGATGCTGCTGAGATTGAGGAGTCAGAAGGGTAGGATGAGAGTGCCTTGATTGTTTGGTGTGTATGATCTTTAGGAATCTTGATTGTAATCGCGCAACATGTTTGTGTTTAATGACATTGTACTCTTTGCAGAGATGTTTGGATGTTTGAAATGATAATCCGATGTTACAATTTTTGCGTGAAAATAACTATTTTGTATAGGTAGAACGAATAAAACTGGTAATGAGCTCATGCATGAACGTCACACCCCCATGCACACACAATAGTTAAGTCCTGAAGTGAATTCTGTTCGTGAGTCATGTTATACCATGGTGTTTCTCGCGTATACCCCAAGTGGTTTCGCGCATTTCTAACAAAATGTCTAAATAATGAATACCATGCATCGATTTTGTTTTTGTATTAACGATAAGGCGTAAGAGCCGTGTACAAAATCGATAATATGGGATCGTAGGTTACTAGTTTTTTGCGCAAACATTGATAAATCGTAAAGCCTTGGCGTTTGAAGATGCTCAGATTACATATAGCATCGCCTTAATTGTTGTGCATTCCAGGTCCTAGGAATGTTTGTGCGTCTAAACGTTTGAGGGTGTAAGCCCCCTTTCCTAGGACTTCGTGGATTACGTACGGCCTTCCCACGTAGGCGCAAGTTTTCCTGGACTCTTAGCGTTGGATGCTTCGTTATCTCTTAAAACGAAATCACCAGGTAGGAAGGTATAAATGCGGACTCGCGCATTGTAGTATTTTTCAGCTTGGACTTGTATTTTGCTTCATTGATTGCGGCGTTTTCACGCCTCTCTTCCAAGAGGCTAAGTAAGCCTGCGCTCCTCCTTATTATTCTGGGTTTGCATAGCGACCATGCGCGGTGATGGGAGGCCCATCTCAGGTGGAATTACTGCCCCCGTCCCATAAACCAGGCTAAATGGTTATGGTGCCCACAGAATACTTGGCAACTCATCTACCCAACCTCTCCGCGTCGTCCCCAGTCTTGTCTTGATCCCTTTGACTATACTTTTGTTTATACTTTCAACTTAGCCATTTCGTTGAGGGTGCGCGGCCGAAGTGAACACGTGCTCGATAAACATCTCCATCATCCATCGTTGCAGCTCTTCAGAAGCAAAATTAGGGCCGTTATCATTGACAATGCGCCGGGGTAAACCAAAATGACAAATGATGTGCTCCCAAATGAATTTGTGAACTACCATTGCTATGGTGGATGCGAGAGGCTTGGCTTCTACTCACTTGGTAAAGTAATCGATAGCTACGATTATGAACTTTACGGCACCTGGGCCATCAGGAAAGGGTCCCACCATACCGGTTGCCCATTGCTGAAAAGGCCAAGCTGTTGTGACTGGGATGAAGGGGTTTTTAAGGGCGTAGTGTCTTAGGCGTGTATCGCTGACATGATGTGCGTTTTCACAGCATTTAGACTGCATCTAAGTGCATGCCAGGCCAATATATCCAGCATTCATGATCTTTGCGACTACCATGTGCGAACCGGCTTGAATTCCACACACTCTTCATGTATTTCGCGGATCAAGTATTGTGCATCTTGCGGATCTATGCAGCGGAGGAGTGGTCCCAGGAATGACTTCCGGTAAAGTATTCCGTTTACCATTTCATAATTCAGCGCCTTGTTCTGGACTTTCCTTGCTTCCGCCTTATTTTCTGGGAGTATCCCAGATTGCAAGAACATGATGATGGGAGCATCCAAGAAGGATTTCCCATTTCTATGACATTCACTTGACATAGCGGAACAGAAGGGTTTTTAGCACCTCGATGCACACTTCTCGCGCGAGTTGTTTGAAGCTCGTAGCCGCCAGTTTACTGAGCGATCTGCATGCTTGTTCTCACTTCGATTGATGAGGGTCACTTTAAAATTTTGGAATTTGTTTGTCAAGGACTGTGTCTGTTCAAGGTATAGGGCCATCGTTTCGCCTTTTACGTCATACAGGCCAATGATTTGCCCTGCGACCAAAAGAGAGTCGACATGCGCTTCCAAATTCCTAGCGCCCATTTTAATGGCTAACCGAAGACCTGCCAGAAACACTTCATATTCGGCTTCATTGTTTGTGCTTTTGAAGTCCAACCTGATGGCGTAGGTAAACTCCTGGTTATCAGGGCTTATTAAACGAAGGCCAGCCCCTGCGCCATCATCATTGGATGCACCGTCAGTGTGAAGGATCCATGTGCGGTCATCTGTGACTGGCGCTGGATTCTGGATAGCTTCACATTCTTGCACTTTGTTGCTCGGCACTTCCGTGACAAAATCGGCTAATATCTGGCCTTTAATAGTTGGGCGTGGTTTGTAACAATATTGCGTCCACCTAAGTCGATCGCCCATTTTGGTAAGCGACTGGACATGTCAGGTTTGGATAAAACCTGGCCCAGGTGATAGTTCGTGAGAACTGTGATCACATGGCCTGAAAAGTACCTACGAAACCGACGGGATGCGTGAACCAATGCTTAAGCAAGTTTCTCCATCATTGGTATCTTGTCTCCGGGGGTCAGTTAACATCTTGCTGACATAGTAAATTGGAGTTTGGACTCCTGCGTGCTCGACCAACAAGACTGCACCCAGAGCCATATCCGATGCGGAGAGGTAAAGGATCAATGGTTCGTTCTTTTTGCGGGGCCGTGAGTGTATGCAATTGAATTATGCATTCTTCATCTTTGGAAGGCTTTCTCCGCATCAGGAGTCCACTAAAATTTATTCTGCTTCACACAATTTCTCAAAGTGCTGATGAACGGGAAGAATTTCATTGCGTGGTTTGCTAAGAATCTGTTCAGCGCAGCCAGTCGCCCAGCCAACCGTTGCATTTCCTTGATGGTCTAGGGTGAAGGCATACGTTGAATTGCTTCCACCTTCTCAGGTTTGACCATTAAACCATCGCGCGAGATAATAAATCCCAAGAATTTACCTTCTTCTATTCCGAACGAGCATTTCCCAGGATTCAACTTCAAGTTGACCTTGCGCAAGGATGGGAAAGTTTTCTGAATGTTTGTCAACATCGTTTCCTTGTCCGGACTCATGATGACCAAGTCATCGATGTAAACTTCCACAATTACGCCTATGTCATCTCCAAAGACATGATCCATCAAACGCTGATAGGTGGCTCCCGCATTGCACAACCCAAAGAGCATCTTTGTGTAGCAAAAGATCCCCTTGTCTGTGCGGAAGGCTGTTTTGTCTTCATCCTCTTTCTTCATCTGAATTTGGTGGCAGCCTTTATAGCAATCAAGGAAACATTTCCACCGGAAAGAAGCGAGGGAGTCCACCTTTTTATCGATTTCTGGCAAGGAGTAGCAGTCTTTCGGACATGCTTTAGTCAAGTCTTTGAAATCGACGCACATGCGCCAACCGCCATTGTGCTTCTGGACAATAACCGGATTGGCCACCCATGTTTGGTAGCGCACTTCTCTGAGAATGCCAGCCTTGAAGAGCTCTGAAACTTGCTCGTTTATTGCACGAGTTTTCTTTGCTCTAAAACTGCGCTTTTTCTGAACGACCGGCTCGACTGAAGGAAATGTTAGCAGCGCATGCTCTGTGATCTCTCTTGGTACCCCCGTCATATCTGCCGATGACCACGCAAAAATATCCATATTGCGGAACTAGAGTTGCTTAAGTCGCGCCTTGACTGTAAGGGTCATAGCGTGACCTAACAACACCGTGTGTTCTGGATACTAATTCTTGAGTACCCATTTCTCTGGTTCACCGTTTGAGGATGACTTCGCTACATTCACGAGCGGTTCTTCCTCTATGGACATGACCTCTTTCTTAGAATACATGATTGCCATGCTGGTTTCTGTTGGAAACCCGCATGCGACGTGAGGAGTTGATGTAATCATGTTGAATTTTCTTTGCACGTAACGGCCAAGTAACATGTCATGGCGCGATGTTACTGGCATTAAAATGAAGTTAACATGGACCGTGCGCGAGTTTCGTCCGTTAGAAAGATTTACTGGAAAGGATATCTGCCCTAGGGGAAAATGGCTTCGTTACAGAAACCAGTCAATGGGAAATCAACCGGCTCTAAGTGCGCTTTGTCCTCCGGGTCTAGCTGCTAGAAACATTGTTCCTAGATGATATCCATAGAGCTTCCCGGGTGAATGAACATGTAATTGGTGCGATAATGACCAAAGATGCCAGTTATCACGACTGGTCACTCCTCCTAGGGGCCGCGGGAACTATGGGAAAAATAACTTGTTGTTCGCGCCAATTTGGTGTACAACTCTACTGATTGTAACATCCGTAAAAAAACCGGATTTACCAAACCCGCTCCGTTTAATAACTCGAACAATCAGTTAAAAATTTCGTGGCGTATTTAATGCCCAAAATAATTTTAAACGATACATAATTAATAAATATATTGGAATATATAATTTATATTTGAAAAAGTCTTAAAAATAGTGATTTAAAAATATATTAGTGCTGCCGGGTTTCGAACCCGGGTCAGCCAGCGATTCAAACAAAGACTTAACACTCAGCCGTTCAACCACTGCGCCACTAATGATTCTTGTTTATTATTAGAGACAATTAATGCATAAAATAAATCTCGAATTCAAATAACGACGCACCTAATTGCAGTCATCGGAAATCCCGGCGATCTCGCGAAATTGGACGGTTACTTCAGTTATAACGTAAACTTTAATCACTACATCAGTTATAACCGCCGCCTGAGTCCGCGACACAAGTTATAACCGCCGGAAAGTTTCTAACCGATGAATCAAGACGGAAAACGGGTCAAATACGTCGATGTCCCGCCCTATAAATACCTCCTCGAACCTCTGCTAGCTTTTTCGCTCACAATCACACCTTTACCCGACGTAATTCCACTCGCCAGAAAAGTTCTGCACCTCGCCGGAAAACCGAGCCCTTCACTTCTGAGCCTTACTGAACACCCAGAACTCGTACCAAAGCCACTCACATCCATCTCAAGCTTGCTGAAGACTCTCTGCCGCAGGACACCCTTCGCCGGAAGTTCTGCTGTCACCGGAGTTTCGCCGGAGAAACAGAGGAGTCCAGTTTCGGTATATCTAACACTTAATCTTTCATTCTTTTTATATATCTCACCTGTAATTAACTGAAACACACTAACGATTTTGATTAAAACTTCGAACCAGTTGGACTTCCGATTCTGGTTAAGATTAACGAAGAAGACGAAGTTCAGTATTATATAAGTATAATTAAAATCAAGATATATCTCGGGTTAGACACACAGTCCAGCGGTGGACTGTGTGCAAATAAAACACGCTTACGTCTCGAGTTCGAATCATGTCCCACGCATACTCGCCTTAATAAAAATGTTCCTTTTTCTTACTGAACCGGATTCATTTCATATAGTTGTTAAGTTTAATAAAAACCAGAATAATAACCAAGATAGACACACAGTCCAGCGGTGGACTGTGTGAATGTTTAAACACACGTCACGAGTTCGAATCCGGACAACCGCACCGGTCCGGACAATTATCCAACTTTTTAAATAAGGCTGAACTGAAATTATTTAATTGTATATAAGTATAATAAAAATCAGATTATATAACAAGTTAAACACACAGTCCAGCGGTGGACTGTGTGTTAACCTAAACCACAGGTCCCGGGTTCGAGACCTGTGGAGCGCACCGAGTCGATAGATTTAAATCGTTTTTTAAAAATAAAGGATTTTCTGTTTAATCTAATTAGTATATAAATATAATTAAAAACAGAAATATTTCGGGTTAGACACGTAGCTCAGTTGGTAGAGCTGCGTGCACGCGTACGGGAGGTCTCGGGTTCGAGCCATACACACATACGAACCGGTCAACAGTCAAAGTCAATGGTCAACGGTCAACGGTCAAAAAGTCAACATTTTTTTTATTTTTATTTATTTATTTTATTTAAAAATCAATTAAAAATACTTAAAAATAACATTTTTAATGTTAGAAAATAGCCTTAAACTCACAAAAATACATCCAACAATCCTACTAAAATGGATTAATAAAATCCGTTTACTTACCAAACCATTATGCCATTATCTAGGTTAATTTCACTCGTGGTTAAAACCATTTCGTGCGCATTCAACATCATCAACCGAACGCACCCAATGTGAGTGAATCTTACAACTCCCCCTTTTTTTTAATTACACGTTTTGGGGTGTGTCATGTGTCACCAAAAATTAACTCGTTTATTTAAACTTGTGCCATACCATATTGTGATCTAAACTTAGATTGTTTATATTGTTGTGGTTATGTATTTTATTTTGTCAACTTATATGAAATTCATTCATTAAGCACATCAGTTCCTCGTGGGAGACGAGTTGAGCAACGCGTGCCTCAAAACAAATCCATTATTGTTCATGTGTGTATTATTTAGTTGATATTGTTTGTAGTTATGTATTTCATATTGTCAAGTATATGCAAATCATCCATTAGGCCCATCAGTTCCTCGTGAGAGACGAGTTGAGCAACGCGTGCCTCAAAACGATCCATTATTGTTCATGTGTGCATTATTTAATATTAATTGATTGGTGAATAAGTTTACATCTATTTTTACTCATGTGTGGTTGTGCACTTTATTTTATAATCAATTAAATAAACTTGTTCAAATGTTTTCCATAGGATTCACTCGCCAACTTTTTGTTGATCCAAAAACCATTTTTACACATGATACGGGTTTGAACAGGATGAAGCAAGGAAAACATAGGAAATGCCTTAGAAGAAAACAATGAAGCCTAGATTGATGATTAGGACATGATGTAATTATGATTGTAAATTTCCCATTAAATTGTATTAATGAATATGAAACGTTATAATAAATGTCATGAGCTTTGATGATAACCCAATGATGCCCCGATCACCTTTTCTGCTGCGGGTCGGGGTGTGACACTGATGGCAACGCTTGCGCGCTGGACCACCTTGTATCATATGAACGAATGCTTGCTTCATTTTCTTGTTACTCGGGCCTTCTTCGCCGCGAGTAATTTGACGCACTTCCTTGCACACGTTTTGAAGCAGATGAGTGAGCTTCCCACTCTTCAACACCTTCTCTATTTCCATGCGTAGACTGATGCAGTTGTCGGTTGTGTGCCGGTGTATTTGTGATAATCGTAAAAAAGGTTTGGATCTTGAGCTTTTTTATTTCCCATCGGCGGTGGCTGCTTGAACTAATGATCCTCCGTGCTGAGCACTTCCGCCGGGGTTTTCGTTAATGGCGTCCATTGTCTGTAGCGATTATCTTGCTTTATTGCTTTTTGGGTAGCAATCTTGTTGATTGTTGCGCGCGCATCGACTGGCGAGTTAGAAGGGTTGTGATTGAACTCTTTTCCAATTTTTCTTGCTTTTCTTCCCAAAACTCTAGCTCATATCTTACGGGCGGTACTGAGTTAAAGGAGGTCGGTTGGAGTTCAGGCTGCGCTCTGTCTGTGCGTAGACCTTGGCTGCCGCCATGAGTTTCTCCCAACTTTTTGGGAGGCTAGCGGTTCCTAACAAGACTTTTATCATCTCATCGCATCGGATAACATATCTAAACTGTGCATAGATCAAGTCTTCGTGTACGGTACCGATTTCCCAAACCTCTTTGTTGTAGCGCGTGATGAAATCTTCCAAACTTTTACTGTCCCTCCGCCAAATATTCATGACGTTTGAAGAATCTTTGACATATCTTCTTTGCTGGCTAAAGTGGGCCAGGAACTTATCCTTGAGATCGTTCCATTAAGTGAGCTTACCCGTTGGTAAGTTGTCAAACCATAGGTGCACGACACCTTCAAAGGTTTGGACAAACAGATGACACTACATAGGCAGCGTCCAACCTCCGATAAGCCCTGCACCAGTGAACAAGCGCATGTGGTCATCTGGGTCTGTCAACCCGATAAACTTTCCCACATTAGAAGATAATTTTGCGCATTCAAGTAGGGCTAGTGCAATCTCCTTCACGAACTTAGAATGTTCTGCTACTTTAGCTGGCCTGTAGATCAAGTTGTAATTATACTCCGCCTCCGGATTGTACACAGCTCGTGGTGTAGGCTTAATTGTGGCGTGATCTTTTGGAAATCGATGGAACACGCTAGCCTTGTCACCTTCGCCACACGTTCTATCGATTTCTTCACATTGGGTGTCCCGTCCCTCTAATGGGCGCGGGCCTAGGCGTGAATGAATCGACGCTCACCTTTGAGTGTTTGACTCATATCTTGGCAGCGACTGAGAATGTTCTGTTTCTCTGGTATGGAGATGTGATGGTACATTCTCTCCAGCTGGCGAATAGTAACTTAGTACTCGCGGTGCAGGCGAGGCATGCACATGAGCTGTAGGCGATTGCGCCGGCACGACAGATGCGTGAGTTTGTGCACAAAGTTGCGCATAAACGGCATTTAAAGTCGTTTGAGATTTGATGTACCAATATATTGGAGTTTCACCCGGAGGTAATATTGATGTGATTGGTACAAATGGAGTTTCAGCTTTGATTCCGGGAGTCACCGGAATATTCACACGACCTAAATCGTGGTGAACACCAGCGTCTTCGGAAAATCCTTCTTCCACTTTTCTGTCAGTCCGAATCTGAAAACAAAGTCTCTGCATATAAAGTTCTGGTACAAAGTCTCTGCATATAAAGGTTATCTCTCATCTACTCCTCGGTATGATCTTGGTTCAAGTTCACTACAAATCTGAAAACACCGTTAGTCTCGTCACGGGAGAAAAGGGGGAGGGTTTTCTCCGTGACCACACTCCGGTGTGAGAATAAGTATCAAGGTCTGCAAAGGATAATGCAAGTAGTTAGTGAGTGAGCTAGAAACAATTTGTTTTACCTCAAGGTGCGATCCTTACTTTATATCTTGAGAGATGTGTGCGGGAGATGGGCTGATGGGCCTTAAGCCTAGAACCGACAACCAAGGAATATACATTTTGTCTCCTCTGCTACGACCGTTAATGGTCTCTGGCAGGAGGGGCGTTTGGCATACGGTGGATGGGGCCACGTGTCCTGGCAATTGTCCTTATTGTCGGGCCCGTCATCAGCCGTTAGTGGAGATCGTGTGACAGTCGTTGGCGTGAGCTGGTTGGTACCACGTGTACATCCTTGCATACTTTTTGTCCTCTGCACGACTGTTCATCATGCAACGTGGTCTGGCACAACCTGTCAAGCGGTTATTGGGTCACAACTCTGCCACTTTGTACCTTTGTACTTGATTAATGCCTCTTTCGCTTCTCCTTACCGTGTGCCTTATCAGTGCTTTTTGGCCAGCGTGAACTTGTAGGGATGAAGTCCTTTTGTTCTCAAGACTAAGTATGAATTGCTCTCGTCTTAGTCTTGGCCTTGTGCAAGGTTTTAGGAATTCGTAGCTAGAAGCTAGTTCAATTAGCGTAGGGTCTGGGACCTGCGCTTTCAAGGTTTAACTTGCCTTTGCGAAGGTTTTTTGAGCAACCTGCTGTTTTTAAGGTTGGCATACCGTTGCAAGTAGCGCAAGGTTATTCAAGTGACCTGTTATCATTATTAGGGTATGGTATCCTACGCAAGCGCGGGGTTTTTGGGACCATACCCCTCCAATACTTGTCTCTCATTTGATCTTCTCTTTCCCAAGTGTACTCTAGTCCACTCTTAGAGTTCCTACGAACCTTGACAATCGGTATTTTGCTATGTCTCCGTGATTTGACTTCCCGATCCATGATTTCGATTGGTTTTTCAATGAACCATAGTTGTTCGTCCACATGGATCTCATCCAGTGGAACGGCTAGTGTTTCATCTGATAGACACTTCTTAGATTTGAGACATGAAAAACGTTATGAACTCCACTAAGTTAATCAGGAAGGTTCAACTCATAAGCCACAAAACCGATTTTCTTCGTAATTTCAAACGGCCAACGTATCGCGAGTTTAGTTTACCTCTCTTGCCGAAACGAATCACACCCTTCAAGGCGATACTTTCAGTAGGACCGATCGCCTACTTGAAATTCTAACGGTTTGCAACGATGATTGGCATAACTCTTTTGGCGGTCTCGAGCTGCTGCCATATGATTCCGGATTTGCATCGATCTTTTCAGTTGCTTCTAGAACCAACTCTGGCCCCAGTGATTTGACTGTCACCAACTTCCGCCCAACAAACGGGCGATCGACATTTCCTTCCATACAATGCCTCGAATGGTGCCGCTTAGATACTCGTGTGATAACTGTTGTTATAGGAAAACTCTACCAAAGGTAGATGTATCTCCCAACTTTTGCCAAAGTCGATTACACATGTTTTGAACATGTCTTCGAGGTCTGAATAGTACGTCCACTTTGACCATCAGTCTAAGGATGGTATACTGTGCTCAAATCGACGCGTGATCCCAAGGATTTTTGCGCCGACAAACTACAGATGAGAAGTAAAACGTGGATCACGGTCAGATATAATAGATGTTGGCACTCCGTGCCTGGCCACTATTTCCTTCAAGTACAGCACCGCAAGTGTATCAAACTTATCGGTTTCCTTGATTGCTAAAAAGTGAGCCGATTTGGTTAGCCGGTCAATGATCAACCATATATTATCCTTTCCACTAGGTGTCCTGGGTAGGCCTGTGATAAAGTCTATAGCGACTTTTTCCCATTTCCAAACGGGAATCTCCGTCTATTGCAATAGCCCTGAGGGTTTCTAGTATTCTACCTTAACCTTGGCACAAGTTAGGCATTTTCTTACGTAGGTGGCTATTTCAGCCTTCATATTCGGCCAACAGTAAGTCGTTTTGAGATCTTGGTACATCTTATCCGATCCTGGATGTAACATAGTACCTTGATTGTGGCTTTCATCCATTATGAGTTCCTTCAAGTTCCCGTAGAGGGGTACCCATACTCGATTAAGAAAGTAACGAGTTCCATCTGATTTGGTTTCTCAATCACGCTCCATCGTGCGTAATTTCTCAGCTTCCATATTTTCAGGTTTGACCGCATCCAACTGAGCGTTGTGAATTTGTTCGGGTAGGTTAGAGTGTATTGTGAGTTGTAAGGACCGAACCTGTCGGGGTTCTGTGTTCCTTCCTACTGAGAGCGTCGGCTACCACATTAGCCATTCCCGATGGTACTGGATGGCCCATTCATAGCCATTTTAAAAGTTTGGGCCAGCGACGCTGTCACATGTTCAACTCTTTTTGATAAAAAATGTGCTGAAGGCTCTTGTGGTCAGTGTAAATGGTACACTTGGTTCCATAAAGATAGTGCCTCTAGATTTTAAAGCAAACGCCATGGATCCTAACTCTAAGTCGTGAGTTGTGTAGTTTTTCTTGTGTACCTTCAACTGCGGGATGCGTACGCAATGACCTTATCTGTGTGCATGAGTACGCATCCATGTCCCTGAATGGAAGCGTCGCAGTCACACCAAGTCTCGTTTCTCAGGTGGGACAATAGCGACTACAAGCTTCTGTTACCCCTGAAAGTTTCTGTTGTCACCCCAGATATATTTGGTTCCTTTCTGGGTTAGGGATGTAAGAGGTTGAGTGATTTTTGAAATCCATCAATAAAACAACGATAATACCCTGCCAAACCTAGAAACTGTCTTATTTCCGTTTGGTGCTTCCCAACTTTTGATAGCCCCAATCTTTGTCGGATCAACGTGAATATTCTTTTCGTTCACTATATGCCCAAGGAATTGGACTTCTCGATTCCAGAAGTCGCACTTAGAAAACTTGGCATACAATTGTTCCTATCATAGCAATTCCAACACCAACCGCAGATGCTCTACATGTTCCTCCTCAGTCTTAGAATACACCTGTATGTCATCAATGAAGACGATGACGAATTTGTCGAGATAATACAGACATGATTCATGAGGTCCATGAATTCCGCAGGTGCGTTAGTTAGCCCGAATGGCATGACAAAAAATTTATAGTGGCCGTACCAAGTACGAAATGCGGTTTTGGAGATGTCTTCCTCTCGTACACGCAGCTGATGGTATCCCGACCTTAGATTCAATCTTAGAGTAGTAACTTGACCCTTGAAGCTAGTCAAACAAGTCGTCGATCCTGGGTAGAGGGTACCAGATCTTGATAGCTCCCCATGGTTATGAGCTCGGACAAATAAAGCCTTTATCTAAGAGTTCCTGGAGTTGAGTAGAAAGCTCTTGTAGTTCAGATGGAGCTAATCAGTAAGGAGGTTTGGCAATTGGCACAGCGTGCTTTGCCAATTGAATTTCGAATTCGACTTGCAAATGTGGTGGCAGACCAGGCAAGTCTTCGGGGAAAACATCGGGAAAATCACGTACGATAAAAGTCTTCAATCTTCCTCTCGTTGTTTGGTTGTTCAGTAACAGTGGCTAAGATAGCGTATGAGTTTTTCTGTCGTAGGTACTTTTGGGCCTTCATGAAGGAAATGATGTTGGTTACCACACCACCCTTCTCACCATGAATGGTTAGGATCTTGCCGCTTGAGTGAGGTATACGAATAGTCTTTTCGCGACATAAGATTTCAGCTCGGTTGGGAGATAACCAACCCAGCCAACTACAACGTCAAAACTACCAAGTGTGGTTGGTATGAGGTCGTTATTGAACATGTGAGCAGCCAACTGTAACTAGCATTCCTGGACGATGTGGATTATTTCTACCGATTTCCCATTGGCTAACTCTACAAGATACTTGTGCTCTAGTTCATCAGGGTTAAGGTCCAACAGTTTTCTAAATGACTCGGAAATAAAACTCCATCGGCACCGCTATCGAATAAAACATGCGCAAAACTGTTGTTTAATGGAAATTTACCTAGTAACTACTTTAAAGTCGTTTCGGGCCTCACCTTTTCCCAATATAAACGCACAACCTTTAGCTCCACCACTCCCACCAGCATTGTTGTTATTGTTATGATTCTGGGGTTAGTTTCCACCACTGTTTCCCTTGTTAAGTTGTGGGCAATCTTTCTTGAAGTGATCATTGCCACCGCATTGATAACACGTTCTGGTGACTCCAGGCTGCTGCTGACCCTGGTTAGTGTTTTATTTCGGATGAAGATTTACCCTGCAATCTTTAGTAGTGTGACCTCCTCTGCCACATTGCTGACATCCACCACACTACCCAAAGTGGTGACGAGTACATTTGTTGCAAAAGGGCTTCTTCCCAGCGTACCCACCTTGACCCTGGTTGTTGGTGTTGTTGCTGAACTGTTGGTTGTTGTTGTTGTTTTTGGTGAAGTTGCAGTTACTATTGTTGAATCGTTTCTGAGAACCCTGTTGTGCTAACCCAGTTGACACCTTCTTTGAGGTCCATCCTCCCACTTCCATTTATTTTTAGGGGCGTTCTCAGCTGCACCCCTCTTCGGCAGTTTACCTGTTCTACTGCCCTGTCAGTTAACTTGTGCGCCAGTCGCACTACCTAATGGACTGTAACGGGATTACTCAATTCAACCATTCCTTGAATTTCCAGAGCTAAACCCTTGATGTAAAACTCTATCTACTTATATACCGGCCTAGCCATGTCAGGACATAGAGATACCAGGTCATAGTGCTTTGAGGTATAGGCCTCGATTTTCGACCCTTCCAGCTTCAGCACCCATAGGTTTTGTTCCAGCTGGTGAATGCGGTCCCGTGGACATTATTCCTCCTTGATGAGATCCTTGAACTCGTTACAACCCATTGTGTTTGCCACGTCGAGTCTGAGAACCTAACCCGTGCATTCCACCAAGTGAGTGTTGCATCTACCGGAGTGGAAGCTACGAATTTGACCTGATTCTCAGGTAGACAGTTGCACATTGCAAACACAGATTCAATTTCTCGAGCCATCTGACTAGCCCGATTGGCCCTTCCCCGCTGGTGAATTTAGTCGGATTAGCATCGGTAAATTGTTTGTACGGTTTAGTCCCTATACCTACAAGCACAGAGTTTGTAAGTAAAAGATTAATGGAAGATGATCTAAGGGACAGTCGAGTATGTTAGCATACATGGAGTGTGGAGAATCTAGGTTCGTACGAGGGTTACCTCCCACATTCAGATTATTGTTTTTATTGTTTTGGTTTATATTCTGCGCTGCCAATGCCGCGGGGACTTACTCCTGAATGACTGCGGCCAGTTCTTCATGTGACATCACAATATTACCTCAGCCACCACCACGAGGCCACCACGTCCATTCTACCACCACGTGGGTTGACATTCTATTCTTGACAACAAATAAACGAATACATGAGACAGTAATCACACATTTCATCACACATGTTCAAGAATAATGTAACAAGAAATGGGCATAACTCATCACACATAACATTCAAACCAGACATTCGATTAAAATATATTGCAAATCACCATTAAACCAAATATTATTCATAAATCCAAATGTTAACGAGATTTTCAAATGACTACAAAGTTCAAACAGGGAAACAAAAGAAAGTCATAGTAAGCAAAGAATAAAAACTAATCATCACGACTCTGTCGCCCATATTCACATCCTCGTCGGCTGCTGCTTCCTCGGGTTCCTCATCAGGAACCTCCTCTGGTTCCTCTTCCTCTGGTTCATTCTTTGCCTCAAAAGCAATGATCCTGTTCTCAGCCAACTCCAATCTCTCGGTAAGGTCCACAATCTTCTCAGCCATCACCCTATTCATTTCTCTTAGGGCGTTTGTCCTGGTAGCTTCCTTTTGTTGAGTTGCTCTGACCTGCTTTAGTTCTCGCTTCAGTGAACTATTATTTTCTATTAGGCCCGTGATAACTCCAGCCGCCTCGCGCATATGATGAAACTCATGTCAGTAGCCGCCACGAAGCCAACAAAAGCTTCCTCTATGGGGTAGCCAAGAGGTGGCAGAGTACCATAGACCTCTCTATCGATATTGTAAGAAGCCTCTAAAGTTAGGGATGGGACTGCTTCATCAACAATATAGCTCTGAATTTGGTAAAGGTACCAACTCAGTCGCCATTTCCTCCGCTACCTCTGATAACGAAGGGTTCGTACGCCATGCGGCGACGTGGCTGAGTCGCCCTAAGTGTTCCCTAGAAGATAGGGACATAGGTGGAGATGGAGAGCCTCCTTGTTCCTCACTAGGGTCCGAGGAGTCAGACGAAGTAGACATGCCTGCCAGAGTGAAGTAGCGAGATATAAGATATATCGAGACATAGTGAGTAAGATAAGCATAACAATTAAGTATTCGTGTTGGTTTTATACTAGTGTCAGGTTTGTGGCTATAGTGTAGGTTTACTAGTGTGATATGCAAACCTAATTCTCTATAACTAGTGGCTCTGATACTAATCTATTACACCCTCAAAATCCATTTGTGGGATTTTACCGCGAGGCGCGTGACAAACAGGATCCAGACACTAGTCACATAGAATGACTCTATATGTAAACATTTAAACAAGTTTAATAATGCAGTTAAAGAAATGCGGAAGCGTAAGTAAACATAAGTAAAGTGTACGTCAAAATAAACGCCCAAACCAAAGAATTTAAAAGTAAAGATGCAAACGTTTAAACAAAATAGTTTTCATGCTCGTGATGTTCTCCTACTCTGGAAGATACCTTAACAACTTGAGAAAACATGTAAAATGAATGTCAACATTTCATGAAGAGTGAGTTCACAGGATTTAGTTAACAATTTTTAAAGATAAGTTGTTTCCACTAGTTCAGCCCCGAACTAGTGTGTTATAAAGTTTCCTGATCCCACCCGAATCAGATTATCATAAGTTTCCAGATTCAATTCCCGAATCACGTTGTTGTAAAGGTAGCTAGCCTAGGTCATGTCAACAAAGTGTTTGATCCGAAGCTGACGTTGCTGCCCCTGTTGTACCAGGTTTATCACCAACCATGGCTAAGTGTTAGGAAAATTCTACACCCGTGACCTTCGACGTTCGGTTTAGCTGGCGCGACCAACACGAGTGGGGCTTGTCGGGCCCAGTAGTACTACTAAAAATTCCCTCGCTATAATCCAATAGTAACGACATCGTAAGTTTTAAGGGGTCTGACATGTGATATAATGCTTCCTTGTGATCATAAACGTGTAACATAATTCCTCCCACATAGTTCGTTAATACATAACAATAAAAGCGTTACATTACGTAACAGTACATGTTTTCTCACCCTGTGTATTTAAAACCGTATAAAAATGTAGGGGCCGTGAACTCACCTTTGTATTGCTCGGTAAGATTAGACTAAGTATATGAAATCTAGAGCAATCAACCACGCCCTATAATAGTTAGCACGGTTAATTAGGTTTTGCTTATGATTAACACGAAAGTCCAACACTTGTCTAGTAACTAGCACACGAACAAGTAATCACATGGCACTTCTATTATATGGTTCCATAATCGTGCTCACAACCTTCCTACGATATGATATATGTTATTTATACAATTAACAAACAATCGTGGATATTAAAAATAGCAAGTTCGGTTCTTACACATTCATGTTTCCTGCCTATCAAAAATCACTGAAACTAGGCTGTTTTGAGAGGCTAGTTTAACCTATTTACAGGGCTGAAAGAATTATGGTTTTTTTATGTGGCACACCCTCGGAGGGGTTGGTCTTGTGTAAAAATTTCAAGGCCTAACTCTTTACCAATAATTCCATACAAATCATTTATTAAGCAGCTATTAGATGCGTCACTTTCTGACTGCAGTTTACGGAAGAATTTACTTAAAAATCCCCATTTATCCAATTGACGTAATTCTAATTGGATATTTTTGTAACCTCCTGTGCTACCTATAGTAAAAATTTGAGATCATAACTCAATTCCTACATTGAGTTATGACATTCGTAATGGGCTGCAAAATTTTGCCAGAAAACGCACCGTGAACCTTCGATACGGAAAAATTCATAAAACATTCAATCTTCATCGAAAAACTGCAATTCTATGGGGTTCGAAAGGTAATTCCTGGAAGTACATCATGGACTCAGGAAAAAACACTTTTTATTAACTTTCGACCCGGTTACAGCCGATTAAAGCCGGCTGTAACGTTCTGGACAGATTCCGTTTCATTACCCAAACCCCACAAACGATTATCTAATGCACCCAACGACCTAAAATCTTTAATTACAACAGATTATTATCCTAAATTATATCATCTAACAATTAGTTCATCACAACCATTTAGCATCTCAAACCCTAATTGAGATATATCTATCTATACATGCATAAAACTATTTCTAGGCATAACTCTTGATTTTTATGAACCCTGGCACCAAAAGTTATCCTCATATTATCAAAGCACACAAAAACACATCCATCATACAAAAATTTTCAACCGAACAACACCAAAACATAACTAACCTTGTGGAGATGGATGAGAGTGTTAAAGTGAAAGAGAGAGAGAGAGAGTAGCGAGAGAGAGAGAGAGAAGGAGCGTCGGTCCGGTCGATTGGGGGGCTGTCGTCGCAAGAGATGAGGAGTATGAGGGTTTTTTTTTGTTTGTGTTGTTCTCTGCATACATGTATGCGTACATATAAAATAAGTGAGGGGTGGGTGGTTTTGGCTGCTTGGGCCGCAAGGGAGTGGGGGGCAGTTTGGGGTTTTCTTGGGCCGCAAGGGTGGAAAGACGGGTTGGGTTTCGATTGTTTTTTTTTATTTAATCCCATCGTGTAAAATATATTATTATCACGTAAAGAAATGTCGTAATTATAAACGGTAAGATGCATCTCGTAAATGAACGCTAACCTTAATGTTCGGGTTGTTACAATACAAGTGATAAGTCAACATCCCAAACTTTCCACCAACAAAAGAACTCATAATATCTAGGATTCAGCTTAGAGTAAGGGGTACCTCTTAAAGTATTAAAAATCAAGTATAAGTTCTCTCTATGGTTCTTGGAGTACAATCCACTTAAAGGGTATTTATTAGGAGATTGATCATCTTGAATTGGTTCTTATCATTTGGAACTTTCATTAGCCACTTCACATGCCTCCCATAACAGTGAGAATAATTGCAAAGTAAAGAGGTTATGATGAAGATTAGTATTACAAATGCAAACATAGTTGAGGTCACATTATGTGATTTGATTGCAACATACTAACTCTTGGACATGCGTCGAAAGTCATATAAGAAGTAGCCGAGGAATGTGAAGGGGAAGACCAGAGTGGCGACCACCTTGGCAAACATTGTGTCGCTACGTTGAGACCACTCCTAAAGTCGTTGTACACCTCAAATAACGACCACCGGGGAGAAAACAATTTCATCCTTAGGGACAAGGACACTTTAAGGCTGCGGGAATTGATACATACCCCATATCCTAGTTAATCTCTTCATGTTTTACTATTTATGGGTTGTTAGTGGCTTTAGAATGTGTTGCGTTTTCCTTATTTCCCACATACATGTAGATCATCTCCTAATCTTTAGGATTAGGCATCTGCAAATTTAATTTCTTGTATTTGCTTTTCGAAGGTTAATTAGGAAGTCTAAGTTCTTCTTCATTGTTCTTTGGAGTCTAACTCACTCAACGTGTATGTATTAGGAGACTGGCCATAGGTTTTTATTAAAGAGTCTAGAAGATTATCATTTGCTTTGTTTACGTTCATTGCTCCATAACTTGCCTTAATAAATTAACCTTTTGTTTAATGATGTGGTCATGGTTCGAGTCCCACAAACGACACCATTGAAGAAGCCAGACCCGAAATCGGCTTGACCTGGGTTGTTACCTTTGACTCGAGAATCCTTTGAGCACCGATGATGTTGTTTAAATTCCCCATGTAACAACACTCTAACTGGAAAATAAGTATCGGTTTATCACCGGAAAATAAGCTCCAAAGACAAAGATATGAGAGAGACAAAATGAATCAACTTGCGTAATGTTACTAGTATTTATTCTAGATATTGTTACATGTCATTGTCAAGTAGATACGGGGCCATTAAAGGCCTAACCAACTTGATGTTGACACTCTAATTTGATTGGTGGTCAACTGGTCACTTTACCGTACAATTTGTGTGGTATTCCACGTTAGCATGGTTTGTTAATACTTCCTACTCGGTCTAGACCTCTGCATCTGAAACCGGTGGGTTATTTCTGACCCGGTCGTGCCAGTGTGCACAATACACCTCCTAACTAGTAATATTACTTACTCTAAAATCCATTGGTCTTATTCTAAAATCCGATTAAATTAGATAGCTAACGAATCAAAACAACCGTTAAATCTATGTAATTTTTTTTACCATAGTCATGCCACATTTGAAATTTTACCAACTTTTTGGCTTTCGACTTATATTGGTAACAAAAATTTATTATGCAAAATTTTGAAATGAAATGAACAAAGGCAGTTAATTGTCAACGGCAGTTGATTGTGTGCAGTGTGCAAATATATACTTTCAATTCAAAATTTGAAATGAACGAAGATAGTTATTTGTGACGGTTAATAACTTTAAGGTCACTAATTGTTGACAAAGGTTGACCCCTCATTCTTCATATTAGATCACCCTCTATATTCTCTCCGTAATATCTTCTCAAATCTCCATAAAAAACAACTAATTTATCATCATTTGTTTTTTCATCTCTTGTTAATATGATTCAGAATCTTCGTTTCTTGTCCCATCCTCCAAGTTCCCTAAAGATTCATTGCACATTTTGATGATTTTATGTGTGCAAATTCACATTTTGCATGATAAAACAAATATCATGGCAACATTATTTAGCAGGATATATAAAAGTCACATTTTAAACCGAGTTTTCATCCGAAATTCGCATATAGAACCGCTTAAGGTTTCATGGAAAAAACCCGAGATCGGAAGGAAGAAATTGAACTTTGATGGATCATGCAAATGCAATAGCGGTAAAGCAAGCATAGGAGGCGTTATGCGCGATCACAACGCGGATTTTTTGTTAGGCTATGCCGAATCCATCGGGAAAAGTAATAGCGCCGTTGCTGAATTTGCAGCCCTTCGTCGCGGTCTTGAGTTGGTTCTTGAAAATGGTTATTGTGATGATGATATATGGGTTGAAGGAGATTATATGACTTTGGTTGAAATAGTGTCACTAAAAAGGGATGTTAAATGTGTTGAGATGCAAAAACATGTTAGTTGTATTAATTTACTTCTTCCGGAGTTTAGAAACTTTGTAGTGACACATGTTTACCGGCAAGGTAATAGAGTCGCTGATAAGTTTGCGAAAATCGGGCATCGGTTAGAACGGCCTCAGATTTGGCATGTTCCTCCTAGTGAAGTTGTGACGATTATGAATGAAGATGCAAATGGTAAGGTTATTCTTCGTAGGAGATGATTTATTGTACGTACTGTACTGTAATTAAAGCATCGGATTTTGTATGAAGAATTCGTCGCAAAAGTGAAATAGTCACATAAATATCCTTTGTGACGTTTATTCTCAAGTTTCATCATATTTATACCAAATCCATTAAAGGGTCACTATGTTTTTTTTTTTAATTCTATTTCAGGTTTGGTTTAACCAACCGAGAATGTTTTTTTTTAATTCAGATGAGTAGTAGTGTAATAAATTAAATCAGCTTTGATGACTTTCTTAAAGATGCAACTTTCAACCAATTATAATTAGATGATAGAAAGGACTAAAACTATCTAACGACATTAAGTTAAATAATTCTCTTACATCCAAGTATCCAACAACCTCGTAGCTATAATTCCTGTTTTAGAAACTAGATTGACTAACCACTAACCCAACCAATAGCCCAAGTAGTTACCAACATAGTCATCGGCTTCACTTACCCAGCAAATAGCCCATTTAGTTACTAAAACATTGAGCTACACATATCAGGTTCCTTTTTAATACCGGTTCCGTGTATTGAATTGAAGGGGAAAACCGGGTATTGGTATACCAGGTTCGGTTCCGGTTCCGTTCCTTTGTGTGTTTATATATGTATATATAGGGGAGAGTTATTTTGAGAACGTTAAATATTGCGAGAACCGTGAGAATAAATGAAAAAACCAATCAAAACCAATTTTTTCAATACAAATCTCATTGTAATTAAGATACATAAAAAAAGAATTTACGATATCAAATAATTCATTTCTCCTCTCAAAATCACTCTTATTAGATTTTTTTACACATATGTAAATATAACAAGTTTACAAATGTGTAACTGACAAACTTACATGTGTAAATTTTCTTTATTTAGTGCAAATTAAATTTCTGACATTGTATTCGAATAATAGTGATAAGTGTAAACAGAAATTTTTTATTTGAATTGTTTTTTACCAAGTTCTCGTGATTTTTTCATTTGTTCTCACGGTTCTCGCGATATTAAACGTTCTCATTTAAACCCTCCCCTACATACATACATATATATATATATATATACATACATATATATATATATATACACATACATATATATATACACACACGCACCTTATGTAACCGTTTCCAGTTCTTCATGAAAAAAAACGGTCCAGGTATATAAAAAACCAATCCATGTATATAAAAAACCGGTTGGTGCGGTTGCAACTTTTTATTATTGTTTTTATTCCAAGTCTATTTTTTCCTAAAAGCCATAAAAAAATCTCTAAATTAATATGGGTATTTTACAACTTAAAAACATAAAAACTTAGATTCGTATATTTTTTAATTTAAGAAACTAGAAAAACATAGATAAAAATGTAGATAGTTCAGGGTTCATTATCAGGTATTACCCGGTTCAGGTATTGAAAAAACCCGGTTCGGGGTATGGAACTGGAACCGGTTACCCGACTACACATCTGGTCCTGTTTCAGGTATGGTTTTTGGTACTGAAATTATATCCTATGGGTAGGGTTGGTTTTGGGTCCGCTTCCTAAATACCCGGTTGCAGGTTTTTTTTTCAGGTACAGGTCCGAGTCTGATTTTTTTGTGCACCTGTACTAAAACAGTCATCGACTTACAGCAAAATAAACATAATACTTTAGAATATACCATGGAGAAAATAATACTAGAATACCATGTCCTGCAAAGTTGAGCCCAACAAACTATTTGACTTGTGTTGAATTTTAATAAAGACACCTCACATTTGATTTCAGCTTTACTGGACAAATCAAAGGAAAATCAGTTAAATTATAGAAATTAAATATATCATTATAAATATATAAGATCCATCCATTTATATCCATATACAGTACAAATGCAAAATCTTAATCCTCCATTTTTGTAGATGTAGGTTTCAAGACGCAAAGCAAACAGACCTTCTGAACCGAGTCAACAACCAAATCTGAGCAGCTGGAATTTTTATTGTAATGTGATTACCTTGTTTGAAATTCAAATTGTTTCACTTGATTAACGAAACAGGTTTCTTGATTTTCATTTGGTCACCTTAAGATGGAAAAAGATCATATGCAAAACTGAAGTTTTGGTGTTTTCATGTTGAATGTAACAACATCCAGCCTTACGACTTCATGGCTTGTTACATGAAAACATTACAATCATTGTGCATTTCAAGTGATCAAATCAATTAAAGTAAGTTGATTCATTAGTCATGTGAAACAATTTTAAGTCAACAAGCGAAGTAGAATCAAACTTGGACTTGGAATCGGGTCAAAAGGCCCGTTTGCTTTGCATCTTGAAACCAACAATCCAAATTTTTTACACAAATACCATATAAAATCAAATTTCTTCGGGCAGCCTGTATGCAAGATGACTTCAGATATGTTTGACCGTTTGATCTCAGAATTTAAGAATCTGTCTTAACCAAGTCCAGAGCAAGAACTAAATCATTGTGTAAGTGAATAAAACCGAAGATATGCACGCCATCAAGGAAACATAAAATTGCACCTGCAACAGCTTTCCCTCTTCACGAGGTTCGAGGCATATTTCAGCTTGACTCACAGTCAAAGGGGTGTTTGACTTTTGACTAACAATCAGTTTCTTATAAAATATATATTCATAAACTGGAATTTTCTGTTATTCTTTGTTCCAGACTTCCAGTGCCATTTCCTAAAAGCTTTTTCGGGTTTTAAATAAAGATTAAACATCCTAACCAAAAGTTTAAAACAGGAAACGAATTTAATCACTAATACAGCGAATATGTACTTTTGACCATAGGTCAAATGAAAAATCTTGGTCAAACATATGTGTAAAATTAACTATATATCTATATGATTAAAGTAAAGCCAAATGTTAAGTGATTAATACTAGTTTACCATATATGTAATTCTAACCATATCTTAAACTCAATTCAAAGTCAAACCAACGCCTGAAAAGAACTATGCAAAGTCAAACATATATGAGGGTAAGTCAAGTGAACAATTTAATCAAATCATATCTAGATTTCATTTAAATTTAATATACCTGGGAAGGAAAAGGGGGATTAAGGAGCGTAAGTTTACTTCAAATTTAATTATTTGTAAGTTTGATCGTACCTCATTGGTTTAACCACCGTTAGCTTTACCTCTTACCGGCTGGCTCGTCGCAGACCTTTAACATAAGATACTTGACCTGAAATAGTTAACGTTTCCATATAAAGCATTAGTTATGTGTGACTAACAAGGGAAGTACTTAAATTACAGGATATAAGGACCGTACGCATAATGTAGGCATTGTTGACCATCTCTTTGACTTTCAGCAAAACCGACAAGCCAATTGAAACACCTAAAAGGGAATATATACTAAGGGATTATCACAAACAAAGGATTTGAATCTGAATTAATTAGAATTAATAATTTAATACGCTCAATATATACGTTTAACCTTATCTTAAATTTTGTGAAAAAGACCCTGCAAGGAAAAACGGAGTCAAAGGTAAGTAAGTGGCCCTAAATCAACAAGTATATGCCTTTTGACCATATCTTGACCTTTGGAAATATTTAATGCATTATATCTCCGAAAAATTTATGATTTTCTTCAATTATACCTTACTACTTGTGAACAAAATTAACATTACAATGCTGTTGTGCCGCTTTATAATCCAGGAGATTTTAAGGAGTTTGACAAAAATACCCTTTATATAACACTATGAAGGAGGCTTTGTTGAATGAGAAATAACAAAAGGCCGAGATCACCTGCAACATGAAATTTATACATGTAGATTAATAAGAAATCTACATAATGACAGTAGCTACCGATACAATAGTAGAATATTGTTATCGCTGATGTCATCACTACTATCAAATTTCTTCCACATGGCAATAAAATTTATTTCTATGATATTAATGCCGGGAAGCAAACAAATTATGCTAAAATTTTGTATGAATAGTCAGTCATGCAAGCAAGCAAGCACAAAACTCGGTCAAACCATTCACTAATTGCAGCTAATTTCTGACATCAGCATCATAAATTCAATCAATTTCACATCACGGTTGTAAGCGTAGCGATTAGAGGCTAAAATGATGAATCGAACTACCGATGAATTTTGCTACGTAATCATAAAGTAGAAATGTAACTACCGGGACATAATTGAAATGCAAAGCACATAATTTGTCGAAGCGCGCAGAGTTATAGACAGCATTATGTAAGACAACTTTAGATGTGAATGTATACTATACAACGAAATGATTTATTTAGTCTATATTTTCACGATACAAGGTATCATAAGAATTGTATGGTATTTTGTAACAGCAAGAATTATTAATAAAGTATTTATTGTTACAACCAAAATTTATTGTGCACGATTCCAAGATTCAAGACGTATTTAGTGTATAATTCGTTTGAAGGTTCCATCTCGATTAGTTATTACTCCTAAATGGGACCCACACTCACATGTTCACTCTCGTCACCTCATACAAATATGACCCATGAATTGAAAACGTTAAACAGCTCAAACAAATAGAACCAATATTCATTTCTATCACGTTCGTCCGAATTCGTTAACGATGAGAATACATGTGGCTTTAACAGTAGTAAAAATATTACTTCTATGTACCTCTGCAAACTCATACATAATCATATTTCACTAAAGAACATAAAATAATAATCTCCAAGTTGCTAAATTGAGATGCAAGTTTTTCCGCGTATACAATTTACATGTGAGCAAAAGAACATATAATTCGTTTACGAGGTCACAATCAGTAATTTAATTAAACTCGTACTTAAAGGATCGCTATATATTGACCATATTTATTAGATTGTTGAACATTTGATTCGGTGTGTTAACTTAAAGTTCCATCAAGAGTTTGTAATGGCGACAAATGTTAATCACAGACCTACAAACCAAGCATGAATTGCTAGTTTTATGACCACAATATTGATTCCACAATAGCAATCATGTCAATCGTATAACGGATTCTTACAGACCTTTTCCTTTTCTTCATCATCTTACATGTATATATACCTTGCTCTTTATTCTCTTATTAAATTGATATTAGATGAACAGATCGCTCCTAAATATATATACGTGTATGTGTCTATATACATACAGGCATATAAATACACACACACACACACATATATATACGCGTATGTCTATATACATACAGGTATACACACACACATACACACACACATATATATACATACATACACACACATATATATACGTGTATGTGTCTATATACATAGAGCATATGTGTGTGTGTGTGGTTGTGTCTATCATGATATGATTATAAAAGAACACAATGCATATATCAAAAAGCATGGGCCCCATTTCTGGCCAAAAAAAAACCAAAAGTTTACAACAAGTCACAAGATAACGCTAAATCCATAGATTTTCACAACCTATCTTCAAGCCAAAACAACTTACTCTGGTGGTGAGACATACACCTCACGCATCACTTCAATCGCAGCTTGCATGCGACCAATCGCCATTTTCTTCACCTATTATGCACAAGTTTCTTATATTAGACCACAGAAACATATATTCAAACATGGAAGAATAATAATATGTTCTTAAATCACCCTACAATATTTTACAATATTTACCTGCACCACATTCCCTTTGGCTTTGTGATTTACAGGAAGTACACGAATTTCATCGCTAACTTTAATGGACTCCAGTGCACTTTCCGGTGACATGAATTGATGTACCACATTAACACATGACTGCACAACATTAAACGCATGGTTTGAGAATTAAATTTTTCTAGTTTTAAACATTATATAACATGTTACCTTAATTTTCCTCATCTGGTAAGGACAACCAGTGGGAATGATAACAGCTTCACCAATATGTTGCTCAACGCTCAATGCATCCACGTCTAATTATGGCAATCCAAAACTTTAAAACAAAACATAACGTTAATAATAACCAAAATTGTTTAAAGATTATAAAAGGCTTACTGAATTCTTCCTTGAGTTGTCTTTTATGATTGTCATCCAAGTAGAAGACTTCATCGAAAAGCGGATGAACGACCTGTAGTCCCAAAGCAAGCATATACATATTTTAGTAATTTAACAAATCATGTTTTATATATTAAATAATAAAATAAAACATTGATTATACCTTTCTTGGAGAGCCATAAGATCGGCTTAGCTTGTCGGAATACTTTCGAAGATACTCTAAAAGCTTCGGAACATCTTCTCTACAGAAAATATCCCAGTGGGCCCCACAGCTATAACCAACTTGAGATAGATCTTCATCGTCAGATTCAGATTCTGATTCTGAATCTAAATCATCAAAGACTAGTTCCTCTTCACGGTTGATCGTGTCCTCTAACCTCGATGATGTGGAAACCACGTTGACGTCATTGTGATGCTCGTCGTCCACACTTGACGTCCTAGCAACCATCGCCTCAAGTTTATTTCGATTCAAAACCTTTTTCGAAGACGTGAGATGATCTTGTGAGTTGTATTTGTACATTAACAGCTTCACCTCATTTAAACTCCTCTCACGAATGGGACGAGCGGTAGCATATACAAGAATATTAACCTAAATTCAGAAAATAGTTTATATTTTTTATACATAATAATTTCCATAATATTCTATGATAATTAAAGTAAATAAGAAATTAGAAAGTTACCTCGTCACATGCACGAATACATAAATTTGACAAATGATCTGCATCCATAGGGTTATCAGATCCACCGTACGATATGTTAACAAAGGAACCCAAGTTAGGGTTTTCCATTTGACACAACGAATACGCTCCGAGATTCATAAATCCGGTGAACGGATTTGTGTATTCTTGAATCGGCAAGGACTCGATAACGGCACTGTGTTGATCGGGGAAGTGATCCCGCAGAAAATCGGAAGAAAACCGAAGTTTGTATATCAGAGACTCACTCCACACGTTTTCATGCGTTATACCCCTGGAAAATATTTGTTTCCTTCGGGTATCAACGTCACACCAGTCACGAGCGTTGTTTTTCGTTGATCTGGCGTCGGTGTTGGTTCGGGTTTCCGCACTCTTTACGAGATAGGTGCGTAAGATGTTACCGAAATCCCAATCCAAGTCGGGTTGAGATTGAAATACGTCACGTACAACAACCGCTTGGCCTTTACCCCAGTGCTTTACAAAATGTTTTCCATTATCGTTAAAGTCCTGCGTTGCGGAAATATACACACCCGCTTTACCGTTTTTATCGCATAGCGAACATGGTGAAGGATCGGATAGCCCATTCAGCTTCTTGAGGTGAATATTACAAAGTAAACGCTTTGCGCTTTCTTCTAGATCTTTCGTGAGATATAACCAGTAGAAAGACGTTAAACACAAAAGACCTCTGTCACAGCCACCGATATGCTTAGGTGGACAGCTTATACGTCCATCGGATAAAAATCTCCAAGGTTTGTTTTTTGAACATTTGCTTCTAATCATTTTTGTCTCTTTCAAATTTTCGATCTTCGATTGCAAGTATCCGTCATGCATCTCGTGACAACAAGCTAAGCACAGTACAAAAGAACAATAATCACAGCTTCTGTGAACATCTGGAATGCAAGCCTTGCAAAGACTAATTAAAACCAAATGTAAGCCACAAAATAAATACAAATCTAATTAAAACCGAATGATGAGATGAATATTCATAAATGACGTTTGAAATTCACCTGCATTCCCTTTCAGTATATCCAGCAATTTGAACCTTTAGCCCGTTGTGACATGTCCCTATAATCATATATACAAATAAACTATTGTAATACATATATATACGTATATATTAACTATATATATATAGTATATATATATATACTATAATGTATATATATATATATTAAAGAAAAAACAACAAAAATTACCAATTTTGTGATCATATACCTTTGTGTCGAGCTTCGGTGTCCAACTCGATTAATATTTCCAGATTCATCTTCGACATGACCGGAAGAAGCTTCTGGATCATGTGAAGTTGTAAACTTATGTCAAAGTCAGACATCTTTTGACGATTGGGAACCGTCATCTCCGTTTCACCATCACAGATAATCACACCCTCGTCAACATCATAAATAACCGGCTCCTGAATCATAAAATCGGATAGATGATCAGAATACAATAGTACCAAAAGTGACGACAGGCGCGTACGGTTTTGAGTCAAACCTTCATTTTGACTTGTTTAGGTTTTGCTTTTATGCAGGCTCGACAAGGGCACTCCCCTTGGCACACAGGACACTCCCTCTTGACGGTTTTCTTACAATATAACCTAAATGTATTCGAACAACAGAAAATTAAGTTCGTCGAATTTGATTCGAAAATACGTAATTTTATTTTCAACTTCATTTACTGCAAAATTTTGAATGGAGCATAATGCATACGTCTTCCGTTATATAATCAACATACATAAATTAAGTAAGAATATGAATATATACATATAAATGCCAAAGGAATGTTGAAATGATAGGGTAAAACAGACCTCGTGTTTATGCATTCTTGACAAAAGAAATTCTTCTTGCAAGTTGAACACTTTACGAGAACACAAAAACTAGAAAATCCGCACCAATGGCACTTCTTGACTATCTTCGCTTTTACATTCTTCGTCTTGACGATCTTCACTTTGATGTTTCTTCTTCTTCTTGTTGTTCTTCTTCTTTCCAACAGATTTTATGTTTTCTTTAATAGCCGGAAAACTCTACACCCACAAATTAAAAAAAAAACATTATATAAGCTAAATTAAGAACTACTGCAAACAAAAACAACCGCGTCATTAAGTACAAGCGATACTCAACAACTTTTGCAAGAAAGAATAACATGCAACATAGCAATATACAAAATAAAAATAGAAAGACACCACATAAATGATGAATATACATGAAAAAACACCAAAGAATCAAATATGTAATAATATACATGGAAAGTTGCAGACTTGGTTAATGAAACATGTATAAGGAACAATACAACACAAGGCACAAGCAATACAAGAAACGGAAAACAGAAGGTATTGACCCGTTCGACCCATCCTAAAACTCCACCCACATTGACATGTTACCCAATCATCCGACCATTTGACCTACTCTATAACTGTTTTGATCCTTAGCCCCCAACCTGTCCCGGCCCAAAAACCACCCAATCTGTCTGACCCACCCCGAAAAGATTAACCCTTTTTGACCTGAAACTTCACCCCTTTTGACCCACCCTACATAATTGACGGGTTTAATCCGTTAGACCCAACTGACTGGACCCTTTTGTCACCTTCATATATGAGTAACAAAATAGGGCAAACACAAAAACAATTTACAAGTATTCATTCTTCTCTACAACAAATAAAATCACAAAATCAAAGCTTTAAATACATAGCATGATAACAAATTAATACATAAAAATTAAAACCTAAATGCATAAAAAACAATTTCAGATGTGAAAACAGCCTTCACAAATAAATATTTACAAGTCACAATTCTTGTCTAGAACAAGTAAAAACACAAAATCAAAGCATTAAATAATATAGCACGATAACAAATTAGATAATAAAAATTTAAAACATATCAATTAAAACTTTGAATGCATAAAATAACAAATTCAGGTATGAAAAAAACCACACTTCACAAGTTATAACTTTTCTCTACGAAAACAAGTAAAAACACAAAATCAAAGCATTAAACAATAAAACAAGACAACAAATTAGGTTATAAATAAGCAAACACATATCAATTTAAAGCTTTAAATGCATAAATAACATAATTTAGATCAGAAAAACAACCTTCACTACCGGAACCAGAACCGGTTCACAATTCTTCGACCGGATCGGCCTTCTGAAATCCATACTCGCCGGAGCCCCAACTTTAATCGCCGGTGACTCCACTTTCCGTTGCAACTCCGACGAAGCACCCGCCGGAGAAATCTCCAATCTTCCCAACTTCAAATCAACCACCACCGGTTCTCGACTCTCCATATTTACTACCCTTTTAGCCCTCTTTCTGGGCACATCTGAAACGAAACAGAAACAGAAACATCATCCGATGATTCTGTTATTTTCCTCTTCTTACGACGTCGTACCGGTGCCTCGGTAACGCCGTCGTCAGATTCTTCCTCCGGTTTGGGGATAATTGGTGTGCGCTTTGTTCTCTCTAGCTTCAGGTGTTCCGGCACCGGCTGCCGTTTCTGCCGGAATTGGGCTTGTTCGATGTGTACGGAACAGTGCCCTCTACCTTCAGCTACCGGCCGTTTGCACCGCCACCCTCTGCCGTCGGATCTTTTGCATATTTGTTCGTTAGCAATTTCAGCCATTTGATAGAATTTTGTGATGGAAAGGAGGAATTGAGACTTTTTGCTGGTGAATTGTGGAGAAGAGAGTGAAGAATGGGGGTTTAGAAAGAGGGAGTTTATGTAAGTGAAAATATATCTTATTACATGTGTAATATATAGCATATTCTATGTAATGTGTGTAATATGCAAGTGAAAACCATGTGAATGCAATTCTTTTTGCAATGTTTTTAATTTTTCTTTAAAACTTTTAATGTTTATTGTAAATAGGTAAACTTTTAATGTTTATTGCAAATAGGTAAATATTTGATGACTAAATTTTATTCAAAGTAATTAAGGTTTACCTAAAATGAAATGAAAATTTCAAATTAGGGTTTTGATTCTTTGAACCACTTTTAAGTGAATATTGTATTTTGTTATTATAGATTTGAGTTTTGAGATGTTATGAGTATGTGATGTTTACATGATAGATTTATGATGAATCTTAGTATAACATAATTGAATTAAAGAATAGCGTATTTATTACTTGTTTAAAATAAAATAAAAGACATGAGGTCTCAAGCATGTCATCAGTTTTTTTGGAGTGAACTTTCTTAATTTCGACAAAACAAGTGGATGGTGATCTCACTCTTAAAGGAGAATAGGAAGCGTACTATCCCTGACTCTAGCATGCGATGCGATCTAGTGGATAACGCAAGGGCTTAAGTCATCAATTCAATAGCCTGTTTTTGTATCACGATGTTCATAGATGACGTTTGTAGGGCCTAACAAGTGTTAGGTCACTTAAATGACTCGCAGATGAATCCTTTTGGGACGTACCAAGTGTCGTGACTATTGGTTGCATGTATGTGAGACGGATGCAAGTGTCATGACTCATAGATGAATATATGTATGTAATACGTACGCAAGTGTCGTGACTCATAGATGAATGTTTGTGGGATGTATCTAGTGTTAGGTCTCCAACGTAACTATTGTATATGTGTGAAATGATTAAGAAACTGATATAACATTGTGTAGCTGTAACAAAAACAATGCTAGTGACAATGTAGATGTAGATGAACTTATGTTATGTTAATGTGTGTTTTTATAATTTCTTTCTTTAAACATATTTGAACATTCTAAGCAATATTAGATAATAGATATAACTTATAGTTAAACCTTGTAAGTGCATGCTAAATATATGAATTAAAAATTCATGCCCATTATGAACACGTCAACTATATTTTCATGCATGCATACTTTTGGATGATATATGGATTTTCATTTATTTTATCTACTAAGAGTGTATTGTATTTAAGAATAAATCTTTTTGCTAATAAAATTTGTATACCCTTGGATTACCGAATTATGATATTTTCAATCTTCCAAATCAATAACCTATTCAACATTTGTTAAATAAATATATACAAAACACGTACTTATTAGGGAATCTTTATTGTTTTCATGCGAATATATATGGTCACCGGTTACAGTTGCAATTTTTTTAGATTGCTTAAAAAATATGAAACTATAACACAAAATCAAAGATACAAGGACATCTCAAGTAGGAGGCTAGAACACAAAACATAGTAAATTAAAAATGCACTAACCACACAATCTAACATATGCAATTTAACTATGTTTTTTTTACCCAAAATATGGCATTTGCCTTTATATCTTCTAAAACTTGATCAATACTTCTATAAGCATTTCTAAATGAGCCAGAAAGATGACAAAACAATCGCATGGATCAATTTCTTTTAAATCTTATTATCCTCCGAACCGATGAGAGCTTTAGAACTTCTTTAATCGAGTTCATAGCTATTAGATATATCAACTCATGTGTTAATTACTAGGAACATACATTATGCGTGTTATGAACTCTTCATCTTTCCTAACGAGAACATGCTTATTCGCTTGTATTAATAATAAAACAGTATTCCTTTATTATCACATCATAATGACATCAACACCTAAATTAGGTCACGTCCACATTGTTTCTAGTCAGTTTCTCGTCAACCTATTTCCAAAATAATTTATTTTCATCCTGGTGTGTTAATTCATTTTAGGTCTCAAGTGTTTCATCAGCTTCATTTAGGAGTGGACTTTCTTGATTTCAACAAAACAAGCCGATGGTGATATCACTTTCCATTAGAGATGGGCATAATCGAGGTTTTATTATTACCCGGAACCAGTTCCAACCCGGAACCGGTTCTGCTTGGATGTCATTGGAACCGGGTATGGTGTGAAACCGGGTCCGGTTCCTACCCGGGTTCACACCCAAGAATATGGAACCGTGTAGAACCGGGTACGGGTATTATGGAACCGGGTATGGTGTGGAACGGGTATGGTGCGGAACCGGTTCCTGATAGTGTTCAGAACCGGTTCCGACAGTAAAACCTGACTTTTACTGTTCAGAACCGGTTCCTGATAAAATGTTACCGGTGGAACCGGTTCCTGATTAAAAAATCGTTTTTTTTTTTGTATATAAACCCCTTCTTACTTACCGGTTCCTGATAAATGTTATCGTTGGTGTTTTAATAAAGTTTGTGTAATGTTTCTTTCTATTGTGTTTGTTATGTTTGATTTTTATTATTAGTTACATGAAAAAATAAAAATAGTAACAATAATCGGTTAAAATTAAAAAACAAATTAATCGGTTACAATATATAAAAAAAATTAACCGGTTACAAAAAAAAATAAAAAATTACTCAGAACCGGTTCTAGTAAGATTTTATTTTTTGATCGTTTACTAGCGGCAGGTGCAACACTTTCCGATGAGTTTCTCTTAGGTGCGGGTACCTCGGTACAATCGTCGTCCGAATCGTTAGTCTCCACTTCTTCGTCCTCCTCTTCGTCAACAATTTTATGCTCTAACTCAACTTCATCTTCTAGACTAGTTTTATGTTGAACACGATCAACGGCATCCAAATGGTCCTTTAAGCATATTGCCATCTCTAGCGATTCCGGAGTTAGTCTTCTTCTTCTAATTGACAAAACCCTGCCACTAAGAGAAAACACACTTTCCGAAGCTACCGTGGAAGCTTGGACCGTTAGTATATCACGAGCCATGGTGGCTAGAATCGGGTATTCGGATTCTTTCGATTTCCACCATGCCAAAACATCAAATTTCCTATACTCCTCGGTGGTCATAGTAAGCGAATACTGATTTTTTTTATATCTCCCAAGTTCACTTGTTGGTTCACTACCCCTTTGTTGTCTAGCGGTCTCGTCTCTAATGACATTCAACATGGTTATAAGTGGATCCCCGCTTGTTTCATCGTTAGAGGCCGTGGACCGAGACTCAAACAAATTTGTATGATTTTTTTCACCATATTTTTTTAAATAATGATCATAAAGTTTGGCCATACACTCATTGAATATTTTTTTTTGTTTTTGCTTTTAAAGTTGGATCTTCCTCATGTATATCCAACTTGTCATAAATTTCATCAATTAAAGCTTCAACACCCGGTACGTTTAAAGCTGATTTAAAGCAGCGGTACATAGAAAAACAGGTGGTAATTCTAAAAAATATTTTTAAAATTTTTGAATCATTGGTCTCGTCATATTCCTTAACATGTCACTAGAATTTTCAAACTTTTTAAAATTAGTTGTTATCAAATACAATTGGTCCACAACTTTAGAACTAGTAGGATAATAAACACCGGAAATCAAAGTCGTTGTAGTTTTAAAAACTTGTAAAAAAGTACTTAGGTTATTAATATTTTCCCAAGCCGTGTCGGGAAAGGGGACGACAAGGTACTCATCACTTAAAGTTGTATGAAAAGATTTTAAAGTGCCCATTTGCTTTATAGCATTTCAAACATATGATAAGTTGAATTCCAACGAGTCGGTATATCCCAATTCGGTCCAATAATTTTTTGGTTGACATCTTTACAAAGTTTTTTATATTCTTGATATCTTTCTTTTCCACTTTTGAAAACATCTTGGAGCATAGCTCTAAATGCTATAATAAAATCCGATACAAATTGATCTTTTAAACCGGTTTACACTACTAAGTTAATAATATGTGAAACACATCGTGTGTGAAAAAAAACACCATCAAGTATTGGTTTGTACTTCAACTTTAATTTTTCAATCGCCGTTGTGTTGTTTGAAGCGTTATCAAAGGATATTGAAAAAATTTTATCTTCTAAACCATATTTAATTATTGTGCCATTTATAATTTTATAAATATTTTCTCCCGTATGAGGAGAAGGAAACTCGTCAAAGCAATCGTACGCTTCATCATTTGCCATGTACCGGGATCAACCCAATGAGCGGTGACACATATGTACGATTCCGGTAAACCATGTGGAGCCGACCACACATCACTAGTTAGGTTTACACTAGTTTTTAAATTCTTAAAAAAAACAATTAAATCTTTTTTTGCATTTTCCCATAAACTTAAACAAAGACGTTTTAAAGTGCGACGACTTACATGTTTATAGCGAGGTTGTAGCGTCTCCCGAATAAGATTTGTAAATCGGGGTCGTCGAAGTGTCCAAACGGCAACGCTTTTTGTATCACCAACTTCGTCATCCGATTGCGAGCTAATTTTTGCTCATAACGAAAAATGGTACCATCTTTGGATAGTGGAACTTGACCGGATGTCATTTCCTTTAAAACTTTGCAATACTTATTAATATGCTTCGTTAACGTTGAGTTTGATTCCTTGGCTAATAACGATCCACAATGTTTACATTGAGCTTTTTGCGAGCCGTCACTCATCTCGACCAACTCCCAATTGCTCCAAACTTCCTTACTGCGATTATGAGACAATGTTCCAACCACATATGGAACCGATTGATCTTGAGGAACATTGTTAACGGATCGGGAATTTGCGTTTTTGGAACTCTTTGAGGCCATTTGTTGATTAGAATGTGAAAAAGAACAAGAAAGAAATGTAACAAGAAGAATAGATATGAGAAATTGTGTGCTAAAAAATAGATTTCTAAACAATATATATAGAATCGGTTCCAACGGTCAGGAACCGGTTCCAACGGTAACATTTTTAACGGCTATAACCGGTTCCAATGTAACATTTTTAACGGCTATAACCGGTTCCAACGGTAATATTATAACGGTCAGGAACCGGTTCCACTTAGGAACCGGGTACGGGTAGGAACCGGGTACGGTTAGGAACCGGTTACTACCCGATTCAAATGGTAAAATTGTGGAACCGGGTTGGAACCAACGGGTATTTTGAACCCGGAATCGGTTCTACTTAATGTCGGGTAGGAACTGGAACCGGTTCCAGTTCGGTTCTACCGGTTCGGGTTCGGAACCGGTTTTTATGCCATCTCTACTTTCCATAGAAAATTTGAGGTAGTACTAACTCTGATTGTTGGGCTACAGTGCGACGCGATTTGGGGGATAGTGCAAGGGCTTAAGTCATCAATTCAAATCCAGACTTTTGTATGGCTATAATGATGTTCATATATGAACGTTTATGGGACATAACAAGTGATAGGTCACATAAATGATTCACAGATGAATCTTTTTAGGAGGTACCAAATGACTATTGGTTGAATGTTTGCCATACATACGTGAGTGTTATATCCTAGATGAATGTTTGTGATGTATCAAGTGTTAGATCTCAAACACAACTATTGTATATGTATTAAAAGATTTTAAAAACTTATGTGAAAGTCGCAAAAACAAATAATGCAAACGACAGTGCAAAAGTAGATGGTCTTCTAATACGTCTATATGTGTGTTTTCTGTTGATTTCTTTAAACCCATTTAAACATTCTAAGCAAGTTTGAAAAACATATATAACTTTTAGTTCAATTATGTTAGGGCATACTAAATATATGAATTATGATGTAACAACCCGAACAATCAGGTCCGTATTATTTCCGACTTCCACGTTAGTTTTGATCACACAATATTTGACGGATTTAGTGTGTATATATATGTATATATAGATTAGTATATAGAAAAAAACTAATAAAACAACAAACAACCTAAACCTTCCTGCCCAAACTTGCCCAAGCCCAATAGCCCTCTTGATTCTTGATTTCGGTTATATGGATAATTATGTATGCATGTTATGTTTCAAAAAAAAATTAAAACAACAAATTCATCTAAACTTGTGGCCACGAGTAACTGCCCCCAACTGCTTATATGTATAGGTAATATGTATGCATATGATGTTATAAGGAAAAAAACCTAATACTACCCACCACCACCACCGCACAGACGGCAACCCTCCTCCGGTGCGCGACACCCACACTCGCCACCCTCTCGCTCTCTCTCGGCTCTCTCGCATCTTCTCTCGATCTCCGGTAAGGTCCCTCTCCCTTGTTCGTAACTCTTTAAACTGACACTTTCATCACGGTTCCTTCATCTCGGTTTCGGTTCGAGTTGTGTGATGTATATGTGCATGCTACGATGCTTATATATAGATATATATGTGTATACATGAGTAGTTAAGAAAGCAGAAGACATGTATTATATGTAAGCTATGTTTGGGGCGTGGGTCCGAACGGGGTCGTATGGACGGTAACCGGAACTTGTGAAATTGATTTCACTTGCTAACATAACCGTAGATATATATATATATATATACATACATATATATATATATATGCGTGTTTAAACGTGGAACGCGTTGATGATTCGAGTGTATATATGCGATCCGTGAATGATGTAATTGCCTTTAGTTATGCGAACTCATGAAACTGTTGATAACTTTAGTGTGTGATCTCATGAACTTGTTAGTAACTTCATAGGTGGGATGAAACATGAGGGTAGGATAAATGAATGTAGAAATATATATATATATATATATATATATATATATATATATATATATATATATATATATATATATATATATATATATAATATTACACACACCCACGCAAGGATGTTTGTATGCTTGACCGTGCGCGTGAGAGATCATGATTGATTTTGTCGGTAATTTGTGAGCTTTGTAAATGGAAATTCATTAAGTTGCATGTAGGAAAGGAAATTGATTAAGTTGCATGTCTGTAGCTTTATGGGGATGATGCAGTTGAACGTAACTGTAGGAATAAAGGGGGCATAAGAGGATGGTCTTGGGAAAGGAATATTTTTTTTATATGTTTTGAAATTTAACACACATAGATATAAACAGCCTTGCATGGAAAGATATGTTGTGTTGACTATTATCATTATTATTGTTATTATTATTATTATTTGACTTGTGTGGTATACATGATATTGTGATAGCATGTATAACTGCATGAATTTGATTTAGTGTAAAATGAGTATGGTTTAAATGTTGTTTTCTAGGAGGTAACGTACAACATTAATGATAAATTTGTTTGCGACGTGATCAATGTGAATATATTATTATATATTTGATGGTATGTGATGAACGAAGATTCCGTGGGAGCATGTAAATACTCGTGTGTGCAAGGTGTAGGAACGTGTTACTACTTTAGGTGTCAAAGCCAAGTATGATGTTTTAAGTTCGTAGTGTCGAGACCAAGGCAACCGCATGAAACTAGTCAATGACATTTAATTGATGTAATTAATAACAAACTGGCATTAATATCAAGGCGTACCAAGCATAGAGGCTTCTACACTTAATTTATTACTTTGTTGAGCATCCTAAGGTGAGTTCACGGTCCCTAATTTAAAGTTTTGAAATCAGGGAAGGTAACACAAGCACGTTACGGTAATGTAACGCTCATACGTTAAAGATTATAACGCTTTTATTTAGTAGAATATTATTGTATTGTTATGGTCACAAAGCAGTCTTATCACATAAAGTCCTTGTAACCTCGGACCGTTAGTATTGGGTTTAATAGCGGGGGAATTTTGAGTAGTACTATTGGGCCGGCAAGCCCCACCCGACTAGTCGTGCTAGCTAGACCGGTAATGGTCACCTGGTGTAGAATTAGCCTAACTTACCGCCATGGACAGTGATAGACATGGCAAATAAAGGCAACAACAGTCAGCTTCGGTTTCGAACTCTTTCGTGACGTAACGCGGGTTAGCTACCTAGAAATATTACAATAGTATATTAAATGCATTACTATTTGAGTTGAATGGTGGGAAATTGTGAAATCAAAACATGTTATAATTGAAATTTGAATTTGTGAACTCACTTATCTTAATTGACTGATACTTATTCTTACGTGTAACATCCGTCGAAAAACGGGTTTCCAAAACCCGCTTCGTTTATTAATCGAATATTTCCGTTATAATTTTCGTTGCGTATTTAATGTTCATATTAATTTTAAACGATACATAACTAATAAACATTTTAAGAATTTTAAAACATAATTAATAAAAACAAAAAAAATAGTGAATAAAAAATAAATAACGCTGCCGGGTTTCGAACCCGGGTCAGCCGGTTCAACAAACAAGCATTTCACCACTCCGCCACTTGACTCGTTTGTGTAATCAATGAATCAAATAAAACTTAAGTTCCACCCGTGAATCATCTGTTTGCGACAAGGACTGAAACCGCCCAACGGTTTTCAAATAATCAGAGACTATTGGCGTGGTCGCGAGGTTTCTGAGTGTAACCGATGGTGCAATGTCAGTTACAACCCACGTCCTTAATCAATTCAATCTTCAATGACTCGATTCATATGATTGTCGAGATTGAAACCGAAATGAAATTACTTCCAATTTACACTAATAATACCATCGCCTCACATCTCGGAAACACTCACAAAACCTTCAATTTTTCACTCTAACTTCTGTTCGTCGGAATCACTATCTGCAATCGCCGGAGTTGGTCACCAGAACAGCAAACTTCGATTTCCGTTTGGTATGCGTCTTAATTTTTATTCTGTGTAATATGTTCAATTTATGCTAAGTATTTAAAACATCATGGTAGTTAAAATCATCTGTTAATCGAGTTCTGGTTCAGTGTTGAAACCAGTGAAGAAGATGGGTTCTCGATTAGTAATTTAAAAAGAAATAATAATATGATCTTAACTGAGTTAGACACACAGTCCAATGGTGGAATGTGTGCGTAAATAACATGCACAAACCGGAGTTCGAATCCCTAATCATCGCCGGTTTTCTAATCAGAATGTTTTTTTAAAACCAAACTAAATCAGTTCTCAAAAAGTATACAAATATAAAGTAATTTCATTATATAATGGGTTAGACACCCAGCCCAGTTGGTTGGGCTGGGTGCAGAGTAGCATAGCGGTTGCGGGTTCGAGCCTCAGTAGGCGCGGCGGGTTGTTGGGTCTAAAAACTTTATTTTAAATTTATTAATTTCTGAATAAAGCTAACAAGAGTATAAGTATAATTGAAATCAGGAATTCTAACGGGTTAGACACGCATCCCAGTTGGCCGGGCTGCGTGCACACAAACGAAAGGTCCCGAGTTCGATTCCGCTCAGCGCCTGAAAAAAATCACTGTCTGAGCGGTCAGACCCGGTCAGACCTGACAAGTCAACCCACTTTTTATATTATTTTTACTTATTTCTTTTAATTGAAAAATTATTTAAAAATACTTAAAAATAATATTTTTAAAGTTAGAAAACGTCCTTAGACTCACAAAAATTAATCTAAAAAAAAACCTATTAAGATTATGAAATAAAATCCATTTATTTACCGAACCATTTCGTTATTATTTTAGGTTCGTCTTCCTCGTCGATCAAATCCCAAAACTCGTGCGCATCCAACATCATCAAAAGAACGCACCCAATGTGAATGAATTTCTACCAAATTCCCCGTTTTAATCACATTTTGGGGTGTATCATGTGTCGTACAATTTTGTTATATATATAAATATAAACACTTGTGCATTCATCATAACTGTGATCTAATGTGTATCAAATGTGTACAAATTGTTGTGTGAATTATGTTTAGTTTGGATTTATCATTTTCAGTGCAAGCATCTCATTAGGCCCATCAGCTCCCCGTGGGATACGGGTTGAGTACAGGTGCCTCATTCGATCGGCTCCGTTTGATTGAGCCTTGATCTCACATACATCATCATCATTCATGTCATTTGATCGGCTCCGTTAGATTGAGCCTTGATCTCAAACACATCATCATTTATGTCATTTACTCATCCAATGTGGTTTGTGTTTTGTTACATACATACGTTTGCTCACATATGATTATTGCACAATTTTTTTCAATATTAAATACAACAAGAACTTAATAACAATGTTTAATCAAGGTTCACTCGCCAACTTTTGTTGACCCAAAATATCCCCCGTTTTACACATGATACAGGTGATCCAGTTGAGGCAAGAAACACATAGGAAGGCCTAGAAGAATAAATCAGTTTAAGCTTTGGATTGTATTATTTAGTTTCATTTTCCTTGTAATTGTATGGATTTGATTTTGACTATTTAAGTTGTAATTTGAATTTAATAAATATGAAACATTTTAGTAAATATCATGAGCTTTGGTGATAACCCAATTATGCCCCGACTCTTATTCCGCTGCGGGTCGGGGTGTGACAGATTGGTATCAGAGCCATGACTATAGGGATATAAGATAGGTTATTAGACCCTTAGAGCCTATACTATAGTTGAGTAGAATTTAAAAAAAAAATAAAAAATTTTGTGTTACATACAAAATTCATGATGTTTATATGCTTTATGTTTATTGTTACATTCAATGTTATGCAAGCATGTTCATAAGTACATATTATTATACAATGCTCATTATGAATCATATCCTCATAACATATAATATCCATGAGAGCACACACTTCACAATTCCTATGATTTTTGCAACGATTTTTTTTGTATTTTTCAAATCACATCAAAGTGAGTTCCCATGACGGGCATGTAGTAACTGGAAGGGTACGAGTACCGGTAGTCGGAACGTCCTGTCTAGGCTTGGCATTCGTATAAATCCAAAATAAAGGACCAGTTTGCCTACCTGGGGACTAACGATGAGAGTACGAAGGACCTATTAGGCCAAAGCATGCTATACCAAACGTCGTGTGAACTAACCCCACTTTGAGTTGTCATTGTGTCTATACCTGGACACCCTCCTACCATACATCTCGCAATCATATTTCATGGTTTTCATTCGGGTGATGTGAGTGTTAAACCGCCAACACCAATGTGAATCCTACTAAGCCAATAGTCATGGGGGCCCACATGACTATACAGGCGATGGTATGGGGGACATTGGAGGGCCCAAACATGAGCAAACCCAAGACATCCTATGGATGTAGTTGCATTTTTGATGATTATGTTATTTTTTTACATTCTTTTAACGACACATGCACCTAAAAACTTCTTAAACTCACAATCTTCCTATGTATGTTCCTGTAGATGTCGGCTAGGCAATTACGTGGAGGTAGAAAGTCAGGAAGATCAAACGAACGCTTGGCCACCCAAATTGCAAAACAAATGGCCGCGGTGCTTCCTGACATCGTAATTCAAGTCCAACAAGCTCTCACCGCGAATCCCATCAACCCTCCCAATCAAGAAGACCAGAACGTCGACAACCCTCCCTCCAAAAAGTGCTCCTATAAACACTTCAAGTCTTGCGATCCCCCAAAATATGAAGGGACCAAAGGTGTCACTGCTCTTCTCCACTGGTTTGAAGAAATGGAGAACACCTTCCTCAATTGCGATTGTCCAGAGGATCGCAAGGTACGTTACGCAACTGGGAGACTGTTTGGGGTAGCTGTAACATTTGTCAAAAACGGGTTTTCCAAACCCGCTCCGTTTGTAATCGAATATCAAGTTATAAATGTTTCGTTGCGTATTTATGTCCGTTTTAATTTTTAAGGATGCATAATTAATAAACAAACTAGAATATAAAGGTTATAATTGATAAAAAGTAAAAATAAAATAATTAAAAAGAAAAGCTGGCTGCCGGGACTCGAACCCGGGTCAGCCGGGTTTAAACTCAAAGCCTTATCACACCCACATATAACCACTCCGCCACTTGTTGTTTTCTGTAAGTACTAGGAAACAATTAAATTTTATGGTCTATCATAAATCAACCGGTTACGCCAACTGTAACCGAAATCGGTCATCAAACGTCCAAAGACGTTTGATTGATCGCGGTTTACTGAGTTTAACCGATGCACCGACACCTCCAATCAATTTTGATTTGAATGAACTTAAATTCAAGAGTGGATCGGTTTTAATAACCGAAAACTTTCAATTCCTGAATTACTTCAATCAAAGACCCCTCTCGCGACTCAAACACACTCTGCAAGCCTTCAATTGCATTTTCGCACAACTTTCAATTCGCCGGAGAAGCTATTTGGACTCGCCGGACTTTCGCCGGAAAACCGTATTTTCCACCAAATCAGTCAGTCTCTAAGTTCTTTCATTGTCTATCAGTTGTTAAGCTGTTATTAACTCAAACCCTTCAATCGGAATCAATTTCAGACGACGATATCGGATAACTCACTCTCGCTGGAAAACTTATGAAAATCCTTATCTTCAGCTGTAAAACGGTATAGACATTCAAACCTTCTGATAACTCTTGTTTAATACTTAAATTCCTCACTTAGCTAATCAAAACTGATAATTTATTCGTTCAGTCGAAATCCGTAAAAACAGAGCCGACGACTTGCCGGAATTCTGAGATAAATCGTTCTCCGGTATGTTTACTTCTAAAAAATCGTCTCTGCCATTTCATATTAGTCTGTTGAATGTTTGCCAATCAAATTAAACAAGAAACAATAGAGAAATCGTAAATCGTAATTCGGTAACGAAGAAGGCGAAGTAGGTTGATTATAAGTTTAATAAAATCTGGATATTATCTCGGGTTAGACACACAGTCCAGCGGTGGACTGTGTGCACATACAAATCACACGCCGCGAGTTCGATCCTTGATACACACACCCTCTCCGTAATAAAGATGTTTTATTTTTCTAACTGAACCGGATTAACTTACGTTAGATGTTAAGTATAATAAAAATCTGTATATTAACCAAGTTAGACACACAGTCCAGCGGTGGACTGTGTGTAACATTAAGTCACAGGTCCCGGGTTCGAGACCTGTTGACGACACCGGTTTGACGATTTAAAACATTTTTGAAAATAAAAGAATTTTGAATAAACTGAGTTAGTATATAAATATAATTAAAAACATAATTATTTCGTGTTAGACACGTAGCTCAGTTGGTAGAGCTGCGTGCTCGCGAACGGGAGGTCTCGGGTTCGAGCCTCACCCGGCGCATACAATTACACAATAAAATCGGTCAAACACTCAAACGGTCAACGGTCAACGCAAAAGTCAACATATTTTTATATTTTTATTTATTTAATTTAATTTAAAATTCAATTAAAAATACTTAAAAATAATGTTTTTAAAGATAGGAAATAGCCTTAAACTCACAAAAATATATCTAAAAATCCTATTAAAATTATTATTAAATTCCATTCATTTACTATATCTTCCGTTATTATTTAGGTTAGTCTATCCTCGTTGTTCAATTCTTCCAACTCGTGCGCATCTCATCATCTCCAACCGAACGCACCCAATGTGAGTGAATCTCTACAAAATTCCCCGTTTTAATCACGTTTTTGGGGTGTATCATGTGTCTTACCATTTATTATATTTAAATCATTGTGCATACATCATATCATGAACAAATGTGTATTCAGCTTGTTTCAACTGTTGTGTGGTTATTGTTTAGATTTAATTTATTATTTCCAGTACATGCAAATTCATAGGCCGCCGCTCCCCATTACATTATGAGCGTTGAGCAGTTCCCCATTACATTATGAGCGTGAACCTGGCGTTGCCAACATACGATCGGCTCCGTTTGATTGAGCCTTGATCGCACAGACATTTATCATTTTCAGTACATGCAATACGATCGGCTCCGTTTGATTGAGCCTTGATCGCACAGACATTTATCATTTTCAGTACATACATTTATCATAGGCCGTCCGTTTCCCCATTTTTGTTATTGTATGTTATTGTATGTTATTGTATGTTGTTGTATGTTATAGTTTGTGGTTGTTATTGCCACTGTTTGATTATTTACATTTGCTCACTTATGATCATTGCACAATTTTTCCTTGATAAAATAACAAGAAAATCAATAATAAATGTTTATCTAACAAGGTTCACTCGCCAACTTATGTTGACCCAAAACCCCCATTTTTACACATGATATAGGTGACCAGCTGCAACAAGAAACACATAGGATTGGCTTAGAAGAATAAACTGGTTTAGAGCTTGGATTGTTTAGTTGGTTATTTTTCTTTGTAATTGTATGGACATGTTTGGATTATTGAGAATGTAATTTTGACTTTAATAAATATGAAACATATTAGTAAATATCATGAGCTTTGGTGATAACCCAATTATGCCCCGACTCTTATTCCGCTGCGGGTCGGGGTGTGACAGATTGGTATCAGAGCCATGACTATAGGGATATAGGATAGGTTATTAGACCCTTAGAGCCTATACTATAGTTGATTAGAAATTTTTAAGATTTTTGTGTGTTACATGCCAAATTTCATGATGTTTATATGTTTTATGTTAAATGTTACATTCAATGTTATGCAAGCATGTTCATAAGTATATATTATCATATAATGCCTATCATGAATCATATTCTCATAACATATCATATCCATGAAAGCACACATCACATCATTTTCATGATTAGTTTTACAATGATTTTTGTATTTTCAAATCTCATCAAAGTGAGTTCTCATGACGGGCATGTAGTAACTGGAAGGGTACAAGTACCGGTAGTCGGAACGTCCTGTCTAGGCTTGGCATTCGTATAAATCCAAAATAAAGGACCAGTTTGCCTACCTGGGGACTAACGATGAGAGTACGAAGTACCTATTAGGCCAAAGCATGCTATACCAAACGTCGTGTGAGCTAACCCCACTTTGAGTTGTCATTGTGTCTACACCTGGACACATTCCGACCATACATCTTGTAAACATATTTTGTGGTTTTCATTCGGGTGATGCGAGTGTTAAATTGCCAATACTAATGTGAATCCTACCAAGCCAATAGTCATGGGGGCCCACATGACTATACAGGTGAAGGTATGGGAGACATTTGAGGCCCAACATGAGCAAACCCAAGACATCCTATGGATGTAGTTGTATTATTGACATTTATGTTATTTTCATTTTCTTTAAGACACATGACACCTGAAAAGACTCCATAAACTCACAATCTTCTTATGTATGTTCCTGTAGATGTCGGCTAGACAATAACGAGGGGGTAAAAGATCAGGAAGGCCTCACGAACGCTTGGCCGCACAAATCGCAAAACAAATGGCCGCGGTGCTTCCTGACATTGTTGTTCAAGTACAACAAGCTCTCGCCACAAATCCCACTAATCCTCCCCAGCAAGATGACCAGAACATCGGCAACCCTCCTACCAGCAAGTGCTCATATAAATATTTCAAGTCTTGCGATCCTCCTAAATTTGAAGGGACCAAAGGTGTCACTGCTCTCCTCTACTGGTTTGAGGAAATGGAAAACACCTTCCTCAACTGCGATTGTCCCGAGGATCGCAAGGTACGATATGCAACCGGGAGACTATTTGGGGTAGCTCTTACCTGGTGGAATACTGAAAAGGGTAAGAGGGGAATTGATGATGCAATGGCCTTAACATGGGAGGAGTTAAGGGAAATTATGACGAGGCGATTCTGTCCTAGAAGTGAGATTAAAAAGTTAGAGGATGAATTTCATTCTTTGAAGCAAAAGGAGGGAGATCATACTTCCTACAACAAGACGTTCTTAGAGTTGAACCAAATGGTCCCTAACTTGTTTACCCCAGTTTACCGCTTAATTGAGCATTATATTCGAGGTCTTCCCTCGAAAATTCAAGATTCAGTTCTTAGCACTTCACTAGCAACACTTGAAGCTGCTATGGAACTAGCGACTGAACTGACCGAGAATCGAATTCGCAACGGTAAGTTTAAAGAGGAGAAGAAGAAAGCCCCCGTTGAGGGCCAAACTTCAAACCATTCCACCTCCTCCTCTAAGTTTGCTAACAAGAGGAAACGTAACACCAAAAACTTCGCTGCCACACAAACCAATTTCCCTATCCCTGCTGCACCCATTACCCAAGTTACCCCTTCACCTGCACCATACAAAAGGCCATAGTCTGGCCCGTTACCAAAATGCAACCGTTGCCAATGCCACCACTTTCCTGATCATCCCTACCAACATTGCACCGGCTGTGGTCGCGCAGGTCATACTGTTCAAACCTGTCGCATACCTTAGCGAACGAACCGCCACCAGCCTTCAACCCAAACCCACCAACAATTAATGGGTCAAGCCCAACAACCCCTACTATTACCACCTACCCAACATTTAGCCCAAACATACTACCAACCCAACTATCCCATGGTACAACCTATGCGGGCTTGCTACAATTGTGGAGACCCAAGCCACTTTAGAAACACTTGTCCAAGGTTGGTGAACATTATTCATGCTCAAGCCCAAGCCAATCCGGTGAATCAAGCTAACCAAGCTCCCCCACCTGCAAGAGGAAGAGCTTTCAACATCAACGCTAATCAGGCTAGAGCTGACAGCAATGTGGTTAACGGTACGTTCCTTATCAATGGTAGTTATGCATCCATGTTGTTTGATACTGGCGCGGATAAAAGTTTTGTGTCTTTAGAGTTTGAACCCATCCTAAACCAAAATCGTGATAAGCTCATGGAATCCATAACAGTAGAAGTTGCTGACGGGAAACCGGTCTCATTAAACTCTATTATACACAACTGTACACTCACCTTAAACGACCACGATTTTCCAGTTGACCTCATTCCTATGAAGTTGGGAAGCTTTGATATTATAATTGGTATGGACTGGCTCAGCCAACATCAGGCTGAAGTTGTATGCCGCGAGAAGTTTATACGCATTCCTCTTCCAAACGGTCAAACTCTACGAATCTTTGGAGAAACCCCATCGAAAGGGCTCAGATTAATGTCCTGTCTTCGAGCTCAAAAATATCTTTGCAAGAATTATGTCGCATTTTTAACCCATATCGTCAAAAAGGGATCTATGGAGAGGAAACTTGAAGACATCCCAGTAGTAAAAGATTTTCCGCAAGTTTTTCCTGACGACATTTAAGGCTTCCTCCCGTGAGAGAAGTCGAATTTGGTATCGATCTTATACCTGGTGCTACATCAGTTGCAAAGTCTCCTTATAGGTTAGCCCCCTCTGAAATGCAAGAGCTAGCCAGTCAATTGCAAGAGTTGACTGACAAAGGATTCATACGTCCTAGCTCCTCGCCTTGGGGTGCACCTGTCCTTTTTGTGAAGAAGGAAGATGGATCGTTTCGCATGTGCATCGACTACAGAGAACTCAACAAATTAACAATCAAGAATCGCTATCCATTACCTCGCATTGATGATCTTCTTGACCAACTTCAAGGCGCCAACTGTTTTTCAAAAATCGACCTTCGATCTGGTTATCATCAACTTAGAGTACATGAAGAAGACGTCCCAAAGACCGCTTTCCGAACTCGTATGGTCATGCCATTTGGTTTAACCAACGCTCCAGCTGTCTTCATGGATCTAATGAACAGAGTCTGCAAACCCTATCTCGATCGTTTTGTTATAGTCTTCATCGACGACATCCTCATTTATTCAAAGTCTAAGTCTGATCATGAGCGACATCTTCGACTCATCCTTACACTTCTAGAGAATGAAAAGCTTTACGCCAAATTCTCCAAATGCGAATTCTGGTTAAAAGAGGTACAATTCCTCGGACATGTAGTCAATGACAAGGGAATACATGTCGACCCCTCAAAGATCAAAGCGGTACAAGAATGGCAAGCGCCACGTACACCAACTGAAGTAAGATCTTTCCTTGGTTTGGCTGATTATTATCGCCGTTTCATTTCAAACTTCTCTTGCATTGCTGTACCACTCACGGCTTTAACTCATAAGGGAAAACCTTTTATATGGGGACCCAAACAAGAAGAAGCCTTCCAAACCCTTAAACAAAAACTCTGTGATGCACCAATCCTCACTCTGCCGGAAGGTTGTGATGACTTCGTGGTTTATTGCGACGCGTCAGGGCAAGGACTAGGCTGTGTTCTAATGTAAAGAGGAAAGGTTATAGCTTATGCTTCGAGACAACTCAAGACTCATGAGAAGAACTACACCACCCATGACCTAGTACTTGGAGCCGTTGTGTTCGCTCTTAAGATATGGAGACATTATCTCTACGGTACTAAGTGTGAAATATACACTGACCACAAGAGTCTTCAACATATCTTCAATCAAAAGGAGTTAAACATGAGGCAACGAAGATGGTTCGAACTTCTAAATGACTACGACTGTGAAATTCGGTACCACCCTGGCAAAGCAAATGTGGTGGCTGATGCACTCAGTCGAAAGGGTTATGCGAACTCCATTTGTCTTCTATGTTCACAAATCATAACTGACATTAAAGATCAAATTCGAGAAGCCCAGCATGTTTCAGTAACGGAGGATGATGTACGAAAGGAGCTGTCCTGTGGAGCTGAACTCAAAATTGAAACTAAATCGGACGATATTCTGTATTTTCTAGATCGCATATGGATTCCTGACCACAACAACCTTCGTGAATTTCTTATGAATGAGGCTCACAAAACACGATACTCTATACACCCAGGAGCCGGTAAGATGTATCAAGACCTTCGATACACCTATTGGTGGTCTGGAATGAAAAAGGATATTGCTGTTTTTGTTTCCAAGTGCCTTACATGTTCCAGGGTGAAAGCTGAACACCAAAGACCCTCAGGACTTCTGGTCCAACCTGAAATACCTGTATGGAAGTGGGAAAACATAACCATTGATTTCATTACCGGGTTACCTCGCACTTCTGGTGGGTATGACACTATATGGGTAATCATTGATCGACTTACAAAATCAGCTCACTTTATTCCTATCCGCGAAGATTTCAAGAACGAAAAGCTAGCTCGTATTTATATCAGCGAAATCGTAAGCCGACATGTTGTACCATTAAGCATTATTTCAGATCGTGATGGTCGTTTCACTTCACGAACATGGCAAGCAGTACAAGCCGCTTTGGGTACGCGATTGGATCTCAGTACCGCCTATCATCCTCAAACTGATGGACAATCTGAACGCACCATTCAAACTCTTGAAGATATGCTTCGAGCATGTGTCATAGACTTCAAGGGAAATTGGGACGCTCATCTACCATTAGTTGAATTTTCGTACAACAACAGCTATCATTCAAGCATCGGCATGGCACCTTTTGAAGCTTTATATGGTCGTAAGTGCCGATCTCCAGTATGTTGGCACGAAATTGGGGAAGCTCAAATCACTGGTCCAGAATTGATTCAAGAAACCACAGACAAGATTCATCAGATTCGAAACAATCTTCTAGCGGCTCAAAGTCGTCAAAAGATTTATACAGATAAACGACGGAAGACTTTGGAGTTTAACATTGGTGATCATGTACTTTTAAAAGTATCACCGTGGAAGGGAGTAGTTCGTTTTGGTCAAAAAGGCAAGCTAGCACCACGCTACGTAGGACCTTTCAAGATACTCGAAAGAGTAGGACCTGTAGCATACAAGCTTGATCTACCAGAAGAACTTAACAGGATTCATCCCACATTCCACGTATCAAACTTGAAGAAGTGCCTCGCTGATGAAAACCTCCACATTCCTCTGGAAGATATTCAGATTGATGAATCTATGCATTTTCTTGAAAGACTAGTAGAGATCATGGACTTCGGAGAAAAACGTCTACGACGAAGTCGCATTCCAATTGTTAGGGTACGCTGGGAGTCGAAACGGGGACCTGAGTTTACTTGGGAACGTGAAGACTCAATGCGCGAAAAATACCCGCATCTTTTTCCTACTACTACTACTACTACTTAAATTTCGGGACGAAATTTCTAAAAGTAGGGGATACTGTAACATTTGTCAACAACGAGTTTTCCAAACCCGCTCCGTTTGTAATCGAATATCAAGTTATGAATGTTTCGTTGCGTATTTATGTCCGTTTTAATTTTTAAGGATGCATAATTAATAAACAAACTAGAATATAAAGGTTATAATTGATAAAAAGTAAAAATAAAATAATTAAAAAGAAAAGCTGGCTGCCGGGACTCGAACCCGGGTCAGCCGGGTTTAAACTCAAAGCCTTATCACACCCACATATTTTTATATTTTTATTTATTTAATTTAATTTAAAATTCAATTAAAAATACTTAAAAATAATGTTTTTAAAGATAGGAAATAGCCTTAAACTCACAAAAATATATCTAAAAATCCTATTAAAATTATTAATAAAATCCACTCATTTACTATATCTTCCGTTATTATTTAGGTTAGTCTATCCTCGTTGTTCAATTCTTCCAACTCGTGCGCATCTCATCATCTCCAACCGAACGCACCCAATGTGAGTGAATCTCTACAAAATTCCCCGTTTTAATCACGTTTTTGGGGTGTATCATGTGTCTTACCATTTATTATATTTAAATCATTGTGCATACATCATATCATGAACAAATGTGTATTCAGCTTGTTTCAACTGTTGTGTGGTTATTGTTTTGATTTAATTTATTATTTCCAGTACATGCAAATTCATAGGCCGCCGCTCCCCATTACATTATGAGCGTTGAGCAGTTCCCCATTACATTATGAGTGTGAACCTGGCGTTGCCAACATACGATCGGCTCCGTTTGATTGAGCCTTGATCGCACAGACATTTATCATTTTCAGTACATGCAATACGATCGGCTCCGTTTGATTGGGCCTTGATCGCACAGACATTTATCATTTTCAGTACATACATTTATCATAGGCCGTCCGTTTCCCCATTTTTGTTATTGTATGTTATTGTATGTTGTTGTATGTTATAGTTTGTGGTTGTTATTGCCACTGTTTGATTATTTACATTTGCTCACTTATGATCATTGCACAATTTTTCCTTGATAAAATAACAAGAAAATCAATAATAAATGTTTATCTAACAAGGTTCACTCGCCAACTTATGTTGACCCAAAAACCCCATTTTTACACATGATACAGGTGAACCAGCTGCAGCAAGAAACACATAGGATTGGCGTAGAAGAATAAACTGGTTTAGAGCTTGGATTGTTTAGTTGGTTATTTTTCTTTGTATTTGTATGGACATGTTTGGAGTATTGAGAATGTAATTTTGACTTTAATAAATATGAAACATATTAGTAAATATCATGAGCTTTGGTGATAACCCAATTATGCCCCGACTCTTATTCCGCTGCGGGTCGGGGTGTGACAGTAGCCCTTACCTGGTGGAACACAGAAAAGGGTAAGAGAGGAATCGAAGATGCCATGGCCTTAACATGGGAGGAGTTAAGGGAAATCATGACGAGACGCTTCTGTCCAAGAAGCGAGATCAAAAAGTTAGAAGATGAATTCCACTCGTTAAAACAAAAGGAAGGAGATCATACTTCCTACAACAAAAGATTTCTCGAGCTGAACCAAATGATTCCCAACTTGTTCACCCCAGTGTACCGCTTAGTTGAACACTATATTCGAGGCCTCCCCTCGAAAATCCAAGATTCGGTTCTAAGCACTTCGCCTGCAACATTCGAAGCCGCAATGGAATTAACCACAGAACTCACCGAGAATCGCATCCGAAACGGCAAATTTAAGGATGAGAAAAAGAAAGCCCCCATTGAGGCCCAAACTTCAACCCATTCCATATCCTCTTCAAAGTTTGCTGGAAAGAGGAAACGAAACAGCAGAAATTTTGCTGTCACACACACAAACTCTCCTATCACTGCCGCACCCATCACCCAAGTTGCTCCCTCAGCGGCACCCTATAAAAAGCCATACTCCGGCCCGTACCCAAAATGCAGCCGTTGTCAATACGATTACCTCCCAGAAACTCCTTGCCAACATTGCATCAGCTGTGGCCATGCGGGTCACACCATCCAAACTTGTCGCACACTTCAGCGAATGAACCGCAACCAACCCTCAACCCAAACCCACCATCAAATATGTAACATCCGTCAAAAAAAACGGATTTACCAAACCCGCTCCGTTTATCAACCGAACAGTCAGTTAAAATTTTAGTTGCGAATTAAATGCCCAAAATAATTTTAAACGATCCGTAATCAAATATTATACGGGGATATGTATTTAGTTTTTGAAAATCTGTCAAAAATATCAAAATAAAAATGGTTTACTTTTGCCGGGTTTCGAACTCGGGTCTGTACCGGGTAAACCAAAGACTTATCTCTCAGCCGACAAACCACTCCGCCATCTTGATTTTCTGGTAATAACAGAAAACAATTAATTCAAATAATCAATTTCAGAAGTTAAATTATTGCGCCCAAAATAACAGTCGTCGGAAATCCCGACGACTTCGCCGTTTAATTACGTTATTACTCAAAGTAACCGAAAACTTAACTATTACGACGGTTATAACCGACGTCTGAACCGCGACATCAGCTGTAACCGCCGGGAACGGCTGACTTCGAATTGAGACCGAATTCAGACCCCATTCAATCCCAATACTACCCTATAAATACAACCTCAACTCGCCAGAAGTCTTTCACACTCAAATCGCACCTTTTCTCGGCGAAAAATCACTCGCCGGAAATTCTTGATAATTCGCCGGAAAACCGTATCCGTAAACTCTGAGCTTACTGAACCCCCTAAACTTTCTCCGAAAACACCCACACCCTTTTCAAGCCTTCGGAAGACTTTCTGCTGCAAAATACTTGTCGCCGGAAAAAGAGTTCTGTCGCCGGAGTTCTGCCGGAAAACAGAGTAAAATCAGTCGGTACATCTCACGCCTATTTTCTTCCCTTTTTACTTTTATCTCGTCTGTAATTGATCATAAAACACTAAAGGAACAGGAATTAACTTTTCGAACCAAGTCCGTCGTCACTTCCGGTTAAAACCGGTGAAGAAGACGAAGTTCAGTAATCGTTAAGTATAATTAAAATCAAGATAATTACCGGGTTAGACACACAGTCCAGCGGTGGACTGTGTGCACTTTTAAAGCTAAGGTCACGAGTTCGATTCCGGTTTCACACACGTCGCCTTGATAAAAATTCTCTTTTTCGCAAAACAGAACCGGAGTGTTTTGTGATATGTTAAGTATATTGATAACTGAGTTTATAACCAAGTGAGACACACGGTCCAGCGGTAGAGTGTGTGTCCGCTAACCCACAGGTCCCGGGTTCGAGACCTGTGGAGCACACCGGTTCTGAGATTTATTTCGTTTTTAATAATAAAGGATTTCTGTTAAATCTAATTAATATATATATATAATTAAAATCGGATATATAACGGGTTAGACACGTAGCTCAGTTGGTAGAGCTGCGTGCACGCGTACGGGAGGTCTCGGGTTCGAGCCTCACCCGGCGCACAACAAAATGCCTATGAACCGGTCAACGATAGTCAAGTCAACGGTCAACGTACTGTAGCAATAAAATAAAATATTTTTTTTATTATTTTTATTTAATTATTTTAATTAAAAATCAATTATAAATACTTAAAAATAACATTTTTAAGGTTAGAAAATAGCCTCAAACTCACAAAAATACACCCAACAATCCTACTAAAATAGATTCATAAAACCCGTTTACTTACCGAACCATTATGCGATTTATCTAGGATTAATTTCACTCGTGGTTAACACCATTTCGCGTGCATTCAACCTCATCAACCGAACGCACCCAATGTGAGTGGATTCTTACAAACTCCCCTTTTTATTCATGTTTTGGGGTGTATCATGTGTCGCTTAAACTAATTTTCTTATGCAAATTCGTGCTATACCATTATATGAACTAAACTAGAATGTAACTATTGTTTGGTTGTGATGTATTACATATTGTCAAAGTTGTATGCAAATTATTTAGGCCCATCAGTTCCTCGTGGGAGACGAGAACATCGCGTGCCTCAAAACTCATTCATTAAGGCCCATCAGTTCGTAAGAACAACGCGTGCCTCAAAACTCATACATTAGGCCCATCAGTTCCTCGTGGGAGACGAGAACAACGCGTGCCTCAAAACTCATTCATTAAGGCCCATCAGTTCGTAAGAACAACGCGTGCCTCAAAACTCATTTATTAGGCCCATCAGTTCGTGGAACAACGCGTGCCTCAAAAACTCATTCATTAGGCCCATCAGTTCCTCGTGGGAGACGAGTCGAACATCGCGTGCCTCAAAACAATCATTTGGTGTATGTGAGTTTAATATTCAATATTATGTGTTGTGTGAATAAATTTACATCTACATTTACTCATATGTGGTATGCACATTATTTATAATCAATTGGTTAAACTTGTTCAAATGTTTTTCCATAGGATTCACTCGCCAACATTATGTTGATCCAAAACCTTTTTACACATGATACAGGTAAACAGGTTGAAGCAAGGAAAACATAGGATATGCCTTAGAAGAGAACCAAGAAGCTTAGACAGATAGATAGAATATGGTGTATCATTTATTTCCATTAAATTGTATTAATGAATATGAAACATATAATAAATGTCATGAGCTTTGATGATAACCCAATTATGCCCCGATCACCTTTTCCGCTGCGGGTCGGGGTGTGACAAAATAGTGGGTCAAGCTCACCAACCTTTACTTCTACCACCCACGCAACACATAGCTCAACCTTACTACCAACCCAACTACCATATGATGCAACCAATGCGAGCTTATTACAACTGTGGAGACCCAAACCACTTCAGGAACACATGTCCCCGTTTGGTAAACATCATCCATGCCCAAGCACAAGCGAATCCGGTAAACCAAGCTAACCAAGCTCCTCCACCTGCTAGAGGAAGAGCTTTCAACATCAATGCCAACCAAGCTAGAGCTGACAACAACGTGGTTAACGGTACGTTTCTCATCAATGGTAGTTATGCATCCATGTTATTCGATACTGGCGCGGATAAGAGTTTTGTGTCCTTAGAATTTGAACCAATCCTAAACCAAACTCGTGATAATCTCATGGAATCTCTAACGGTGGAAGTTGCTGACGGAAAGCCCGTTTCATTAAATTCTATTATACGAGATTGTACCCTCACTCTAAACGATCACGATTTTCCAGTTGACCTCATTCCTATGAAGTTGGGAAATTTCGATATTATAATCGGTATGGACTGGCTCAGCCAGCATCACGCTGAAGTAGTATGCCGCGAAAAGTTCATTCGCATTCCTCTTGCAGACGGTCAGACCCTACGTATCTTTGGAGAAACCCCTTCGAAAGGACTCAAATTAATGTCCTGTCTTCAAGCCCGAAAATATCTCCGCAAGAACTATGTCGCATTCCTAACTCACGTCGTCAAAAAGGGAACCAATGAGAGGAAACTCGAAGACATTCCAGTAGTGAAAGATTTTCCACAAGTCTTTCCTGACGACATTTCAGGACTTCCTCCCGTGAGAGAAGTCGAACTCCGCATCGATCTTATACCTGCCGCTACACCAGTCGCAAAATCTCCTTATACGTTAGCCCCATCCGAAATGCAAGAGCTGGCCAGTCAACTGCAAGAGCTGACTGACAAAGGATTCATACGTCCTAGCTCATCGCCTTGGGGTGCACCTGTTCTTTTTGTGAAGAAGAAAGATGGAACGTTTCGCATGTGTATCGACTACAGAGAACTCAACAAGTTAACGGTTAAGAATCGCTACCCACTACCTCGCATCGATGACCTCCTAGACCAACTTCAAGGCGCCACATGTTTTTCAAAAATCGACCTTCGTTCTGGTTATCATCAACTCAGAGTACATGAAGAAGACGTCCCAAAGACCGCCTTCCGAACTCGTTATGGTCATTACGAATTCATGGTCATGCCGTTTGGTTTAACCAACGCCCCAGCTGTCTTCATGGATCTAATGAATAGGGTATGCAAACCCTACCTCGACCGCTTTGTTATAGTCTTCATCGACGACATCCTCATCTACTCCAAGTCTAAATCCGATCATGAACGACACCTTCGACTTATCCTTACACTCTTAAAGACTGAAAAGCTGGATGCTAAGTTCTCGAAATGTGAATTATGGTTAAGGGAAGTACAATTCCTTGGACACGTCGTCAATGACAAGGGAATTCATGTTGATCCTTCAAAAATCAAGGCAGTGCAGGAATGGCAAGCGCCACGTACCCCTACCGAAGTAAGATCATTTCTTGGGTTGGCTGGTTACTATCGCCGTTTCATTGCAAATTTCTCCCGTATTGCTGTACCACTCACGGCTTTGACTCATAAAGGAAAGCCCTTCATATGGGGACCTAAACAAGAAGAAGCCTTCCAAACTCTAAAGCAAAAACTCTGTGACGCACCTATCCTCACACTTCCTGAAGGTTGTGATGACTTCGTGGTTTATTGCGACGCGTCAGGGCAAGGACTAGGCTGTGTACTGATGCAAAGAGGAAAAGTGATAGCTTATGCTTCTAGGCAACTCAAAATTCATGAGAAGAACTACACCACCCACGACCTGGAACTTGGAGCCGTTGTGTTCGCTCTCAAGATATGGAGACATTACCTCTACGGTACCAAGTGTGAAATATACACTGACCACAAGAGTCTCCAACATATCTTCAATCAAAAGGAGTTGAATATGAGGCAACGAAGATGGGTCGAACTTCTTAACGACTACGACTGTGAAATTCGGTATCATCCTGGCAAGGCAAATGTGGTGGCCGATGCACTCAGTCGAAAAGGTTATGCGAAATCCATTCATCTTCTATGTTCGCAAATCATAACCGACATCAAAGATCGTATCCGAGAAGCTCAACATGTTTCAGTAACAGAAAACGACGTACGCGATGAGCTGTCTTGTGGAGCTGAACTTAAGATCGAAACTAAATCCGACGGTATTCTATACTATCGAAATCGCATATGGATTCCCAATCGCGATAACCTTCGTGATTTCCTTATGAATGAGGCGCACAAAACACGGTACTCTGTACACCCAGGAGCCGACAAGATGTATCAAGACCTTCGATACACCTACTGGTGGCCTGGCATGAAAAAGGATATCGCTGTTTTTGTTTCCAAGTGCCTTACATGTTCCAAAGTAAAAGCTGAACATCAAAGACCTTCAGGACTTCTAACCCAACCTGAAATACCTGTATGGAAGTGGGAAAACATAACCATGGACTTCATTACCAGGTTACCTCGCACCTCCAGTGGGTATGCCACTATATGGGTAATCATTGATCGTCTTACAAAATCAGCTCACTTCATTCCGATTCGCGAGGACTTCAAGAACGAGAAGTTAGCTCGTATCTATATCAGCGAGATCGTAAGCCGTCATGGTGTACCTTTAAGCATCATTTCAGACCGTGATGGTCGTTTCACTTCACGAACATGGCGAACCGTACAAACCGCCTTGGGTACACGATTAGACCTCAGGACCGCTTTTCATCCTCAAACTGATGGACAATCTGAACGCACCATCCAAACTCTTGAAGACATGCTTCGAGCATGTGTCATAGACTTCAAGGGAAATTGGGACTCTCATCTACCATTAGTTGAATTTTCGTACAACAACAGTTATCATTCAAGTATCGGTATGGCTCCTTTCGAATCTTTATATGGTCGTAAGTGCCGATCTCCAGTATGTTGGCACGGAATTGGGGAAGCTCAAATCACCGGTCCAGAATTAATTCAAGAAACAACAGACAAGATCCATCAAATTCGAAACAAACTTCTAGCGGCACAAAGTCGTCAAAAGAGTTATGCAGACAAATGACGAAAGCCCTTGGAGTTTAACATTGGTGATCAAGTACTTTTAAAAGTATCACCGTGGAAGGGAGTAGTTCGTTTTGGCCAGAAGGGCAAGGTAGCACCACGCTACGTAGGACCTTTCAAGATACTCGAAAGAGTAGGACCTGTAGCATACAAGCTTGACCTACCAGAAGAACTCAACAGAATTCACCCGACATTCCACGTATCAAACATAAAGAAGTGCCTCGCCGATGAAAACCTCCATATTCCCCTAGAAGATATTCAGATCGATGAATCTATGCAGTTCATTGAAAGACCAGTAGAGATCATGGACTTCGGAGAAAAACGTTTAAGACGGAGTCGTATTCCAATTGTTAGGGTACGCTAGGAGTCGAAACGAGGACCTGAGTTTACTTGGGAACGTGAAGACTCAATGCGCGAAAAATACCCGCATCTTTTTCCTGTTACCTCTAAAAGTAGGGGATACTGTAACATCCGTTGAAAAACGGGTTTCCAAAACCCGCTTCGTTTATTAATCGAATATTTCAGTTATAATTTTCGTTGCGTATTTAATGTTCATATTAATTTTAAACGATACATAACTAATAAACATTTTTAGAATTTTAAAACATAATTAATAAAAACAAAAAAATAGTGAATAAAAAATAAATAACGCTGCCGGGTTTCGAACCCGGGTCAGCCGGTTCAACAAACAAGCATTTCACCACTCCGCCACTTCACTAGTTTGTGTAATCAATGTATCAAATAAAACTTAAGTTCCACCCGTGAATCATCTGTTTGCGACAAGGACTGAAACGCCCAACGGTTTTCAAATAATCAGAGACTTTTGGCATGGTCGCGAGGTTTCTGAGCGTAACCGATGGTGCAATGTCAGTTACAACCCACGTCCTTAATCAATTCAATCTTCAATGACTAGATTCATATGATTCTCGAAATTGAAACCGAAATGAAATTACTTACAATTTACACTAATAATACCATCGCCTCACATCTCGGAAACACTCGCAAAACCCTCAATTTTTCACTCTAACTTCTGTTCGTCGGAATCACTATCTGCAATCGCCGGAGTTGGTCACCAGAACAGCAAACTTCGATTTCCGTTTGGTATGCGTCTTAATTTTTATTCTGTGTAATATGTTCAATTTATGCTAAGTATTTAAAACATCAGGGTAGTTAAAATCATCTGTTAATCGAGTTCTGGTTCAGTGTTGAAACCAGTGAAGAAGATGGGTTCTCGATTAGTAATTTAAAAAGAAATAATAATCGGATCTTAACTGAGTTAGACACACAATCCAATGGTGGAATGTGTGCGTAAATAACATGCACAACCCGAGTTCGAATCCCTAATCATCGCCGGTTTTCTAATCAGAATGTTTTTTTTAAAACCAAACTAAATCAGTTCTCAAAAAGTATATAAATATAAAGTAATTTCATTATATAATGGGTTAGACACCCAGCCCAGTTGGTTGGGCTGGGTGCAGAGTAGCATAGCGGTTGCGGGTTCGAGCCTCAGTAGGTGCGGCGGGTTGTTGGGTCTAAAAACTTTATTTTAAATTTATTAATTTCTGAATAAAGCTAACAAGAGTATAAGTATAATTGAAATCAGGAATTCTAACGGGTTAGACACGCAGCCCAGTTGGCCGGGCTGCGTGCACACAAACGAAAGGTCCCGAGTTCGATTCCGCTCAGCGCCTGAAAAAAATCATTGTTTGACCGGTCAGACCCGGTCAGACCTGACAAGTCAACCCACTTTTAATATTATTTTTACTTATTTCTTTTAATTGAAAAATTATTTAAAAATACTTAAAAATAATATTTTTAAAGTTAGAAAACGTCCTTAGACTCACAAAAATTAATCTAAAAAAAACCTATTAAGATTATGAAATAAAATCCATTTATTTACCGAACCATTTCGTTATTATTTTAGGTTAGTCTTTCTCGTCGATCAAATCCCAAAACTCGTGCGCATCCAACATCATCAAAAGAACGCACCCAATGTGAGTGAATCTCTACCAAATTCCCCGTTTTAATCACATTTTGGGGTGTATCATGTGTCGTACAATTCTGTTATTATATAAATATAAACACTTGTGCATTCATCATAACTGTGATCTAATGTGTATCAAATGTGTACAAATTGTTGTGTGAATTATGTTTAGTTTGGATTTATCATTTTCAGTGCAAGCATCTCATTAGGCCCATCAGCTCCCCGTGGGATACGGGTTGAGTACAGGTGCCTCATTCGATCGGCTCCGTTTGATTGAGCCTTGATCTCACATACATCATCATCATTCATGTCATTTGATCGGCTCCGTTAGATTGAGCCTTGATCTCAAACACATCATCATTTATGTCATTTACTCATCCAATGTGGTTTGTGTTTTGTTACATACATACGTTTGCTCACATGTGATTATTGCACAATTTTTTTCAATATTAAATACAACAAGAACTTAATAACAATGTTTAATCAAGGTTCACTCGCCAACTTTTGTTGACCCAAAATATCCCCCGTTTTACACATGATACAGGTGATCTAGTTGAGGCAAGAAACACATAGGAAGGCCTAGAAGAATAAATCAGTTTAAGCTTTGGATTGTATTATTTAGTTTCATTTTCCTTGTAATTGTATGGATTTGATTTTGACTATTTAAGTTGTAATTTGAATTTAATAAATATGAAACATTTTAGTAAACATCATGAGCTTTGGTGATAACCCAATTATGCCCCGACTCTTATTCCGCTGCGGGTCGGGGTGTGACATTACGTGTTCTTCCCAGGTCGCTAAGGTACATTCCACGAATAGGAGCACCGCATGACATCAAAAACATTTTTATTTCGTAAACGTTGCATTTACTTATTGGTTTTCTAATTGGTTGGGCGTTTGTTTTGACGCATGATTTACTTTAAATTTGATTCGCTTCCGCATTACTTTTGAACCGTTAGTCTTTTGGTAAACTGGTTTCTTTTCATATAGAGGTCGTTCTACATGGCTGGTGTCTGGATCCTGGTTTGTCACACGTCTTGCGGTAAAACCTCGCAGGTGGATTTTGAGGGTGTGATAGATTGGTATCAGAGCCACCGGTTATAGAGAATTAGGTTTACATTGGTCGTAGACCTAAACTATAGCCACAGACACGACACTAGTATCACCGACTTGACATTAATTGTAGTGTATCGCTTTACTTTATAGGCGTTTCATCATACTAACATAACAGGCATGTCGTCCTCCTCCTCATCTAACTACGCTCTGGCACGAGGAGACTTCCACAATTCCACCGTCACCACCGCGTCGTGGCGGAAACACGGGCAACAAAAAGGAAACGGCTAGCACAAGAGGAGGAAACAACGTCCACACTAACTACCCTCGACTACACTATCAGATTGGAAAAGCGTATCAAGGTATGAGAAAGGTAGGTTCGTGAGTTGAGGAAAGACTCGGAAGGACACCGCAAGCAAGACATGGACCTACGGATCAGACAGGGCATCCAGCAGTATGAAATCGAGGGACTGCAGGCGAACATGCAGGAAACTTATGCGAGAATCCATGACCTAGAGCATCCAGCACCACCACCCGCACCCCCAGCACCTCCCGCCAAACCAGAGCCGGAAGAGGATCCGGAAGAAGATCCGGAAGAGGATCCTGAGGAGGAACCAGCAGAAGAGCCGGAGGAGGCACCGACTAATGAAGATTCGGACGCAGGAGACAACGGAGTCGACGACTGACCCGCTTTCTACTTGCTAATTTGCTTATCCCTTTTTCATTTTGTTTCGCATGGACGATTAATCTAATGTTTTAAATTTAAAATATTTGCTCGAATAATTTGTAGCGACTCTTACAATTTATTTTAATCAGATGTTTTTATTTTATAATGTTTCTTGTGCTGAGATGTTACCTTACCCTAAATCACATGTTTTGAAACCTGTACAATGACTGTCTGACACCTTACCTCATATGATTGTGTGTATATCAAAACAGGATGTCTCGCCGTGGCGGTAGTGGACATATCACCATGACTCATGCGGATTTGGCCGCGCTGATTCAGGAGCACGTTAACGGGGCTATCGCAGCGAATAACCAGCACCTCCAAAACAACCAGAACGCTAATCTCGGAGGTAGCACCTACCCAAAACTCTTTAGGAAAATATGAAGAAATGACACTTTTAGTGTTACCAATATATTTCTTTTCCTTAACGACTCTTTTGAATTCTATTCTTAGGCACAACGTTTAATCCTTATAAGGCTTTCATAGACTGCAAGCCCAGCAAATACACAGGAATGGAAGGACCCATCGGATTGGTTCGGTGGATCGAGAAAGTTGAATCGGTTTGTGCGATGCGTAACTGTCTACCCGAGAATAGGGTGAAGTTTGCAGCTTCGACACTAGAAGATGAGGCACTGACATGGTGGCACGGCCAGGTGCAGACCAGGGGTCTGACCGCGGCCAATGCAATGGCATGGAATGATTTTAAGGGATTTGGTCAGAGAAGAGTACTGTCCAAGAGACCACATTCATCAGCTAGAACAAGATCTATGGAAGCAAAGATGGGGGTTCAGAAATTGAAGAGTACACTTCAAAGCACTACGACTTAGTGTTTTTACGTCCAGAAATAGCCAGACCTGTGTACAAACAGATAGAGCTCTACTTAGGAGGATTGGTTCCCGAGATTTAGGGAATGGTGATGTCCAGCAACAGACAACGGTGCAACAGGCAGTGCGGCTGGCGCACAAACTGACTGACAGGGTGGTTGAGCAGGGAAAATTGCCAAAGAGGGGCAAATCTGATGTTGCCCCTGACAACAAAAGAAAATGGGAGGATGGCTCTTCCAAACAACAAATTTCAAGTCAGTCACAACAAGGTCCACCGAAAAGGCTCAACAACAACAACAGAGGCTACAACAACCAGTCGTTCAACAACATCAATAACTCTCAGAACCGAAGTGGTTATTCGGGAAACAAACCAAGGTGCAGCAAGTGCAATCTCCACCACTACGGGCAGTGTGGTGGTAACTGTTGTCAAAGGTGCGGTAAAGATGGTCATGCCGCAAGGGATTGCCGAGGCAAAATCCAACCGAGGCAAAGTCAGAATCAGCAACGCGGGGTTACGAGAACATGCTACCAGTGTGGTAGCGAATCACATTTCAAGAAAGATTGCCCTCAGCTTTACAAGGGGAACAACGGTGGCGGACGCCACAACCAGGTGGCAAACACAACAGTTGCGGGGCCAAAGGACGTGCTTTCACCTTGGGAAAGGGCGAAGCAAGGGATAACTCTAACGTTGTAAATGGTAAGTTTTCATTAAATAATCATTTTGCAAATGTGATATTCGACTCCGGTGCCGATCAAAGTTTCATATCAGAGTCATTTAGAAAACGGTTAGATATTGCCCCAGTGTCGCTCGAAACCAACTACACCATAGAGTTAGCCGATGGTAAAACAATAGAAGTAGCTCACATTCTCAAAGGATGTCAGCTCTCTCTAGCTGGTAACACGTTTGACATAAACCTAATGCCAACTACGCTCGGTAGTTTCGACGTAGTAATTGGTATGGACTGGTTATCTGAGGAGGTTGGTCCCAAATAACCATACCCTTGACTACATTTACAAGGATAACCTGGCATTCAATATGCAATGGTGCACCTTCCTTATAAACACATCAGGTCATACAATGAGCCTTGCGCACTCAGAGCAACGGTGAATTAGATCAACACATCAGGTCATACAATGAGCCTTGCGCACTCAGAGCAACGGTGAATTAGACCAACGCATCAGGTCATACAATGAGCCTTGCTCACTTAGAGCAACGGTGAATTAGACCAACACATCAGGTCATACAATAAGCCTTGCACACTCAGTGCAACGGTGAATTAGACCAATAGCTTCAGGTTATACAATGAGCCTTGCGCACTCAGTGCAATGGTAAATTAGACCGATAAGCTTCTTGTCGCCAACGAGCCTTGTGTACTTGGCACAACGGCAAGTTAGACTCATACGCGCAGGCTACTAGACCCTGCGCGGGTCAGCAATCCTCTTAAAAGTTAATCATAAAACCTTGCAAGGACAAGACACACATGAGAGCACCTCATAGTCTTGGAACAAAAGGATAAACCCTTGACACCTTGCGCTGGCGGGAAAAACTCTGATAGCCTCGTAGAAAGGGTAAGTATTAAGAGGTGTTGGCCATACCCCAGGGTACAGAGTGGCAGAACGGTGATGTAGGGTCACTCGGCAGTTTGCGTGTGGCAGTGTCCTAGACGTCAGACCTCACACCAACCATGTCGTCACCAGTGACTGTTCCACCTTCTCCACTTCCTGCTGGCAGCAGGCCTGACACCAGAGAAGGTCACCATTACACGTGGCACCACTCAACATCAAATATGACACGCCTCATAACAGTAGACATTAATCCTCCTACAGAGAGCATTTAATGTCTAACGCACAGGACAAAACCAATGTCTCTGGCTGTATGGGCCGGGCCCAAAGCCCATCAACATATCTCCTAAACATACCTTTTCTGTCACACCCTGACCTGCAACGGAAATGGTAGTCGGGGCATGATTTGGTTTTCATCAAAGCTCATGACATTTACTATAAAGTTTCATATTTATTATTTCTCTTTAAAGAAGAAGTTACAATAAACATACAAGCACAAACTGTCCAAATACATTTTCATTCGAATTACAAACTAAAGTATCCATTAAACAAAATCATACAATTACAAAGGAAAACAAATCTAAATGTCCATTCCAAAGCATTAACTTGTTTATTCTTCTAGGCCATCCTACGTGTTTCTTTTCTCAACTGGATCACCTGTACCATGTGTAAAAATAGGGTTTTTGGGTCAACAAAAGTTGGCAAGTGAATCTTATGAAAACATTTGAACGAATTTGTTATATTGGTTATAAAAAGGTGCATAACCACATATGAGTAAACGTAAATGTAAATTTAATCACAAAACACATAATATCAATTAATGCACAAGCACACACCAAATGATAAACAATGAGATCAAGGCTCAATTAAACGGAGCCGATCTAATGAGGCACGCGATGTTCAACTCGTCTCCCACGAGGACTGATGGGCCTAATGAATGATTGCACGCAACTTGACAAAATATAAACACACATCACAACAACAATATTTACATCACAAGTCTAGATCATATAATGGTAATAGCACAAGTTTAAATAAACGGAATAATTAAAGCGACACATGATACACCCCAAAACATGAATAAAAAGGGGAATTTGTAAGGATTCACTCACAGTGGGTGCGTTCCTTGATGACGATAAATGCGCACGAATATTATGATTCAACCGACGAGGGAAAACTAACCTAAATAATAACGAAATGATTCGGTAAATAAATAAATTTTATTTGAGATTAATATTTTTAACTAGTGCTCTTAATGGGATTGTTAGATTTATTTTTGTGAGTTTAAGGAAATTTTCTAACTTTAAGAATCCTATTTTTAAGTATTTTTAATTGATTTTTCAATTTAAATAAATAAATAAAAAGAAATAAAAAGTTGACTTTTTGACCGTTGACCGTTGACCGGGTCTGACCGGTCAGACTGTGTTTTCTATGCGCTGAGTGAGGTTCGAACTCGGGACCTCTCGTATACGTGCACGCAGCTCTACCAACTGAGCTACGTGTCTAACCCGAAATATTTCTGATTTTAATTATATTTATATACTATTTAGATTATTCAGAAATCATTTATTTTTAAAAAGGTTTTAAGATATGATGAACCGGTGTATACAACCCGCCTCGAACCCGCGACGTGCATATTGTTTTTGCACACAGTCCACCACTGGACTGTGTGTCTAACCCGGTTATTATTCCGGTTTTTATTATATTTATACACTTATCACATGCTTCAGGATTTGGCTTTTATAAAAAGGGTATGTTATTTCAGTGGATCGGAACACAAACAGAACTCGAACCCGAGACCCTTAGCTTCGTATGCACACAGCCCAACCAATTAGGTTGTGTGACTAATCCGGTTGAAATACGATTTCTATTTCTTTTAAATGATACTTCTAGTTCATCTTCTTCATCATAATAACAGAATGATGTTAAACCCAAATGTTCTGATTTATTTAGCGATTCTCTTATAAATTCCTAAATGATTACACATGAGATTAATAAGAATGAAAGAATATAGATGAAAGGTATACCGAACAGAGATACTCTGGTTCTCCGGCGAGGTTCCGACGAGTTGCGAGTTTTTCTGGCGTATCTTTCTGATGAACAAAGGTTGGTATAATGTTAGGGAGAGTGTTTGTGCAGTCTAATGGGTTCCCTAAGCCCTCTATTTATAGTTGAAAAGGATCGCAGAGGTTGAATTTCGGTTTTTGAAACTTCGGTTTAATTTGGGTATGTTCAAGTTGTCTGCATATCTGATTGAACGCGGTTTGGCTCGATTTGAGTCCGGGTTCATGATAGGAATGAATTCCGCGATCAATTACATAGAAATAGCAATTTTTGTGTTTACCGGATTGATTGTGTGCCGTTACTGGGCGGAAACTTTGAATCAGTCAAGGAGATAAGTGATACATAAAAGATTGATTAAATCATTTCAGATGTTGAGGTGCGGTGCAGTGGTGTGTTGTGGGTTTGGTTATAGGCGAGACCCGGGTTCGAGTCCTGCGGTCTGCCCTTTTTTTTCTTCCTATTACATATATATATATATAATATATATATATATTATTTATTATTGTTATTATCTTCATTATTATTTATTATTTTCTATTATTTTTATTAATATGACGAATCTCTTAAACGGTTAACATAAATTTGTAACGAAAAGATCATAATATAAACTTGAATAAAAAAAAATGGTGCGGGTTTTAGAACCCGTTTTTCGACGAATGTTACAGTATCCCCTACTTTTAGAAATTTCATCCCGAAATTTAAGTAGTAGTGGTATATTTGACTTGAAAGGAGGGTGTTTTAATTTGACAATTACATAATTTGAAGAGGGTGAGGGTTGAAATTTTATTTGAGGTGGTAACGTTCTTAGTAAGGGTTGAACACCCTGCTACAGGAATCGCTTTTTGATGCCTAAAGTATGAAAATGCGGAACATGGATAAACAGAGTTGAGTGACTAGGTATGATCTCACGCATAAGAGTTTTGAGAGAATTGATACGTTTGGAAAGATAAGGTTATATCATAAAACAAAACTTCATCCATGACAATATTAAAACCTACACGGAACTTCTCATAACCGTCTGACAATGCTGTTGATCCTTTGACAAGAATACTTATATATAGGAAGTACCAGCGGCGTATCCACCATATTCTTGTCAAATTTTCATTGGCTTGTCAGTAAGTTATGATTAGTTCTATGTGACTCTAAAATCTACAAAACAAACACAACAGCCAAAGCTTGAGTCTCAAATCTGAAAGGATATGTAACATCCGTCGAAAAACGGGTTTTCAAAACCCGCTTCGTTTATTAATCGAATAATCAGTTTCAATTTTTCGTTGCTCATTTAATGCTTATTTTAATTTTAAACAATACATAACTAATAAACATTTTAGAATATGGAAATTTAAATTGTTAAAAAGTAAAAACAAAGCGAATAAAAAGAAATCAGGCTGCCGGGTTTCGAACCCGGGTCAGCCGGAAGACTTAATCACCAAGCACTTAACCACTCAGCCACTTGCTGTCTTTGTGTAATCTAGAAAACAAATAAAACATAAGTTCACCTGTGAAATCACCTGTTTGCGCCAAAACTGAAACCGATATCGGCTTTCAACGTTCCAGACGATTGAGTGATCGATATCACTGATAATAACCGATGAAATCATTACGACCGACGTTCTTAATCAATCCAGCCTTTATTGAACTTGAATTCATATGATTTTCGGGTTTAATAACCGAAATCATTTACTTACTAATTTTCACCAACAATATCATCATCTCGCGACTCAAAAACACTCACAGAACCTCCAATTTCACTTTCGCTCTATTTTCAGTTCGTCGGAAACGTTTTCTGAAATCGCCGGACTTTCGCCGGAAAACCGTGTCATTCATCAAAACGGTAAATTTCTCAACTCTTTCATCTTCTATCTATTGCTAGACTTTTACTAACTCAAACCCTTCAATCAGAATCAGTCCCAGGCGACGATATCGGATAATCAGCACTCGCCGGAAGATTTCTGAAAATTTCTAAATCGTGCTGTGAATCGGTATAATCATCTAAACTCTCTGATAACTCTTGTTTAGTCATTCAATTTCACAATTGGTTAATCAAAACTATTAATTGGCCCGTTCAGACGGAGTTCATAAAACAGAGCCGACGACTTCGCCGGAGTTCTGAGAAGATCATCTTCGGACTTCCTCCAAAACCTTCTTATCCATCATTTTAATCTCATATGCGTTAATTGATTGCAATCATGAATATTGTTTTTATTATTGTAAATTCTAAAAACCTATTATACCTTTCATTTAGATCAAAGTCAGTATGTACTGTTAATTTGAATAACAAGATACAGGTGATTTTATTCGTTGTCCTTTGTTTTTTAAACGAAATGATGAAAGTCCCAGTTTGTGTATATAAATTTAATATAAATCGGATTATACTCGGGTTAGACACACAGTCCAGCGGTGGACTGTGTGCAAATTGAAACATAGGATACCGGGTTCGAGTCTTCCTTGTTCCGTTCGCACAATATCAACTTTTATATAAACGCAAATATGGAAATTCAGTTAGTATATAAAGAAATAAAAACAATGATTTTACCCGGTTAGACACAAATCAGCGGTAGGACTGTGTGCAACGTAACACAGGTCACGGTTCGAGACCTGTATGCAGCCGTCGATAGAATAAAATCCTTTTTAAAATAAATTTTGGAATAATTAAATGTTCATAAAATAATTAAAAACAAAATATTTGGTTAACACGTAGCTCATTGGTAAGCTGCTGCACCATACGAGGTCACAAGTTGAACCTCACTCAGCAAAAAATACAATGTCCGAATCGTCAAACAGTCAAAGTCATGTCAACGTCAACCCAAAAATCAACATTTTTATATTTATTTATTTATTTAATTTAAAAATCAATTAAAAATACTTAAAATAATGTTTTTAAAGTTAGAAAATAACCTTAAACTCACAAAAATAAACCTAAAAACCTTATTAAAATTGTTAATAAAATCCACTAATTTACCGTACCTTTTCGTTATTATTTAGGTTAGTTATTCCTCGTCGATCAACTCTCTAAACTCGTGCGCATTCAACATCATCAAACGAACGCACCCAATGTGAGTGAATCTCTACAAATTCCCCGTTTTAATCACGTTTTTGGGTGTATCATGTGTCTTATTATTTATTACATTTAAACACTTGTGCATCCATCATATCCATGATCAAATGTGTATTCAATATGTATCAATTGTTTGTGTGGTTAATGTTAAGATTAAATTTATCATTTTCAGTACATACATTATCATAGGCCGCCGCTCCCCATTACCTATGAGCGTGAGCCGTTCCCCATTACCTATGAGCGTGAACGAGGCGTTGCCAACATACGATCGGCTCCGTTTGATTGAGCCTTGATCGCACATACATTTCATCATAGGCTGTCTGTTCCCCATTACCTATGAGCGGAACCGTTCCCCGTTACCTATGAGCGTGAACGTGACGTTGCTAACATATACATTGTCATTCATGTCATATATTCATGCAAGGTGGTTTGTTATTGTTTGTTATTGTATGTTATTGTATGTTATTGTATGATTATTTACGTTTGCTCACATATGATTATTGCACACTTTTTCCATATTAATTATAACAAGAAATCAATAATAAATGTTTTCTAACAAGGTTCACTCGCCAACTTTTGTTGACCTAAAAACCCCCTATTTTTACACATGATACAGTTGATCCAGTTGCAGCAAGAAACATATAGGATGGCTTAGAAGAATAAATCGGTTTAGACTTTGGATTGTTTATTTAGTTACTTTTCTTTGTAATTGTATGAACTTGTTTGGAATATTGAGGATGTAATTTTGAATTTAATAAATATGAAACATATTAGTAAACATCATGAGCTTTGGTGATAACCCAATTATGCCCCGACTCTTATTCCGTTGCGGGTCGGGGTGTGACAGGATACATCATCGAATGATGACAGTACCTCTCTCGTTTGTTATAATGAAGGGGTTAGTCTATGTAAAAGTGAGACACAACCCAACTTCTTTAAATGATGAGATCGAGGTACGTTGAGATGTGTGATGATATGAGAGTTTAATCAATGAGTAAAGGTATAAAACAAAACCGTAATATCAATTCGCATTAAAATTCTTGGATACATAAATCCCAATTTATAACTGGGATACGTAAAGATTGAGATAACATAAAGAAAACATTAAAACTAGACGATTGGAGTTGAGTCTGGATTCTTGGTGAGGGAAAGTTAGTTGGGTGATTCGTTTGGGCCGTTATTATCTTCAACAGGATTGGCGTTGGTGTTGTAAGCTCTTCCTCTTGCTGGTGGTGGAGCTGGGTTTGCTTGATTTACTTGGTTAACTGGGTTTGCTTGAGCTTGGGTGTTTATGATGTTAACCAAATGAGGGCACGTGTTTCTAAAGTGGGTAGGTCTCGCCACAATTAAAGCAAGCTCGAACATATGGAAACATGGGGTATTGGGGTTGTTGAGTAGGGGGTGAAGCTTGGTTTTGAGAGGCGCGACAAGTCTTGCTCAAATGACCATAACGCCCACAATTTGCACACAGTCGACAAGGTACGGTAGATGGATGGTGATAAAAACAGGTGTTGCATTGAGGGTGAGGTCCAATGTAAGGTTTCTTATTTGGGTAAGTAGAGTTGGGTGCTATTTGAGTGATTGGGATAGCTTGGAGGGGTACGGCTTGTGAAGCTGGTTGATTGCCTTGGGTGATAGCGAAATTTTGCCCATCTCGTTTTCTCTTAGGAGTGGTTTGAGGAGGGGATTCAGTCCGGGTTGAGTTTGAGGCTTCGGATGATGCTTTATCCTTCTTCTTCTCCTCCTAGAAGTCTTTATTCCGTATGCGGTTTTCGGTGAGCTCTGTAGCCAACTCCATTGCTGCTTCCAAAGTTGCAGGTGTGGTACTTATTACAGGGTCTTGAGTTTTTGAAGGAAGACCTCGAATGTAGTGTTCGATCAAACGGTAGAGGGGAGTAAACAAGTTGGGGATCATCTGATTCAACTCAAGGAATCTCTTGTTGTATGTGGTGTGGTCGCCCTCCTTTTGTTTCAAAGAGTAGAACTCGTCTTCTAGTTTCTTGATTTCGCTTCTTGGACAGAAACGTCTTGTCATGATTTCCCTCAACTCTTCCCAAGTCAAGTTCATAGTATCCTCAGCACCTCGCTTAGCTTTCTCTGTATTCCACCATGTAAGTGCTACTCCGAACAAACGACCGGTAGCATATCGCACCTTGCGATCATCGGGGCAGTCGCAATTGAGAAAAGTGTTTTCCATTTCCTCAAACCAATGGAGGAGAGCGGTGACATCTTCAGTCCCTTCGTATTTTGGAGGATCGCAGGATTTGAAATGCTTGAAGGTGCATTTAGTGGCATTTGGGGGAAGATTGATGACGTTTTGAACTTCTTGGTTGATTGGGTTGACGGGATTAGCGGTAAGGGCCTGTTGTACTTGAACTACGATGTTGGGTATTACGGCAGCCATTTGTTGAGCCATTTGGGCAGCCATGCGTTCGCGGGATTTTCCTGATCTCATACTTCTACGAGAGAGACTAGAAGACATCTACAAGGAATACGTATCGAGAGTATGAGTTTGACGTTTTAGGCGTCATGTGTCGTATTTAGAAATGAACATTCACAAAAACAAATGAATAAAATAAATTTACTACATCCATAGGATGTCTTGGGCTTTGCTCATGTTTGGGCTTCCATATGTCCCCTTACTTGGCCTTGGTAGTCATGTGGGCCCCCATGACTACTGGGCTTTGGTAGGGTTCATTTGGTGTTGGCCTGTTTAACACTTGCGCCACCCGAATGAAAATTGTAAAACATGACAGCAAAGTATAAGGTCGGAGGGTGTCCTGGTATAGACACAATGATAACTCAAAGTAGGTTTAGTTCGAACGACGTTTGGGGTGGCATGCTTTGGCCTAATAGGTCCTTCGTACTCTCATCGTTAGTCCCCAGGTAGGCAAACTGGTCCGTTATATTGGATTTATACGAATGCCAACCTAGACAGGACGTTCCGACTACCGGTACTTATACCCTTACAGTTACTACATGCCCGTCGTAGAACTCACTTTGATGAGATTGAAAAACGAAAATTGCGACAAAATATTGAATAAAGGAAATATGAGGATGATTTGAATATGTGAACATTGTTATGTTTGACAATAAGTATAATTCATTAAATATCACACAATATGATAGTGGAAGTGTTTGCATGCATTTGTGTGTGTAATAATACGAAACAAATAAACATCATGAGTTTGCATGTAACCACATAAACAATTAAAATCTAATCAACTATAGTATAGGCTCTAAGGGTCTAATAACCTATCCTATATCCCTATAGTCAAAAGCTCTGATACCAATCTATCACACCCTGACCCGCAGCGGAAATGGTAGTCGGGGCATGATTGGGTTTTCATCAAAGCTCATGACATTTATTATAAAGTTTCATATTTATTATTCTCTTTAAAGAAGAAGTTACAATAAACATACAAGCACAAACTGTCCAAATACATTTTCATTCGAATTACAAACTAAAGTATCCATTAAACAAAATCATACAATTACAAAGGAAAACAAATCTAAATGTCCATTCCAAAGCATTAACTTGTTTATTCTTCTAGGCCATCCTACGTGTTTCTTTTCTCAACTGGATCACCTGTATCATGTGTAAAAATAGGGTTTTTGGGTCAACAAAAGTTGGCGAGTGAATCTTATGAAAACATTTGAACGAATTTGTTATATTAGTTATAAAAAGGTGCATAACCACATATGAGTAAACGTAAATGTAAATTTAATCACAAAACACATAATATCAATTAATGCACAAGCACACACCAAATGATGAACAATGAGATCAAGGCTCAATCAAACGGAGCCGATCTAATGAGGCACGCGATGTTCAACTCGTCTCCCACGAGGAACTGATGGGCCTAATGAATGATTTGCACGCAACTTGATAAAAAGTAAACACATCACAACAACAATATTTACATCACAAGTTTAGAACATATAATGGTAATAGCACAAGTTTAAATAAACGAAATAATTAAAGCAACACATGATACACCCCAAAAAATGAATAAAAAGGGGAATTTGTAAGGATTCACTCACAGTGGGTGCGTTCCTTGATGACGATGAATGCGCACGAATATTATGATTCAACCGACGAGGGAAAAACTAACCTAAATAATAACGAAATGATTCGGTAAATAAATAAATTTTATTTGGGATTAATATTTTTAACTAGTGCTCTTAATGGGATTGTTAGATTTATTTTTGTGAGTTTAAGGAAATTTTCTAACTTTAAGAATCCTATTTATAAGTATTTTTAATTGATTTTTCAATTTAAATAAATAAATAAAAAGATATAAAAAGTTGACTTTTTGACCGTTGACCGTTGACTGGGTCTGACCGGTCAGACTGTGTTTTCTATGCGCTGAGTGAGGTTCGAACTCGGGACCTCTCGTATACGTGCACGCAGCTCTACCAACTGAGCTACGTGTCTAACCCGAAATATTTCTGATTTTAATTATATTTATATACTATTTAGATTATTCAGAAATTATTTATTTTTAAAAAGGTTTTAAGATATGATGAACCGGTGTACACAACCCGCCTCGAACCCGCGACGTGCATATTGTTTTTGGACACAGTCCACCACTGGACTGTGTGTCTAACCTGGTTATTATTCCGGTTTTTATTATATTTATACACTTATCACATGCTTCAGGATTTGGCTTTTATAAAAAGGGTATGTTATTTCAGTGGATCGGAACATAAACAGAACTCGAACCCGAGACCCTTAGCTTCGTATGCACACAGCCCAACCAATTGGGTTGTGTGACTAATCCGGTTGAAATACGATTTCTATTTCTTTTAAATGATACTTCTAGTTCATCTTCTTCATCATAATAACAGAATGATGTTAAACCCAAATGTTCTGATTTATTTAGCGATTCTCTTATAAATTCCTAAATGATTACACATGAGATTAATAAGAATGAAAGAATATAGATGAAAGGTATACCGAACAGAGATACTCTGGTTCTCCGGCGAGGTTCCGACGAGTTGCGAGTTTTTCTGGCGTAGCTTTCTGATGAACAAAGGTTGGTATGATGTTAGGGAGAGTGTTTGTGCAGTCTAATGGGTTCCCTAAGCCCTCTATTTATAGTTGAAAAGGATCGCAGACGTTGAATTTCGGTTTTTGAAACTTCGGTTTAATTTGGGTATGTGCAAGTTGTCTGCATATCTGATTGAACGCGGTTTGGCTCGATTTGAGTCCGGGTTCATGATAGGAATGAATTCCGCGATCAATTACATAGAAATAGCAATTTTTGTGTTTACCGGATTGATTGTGTGCCGTTACTGGGCGGAAACTTTGAATCAGTCAAGGAGATAAGTGATACATAAAAGATTGTTTGATTAAATCATTTCAGATGTTGAGGTGCGGTGCAGTGGTGTGTTGTGGGTTTGGTTATAGGCGAGACCCGGGTTCGAGTCCTGCGGTCTGCCCTTTTTTTTCTTCCTATTACATATATATATATATATATATATATATTATTTATTATTGTTATTATCTTCATTATTATTTATTATTTTCTATTATTTTTATTAATATGACGAATCTCTTAAACGGTTAACATAAATTTGTAACGAAAAGATCATAATATAAACTTGAATAAAAAAAAATGGTGCGGGTTTTAGAACCCGTTTTTCGACGAATGTTACAGTATCCCCTACTTTTAGAAATTTCATCCCGAAATTTAAGTAGTAGTGGTATATTTGACTTGAAAGGAGGGTGTTTTAATTTGACAATTACATAATTTGAAGAGGGTGAGGGTTGAAATTTTATTTGAGGTGGTAACGTTCTTAGTAAGGGTTGAACACCCTGCTACAGGAATCGCTTTTTGATGCCTAAAGTATGAAAATGCGGAACATGGATAAACAGAGTTGAGTGACTAGGTATGATCTCACGCATAAGAGTTTTGAGAGAATTGATACGTTTGGAAAGATAAGGTTATATCATAAAACAAAACTTCATCCATGACAATATTAAAACCTACACGGAACTTCTCATAACCGTCTGACAATGCTGTTGATCCTTTGACAAGAATACTTATATATAGGAAGTACCAGCGGCGTATCCACCATATTCTTGTCAAATTTTCATTGGCTTGTCAGTAAGTTATGATTAGTTCTATGTGACTCTAAAATCTACAAAACAAACACAACAGCCAAAGCTTGAGTCTCAAATCTGAAAGGATATGTAACATCCGTCGAAAAACGGGTTTTCAAAACCCGCTTCGTTTATTAATCGAATAATCAGTTTCAATTTTTCGTTGCTCATTTAATGCTTATTTTAATTTTAAACAATACATAACTAATAAACATTTTAGAATATGGAAATTTAAATTGTTAAAAAGTAAAAACAAAGCGAATAAAAAGAAATCAGGCTGCCGGGTTTCGAACCCGGGTCAGCCGGAAGACTTAATCACCAAGCACTTAACCACTCAGCCACTTGCTGTCTTTGTGTAATCTAGAAAACAAATAAAACATAAGTTCACCTGTGAAATCACCTGTTTGCGCCAAAACTGAAACCGATATCGGCTTTCAACGTTCCAGACGATTGAGTGATCGATATCACTGATAATAACCGATGAAATCATTACGACCGACGTTCTTAATCAATCCAGCCTTTATTGAACTTGAATTCATATGATTTTCGGGTTTAATAACCGAAATCATTTACTTACTAATTTTCACCAACAATATCATCATCTCGCGACTCAAAAACACTCACAGAACCTCCAATTTCACTTTCGCTCTATTTTCAGTTCGTCGGAAACGTTTTCTGAAATCGCCGGACTTTCGCCGGAAAACCGTGTCATTCATCAAAACGGTAAATTTCTCAACTCTTTCATCTTCTATCTATTGCTAGACTTTTACTAACTCAAACCCTTCAATCAGAATCAGTCCCAGGCGACGATATCGGATAATCAGCACTCGCCGGAAGATTTCTGAAAATTTCTAAATCGTGCTGTGAATCGGTTATAATCATCTAAACTCTCTGATAACTCTTGTTTAGTCATTCAATTTCACAATTGGTTAATCAAAACTATTAATTGGCCCGTTCAGACGGAGTTCATAAAACAGAGCCGACGACTTCGCCGGAGTTCTGAGAAAGATCATCTTTCCGGTACATTCACTTCCAAAACCTTCTTTATCCATTTCATTTTAATCAGTCATATGTCCGTTAATTGAATTGAACAAGATCAGTAGAATAATCGTTGTCTGTGTTGTTTAACGAAGAAGATGAAGTCTAGTTTGTGTATAAATTTAATATAAATCGGATTATATCTCGGGTTAGACACACAGTCCAGCGGTGGACTGTGTGCATTTGAATCATAGGGATACCGGGTTCGAGTCTTTCCTTGTTCCGATTCGTCACAATATTCAGACTTTTTATAAAACCCAAATATGGAAACTTCCAGTTAGTATATAAGAGAAATAAAAACAAGTGTTTTAACCAGGTTAGACACACAGTCCAGCGGTGGACTGTGTGCAACGTTAAACAACAGGTCCCGGGTTCGAGACCTGTTATGCACGCCGGTTCGATAGAATTAAAATCCTTTTTAAAATAAATGAATTTTGGAATAAATTAAATAGTATATAAATATAATTAAAAACAGAAATATTTCGGGTTAGACACGTAGCTCAGTTGGTAGAGCTGCGTGCACGCATACGGGAGGTCACAAGTTCGAACCTCACTCAGCGCAAACAAATACAAGGTCCGAATCGGTCAAACAGTCAAAGTCAATGGTCAACGGTCAACCCAAAAAGTCAACATTTTTTTATATTTTTATTTATTTATTTAATTTAAAAATCAATTAAAAATACTTAAAAATAATGTTTTTAAAGTTAGAAAATAACCTTAAACTCACAAAAATAAACCTAAAAACCTTATTAAAATTGTTAATAAAATCCACTAATTTACCGTACCTTTTCGTTATTATTTAGGTTAGTTATTCCTCGTCGATCAACTCTCTAAACTCGTGCGCATTCAACATCATCAAACGAACGCACCCAATGTGAGTGAATCTCTACAAATTCCCCGTTTTAATCACGTTTTTGGGGTGTATCATGTGTCTTATTATTTATTACATTTAAACACTTGTGCATCCATCATATCCATGATCAAATGTGTATTCAATATGTATCAATTGTTTGTGTGGTTAATGTTAAGATTAAATTTATCATTTTCAGTACATACATTATCATAGGCCGCCGCTCCCCATTACCTATGAGCGTGAGCCGTTCCCCATTACCTATGAGCGTGAACGAGGCGTTGCCAACATACGATCGGCTCCGTTTGATTGAGCCTTGATCGCACATACATTTCATCATAGGCTGTCTGTTCCCCATTACCTATGAGCGGAACCGTTCCCCGTTACCTATGAGCGTGAACGTGACGTTGCTAACATATACATTGTCATTCATGTCATATATTCATGCAAGGTGGTTTGTTATTGTTTGTTATTGTATGTTATTGTATGTTATTGTATGATTATTTACGTTTGCTCACATATGATTATTGCACACTTTTTCCATATTAATTATAACAAGAAATCAATAATAAATGTTTTCTAACAAGGTTCACTCGCCAACTTTTGTTGACCTAAAAACCCCCTATTTTTACACATGATACAGTTGATCCAGTTGCAGCAAGAAACATATAGGATGGCTTAGAAGAATAAATCGGTTTAGACTTTGGATTGTTTATTTAGTTACTTTTCTTTGTAATTGTATGAACTTGTTTGGAATATTGAGGATGTAATTTTGAATTTAATAAATATGAAACATATTAGTAAACATCATGAGCTTTGGTGATAACCCAATTATGCCCCGACTCTTATTCCGTTGCGGGTCGGGGTGTGACAGGATACATCATCGAATGATGACAGTACCTCTCTCGTTTGTTATAATGAAGGGGTTAGTCTATGTAAAAGTGAGACACAACCCAACTTCTTTAAATGATGAGATCGAGGTACGTTGAGATGTGTGATGATATGAGAGTTTAATCAATGAGTAAAGGTATAAAACAAAACCGTAATATCAATTCGCATTAAAATTCTTGGATACATAAATTCCCAATTTATAACTGGGATACGTAAAGATTGAGATAACATAAAGAAAACATTAAAACTAGACGATTGGAGTTGAGTCTGGATTCTTGGTGAGGGAAAGTTAGTTGGGTGATTCGTTTGGGCCGTTATTATCTTCAACAGGATTGGCGTTGGTGTTGTAAGCTCTTCCTCTTGCTGGTGGTGGAGCTGGGTTTGCTTGATTTACTTGGTTAACTGGGTTTGCTTGAGCTTGGGTGTTTATGATGTTAACCAAATGAGGGCACGTGTTTCTAAAGTGGGTAGGTCTCGCCACAATTAAAGCAAGCTCGAACATATGGAAACATGGGGTATTGGGGTTGTTGAGTAGGGGGTGAAGCTTGGTTTTGAGAGGCGCGACAAGTCTTGCTCAAATGACCATAACGCCCACAATTTGCACACAGTCGACAAGGTACGGTAGATGGATGGTGATAAAAACAGGTGTTGCATTGAGGGTGAGGTCCAATGTAAGGTTTCTTATTGGGTAAGTAGAGTTGGGTGCTATTTGAGTGATTGGGATAGCTTGGAGGGGTACGGCTTGTGAAGCTGGTTGATTGCCTTGGGTGATAGCGAAATTTTGCCCATCTCGTTTTCTCTTAGGAGTGGTTTGAGGAGGGGATTCAGTCCGGGTTGAGTTTGAGGCTTCGGATGATGCTTTATCCTTCTTCTTCTCCTCCTAGAAGTCTTTATTCCGTATGCGGTTTTCGGTGAGCTCTGTAGCCAACTCCATTGCTGCTTCCAAAGTTGCAGGTGTGGTACTTATTACAGGGTCTTGAGTTTTTGAAGGAAGACCTCGAATGTAGTGTTCGATCAAACGGTAGAGGGGAGTAAACAAGTTGGGGATCATCTGATTCAACTCAAGGAATCTCTTGTTGTATGTGGTGTGGTCGCCCTCCTTTTGTTTCAAAGAGTAGAACTCGTCTTCTAGTTTCTTGATTTCGCTTCTTGGACAGAAACGTCTTGTCATGATTTCCCTCAACTCTTCCCAAGTCAAGTTCATAGTATCCTCAGCACCTCGCTTAGCTTTCTCTGTATTCCACCATGTAAGTGCTACTCCGAACAAACGACCGGTAGCATATCGCACCTTGCGATCATCGGGGCAGTCGCAATTGAGAAAAGTGTTTTCCATTTCCTCAAACCAATGGAGGAGAGCGGTGACATCTTCAGTCCCTTCGTATTTTGGAGGATCGCAGGATTTGAAATGCTTGAAGGTGCATTTAGTGGCATTTGGGGGAAGATTGATGACGTTTTGAACTTCTTGGTTGATTGGGTTGACGGGATTAGCGGTAAGGGCCTGTTGTACTTGAACTACGATGTTGGGTATTACGGCAGCCATTTGTTGAGCCATTTGGGCAGCCATGCGTTCGCGGGATTTTCCTGATCTCATACTTCTACGAGAGAGACTAGAAGACATCTACAAGGAATACGTATCGAGAGTATGAGTTTGACGTTTTAGGCGTCATGTGTCGTATTTAGAAATGAACATTCACAAAAACAAATGAATAAAATAAATTTACTACATCCATAGGATGTCTTGGGCTTTGCTCATGTTTGGGCTTCCATATGTCCCCTTACTTGGCCTTGGTAGTCATGTGGGCCCCCATGACTACTGGGCTTTGGTAGGGTTCATTTTGGTGTTGGCCTGTTTAACACTTGCGCCACCCGAATGAAAATTGTAAAACATGACAGCAAAGTATAAGGTCGGAGGGTGTCCTGGTATAGACACAATGATAACTCAAAGTAGGTTTAGTTCGAACGACGTTTGGGGTGGCATGCTTTGGCCTAATAGGTCCTTCGTACTCTCATCGTTAGTCCCCAGGTAGGCAAACTGGTCCGTTATATTGGATTTATACGAATGCCAACCTAGACAGGACGTTCCGACTACCGGTACTTATACCCTTACAGTTACTACATGCCCGTCGTAGAACTCACTTTGATGAGATTGAAAAACGAAAATTGCGACAAAATATTGAATAAAGGAAATATGAGGATGATTTGAATATGTGAACATTGTTATGTTTGACAATAAGTATAATTCATTAAATATCACACAATATGATAGTGGAAGTGTTTGCATGCATTTGTGTGTGTAATAATACGAAACAAATAAACATCATGAGTTTGCATGTAACCACATAAACAATTAAAATCTAATCAACTATAGTATAGGCTCTAAGGGTCTAATAACCTATCCTATATCCCTATAGTCAAAAGCTCTGATACCAATCTATCACACCCTGACCCGCAGCGGAAATGGTAGTCGGGGCATGATTGGGTTTTCATCAAAGCTCATGACATTTATTATAAAGTTTCATATTTATTATTCTCTTTAAAGAAGAAGTTACAATAAACATACAAGCACAAACTGTCCAAATACATTTTCATTCGAATTACAAACTAAAGTATCCATTAAACAAAATCATACAATTACAAAGGAAAACAAATCTAAATGTCCATTCCAAAGCATTAACTTGTTTATTCTTCTAGGCCATCCTACGTGTTTCTTTTCTCAACTGGATCACCTGTATCATGTGTAAAAATAGGGTTTTTGGGTCAACAAAAGTTGGCGAGTGAATCTTATGAAAACATTTGAACGAATTTGTTATATTAGTTATAAAAAGGTGCATAACCACATATGAGTAAACGTAAATGTAAATTTAATCACAAAACACATAATATCAATTAATGCACAAGCACACACCAAATGATGAACAATGAGATCAAGGCTCAATCAAACGGAGCCGATCTAATGAGGCACGCGATGTTCAACTCGTCTCCCACGAGGAACTGATGGGCCTAATGAATGATTTGCACGCAACTTGATAAAAAGTAAACACATCACAACAACAATATTTACATCACAAGTTTAGAACATATAATGGTAATAGCACAAGTTTAAATAAACGAAATAATTAAAGCAACACATGATACACCCCAAAAAATGAATAAAAAGGGGAATTTGTAAGGATTCACTCACAGTGGGTGCGTTCCTTGATGACGATGAATGCGCACGAATATTATGATTCAACCGACGAGGGAAAAACTAACCTAAATAATAACGAAATGATTCGGTAAATAAATAAATTTTATTTGGGATTAATATTTTTAACTAGTGCTCTTAATGGGATTGTTAGATTTATTTTTGTGAGTTTAAGGAAATTTTCTAACTTTAAGAATCCTATTTATAAGTATTTTTAATTGATTTTTCAATTTAAATAAATAAATAAAAAGATATAAAAAGTTGACTTTTTGACCGTTGACCGTTGACTGGGTCTGACCGGTCAGACTGTGTTTTCTATGCGCTGAGTGAGGTTCGAACTCGGGACCTCTCGTATACGTGCACGCAGCTCTACCAACTGAGCTACGTGTCTAACCCGAAATATTTCTGATTTTAATTATATTTATATACTATTTAGATTATTCAGAAATTATTTATTTTTAAAAAGGTTTTAAGATATGATGAACCGGTGTACACAACCCGCCTCGAACCCGCGATGTGCATATTGTTTTTGGACACAGTCCACCACTGGACTGTGTGTCTAACCTGGTTATTATTCCGGTTTTTATTATATTTATACACTTATCACATGCTTCAGGATTTGGCTTTTATAAAAAGGGTATGTTATTTCAGTGGATCGGAACATAAACAGAACTCGAACCCGAGACCCTTAGCTTCGTATGCACACAGCCCAACCAATTGGGTTGTGTGACTAATCCGGTTGAAATACGATTTCTATTTCTTTTAAATGATACTTCTAGTTCATCTTCTTCATCATAATAACAGAATGATGTTAAACCCAAATGTTCTGATTTATTTAGCGATTCTCTTATAAATTCCTAAATGATTACACATGAGATTAATAAGAATGAAAGAATATAGATGAAAGGTATACCGAACAGAGATACTCTGGTTCTCCGGCGAGGTTCCGACGAGTTGCGAGTTTTTCTGGCGTAGCTTTCTGATGAACAAAGGTTGGTATGATGTTAGGGAGAGTGTTTGTGCAGTCTAATGGGTTCCCTAAGCCCTCTATTTATAGTTGAAAAGGATCGCAGACGTTGAATTTCGGTTTTTGAAACTTCGGTTTAATTTGGGTATGTGCAAGTTGTCTGCATATCTGATTGAACGCGGTTTGGCTCGATTTGAGTCCGGGTTCATGATAGGAATGAATTCCGCGATCAATTACATAGAAATAGCAATTTTTGTGTTTACCGGATTGATTGTGTGCCGTTACTGGGCGGAAACTTTGAATCAGTCAAGGAGATAAGTGATACATAAAAGATTGTTTGATTAAATCATTTCAGATGTTGAGGTGCGGTGCAGTGGTGTGTTGTGGGTTTGGTTATAGGCGAGACCCGGGTTCGAGTCCTGCGGTCTGCCCTTTTTTTCTTCCTATTACATATATATATATATATATATATATATATATATATTATTTATTATTGTTATTATCTTCATTATTATTTATTATTTTCTATTATTTTTATTAATATGACGAATCTCTTAAACGGTTAACATAAATTTGTAACGAAAAGATCATAATATAAACTTGAATAAAAAAAAATGGTGCGGGTTTTAGAACCCGTTTTTCGACGAATGTTACAGTATCCCCTACTTTTAGAAATTTCATCCCGAAATTTAAGTAGTAGTGGTATATTTGACTTGAAAGGAGGGTGTTTTAATTTGACAATTACATAATTTGAAGAGGGTGAGGGTTGAAATTTTATTTGAGGTGGTAACGTTCTTAGTAAGGGTTGAACACCCTGCTACAGGAATCGCTTTTTGATGCCTAAAGTATGAAAATGCGGAACATGGATAAACAGAGTTGAGTGACTAGGTATGATCTCACGCATAAGAGTTTTGAGAGAATTGATACGTTTGGAAAGATAAGGTTATATCATAAAACAAAACTTCATCCATGACAATATTAAAACCTACACGGAACTTCTCATAACCGTCTGACAATGCTGTTGATCCTTTGACAAGAATACTTATATATAGGAAGTACCAGCGGCGTATCCACCATATTCTTGTCAAATTTTCATTGGCTTGTCAGTAAGTTATGATTAGTTCTATGTGACTCTAAAATCTACAAAACAAACACAACAGCCAAAGCTTGAGTCTCAAATCTGAAAGGATATGTAACATCCGTCGAAAAACGGGTTTTCAAAACCCGCTTCGTTTATTAATCGAATAATCAGTTTCAATTTTTCGTTGCTCATTTAATGCTTATTTTAATTTTAAACAATACATAACTAATAAACATTTTAGAATATGGAAATTTAAATTGTTAAAAAGTAAAAACAAAGCGAATAAAAAGAAATCAGGCTGCCGGGTTTCGAACCCGGGTCAGCCGGAAGACTTAATCACCAAGCACTTAACCACTCAGCCACTTGCTGTCTTTGTGTAATCTAGAAAACAAATAAAACATAAGTTCACCTGTGAAATCACCTGTTTGCGCCAAAACTGAAACCGATATCGGCTTTCAACGTTCCAGACGATTGAGTGATCGATATCACTGATAATAACCGATGAAATCATTACGACCGACGTTCTTAATCAATCCAGCCTTTATTGAACTTGAATTCATATGATTTTCGGGTTTAATAACCGAAATCATTTACTTACTAATTTTCACCAACAATATCATCATCTCGCGACTCAAAAACACTCACAGAACCTCCAATTTCACTTTCGCTCTATTTTCAGTTCGTCGGAAACGTTTTCTGAAATCGCCGGACTTTCGCCGGAAAACCGTGTCATTCATCAAAACGGTAAATTTCTCAACTCTTTCATCTTCTATCTATTGCTAGACTTTTACTAACTCAAACCCTTCAATCAGAATCAGTCCCAGGCGACGATATCGGATAATCAGCACTCGCCGGAAGATTTCTGAAAATTTCTAAATCGTGCTGTGAATCGGTATAATCATCTAAACTCTCTGATAACTCTTGTTTAGTCATTCAATTTCACAATTGGTTAATCAAAACTATTAATTGGCCCGTTCAGACGGAGTTCATAAAACAGAGCCGACGACTTCGCCGGAGTTCTGAGAAAGATCATCTTTCCGGTACATTCACTTCCAAAACCTTCTTTATCCATTTCATTTTAATCAGTCATATGTCCGTTAATTGAATTGAACAAGATCAGTAGAATAATCGTTGTCTGTGTTGTTTAACGAAGAAGATGAAGTCTAGTTTGTGTATAAATTTAATATAAATCGGATTATATCTCGGGTTAGACACACAGTCCAGCGGTGGACTGTGTGCATTTGAATCATAGGGATACCGGGTTCGAGTCTTTCCTTGTTCCGATTCGTCACAATATTCAGACTTTTTATAAAACCCAAATATGGAAACTTCCAGTTAGTATATAAGAGAAATAAAAACAAGTGTTTTAACCAGGTTAGACACACAGTCCAGCGGTGGACTGTGTGCAACGTTAAACAACAGGTCCCGGGTTCGAGACCTGTTATGCACGCCGGTTCGATAGAATTAAAATCCTTTTTAAAATAAATGAATTTTGGAATAAATTAAATAGTATATAAATATAATTAAAAACAGAAATATTTCGGGTTAGACACGTAGCTCAGTTGGTAGAGCTGCGTGCACGCATACGGGAGGTCACAAGTTCGAACCTCACTCAGCGCAAACAAATACAAGGTCCGAATCGGTCAAACAGTCAAAGTCAATGGTCAACGGTCAACCCAAAAAGTCAACATTTTTTTATATTTTTATTTATTTATTTAATTTAAAAATCAATTAAAAATACTTAAAAATAATGTTTTTAAAGTTAGAAAATAACCTTAAACTCACAAAAATAAACCTAAAAACCTTATTAAAATTGTTAATAAAATCCACTAATTTACCGTACCTTTTCGTTATTATTTAGGTTAGTTATTCCTCGTCGATCAACTCTCTAAACTCGTGCGCATTCAACATCATCAAACGAACGCACCCAATGTGAGTGAATCTCTACAAATTCCCCGTTTTAATCACGTTTTTGGGGTGTATCATGTGTCTTATTATTTATTACATTTAAACACTTGTGCATCCATCATATCCATGATCAAATGTGTATTCAATATGTATCAATTGTTTGTGTGGTTAATGTTAAGATTAAATTTATCATTTTCAGTACATACATTATCATAGGCCGCCGCTCCCCATTACCTATGAGCGTGAGCCGTTCCCCATTACCTATGAGCGTGAACGAGGCGTTGCCAACATACGATCGGCTCCGTTTGATTGAGCCTTGATCGCACATACATTTCATCATAGGCTGTCTGTTCCCCATTACCTATGAGCGGAACCGTTCCCCGTTACCTATGAGCGTGAACGTGACGTTGCTAACATATACATTGTCATTCATGTCATATATTCATGCAAGGTGGTTTGTTATTGTTTGTTATTGTATGTTATTGTATGTTATTGTATGATTATTTACGTTTGCTCACATATGATTATTGCACACTTTTTCCATATTAATTATAACAAGAAATCAATAATAAATGTTTTCTAACAAGGTTCACTCGCCAACTTTTGTTGACCTAAAAACCCCCTATTTTTACACATGATACAGTTGATCCAGTTGCAGCAAGAAACATATAGGATGGCTTAGAAGAATAAATCGGTTTAGACTTTGGATTGTTTATTTAGTTACTTTTCTTTGTAATTGTATGAACTTGTTTGGAATATTGAGGATGTAATTTTGAATTTAATAAATATGAAACATATTAGTAAACATCATGAGCTTTGGTGATAACCCAATTATGCCCCGACTCTTATTCCGTTGCGGGTCGGGGTGTGACAGGATACATCATCGAATGATGACAGTACCTCTCTCGTTTGTTATAATGAAGGGGTTAGTCTATGTAAAAGTGAGACACAACCCAACTTCTTTAAATGATGAGATCGAGGTACGTTGAGATGTGTGATGATATGAGAGTTTAATCAATGAGTAAAGGTATAAAACAAAACCGTAATATCAATTCGCATTAAAATTCTTGGATACATAAATTCCCAATTTATAACTGGGATACGTAAAGATTGAGATAACATAAAGAAAACATTAAAACTAGACGATTGGAGTTGAGTCTGGATTCTTGGTGAGGGAAAGTTAGTTGGGTGATTCGTTTGGGCCGTTATTATCTTCAACAGGATTGGCGTTGGTGTTGTAAGCTCTTCCTCTTGCTGGTGGTGGAGCTGGGTTTGCTTGATTTACTTGGTTAACTGGGTTTGCTTGAGCTTGGGTGTTTATGATGTTAACCAAATGAGGGCACGTGTTTCTAAAGTGGGTAGGTCTCGCCACAATTAAAGCAAGCTCGAACATATGGAAACATGGGGTATTGGGGTTGTTGAGTAGGGGGTGAAGCTTGGTTTTGAGAGGCGCGACAAGTCTTGCTCAAATGACCATAACGCCCACAATTTGCACACAGTCGACAAGGTACGGTAGATGGATGGTGATAAAAACAGGTGTTGCATTGAGGGTGAGGTCCAATGTAAGGTTTCTTATTTGGGTAAGTAGAGTTGGGTGCTATTTGAGTGATTGGGATAGCTTGGAGGGGTACGGCTTGTGAAGCTGGTTGATTGCCTTGGGTGATAGCGAAATTTTGCCCATCTCGTTTTCTCTTAGGAGTGGTTTGAGGAGGGGATTCAGTCCGGGTTGAGTTTGAGGCTTCGGATGATGCTTTATCCTTCTTCTTCTCCTCCTAGAAGTCTTTATTCCGTATGCGGTTTTCGGTGAGCTCTGTAGCCAACTCCATTGCTGCTTCCAAAGTTGCAGGTGTGGTACTTATTACAGGGTCTTGAGTTTTTGAAGGAAGACCTCGAATGTAGTGTTCGATCAAACGGTAGAGGGGAGTAAACAAGTTGGGGATCATCTGATTCAACTCAAGGAATCTCTTGTTGTATGTGGTGTGGTCGCCCTCCTTTTGTTTCAAAGAGTAGAACTCGTCTTCTAGTTTCTTGATTTCGCTTCTTGGACAGAAACGTCTTGTCATGATTTCCCTCAACTCTTCCCAAGTCAAGTTCATAGTATCCTCAGCACCTCGCTTAGCTTTCTCTGTATTCCACCATGTAAGTGCTACTCCGAACAAACGACCGGTAGCATATCGCACCTTGCGATCATCGGGGCAGTCGCAATTGAGAAAAGTGTTTTCCATTTCCTCAAACCAATGGAGGAGAGCGGTGACATCTTCAGTCCCTTCGTATTTTGGAGGATCGCAGGATTTGAAATGCTTGAAGGTGCATTTAGTGGCATTTGGGGGAAGATTGATGACGTTTTGAACTTCTTGGTTGATTGGGTTGACGGGATTAGCGGTAAGGGCCTGTTGTACTTGAACTACGATGTTGGGTATTACGGCAGCCATTTGTTGAGCCATTTGGGCAGCCATGCGTTCGCGGGATTTTCCTGATCTCATACTTCTACGAGAGAGACTAGAAGACATCTACAAGGAATACGTATCGAGAGTATGAGTTTGACGTTTTAGGCGTCATGTGTCGTATTTAGAAATGAACATTCACAAAAACAAATGAATAAAATAAATTTACTACATCCATAGGATGTCTTGGGCTTTGCTCATGTTTGGGCTTCCATATGTCCCCTTACTTGGCCTTGGTAGTCATGTGGGCCCCCATGACTACTGGGCTTTGGTAGGGTTCATTTTGGTGTTGGCCTGTTTAACACTTGCGCCACCCGAATGAAAATTGTAAAACATGACAGCAAAGTATAAGGTCGGAGGGTGTCCTGGTATAGACACAATGATAACTCAAAGTAGGTTTAGTTCGAACGACGTTTGGGGTGGCATGCTTTGGCCTAATAGGTCCTTCGTACTCTCATCGTTAGTCCCCAGGTAGGCAAACTGGTCCGTTATATTGGATTTATACGAATGCCAACCTAGACAGGACGTTCCGACTACCGGTACTTATACCCTTACAGTTACTACATGCCCGTCGTAGAACTCACTTTGATGAGATTGAAAAACGAAAATTGCGACAAAATATTGAATAAAGGAAATATGAGGATGATTTGAATATGTGAACATTGTTATGTTTGACAATAAGTATAATTCATTAAATATCACACAATATGATAGTGGAAGTGTTTGCATGCATTTGTGTGTGTAATAATACGAAACAAATAAACATCATGAGTTTGCATGTAACCACATAAACAATTAAAATCTAATCAACTATAGTATAGGCTCTAAGGGTCTAATAACCTATCCTATATCCCTATAGTCAAAAGCTCTGATACCAATCTATCACACCCTGACCCGCAGCGGAAATGGTAGTCGGGGCATGATTGGGTTTTCATCAAAGCTCATGACATTTATTATAAAGTTTCATATTTATTATTCTCTTTAAAGAAGAAGTTACAATAAACATACAAGCACAAACTGTCCAAATACATTTTCATTCGAATTACAAACTAAAGTATCCATTAAACAAAATCATACAATTACAAAGGAAAACAAATCTAAATGTCCATTCCAAAGCATTAACTTGTTTATTCTTCTAGGCCATCCTACGTGTTTCTTTTCTCAACTGGATCACCTGTATCATGTGTAAAAATAGGGTTTTTGGGTCAACAAAAGTTGGCGAGTGAATCTTATGAAAACATTTGAACGAATTTGTTATATTAGTTATAAAAAGGTGCATAACCACATATGAGTAAACGTAAATGTAAATTTAATCACAAAACACATAATATCAATTAATGCACAAGCACACACCAAATGATGAACAATGAGATCAAGGCTCAATCAAACGGAGCCGATCTAATGAGGCACGCGATGTTCAACTCGTCTCCCACGAGGAACTGATGGGCCTAATGAATGATTTGCACGCAACTTGATAAAAAGTAAACACATCACAACAACAATATTTACATCACAAGTTTAGAACATATAATGGTAATAGCACAAGTTTAAATAAACGAAATAATTAAAGCAACACATGATACACCCCAAAAAATGAATAAAAAGGGGAATTTGTAAGGATTCACTCACAGTGGGTGCGTTCCTTGATGACGATGAATGCGCACGAATATTATGATTCAACCGACGAGGGAAAAACTAACCTAAATAATAACGAAATGATTCGGTAAATAAATAAATTTTATTTGGGATTAATATTTTTAACTAGTGCTCTTAATGGGATTGTTAGATTTATTTTTGTGAGTTTAAGGAAATTTTCTAACTTTAAGAATCCTATTTATAAGTATTTTTAATTGATTTTTCAATTTAAATAAATAAATAAAAAGATATAAAAAGTTGACTTTTTGACCGTTGACCGTTGACTGGGTCTGACCGGTCAGACTGTGTTTTCTATGCGCTGAGTGAGGTTCGAACTCGGGACCTCTCGTATACGTGCACGCAGCTCTACCAACTGAGCTACGTGTCTAACCCGAAATATTTCTGATTTTAATTATATTTATATACTATTTAGATTATTCAGAAATTATTTATTTTTAAAAAGGTTTTAAGATATGATGAACCGGTGTACACAACCCGCCTCGAACCCGCGACGTGCATATTGTTTTTGGACACAGTCCACCACTGGACTGTGTGTCTAACCTGGTTATTATTCCGGTTTTTATTATATTTATACACTTATCACATGCTTCAGGATTTGGCTTTTATAAAAAGGGTATGTTATTTCAGTGGATCGGAACATAAACAGAACTCGAACCCGAGACCCTTAGCTTCGTATGCACACAGCCCAACCAATTGGGTTGTGTGACTAATCCGGTTGAAATACGATTTCTATTTCTTTTAAATGATACTTCTAGTTCATCTTCTTCATCATAATAACAGAATGATGTTAAACCCAAATGTTCTGATTTATTTAGCGATTCTCTTATAAATTCCTAAATGATTACACATGAGATTAATAAGAATGAAAGAATATAGATGAAAGGTATACCGAACAGAGATACTCTGGTTCTCCGGCGAGGTTCCGACGAGTTGCGAGTTTTTCTGGCGTAGCTTTCTGATGAACAAAGGTTGGTATGATGTTAGGGAGAGTGTTTGTGCAGTCTAATGGGTTCCCTAAGCCCTCTATTTATAGTTGAAAAGGATCGCAGACGTTGAATTTCGGTTTTTGAAACTTCGGTTTAATTTGGGTATGTGCAAGTTGTCTGCATATCTGATTGAACGCGGTTTGGCTCGATTTGAGTCCGGGTTCATGATAGGAATGAATTCCGCGATCAATTACATAGAAATAGCAATTTTTGTGTTTACCGGATTGATTGTGTGCCGTTACTGGGCGGAAACTTTGAATCAGTCAAGGAGATAAGTGATACATAAAAGATTGTTTGATTAAATCATTTCAGATGTTGAGGTGCGGTGCAGTGGTGTGTTGTGGGTTTGGTTATAGGCGAGACCCGGGTTCGAGTCCTGCGGTCTGCCCTTTTTTTTCTTCCTATTACATATATATATATATATATATATATATTATTTATTATTGTTATTATCTTCATTATTATTTATTATTTTCTATTATTTTTATTAATATGACGAATCTCTTAAACGGTTAACATAAATTTGTAACGAAAAGATCATAATATAAACTTGAATAAAAAAAAATGGTGCGGGTTTTAGAACCCGTTTTTCGACGAATGTTACAGTATCCCCTACTTTTAGAAATTTCATCCCGAAATTTAAGTAGTAGTGGTATATTTGACTTGAAAGGAGGGTGTTTTAATTTGACAATTACATAATTTGAAGAGGGTGAGGGTTGAAATTTTATTTGAGGTGGTAACGTTCTTAGTAAGGGTTGAACACCCTGCTACAGGAATCGCTTTTTGATGCCTAAAGTATGAAAATGCGGAACATGGATAAACAGAGTTGAGTGACTAGGTATGATCTCACGCATAAGAGTTTTGAGAGAATTGATACGTTTGGAAAGATAAGGTTATATCATAAAACAAAACTTCATCCATGACAATATTAAAACCTACACGGAACTTCTCATAACCGTCTGACAATGCTGTTGATCCTTTGACAAGAATACTTATATATAGGAAGTACCAGCGGCGTATCCACCATATTCTTGTCAAATTTTCATTGGCTTGTCAGTAAGTTATGATTAGTTCTATGTGACTCTAAAATCTACAAAACAAACACAACAGCCAAAGCTTGAGTCTCAAATCTGAAAGGATATGTAACATCCGTCGAAAAACGGGTTTTCAAAACCCGCTTCGTTTATTAATCGAATAATCAGTTTCAATTTTTCGTTGCTCATTTAATGCTTATTTTAATTTTAAACAATACATAACTAATAAACATTTTAGAATATGGAAATTTAAATTGTTAAAAAGTAAAAACAAAGCGAATAAAAAGAAATCAGGCTGCCGGGTTTCGAACCCGGGTCAGCCGGAAGACTTAATCACCAAGCACTTAACCACTCAGCCACTTGCTGTCTTTGTGTAATCTAGAAAACAAATAAAACATAAGTTCACCTGTGAAATCACCTGTTTGCGCCAAAACTGAAACCGATATCGGCTTTCAACGTTCCAGACGATTGAGTGATCGATATCACTGATAATAACCGATGAAATCATTACGACCGACGTTCTTAATCAATCCAGCCTTTATTGAACTTGAATTCATATGATTTTCGGGTTTAATAACCGAAATCATTTACTTACTAATTTTCACCAACAATATCATCATCTCGCGACTCAAAAACACTCACAGAACCTCCAATTTCACTTTCGCTCTATTTTCAGTTCGTCGGAAACGTTTTCTGAAATCGCCGGACTTTCGCCGGAAAACCGTGTCATTCATCAAAACGGTAAATTTCTCAACTCTTTCATCTTCTATCTATTGCTAGACTTTTACTAACTCAAACCCTTCAATCAGAATCAGTCCCAGGCGACGATATCGGATAATCAGCACTCGCCGGAAGATTTCTGAAAATTTCTAAATCGTGCTGTGAATCGGTATAATCATCTAAACTCTCTGATAACTCTTGTTTAGTCATTCAATTTCACAATTGGTTAATCAAAACTATTAATTGGCCCGTTCAGACGGAGTTCATAAAACAGAGCCGACGACTTCGCCGGAGTTCTGAGAAAGATCATCTTTCCGGTACATTCACTTCCAAAACCTTCTTTATCCATTTCATTTTAATCAGTCATATGTCCGTTAATTGAATTGAACAAGATCAGTAGAATAATCGTTGTCTGTGTTGTTTAACGAAGAAGATGAAGTCTAGTTTGTGTATAAATTTAATATAAATCGGATTATATCTCGGGTTAGACACACAGTCCAGCGGTGGACTGTGTGCATTTGAATCATAGGGATACCGGGTTCGAGTCTTTCCTTGTTCCGATTCGTCACAATATTCAGACTTTTTATAAAACCCAAATATGGAAACTTCCAGTTAGTATATAAGAGAAATAAAAACAAGTGTTTTAACCAGGTTAGACACACAGTCCAGCGGTGGACTGTGTGCAACGTTAAACAACAGGTCCCGGGTTCGAGACCTGTTATGCACGCCGGTTCGATAGAATTAAAATCCTTTTTAAAATAAATGAATTTTGGAATAAATTAAATAGTATATAAATATAATTAAAAACAGAAATATTTCGGGTTAGACACGTAGCTCAGTTGGTAGAGCTGCGTGCACGCATACGGGAGGTCACAAGTTCGAACCTCACTCAGCGCAAACAAATACAAGGTCCGAATCGGTCAAACAGTCAAAGTCAATGGTCAACGGTCAACCCAAAAAGTCAACATTTTTTATATTTTTATTTATTTATTTAATTTAAAAATCAATTAAAAATACTTAAAAATAATGTTTTTAAAGTTAGAAAATAACCTTAAACTCACAAAAATAAACCTAAAAACCTTATTAAAATTGTTAATAAAATCCACTAATTTACCGTACCTTTTCGTTATTATTTAGGTTAGTTATTCCTCGTCGATCAACTCTCTAAACTCGTGCGCATTCAACATCATCAAACGAACGCACCCAATGTGAGTGAATCTCTACAAATTCCCCGTTTTAATCACGTTTTTGGGGTGTATCATGTGTCTTATTATTTATTACATTTAAACACTTGTGCATCCATCATATCCATGATCAAATGTGTATTCAATATGTATCAATTGTTTGTGTGGTTAATGTTAAGATTAAATTTATCATTTTCAGTACATACATTATCATAGGCCGCCGCTCCCCATTACCTATGAGCGTGAGCCGTTCCCCATTACCTATGAGCGTGAACGAGGCGTTGCCAACATACGATCGGCTCCGTTTGATTGAGCCTTGATCGCACATACATTTCATCATAGGCTGTCTGTTCCCCATTACCTATGAGCGGAACCGTTCCCCGTTACCTATGAGCGTGAACGTGACGTTGCCAACATATACATTGTCATTCATGTCATATATTCATGCAAGGTGGTTTGTTATTGTTTGTTATTGTATGTTATTGTATGTTATTGTATGATTATTTACGTTTGCTCACATATGATTATTGCACAATTTTTCCATATTAATTATAACAAGAAATCAATAATAAATGTTTTCTAACAAGGTTCACTCGCCAACTTTTGTTGACCCAAAAACCCCCATTTTTACACATGATACAGGTGATCCAGTTGCAGCAAGAAACATATAGGATGGCTTAGAAGAATAAATCGGTTTAGACTTTGGATTGTTTATTTAGTTACTTTTCTTTGTAATTGTATGAACTTGTTTGGAATATTGAGGATGTAATTTTGAATTTAATAAATATGAAACATATTAGTAAACATCATGAGCTTTGGTGATAACCCAATTATGCCCCGACTCTTATTCCGCTGCGGGTCGGGTGTGACAGATTGGTATCAGAGCCATGACTATAGGGATATAGGATAGGTTATTAGACCCTTAGAGCCTATACTATAGTTGATTAGAAATTTTAAATTGTTTGTGTGTTACATGCAAAATTCATGATGTTTATATGCTTTATGTTTATTGTTACATTCAATGTTATGCAAGCATGTTCATAAGTACATATTATTATACAATGCCTATCATGAATCATATTCTCATAACATATCATATCCATGAGAGCACACACCACACAATTTCCATGACTTTTGCAACGATTTTTGTATTTTCAAATCACATCAAAGTGAGTTCTCATGACGGGCATGTAGTAACTGGAAGGGTACAAGTACCGGTAGTCGGAACGTCCTGTCTAGGCTTGCCATTCGTATAAATCCAAAATAAAGGACTAGTTTGCCTACCTAGGGACTAACGATGAGAGTACGAAGGACCTATTAAGCCAAAGCATGCTATACCAAACGTCGTGTGAGCTAACCCCACTTTGAGTTGTCATTGTGTCTACACCTGGACACCCTCCGACCATACATCTCGACATATTTCATGGTTTTCATTCGGGTGATGCGAGTGTTAAACCGCCAATACCAATGTGAATCCTACTAAGCCAATAATCATGGGGGCCCACATGACTATACAGGCGATGGTATGGGGGACATTGGAGGCCCAAACATGAGCAAACCCAAGACATCCTATGGATGTAGTTGCATTATTGATGTTTATGTTATTTTTATTTTTATTTTTTTTAGACACATGACACCTAAAAAGACTCCTTAAACTCACAATCTTCTTATGTATGTTCCTGTAGATGTTGGCTAGGCAGCAACGTGGGGGTAGAAGGTCAGGATTGTCAAACGAACGCTTGGCCACCCAAATCGCAAAACAAATGGCCGCTGTGCTTCCTGACATCGTAGTTCAAGTCCAACAAGCTCTCGCCGTAAATCCCATCAATCCTCCCCAGAAAGAAGACCAAAATGTTGACAACCCTCCCTCCAAAAAGTGCTTATACAAACACAAGTCTTGCGATCCCCCGAAATTTGAAGGGACCGAAGGTGTCACTGCTTCTCCTCCACTGGTTTGAGGAAATGGAAAACACCTTCCTCAATTGCGATTATTCCGAGGATCGCAAGGTACGTTACGCAACCGGGAGACTATTTGGGGTAGCTCTTACCTGGTGGAATACAGAAAAAGGTAAGAGAGGAATTGAAGATGCAATGGCCTTAACGTGGGAGGAGTTAAGGGAAATCATGACGAGACGCTTCTGTCCAAGAAGCGAGATCAAAAAGTTAGAGGATGAATTTCACTCGTTGAAGCAAAAGGAGGGAGATCATACTTCCTACAACAAGAGGTTTTTAGAGTTGAACCAAATGGTCCCTAACTTGTTCACCCCAGTTTACCGCTTAGTCGAACACTATATTCGAGGCCTCCCCTCGAAAATTCAAGACTCAGTTCTCAGCACTTCGTCTGCAACACTCGAAGCTGCTATGGAACTAGCTACCGAGCTTACCGAGAATCGTATTCATAACGGCAAATTTAAGGACGAGAAAAAGAAAGCCCCGTTGAGGGCCAAACTTCAAACCATTCCACCTCCTCCTCAAAGTTTGCTAATAAGAGGAAACGAAACACCAAAAACTTTGCTGTCACACAAACAAATTTCCCTATCCCTGCTGCACCCATCACTCAAGTTGCCCCCTCACCTGCACCATATAAAAGGCCATACTTCGGCCCATACCCAAAATGCAACCGTTGTCAATACCATCACTTTCCTGATCATCCTTGCCAGCATTGCACCGGCTGTGGCCGCGCAGGTCACACCATTCAAACCTGTCTCGTACTTCAGCGAACGAACCGCCATCAGCCATCAGCCCTCAACCCAAACCCACCATCAGATAGTGGGTCAAGCCCAACAACCTTTACTCTTACCACCTGCCCAACATGTAGCCCAATCCTACTACCAACCCAACTATCCCATGGTGCAACCTATGCGGGCTTGTTACAACTGTGGAGACCCGAACCACTTCAGGAACACCTGTCCACGCCTGGTGAATATCATCCATGCCCAAGCTCAAGCTAATCCAGTAAACCAGGCTAACCAAGCTCCTCCACCTGCAAGAGGAAGAGCTTTCAACATCAACGCAAATCAGGCTAGGGCTGACAACAATGTAGTTAACGGTACGTTTCTCGTCAATGGTAGTTATGCATCCATGTTACTTGATACTAGAGCGGATAGGAGTTTTGTGTCCTTAGAATTTGAACCCATCCTCAACCAAACTCGTGATAAACTCATGGAATCCATAACGGTAGAAGTTGCTGACGGAAAACCGGTCTCATTAAACTCTATTATACGCAATTTACTCTCACCCTAAACGATCACGATTTTCCAGTTGACCTCATTCCTATGAAGTTGGGAAGTTTCGACATTATAATTGGTATGGACTGGCTCAGCTAACATCATGCTGAAGTTGTATGCCGCAAAAAGTTTATACGCATTCCTCTTACAAACGGTCAGACTCTACGAATCTTTGGAGAAACCACTTCGAAAGGGCTCAAATTAATGTCCTGTCTTCAAGCCCGAAAATATCTCCGCAAGAATTATGTCGCATTCCTAACTCATGTCGTCAAAAAGGGAACCAAGGAGAAGAAACTCGAAGACATCCCAGTAGTAAAAGATTTTCCGCAAGTTTTTCCTGACGACATTTCAGGACTTCCTCCAGTGAGAGAAGTCGAATTCCGCATTGATCTTATACCGGGAGCTACACCAGTTGCAAAATCTCCTTATAGGTTAGCCCCATCCGAAATGCAAGAGCTAGCCAGTCAATTACAAGAGCTGACTGACAAAGGATTCATACGTCCTAGCTCATCGCCTTGGGGTGCACCTGTCCTTTTTGTGAAGAAGAAAGATGGAACGTTTCGCATGTGTATCGACTACAGAGAACTCAACAAGATAACGGTCAAGAACCGCTACCCATTACCTCGCATCGATGATCTTCTTGACCAACTTCAAGGCGCCAGCTGTTTTTCAAAAATCGACCTTCGTTCTGGTTATCATCAACTCAGAGTACATGAAGAAGACGTCCCAAAGACCGCCTTCCGAACTCGTTATGGTCATTATGAATTCATGGTCATGCCATTTGGTCTAACCAACGCTCCAGCTGTCTTCATGGATCTAATGAACAGAGTCTGCAAACCCTATCTCGATCGCTTTGTTATAGTCTTCATCGACGACATCCTCATTTACTCAAAGTCTAAGTCTGATCATGAACGACACCTTCGACTCATCCTTACACTCTTAGGGAATGAAAAGCTCTACGCCAAATTCTCCAAATGCGAATTCTGGTTAAAAGAGGTACAATTCCTTGGACATGTCGTCAATGACAAGGGAATACATGTCGACCCCTCAAAGATCAAAGCAGTACAAGAATGGCAAGCGCCACGTACACCAACCGAAGTAAGATCATTCCTTGGTTTGGCTGGTTATTATCGCCGTTTCATTGCAAATTTCTCCCGCATCGCTGTACCACTCACGGCTTTAACACATAAAGGAAAACCCTTCATATGGGGACCCAAACAAGAAGAAGCCTTCCAAACCCTTAAACAAAAACTCTGTGACGCACCTATCCTCACACTTCCTGAAGGTTGTGATGACTTCGTGGTTTATTACGACGCGTCAGGGCAAGGACTAGGCTGTGTTCTAATGCAAAGAGGAAAGGTGATAGCTTATGCTTCTAGACAACTCAAAACTCATGAAAAGAACTACACCACCCACGACCTAGAACTTGGAGCCGTTGTGTTCGCTCTTAAGATATGGAGACATTACCTCTACGGTACTAAGTGTGAAATATACACTGACCACAAGAGTCTTCAACATATCTTCAACCAAAAGGAGTTAAACATGAGGCAACGAAGATGGGTCGAACTTCTTAATGACTACGACTGTGAAATTCGGTATCATCCTGGCAAGGCAAACGTGGTGGCCGATGCACTCAGTCGAAAGGGTTATGCGAACTCCATTCGTCTTCTATGTTCGCAAATCATAACAGACATCAAAGATCAAATCCGAGAAGCCCAACATGTTTCAGTAACGGAAAACGACATACGCAAGGAGCTGTCTTGTGGAGCTGAACTTAAAATTGAAACTAAATCCGACGGTATTCTGTACTATCTAGATCGCATATGGATTCCCGATCACAATAGCCTTCGTGATTTCCTTATGAATGAGGCGCACAAAACACGATACTCTATACACCCAGGAGCCGACAAGATGTATCAAGACCTTCGATACACCTACTGGTGGCCTGGAATGAAAAAGGATATTGCTGTTTTTGTTTCCAAGTGCCTTACATGTTCCAAAGTAAAAGCTGAACATCAAAGACCCTCAGGACTTCTGGTCCAACCTGAAATACCTGTATGGAAGTGGGAAAACATAACCATGGACTTCATTACCGGGTTACCTCGCACTTCTGGTGGGTATGACACTATATGGGTAATCATTGATCGTCTTACAAAATCAGCCCACTTCATTCCGATTCGCGAGGACTTCAAGAATGAGAAGTTAGCTCGTATCTACATCAGCGAAATCGTAAGCCGTCATGGTGTACCTTTAAGCATTATTTCCGATCGTGAGGTCGTTTCACTTCACGAACATGGCAAGCCGTACAAGCCGCTTTGGGTACACGATTAGACCTCAGTACCGCTTATCATCCTCAAACTGATGGACAATCTGAACGCACCATCCAAACTCTTGAAGATATGCTTCGAGCATGTGTCATAGACTTCAAGGGAAATTGGGATGCTCATCTACCATTAGTTGAATTTTCGTACAACAGCAGCTATCATTCAAGTATCGGCATGGCACCTTTCGAAGCTTTATATGGTCTTAAGTGCCGATCTCCAGTATGTTGGCACGAAATTGGAGAAGCTCAAATCACCGGTCCAGAACTAATCCAACAAACAACAGACACGATCCATCAAATTAGAAACAATCTTCTAGCGGCACAAAGTCGTCAAAAGAGTTATGCAGACAAACGACGAAAGCCTTTGGAGTTTAACATTGGTGATCATGTACTTTTAGAAGTATCACCGTGGAAGGGTGTAGTTCGTTTTGGCCAGAAGGGCAAGCTAGCACCACGCTACGTAGGACCTTTCAAGATACTCGAAAGAGAAGGACCTGTAGCATACAAGCTTGATCTACCCGAATAACTCAACAGAATTCACCCCACATTCCACGTATCAAACTTAAAGAAGTGTCTCGCCGATGAAAACCTCCATATTCCTCTAGAAGATATTCAGATCGATGAATCTATGCACTTCATTGAAAGACCAGTAGAGATCATGGACTTCGGAGAAAAACGTTTAAGACGGAGTCGTATTCCAATTGTTAGGGTACGCTGGGAGTCGAAACGGGGACCTGAGTTTACTTGGGAACATGAGGACTCAATGCGCCAAAAATACCCGCATCTTTTTCCTGTTACCACTACTACTTAAATTTCGGGACGAAATTTCTAAAAGTAGGGGATACTGTAACATCCGTCGAAAAACGGGTTTTCAAAACCCGCTTCGTTTATTAATCGAATAATCAGTTTCAAATTTTCGTTGCTCATTTAATGCTTATTTTAATTTTAAACAATACATAACTAATAAACATTTTAGAATATGGAAATTTAAATTGTTAAAAAGTAAAAACAAAGCGAATAAAAAGAAATCAGGCTGCCGGGTTTCGAACCCGGGTCAGCCGGAAGACTTAATCACCAAGCACTTAACCACTCCGCCACTTGCTGTCTTTGTGTAATCTAGAAAACAAATAAAACATAAGTTCACCTGTGAAATCACCTGTTTGCGCCAAAACTGAAACCGATATCGGCTTTCAACGTTCCAGACGATTGAGTGATCGATACCACTGATAATAACCGATGAAATCATTACGACCGACGTTCTTAATCAATCCAGCCTTTATTGAACTTGAATTCATATGATTTTCGGGTTTAATAACCGAAATCATTTACTTACTGATTTTCACCAACAATATCATCATCTCGCGACTCAAAAACACTCACAGAACCTCCAATTTCACTTTCGCTCTATTTTCAGTTCGTCGGAAACGTTTTCTGAAATCACCGGACTTTCGCCGGAAAACCGTGTCATTCATCAAAACGGTAAATTTCTCAACTCTTTCATCTTCTATCTATTGCTAGACTTTTACTAACTCAAACCCTTCAATCAGAATCAGTCCCAGGCGACGATATCGGATATCAGCACTCGCCGGAAGATTTCTGAAAATTTCTAAATCGTGCTGTGAATCGGTATAATCATCTAAACTCTCTGATAACTCTTGTTTAGTCATTCAATTTCACAATTGGTTAATCAAAACTATTAATTGGCCCGTTCAGACGGAGTTCATAAAACAGAGCCGACGACTTCGCCGGAGTTCTGAGAAAGATCATCTTTCCGGTACATTCACTTCCAAAACCTTCTTTATCCATTTCATTTTAATCAGTCATATGTCCGTTAATTGAATTGAACAAGATCAGTAGAATAATCGTTGTCTGTGTTGTTTAACGAAGAAGATGAAGTCTAGTTTGTGTATAAATTTAATATAAATCGGATTATATCTCGGGTTAGACACACAGTCCAGCGGTGGACTGTGTGCATTTGAATCATAGGGATACCGGGTTCGAGTCTGTCATTGTTCCGATTCGTCACAATATTCAGACTTTTTGTAAAACCCAAATATGGAAACTTCCAGTTAGTATATAAGAGAAATAAAAACAAGTGTTTTAACCAGGTTAGACACACAGTCTAGCGGTGGACTGTGTGCAACGTTAAACAACAGGTCCCGGGTTCGAGACCTGTTATGCACGCCGGTTCGATAGAATTAAAATCCTTTTTAAAATAAATGAATTTTGGAATAAATTAAATAGTATATAAATATAATTAAAAACAGAAATATTTCGGGTTAGACACGTAGCTCAGTTGGTAGAGCTGCGTGCACGCATACGGGAGGTCACAAGTTCGAACCTCACTCAGCGCAAACAAATACAAGGTCCGAATCGGTCAAACAGTCAAAGTCAATGGTCAACGGTCAACCCAAAAAGTCAACATTTTTTTATATTTTTATTTATTTATTTAATTTAAAAATCAATTAAAAATACTTAAAAATAATGTTTTTAAAGTTAGAAAATAACCTTAAACTCACAAAAATAAACCTAAAAACCTTATTAAAATTGTTAATAAAATCCACTTATTTACCGTACCTTTTCGTTATTATTTAGGTTAGTTATTCCTCGTCGATCAACTCTCTAAACTCGTGCGCATTCAACATCATCAATCGAACGCACCCAATGTGAGTGAATCTCTACAAATTCCCCGTTTTAATCACGTTTTTGGGGTGTATCATGTGTCTTATTATTTATTACATTTAAACACTTGTGCGGTATTCAATATGTATCAACTGTTTGTGTGGTTAATGTTTAGATTAAATTTATCATTTTCAGTACATACATTATTATAGGCCGCCGCTCCCCATTACCTATGAGCGTGAGCCGTTCCCCATTACCTATGAGCGTGAACGAGGCGTTGCCAACATACGATTGGCTCCGTTTGATTGAGCCTTGATCGCACATACATTTCATCATAGGCCGTCTGTTCCCCATTACCTATGAGCGGAACCGTTCCCCATTACCTATGAGCGTGAATGTGACGTTGCCAACATATACATTGTCATTCATGTCATATATTCATGCAAGGTGGTTTGTTATTGTTTGTTATTGTATGTTATTGTATGATTATTTACGTTTGCTCAAATATGATTATTGCACAATTTTTCCATATTAATTATAACAAGAAATCAATAATAAATGTTTTCTAACAAGGTTCACTCGCCAACTTTTGTTGACCCAAAAACCCCCATTTTTACACATGATACAGGTGATCCAGTTGCAGCAAGAAACATATAGGATGGCTTAGAAGAATAAATCGGTTTAGACTTTAGATTGTTTATTTAGTTACTTTTCTTTGTAATTGTATGAACTTGTTTGGAATATTGAGGATGTAATTTTGAATTTAATAAATATGAAACATATTAGTAAACATCATGAGCTTTGGTGATAACCCAATTATGCCCCGACTCTTATTCCGCTGCGGGTCGGGGTGTGACAGGATACATGATCGAATGATGACAGTACCTCTCTCGTTTGTTATAATGAAGGGGTTAGTCTATGTAAAAGTGAGACACAACCCAACTTCTTTAAATGATGAGATCGAGGTACGTTGAGATGTGTGATGATATGAGAGTTAAATCAATGAGTAAAGGTATAAAACAAAGCCGTAATATCAATTCGCATTAAAATTCTTGGATACATAAATTCCCAATTTATAACTGGGATACGTAAAGATTGAGATAACATAAAGAAAACATTAAAACTAGACGATTGGAGTTGAGTCTGGATTCTTGGTGAGGGAAAGCTAGTTGGGTGATTCGTTTGGGCCGTTATTATCTTCAACAGGATTGGCGTTGATGTTGTAAGCTCTTCCTCTTGCTGGTGGTGGAGCTGGGTTTGCTTGATTTGCTTGGTTAACTGGGTTTGCTTGAGCTTGGGTGTTTATGATGTTAACCAAACGAGGGCACGTGTTTCTAAAGTGGGTAGGGTCGCCACAATTAAAGCAAGCTCGAACATATGGAAACATGGGGTATTGGGGTTGTTGATTTGTTTGGATCATGTTTTGAGTAGGGGGTGAAGCTTGGTTTTGAGAGGCGCGACAAGTCTTGCTCAAATGACCATAACGCCCATAATTTGCACACAGTCGACAAGGTACGGTAGATGGATGGTGATAAAAACAGGTGTTGCATTGAGGGTGAGGTCCAATGTAAGGTTTCTTATTTGGGTAAGTAGAGTTGGGTGCTATTTGAGTGATTGGGATAGCTTGGAGGGGTACGGCTTGTGAAGCTGGTTGATTGCCTTGGGTGATAGCGAAATTTTGCCCATCTCGTTTTCTCTTAGGAGTGGTTTGAGGAGGGGATTCAGTCCGGGTTGAGTTTGAGGCTTCGGATGATGCTTTATCCTTCTTCTTCTCCTCCTAGAAGTCTTTATTCCGTATGCGGTTTTCGGTGAGCTCTGTAGCCAACTCCATTGCTGCTTCCAAAGTTGCAGGTGTGGTACTTATTACAGGGTCTTGAGTTTTTGAAGGAAGACCTCGAATGTAGTGTTCGATCAAACGGTAGAGGGGAGTAAACAAGTTGGGGATCATCTGATTCAACTCAAGGAATCTCTTGTTGTATGTGGTGTGGTCGCCCTCCTTTTGTTTCAAAGAGTAGAACTCGTCTTCTAGTTTCTTGATTTCGCTTCTTGGACAGAACCGTCTTGTCATGATTTCCCTCAACTCTTCCCAAGTCAAGTTCATTGTAACATCCGTCAAAAACAGATTTACCAAACCCGCTCCGTTTATCAACCGAACAGTCAGTCAAAAATTTCCTTGCGAATTAAATGCCCAAAATATTTTTAAACGATCCGTAATCAATTATTATACGGGAATATATATTTAGTTTTTGAAAATCTGTCAAAAATCGCAAAATAAAAATGATTTGCTTCTGCCGGGTTTCGAACCCGGGTCTGTACCGAATCAGCAAACGGACTTAACACATACACACAAACCACTGCGCCACTTGTTCTGTTTGATGAATAATAGAATCATTTAATTCATAAAGGGACGTTACGAATTCAAAACCGGCGCCCAAACAGTTCAGTCGTCGGAATCCCGGAAATCTCGCGAGTCTTAACTACAATTTACGTTATAACGTAAACTATTAACCAGACATCGGTTATAACCGATGTTTGAAGTCCGCGACCAAAACCATAACCGCCGGGAAATTTAAATCAGTGAACACAGTCGGAAATCATACCAGATTCTTCAACGATTTGCCTTATAAATTCACCCACAACCGACTTCAAACCTTTTCGCTCAAAAATACACCTCTTCTCGGCGTAATTCCACTCGCCGGAACTTTTCTGTTCGTCGCCGGAAAACCGGTTTCCCCATTGCCGAGCCTTACTGAGCCCCTGAAGCTTATACCGGAGATACCCATACTTTTTCCAAGCTTTCCGGAGACTTGCTGCTGCAAGACACCTGACGCCGGAGTTGATTGCTGTCGCCGGAGTTCTGCCGGAAAACAGAGGGTCCAGTCGGTATACCTCTTTCGCTTATTTTCTTTATCTTTTCACCTTTATCTTACCTTAATGGACTGAAACACACTAATAAACTGATAAAAATCTTGAACCAGTCGATTTCCGATTTCTGGTTCTAACTGGATGAAGAAGACGATGTATTTCTGTATCATATAAGTATAATATAAATCAGGATATTACTCGGGTTAGACACACAGTCCAGCGGTGGACTGTGTGCACGTTAAACATGCAAAGGTCTCGAGTTCGATTCCCGTCTCACACACGCTGCCTTAATAAAAACCATTTTTTTGTTTACTGAACCGGAGTCGCCTTAGATATATGTTAAGTATATTAATAATCGGAATAATAACCAAGTTAAACACACAGTCCAGCGGTGGACTGTGTGTATGTTTAATCGCACCTCACAAGTTCGAGTCCGGTCTCCTACAACGACCCGGACAATTATTAACTTTTTAAATAGAGTCAGAAATGAAAGCAGATAATTTGTGTTTAAGTATAATAAAAGTGGAAATATATAACATGTTTAACACACAGTCCAGCGGTGGACTGTGTGTTAGATTAAACCACAGGTCCCGGGTTCGAGACCTGTGGAGTGCATGTCCGAGTCGCCTAAACTGTTTTTAAAATAAAAATGATTTTCGGTTTAAACTAATTAATATATATATATAATTAAAATCAGATTTATAACGGGTTAGACACGTAGCTCAGTTGGTAGAGCTGCGTGCACGCGTACGGGAGGTCTCGGGTTCGAGCCTCCCCCAGCGCACAACAACATGCCATTGAACCGGTCAACGGTCAGGTCAACGGTCAGTCAAACGGTCAACGGTCAGAAAAAAAATCAATTTTTTTATTATTTTTATTTAATTATTTTAATTAAAAATCAATTAAAAATACTTAAAAATAACATTTTTAAGGTTAGAAAATAGCCTCAAACTCACAAATATACACCCAACAATCCTACTAAAATAGATTAATAAAACCCGTTTACTTACCAAACCATAATGCGATTTATCTAGGTTAAATCTCACTCGTGGTTAAAACCACTTCGCGTGCATTCAACGTCATCAACCGAACGCACCCACTGTGAGTGAATCTTACAATTCCCCCTTTTAAATTACACGTTTTGGGGTGTGTCATGTGTTATGAAAATAATTAATTTATTTATTTAAACTTGTACATCATGACTTAAACTTAGATTGTTTTTATTGTTGTGATTTACTTATATTCCTTTTGTCAAATTATATGAAACTCATACATTAAGCCCATCAGTTCCTCGTGGGAGACGAGTAGAACATCGCGTGCTTCAATTCAAATTCATTTTTGTTCATGTGTGTATCATTGAGTTTATATTGTTTGTAGTTGTGTCATTCATATTATCATGTTTATGCAATTCATTCATCAGGCCCCTCAGTTCCTCGTGAGAGACGAGTTGAGCATCGCGTGCCTTTAATTGTTCCATTATTATTCAGGAGTGTTTCATTTAACATCTTATGATTGTCGATTAAGTTACATCTATTTTTACTCATGTTTGGTTGTGCACATATTTCATAATCAATCTAAATAAATATGTTCAAATGTTTTCCATAGGATTCACTCGCCAACATTATGTTGATCCAAAAACCTTTTTACACATGATACAGGTGAACAGGTTGAAGCAATGAAAACATAGGATATGCCTTAGAAGAGAACCAAGAAGCTTAGACTGATAGTTAGAACATGTTGTACCATTCATTGTAAATTTCCATTAAATTGTATTAATGAATATGAAACATATAATAAATGTCATGAGCTTTGATGATAACCCAATCATGCCCCGATCACCTTATCCGCTGCGGGTCGGGGTGTGACAGATTGGTATCAGAGCCATGACTATAGGGATATAGGATAGGTTATTAGACCCTTAGAGCCTATACTATAGTCTGCCTAAATTTTAATTGATTAGGTGGTTACATACAAACTTGTGATATTTATTTGTTTCATATTTGTTTACATTTCAGTCAAACATACATGCTTATATACATATTCATCTTACATATATACATATTCATTATACATATATCGATGTTCATGTATTCAATTTATTTTCATACTCTCATTATCCAAAGATTTTGAGCAATTTTCAAATCTCATCAAAGTAAGTTCTGCGACGGGCATGTAGTAACTGGAAGGGTACAAGTACCGGTAGTCGGAACGTCCTGTCTAGGCTGGCATTCGTATAAATCCAATATAACAGACCAGTTTGCCTACCTGGGGACCAACGATGAGAGTACGAAGGATCTATTAGGCCAAAGCATGCCACACCAAACGTCGTTCGAACTAACCCTACTTTGAGGTGTCACCGTGTCTACACCTGGACACATTCCGAACATCACACGTTGTATACATATTTCTCGATTTTCTCCGGGTTTTTGTGTACGCAACCAGGCAGAAACCGTGCGAACCATATGAAAAACCGGTATTCATGGGGGCCCACATGATTACACAGGTAAAGTATGGCGGCATGAAGGGCCTAACAGCGAGCAAAGCCCAAGACATCCTATGGATGTAGTATTTTTCAATAATTATTTTATGAATGTTCACCCCTAATGCGACCCATGATCTCAAAAGCATCCAAATACTCTTGTCATGTATTCCTTGTAGATGTCTTCTAACCTCGCCCGTAGGAAGACGAGAGCAAGAAAAGCCCGCGAACGCATGGCTGCCTTAATCGCTCAACAAATGGCTGCCGTAATACCCAATATTGTAATCCAAGTTCAGCAAGCACTTACCGTTAATCCTGTCAATCAAGCAAACCAAAACATTTTCAACTCTCCCCCAAATATCACTAAATGCACCTACAAGCACTTCAAATCATGCGACCCTCTGAAATACAAAGGGACTGAAGGCGTCACTGCTCTTCTCCATTGGTTTGAAGAAATGGAGAACACTTTTCTAAATTGCGATTGCCCTGACGATCGCAAAGTGCGATACGCTACCGGTCGACTATATGGGATAGCACTTACTTGGTGGAATACAGAGAAGGCCAAACGAGGTGTTGAAGATGCTATGACCTTAACTTGGAACGAATTGAAGGAAATCATGACCAGACGATTTTGTCCAAGGAGCGAAATCAAGAAATTAGAAGATGAATTTTATTCGTTAAAGCAAAAGGAAGGCGACCACATCACATACAACAAAAGGTTCCTCGAATTACATCAAATGGTTCCCAACATGTTTACTCCCCTCTACCGTTTGATCGAGCACTACATTCGTGGTCTTCCGTCAAAGATTCAAGACCCTGTAATAAGTACCAAGCCTGCAACTTTGGAAGCAGCAATGGAGCTAGCAACAGAGCTCACCGAGAACCGAATCCGAAACAAAGACTTCAAGGAGGAGAAGAAGAAGGATAAAGAATCGACTGAAACCTCCGACTCCACTCAAACCGAATCCCCTTCTCAACCCAATCCTAAGAGAAGAAGAGTCGGGCGACTTTTCGCTACTACTCAACAAAATCAACCAGTTTTGCACGCCATACCCATCCGAGCTATCCCAATCACCCAAGTGGCACCCAACTCAGCTTACCCAAATAAGAAACCATATCTTGGACCTCACCCTCGATGCAACAACTGTTTTTATCACCATCCCCTTACTTTACCTTGTCAACTATGTACAACTTGTGGACGCTATGGCCATTTGAGCAATGTTTGTCGCACCTTTCAAAACCAAACCTTTTCCCCTACTCAAAACATGGCCCAAACTTATCACCAACCCCAATACCCCATGTTCCCATATGCGCGAGCCTGTTTCAATTGTGGCGATCCTACCCACTTTAGAAACACATGCCCTCAATTGGTTAACGTTATCAACACTCAAGCACAATCAAACCCAGTTAACCAAGTAAACCAAGAAAACCCAACCACTATGCCACCAGCAAGAGAAAGAGTCTTCAATATCAACGCCAATCCTGACGAAGATAATGACGGTCCAAACGAAGATACTCAGCTAGTCCTCTTCGCCGAAGATCCAGATTCAACTCCTATCGTTTAGTTTCATGTGTTTCTTTATCACTTGTGTAGACTGTTAGAGTAATTATGGTATATTATATATTATATATTGTTTTCAGTATATGCTTTTGCTGAGGCCGCTGCTCCCCATCCATCGAGGTTGAGTTTGATCCCCATTTTATTATGCGGTTGATCAGGGCGTGCCCGCACGATCGGCTCCGTTTGTTTGAGCCTTGATCGGTTATTTCATTTTACATTTCAATACATGCAATACGTTTGGCTCCGTTTGATTGAGCCTTGAGCGCACATTTCAATTTACATTTCCAGTTCATGCAATACGTTCGGCTCCGTTTGATTGAGCCTTGAGCGCACAGACAATTTCATTATCAGTATCTTGTGGTTGTGGTGTTTGTAGTAGAGTCGCATTAAACTAACCATAACTTGCGGATAAAGTCAATGAAAATTTGACAAGGATATGGTGGATACGCCGATGGTACTTCCTATATATAAGTATTCTTGTCAAATGATCGGAGGCATTATCAGGCGGTTATGAGAGGTTCCATGCATAGGCTGATTGTGTGATGATTGTTTAGATTAAGTTGTTCAATTTCAGTACATTCAATACGTTCGGCTCCGTTTGATTGAGCCTTGAGCGCACATACAATTTCATTCAATACGTTCGGCTCCGTTTGATTGAGCCTTGAGCGCACAGACAATTTCATTATCAGTATCTTGTGGTTGTGGTGTTTGTAATAGAGTCGCATCGAACTAACCATAACTTGCGGATAAAGTCAATGAAAATTTGACAAGGATATGGTGGATACGCCGCTGGTACTTCCTATATATAAGTATTCTTGTCAAATGATCGGAGGCATTATCAGGCGGTTATGAGAGGTTCCATGCATAGGCTGTTTGTGTGGTTAAGTTATTCATTTTCAGTACATGCAATACGCTCGGCTCCACCCGATTGAGCCTTGAGCACACAATTTCAATTTCAGTACATTCAATACGTTCGGCTCCGTTTGATTGAGCCTTGAGCGCACATCCATTTCATTTTCAGTACATGCAATACGATCGGCTCCGTTCGGTTGAGCCTTGATCGCACAGATATATTTCATTTCAGTATTTTACGTTTGTTGTATTGGTTGTAGAGTTATAGGACTAATCATAATTCACTGATAAAACCAATGAAAATTTGACAAGAATATGGTGGATACGCCGCTGGTACTTCCTATATATAAGTATTCTTGTCAAAGGATCAGAGGCATTATCGGACGGTTATGAGAAGTTCTATGTAGGATTTATTAGTTTCTTGGTAACCAATCATAACTTGTGGATAAAACTAATGAAAATTTGGCAAGAATATGGTGGATACGCCGCTGGTACTTCCTATATATAAGTATTCTTGCCAAAGGATCAGAGGCATTATCAGGCGGTTATGAGAAGTTCCATGTAGGATTTAGTATTGCCTTGGTTGGAATTTGTGTTACATTTATATCATCATGTTATTTAAAGAGATTGGATTGTGTTCCATTTCTACATAAACTAACCTCTCCATCATAACAAACGAGAGAGGAACTTCCATCATTCAAACATATATGCTATCAGAATGTGGATTCAAATATTTGCTGTTGTGTTTATTCATGTTCAAATATTTGCTGATGTGTTTATTCATGTTCGAATATGAGCTGTTGTGTTTACCTATGTTCAAATATCAGCTGTTGTGTTTTTATTTATGTTCCATATAGGTTGTAGTGTTAGAAGTTTTGCCTTAGGATATAACCATACTTTCCCAAACGTATCTAAACTCTTATGCATGATATCATTTTTTAGCGAATCATTCCTGTTTATCAATACTTATACAGTAGGCAACAAAAAGCGATTCCTGAATAGGGTACTTAACCCTTACAATGAACGTTACCGCCTCGAACAAAAACTTAAACCCTCATTTTTCTGAGCATACAACTGTCAAACAAAACATCACCATCCTTTTAGTCAAAATATATCATTATTTAAATTTCGGGACGAAATTTCTAAAAAGCAGGGGATACTGTAACATCCGTCAAAAACGGATTTACCAAACCCGCTCCGTTTATCAACCGAACAGTCAGTCAAAAATTTCCTTGCGAATTAAATGCCCAAAATATTTTTAAACGATCCGTAATCAATTATTATACGGGAATATATATTTAGTTTTTGAAAATCTGTCAAAAATCGCAAAATAAAAATGATTTGCTTCTGCCGGGTTTCGAACCCGGGTCTGTACCGAATCAGCAAACGGACTTAACACATACACACAAACCACTGCGCCACTTGTTCTGTTTGATGAATAATAGAATCATTTAATTCATAAAGGGACGTTACGAATTCAAAACCGGCGCCCAAACAGTTCAGTCGTCGGAATCCCGGAAATCTCGCGAGTCTTAACTACAATTTACGTTATAACGTAAACTATTAACCAGACATCGGTTATAACCGATGTTTGAAGTCCGCGACCAAAACCATAACCGCCGGGAAATTTAAATCAGTGAACACAGTCGGAAATCATACCAGATTCTTCAACGATTTGCCTTATAAATTCACCCACAACCGACTTCAAACCTTTTCGCTCAAAAATACACCTCTTCTCGGCGTAATTCCACTCGCCGGAACTTTTCTGTTCGTCGCCGGAAAACCGGTTTCCCCATTGCCGAGCCTTACTGAGCCCCTGAAGCTTATACCGGAGATACCCATACTTTTTCCAAGCTTTCCGGAGACTTGCTGCTGCAAGACACCTGACGCCGGAGTTGATTGCTGTCGCCGGAGTTCTGCCGGAAAACAGAGGGTCCAGTCGGTATACCTCTTTCGCTTATTTTCTTTATCTTTTCACCTTTATCTTACCTTAATGGACTGAAACACACTAATAAACTGATAAAAATCTTGAACCAGGCGATTTCCGATTTCTGGTTCTAACTGGATGAAGAAGACGATGTATTTCTGTATCATATAAGTATAATATAAATCAGGATATTACTCGGGTTAGACACACAGTCCAGCGGTGGACTGTGTGCACGTTAAACATGCAAAGGTCTCGAGTTCGATTCCCGTCTCACACACGCTGCCTTAATAAAAACCATTTTTTTGTTTACTGAACCGGAGTCGCCTTAGATATATGTTAAGTATATTAATAATCGGAATAATAACCAAGTTAAACACACAGTCCAGCGGTGGACTGTGTGTATGTTTAATCGCACCTCACAAGTTCGAGTCCGGTCTCCTACAACGACCCGGACAATTATTAACTTTTTAAATAGAGTCAGAAATGAAAGCAGATAATTTGTGTTTAAGTATAATAAAAGTGGAAATATATAACATGTTTAACACACAGTCCAGCGGTGGACTGTGTGTTAGATTAAACCACAGGTCCCGGGATCGAGACCTGTGGAGTGCATGTCCGAGTCGCCTAAACTGTTTTTAAAATAAAAATGATTTTCGGTTTAAACTAATTAATATATATATAATTAAAATCAGATTTATAACGGGTTAGACACGTAGCTCAGTTGGTAGAGCTGCGTGCACGCGTACGTGAGGTCTCGGGTTCGAGCCTCACCCAGCGCACAACAACATGCCATTGAACCGGTCAACGGTCAGGTCAACGGTCAACGGTCAGAAAAAAAATCAATTTTTTTATTATTTTTTATTTAATTATTTTAATTAAAAATCAATTAAAAATACTTAAAAATAACATTTTTAAGGTTAGAAAATAGCCTCAAACTCACAAATATACACCCAACAATCCTACTAAAATAGATTAATAAAACCCGTTTACTTACCAAACCATAATGCGATTTATCTAGGTTAAATCTCACTCGTGGTTAAAACCACTTCGCGTGCATTCAACGTCATCAACCGAACGCACCCACTGTGAGTGAATCTTACAATTCCCCCTTTTAAATTACACGTTTTGGGGTGTGTCATGTGTTATGAAAATAATTAATTTATTTATTTAAACTTGTACATCATGACTTAAACTTAGATTGTTTTTATTGTTGTGATTTACTTATATTCCTTTTGTCAAATTATATGAAACTCATACATTAAGCCCATCAGTTCCTCGTGGGAGACGAGTAGAACATCGCGTGCTTCAATTCAAATTCATTTTTGTTCATGTGTGTATCATTGAGTTTATATTGTTTGTAGTTGTGTCATTCATATTATCATGTTTATGCAATTCATTCATCAGGCCCCTCAGTTCCTCGTGAGAGACGAGTTGAGCATCGCGTGCCTTTAATTGTTCCATTATTATTCATGAGTGTTTCATTTAACATCTTATGATTGTCGATTAAGTTACATCTATTTTTACTCATGTTTGGTTGTGCACATATTTCATAATCAATCTAAATAAATATGTTCAAATGTTTTCCATAGGATTCACTCGCCAACATTATGTTGATCCAAAAACCTTTTTACACATGATACAGGTGAACAGGTTGAAGCAAGGAAAACATAGGATATGCCTTAGAAGAGAACCAAGAAGCTTAGACTGATAGTTAGAACATGTTGTACCATTCATTGTAAATTTCCATTAAATTGTATTAATGAATATGAAACATATAATAAATGTCATGAGCTTTGATGATAACCCAATCATGCCCCGATCACCTTATCCGCTGCGGGTCGGGGTGTGACATTCATAGTATCCTCAGCACCTCGCTTAGCTTTCTCTGTATTCCACCATGTAAGTGCTACTCCGAACAAACGACCGGTAGCATATCGCATCTTGCGATCATCGGGGCAGTCGCAATTGAGAAAAGTGTTTTCCATTTCCTCAAACCAATGGAGGAGAGCGGTGACACCTTCAGTCCCTTCGTATTTTGGAGGATCGCAGGATTTGAAATGCTTGAAGGTGCATTTAGTGGCATTTGGGGGAGGATTGACGACGTTTTGAACTTCTTGGTTGATTGGGTTGACGGGATTAGCGGTAAGGGCCTGTTGTACTTGAACTACGATGTTGGGTATTACGGCAGCCATTTGTTGAGCGATTTGGGCAGCCATGCGCTCGCGGGATTTTCCTGATCTCATACTTCTACGAGAGAGACTAGAAGACATCTACAAGGAATACGTATCGAGAGTATGAGTTTGACGTTTTAGGCGTCATGTGTCGTATTTAGAAATGAACATTCACAAAAACAAATGAATAAAATAAATTTACTACATCCATAGGATGTCTTTGGCTTTGCTCATGTTTGGGCTTCCATATGTCCCCTTACTTGGCCTTGGTAGTCATGTGGGCCCCCATGACTACTGGGCTTTGGTAGGGTTCATTTTGGTGTTGGCCTGTTTAACACTTGCGCCACCCGAATGAATATCGTAAAACATGACAGCAAAGTATAAGGTCGGAGGGTGTCCTGGTATAGACACAATGACAACTCAAAGTAGGTTTAGTTCGAACGACGTTTGGGGTGGCATGCTTTGGCCTAATAGGTCCTTCGTACTCTCATCGTTAGTCCCCAGGTAGGCAAACTGGTCCGTTATATTGGATTTATACGAATGCCAACCTAGACAGGACGTTCCGACTACCGGTACTTGTACCCTTACAGTTACTACATGCCCGTCGTAGAACTCACTTTGATGAGATTGAAAAACGAAAATTGCGACAAAATCTTGAATAAAGGAAATATGAGGATGATTTGAATATGTGAACATTGAAATATGTGTGATGAATGTATATGTTTGACAATAAGTATAACTCATTAAATATCACACATTATGATAGTGGAAGTGTTTGCATGCATTTGTGTGTGTAATAAATACGAAACAAATAAACATCATGAGTTTGCATGTAACCACATAAACAATTAAAATCTAATCAACTATAGTATAGGCTCTAAGGGTCTAATAACCTATCCTATATCCCTATAGTCAAAAGCTCTGATACCAATCTGTCACACCCTGACCCGCAGCGGAAATGGTAGTCGGGGCATGATTGGGTTTTCATCAAAGCTCATGACATTTACTATAAAGTTTCATATTTATTATTTCTCTTTAAAGAAGAAGTTACAATAAACATACAAGCACAAACTGTCCAAATACATTTTCATTCGAATTACAAACTAAAGTATCCATTAAAAAAAATCATACAATTACAAAGGAAAACAAATCTAAATGTCCATTCCAAAGCATTAACTTGTTTATTCTTCTAGGCCATCCTACGTGTTTCTTTTCTCAACTGGATCACCTGTATCATGTGTAAAAATAGGGTTTTTGGGTCAACAAAAGTTGGCGAGTGAATCTTATGAAAACATTTGAACGAATTTGTTATATTGGTTATAAAAAGGTGCATAACCACATATGAGTAAACGTAAATGTAAATTTAATCACAAAAACAATAATATAATTAATGCACAAGCACACACCAAATGATGAACAATGAGATCAAGGCTCAATCAAACGGAGCCGATCTAATGAGGCACGCGATGTTCAACTCGTCTCCCACGAGGAACTGATGGGCCTAATGAATGATTTGCACGCAACTTGACAAAATGTAAACACACATCACAACAACAATATTTACATCACAAGTTTAGATCATATAATGGTAATAGCACAAGTTTAAATAAACGAAATAATTAAAGCGACACATGATACACCACAAAACATGAATAAAAAGGGGAATTTGTAAGGATTCACTCACAGTGGGTGCGTTCCTTGATGACGATGAATGCGCACGAATATTATGATTCAACCGACGAGGGAAAAAACTAACCTAAATAATAACGAAATGATTCGGTAAATAAATAAATTTTATTTGAGATTAATATTTTTAACTAGTGCTCTTAATGGGATTGTTAGATGTATTTTTGTGAGTTTAAGGAAATTTTCTAACTTTAAGAATCCTATTTTTAAGTATTTTTAATTGATTTTTCAATTTAAATAAATAAATAAAAAGAAATAAAAAGTTGACTTTTTGACCGTTGACCGTTGACCGGGTCTGACCGGTCAGACTGTGTTTTCTATGCGCTGAGTGAGGTTCGAACTCGGGACCTCTCGTATACGTGCACGCAGCTCTACCAACTGAGCTACGCGTCTAACCCGAAATATTTCTGATTTTAATTATATTTATATACTATTTAGGTTATTCAGAAATCATTTATTTTTAAAAAGGTTTTAAGATATGATGAACCGGTGTACACAACCCACCTCGAACCCGCGACGTGCATATTGTTTTTGCACACAGTCCACCACTGGACTGTGTGTCTAACCCGGTTATTATTCCGGTTTTTATTATATTTATACACTTATCACATGCTTCAGGATTTGGCTTTTATAAAAAGGGTATGTTATTTCAGTGGATCGGAACACAAACAGAACTCGAACCCGAGACCCTTAGCTTCGTATGCACACAGCCCAACCAATTGGGTTGTGTGACTAATCCGGTTGAAATACGATTTCTATTTCTTTTAAATGATACTTCTAGTTCATCTTCTTCATCATAATAACAGAATGATGTTAAACCCAAATGTTCTGATTTATTTAGCGATTCTCTTATAAATTCCTAAATGATTACACATGAGATTAATAAGAATGAAAGAATATAGATGAAAGGTATACCGAACAGAGATACTCTGGTTCTTCGGCGAGGTTCCGACGAGTTGCGAGTTTTTCTGGCGTAGCTTTCTGATGAACAAAGGTTGGTATGATGTTAGAGAGAGTGTTTGTGCAGTCTAATGGGTTCCCTAAGCCCTCTATTTATAGTTGAAAAGGATCGCAGAGGTTGAATTTCGGTTTTTGAAACTTCGGTTTAATTTGGGTATGTGCAAGTTGTCTGCATATCTGATTGAACGCGGTTTGGCTCGATTTGAGTCCGGGTTCATGATAGGAATGAATTCCGCGATCAATTACATAGAAATAGCAATTTTTGTGTTTACCGGATTGATTGTGTGCCGTTACTGGGTGGAAACTTTGAATCAGTCAAGGAGATAAGTGATACATAAAAGATTGTTTGATTAAATCATTTCAGATGTTGAGGTGCGGTGCAGTGGTGTGTTGTGGGTTTGGTTATAGGCGAGACCCGGGTTCGAGTCCTGCGGTCTGCCCTTTTTTTTTTCCTAATATATATATATATATATATATATATATATATATATATATATATATATATATACATATTATTTATTATTGTTATTATCTTCATTATTATTTATTATTTTCTATTATTTTTATTAATATGACAAATCTCTTAAACGGTTAACATAAATTTGTAACGAAAAGATCATAATATAAACTTGAATAAAAAAATGGTGCGGGTTTTAGAACCCGTTTTTCGACGAATGTTACAGTATCCCCTACTTTTAGAAATTTCATCCCGAAATTTAAGTAGTAGTGGTATATTTGACTTGAAAGGAGGGTGTTTTAATTTGACAATTACATAATTTGAAGAGGGTGAGGGTTTAAATTTTATTTGAGGCGGTAACGTTCCTAGTAAGGGTTGAATACCCTGCTACAGGAATCGCTTTTTGATGCCTAAAGTATGAAAATGCGGAACATGGATAAACAGAGTTGATTGACTAGGTATGATCTCACGCATAAGAGTTTTGAGAGAATTGATACGTTTGGAAAGATAAGGTTATATCATAAAATAAAACTTCATCCATGACAATATTAAAACCTACACGGAACTTCTCATAACCGTCTGACAATGCTGTTGATCCTTTGACAAGAATACTTATATATAGGAAGTACCAGCGGCGTATCCACCATATTCTTGTCAAATTTTCATTGGCTTGTCAGTAAGTTATGATTAGTTCTATGCGACTCTAAAATCTACAAAACAAACACAACAGCCAAAGCTTGAGTCTCAAATCTGAAAGGATACATGATCGAATGATGACAGTACCTCTCTCGTTTGTTATGATGAAGGGGTTAGTCTATGTAAAAGTGAGACACAACCCAACTTCTTTAAATGATGAGATCGAGGTACGTTGAGATGTGTGATGTTATGAGAGTTAAATCAATGAGTAAAGGTATCAAAAAAACCGTAATATCAATTCGCATTAAAATTCTTGGATACATAAATTCCCAATTTATAACTGGGAAACGTAAAGATTGAGATAACATAAAGAAAACATTAAAACTAGACGATTGGAGTTGAGTCTGGATTCTTGGTGAGGGAAAGCTAGTTGGGTGATTCGTTTGGGCCGTTATTATCTTCAACAGGATTGGCGTTGATGTTGTAAGCTCTTCCTCTTGCTGGTGGTGGAGCTGGGTTTGCTTGATTTGCTTGGTTAACTGGGTTTGCTTGAGCTTGGGTGTTTATGATGTTAACCAAACGAGGGCACGTGTTTCTAAAGTGGGTAGGGTCGCCACAATTAAAGCAAGCTCGAACATATGGAAACATGGGGTATTGGGGTTGTTGATATGTTTGGATCATGTTTTGAGTAGGGGGTGAAGCTTGGTTTTGAGAGGCGTGACAAGTCTTGCTCAAATGACCATAACGCCCACAATTTGCACACAGTCAACAAGGTACGGTAGATGGATGGTGATAAAACAGGTGTTGCATTGAGGGTGAGGTCCAATGTAAGGTTTCTTATTTGGGTAAGTAGAGTTGGGTGCTATTTGAGTGATTGGGATAGCATGGAGGGGTAAGGCTTGTGAAGCTGGTTGATTGCCTTGGGTGATAGCGAAATTTTGCCCATCTCGTTTTCTCTTAGGAGTGGTTTGAGGAGGGGATTCGGTCCGGGTTGAGTTTGAGGCTTCGGATGATGCTTTATCCTTCTTCTTCTCCTCCTTGAAGTCTTTATTCCGTATGCGGTTTTCGGTGAGCTCTGTAGCCAACTCCATTGCTGCTTCCAAAGTTGCAGGTGTGGTACTTATTACCGGGTCTTGAGTTTTTGAAGGAAGACCTCGAATGTAGTGTTCGATCAAACGGTAGAGGGGAGTAAACAAGTTGGGGATCATCTGATTCAACTCAAGGAATCTCTTGTTGTATGTGGTGTGGTCGCCCTCCTTTTGTTTCAAAGAGTAGAACTCGTCTTCTAGTTTCTTGATTTCGCTTCTTGGACAGAAACGTCTTGTCATGATTTCCCTCAACTCTTCCCAAGTCAAGTTCATAGTATCCTCAGCACCTCGCTTAGCTTTCTCTGTATTCCACCATGTAAGTGCTACTCCGAACAAACGACCGGTAGCATATCGCACCTTGCGATCATCGGGGCAGTCGCAATTGAGAAAAGTGTTTTCCATTTCCTCAAACCAATGGAGGAGAGCGGTGACACCTTCAGTCCCTTCGTATTTTGGAGGATCGCAGGATTTGAAATGCTTGAAGGTGCATTTAGTGGCATTTGGGGGAGGATTGACGACGTTTTGAACTTCTTGGTTGATTGGGTTGACGGGATTAGCGGTAAGGGCCTGTTGTACTTGAACTACGATGTTGGGTATTACGGCAGCCATTTGTTGAGCTATTTGGGCAGCCATTTCAACACGCGTTCTTCATTGGGGCCATCCACTACATTTCTCTTTTCATAAACCCTCCCTTACATCCCACTTTCATACACTTTACTCCCATATGGCTGACTTCACATCGAACACCCCATGAGGTCCTCGAGGCGAAGGTAAGAACCCAGTTCAAACCTCTCAAATCAACGGACAAGTACGGGAAGATTCTTCCAAGGGCAGTGAAACCCAACACGGTCTTCAACGTGTAAACATCCCTGCCACTCCCAGGGCTCACCTAGAACCCCGTTCGTACCAGTGATATCGGTCCTGCCCCCGGGCGAGACCCCGATGTCCTGGTACATCAAGTCCCAGACGGCTCTCAATGCCGTCTACGCGCAACTATGTGCTCAAACCAATGCCTCTGCTGCCCCAGTGCAGCCCGCTGTCCAGGGACAAGCCTCGCCTAGGATACTGAGTCATAACTCGCCAACTAGAGCAAGCGTCCCGCACAATCTCCACTTGCAAGAGATGGAGTTCACGCAACCTCCACCTAAGCCGGATGCTCGCCCTCTAAGACAGCATCCGGCCACTCACGGTTGGGCCCGCGCCTCCAACGGGAGCGGTACACCCAGCGTAAAGATGGCAAATCCTACGGCAAAGGCGACAGAGCCAGCGTTTTCCAACGGCTATCAAAAGACCCGGCTGCTAGTAGCTCTGCATCTCAGGGTGACTACAACCCACAGGCGGAGCATCACTACAACTTGGTTTACCGGCCGGAAGATGCAGCTGAGCACTCTAAGTTTATCAAGGAGATAGCGCTCGCACCACTGGAACGATCGAAACTTCCCCTTAACATCGGGAAATACAACGGGTCGACAGACCCGGATGACCATTTGCGTCTCTTCACCAGCGCAGGTCTCATTGGAGGATGGACACTACCCATGTGGTGTCACCTGTTTGTTCAAACCCTCACAGGTCCCGCGCGACTGTGGTTTGATTACCTACCTGTAGCCAAGCTGGCATCATGGAACGACTTGAAAAGCAAGTTCCTGACACACTTTAGCTAGCAAAGACGACGTAATGAACATTTGGCGGCTAGATGGGGAGAGCCTCGAAGACTTCATCACCCGCTACAATAAAGAGTGTTAGAGATAGGGGACGTGCACGAAGACCTGATTCGCGCACAATTCAAATTCGTCGTACGCTGCGACAAGATGATCAAAGTCTTGTCAAGAACAACAGGTCTCCCCAAGAGCTGGGAGAAACTTATGGCCGCGGCAAAGGCCTACACGCAGACAGAGCGCAACCTCAACAATAGCAGGCATCCCCTACCACAACGCCGTCCCTTAGACTCAAGCAGGGGTCTCGGGAAAAAAGAATAAAGGGGGGAGTGACCACAACCAGCACCCTCCCCACACAACGGTCGATGCCCGCGCGACCATTGATAAGCTTGCCGCCCGGCGAGCAACAAAACAAGATAACTGTGATCGCTAGTGGACCCCACTGACGAAGACATCAGAAGAGATCCTCAGCACAGAGGACCATCAATTCAAACAACCACCGCTGATGCGCAACAAGAAGGGTTAAGACCTTAACCTCTTCTGCGGTCATCATAAAGACACGAGGCACACAACTGACAACTGCATCTCCCTGCGCATAGAATTGAGAAGGTTCTCAAGAGTGGGAAGCTCACCCACTTATTACAAAACGCGCGCAAGGAGGTGCACCAGATTACACGAGGCGGCGAAGCCCCGAGTAACCGGAAAATAAAAAATGTTCTCATGACCCAGGGTGGCCCTTCGCGCAAATGAAACCACCAGAGGAGCTTCACGTCTCATTGACGTGACCAACCAAGACACTGATACATGTAACTTACAAGTTCATCATCTTTTGTCTGTTTCTTACTATCGCCCTTGCGCCAAACTATGTAATAAAGACAACAATACCTGATTCACTTTTATCTCAATGTTTTGCTACAACTGCGCAGAACCACATTGGGTATACGCAAAAACACATCGGTACACAATGACTCGCGAATCCTAAATCACTACCTATGCGGCACGCTTAGGAGCTGATGGGCCCGCAAACGAGTTCATTACCAGTCTCATTCGCTATACCTATACAAAGATGGTTTACATCACGCAAATATTGTACAACCAGAAAGGAACATTTCATTAAAAGATAACTATTTACAAAGTTGCGCGATGCACAAACACAGTCAATAGTTTACAAAATGCTATTACAAAGAGGACCCTACAATCTACTCCTCTTCATCAGCAGCAGCTTCAGCTTCCGCGGGAAAGATACCCTTCAAGCGGTCGACGAAGTCGTCATGAATGATTGCCTCACTCACCAACCCTAGCACTCGGACATCAAGACGATTGTAACCCTGCTGCGCCTTCTCAAAAGCAGCCCGGTATTAACACCGGAAGTAGAAGCATGGCTTGAATCCCATGGAGTCCCCAGAACATGGGTCACCTGCTGCGCACACTCCGCATAACCTTGCACGCGTCCATCATAGCGTGTAGCAACCACTAGCTTGGCTACTATGCGGCATCTAGCTCCGCAGAATTCACAATCGAACAGATTATCTGCAAAGTTAAAGAGACATTCAGGCCAAGTTCACGAAGGAGAGAACACAATACAAAACAGGCGAAGCACTTACATGAGCAATCCCATGTTGTTGAAGCCATGACAAGTTAAAGAGTCAACCAAGGTTTCGGAGATGGCGCGAGAGGCTTCATTTCTTCTCGCCCACCTCCACCTTCGACTCCGCCAGCTCCAGTCGGTGTAGAAGCTCAGCCTTCTCCACTAAGGCTGCTTGGACGTCCTTTTTCGTGCTCTCTAAAGCAGCGCAGGCTTCGACCGATTGGTCATAAAGAGGTTAGCATTAAAACTTTGTCGATGACCGAATAAATAAAACAAGGACAAAGGAATTACCTCTCTCTTTGTACACTATATTCAAGTTGCACTCTAGTTTGTGCACCGCGGCAGTCGCCTCCTCCTTCTCTTGCCCCTCGCGCGCCACAACAGCGCGCAAGCGAGACACCTCGTCCCTCAGGGATCTGTTTTCCCTGTCGTCTCTTTCACAGGCCTCTTTCCACAGCTGGCGCTCGTCAGCAAGCTTACTTTCCAAGGTTTCAGCCCGTTTCTTCCAACCCATCGCGGACCACTCCTCAATCCGCTGCTCATTGGCGATGGCAGTCTCCTTTGCCAATACCGCACTTCACACGCAACCACTCGCTCTTTCTCAAGGATCGCTTGGGCAGCTCCAAGATCTTTCTTTTGTTTCACCAGGTCTCGCCATTCACGAGCAATCTTATAAGACACAGAGGGGACCTGGCGGCTACCTGGAGGTACGTCTGATATGTCGCCTCCTCTTCATGATCAGAAAGCGAACGTATCTCTGCTGGGGGGAATGCCCCCTCAAACCACTCACGGCATGCTCGCCAGTGAGAAAAGCTCTCTCCTTTCTCTAATCCCCCACAGGGGTGTGGACCTCTCGTGCTTGAGCTGAGGAGAGAGACCTATAATAATACTCCCCTGGAGTTTCACCCGGGCGGAAGTGGCGAGATATCAGGAGCAGAAGGGCCCGTGTCATCCCCGGCTGGTTTTTCCTCCACATGCTCCCTTTGTGGAGCAGTATTCTGAATACTCTAGGCGGAAGCGCTTTCCACGTGCTCCGCCACACAAAAATTAACCGAGCCAACCTTCTTGAACAACGAACCCCGATTCTTCCACTTCCAGAGCAGGTCTCCCGGAAACCAAATGTGATCCCTTACAAACAACCACATGTTCTTCAGGATTCCACTGTGGTTGCATCAATGGAACACTCAAAGTTTCCAAAACTAGGGAACCCGCATTAGTACTCATACCAGAGCTTTCCACCACCACGTGAGGCCCCTCCCTCACATGGGCTGGTCCTTCCGCTCCACTAGCAGAGCGCACCCCATGACCACTAGCCTGAGTCATGGGGGAATCAGTGCCTCCAGCGCATGCGCTGGATTCCACAAAAACAGTTTCATCCCCACTGTACAAGAACCAAAAGTTAGTTATGTGCGACGCAAAAAGGGGATGCAAATACCAAAGGTACAGGAGCTTACCAAGGGATATTTTGGAAGTTAGCGATCTAAGATCCGCCCGTTTCCCCAGATGTTTCCGCACAACCTTTTTGGGTGGTGGCGTAGAGAGATCCTCCTTCGGGCGCCTCTTTCGCTTCAAAGGCACCTCTGGGATATCCTTCGTTTCCTCCGGGCTACCAGGTATGGCGGTGGAATAACCGCCTAGTCGGGTGCAACTTCCCTTGCACCTGTAGATCCAAGACCCTCTCATAAGTCAGAATCGACTACAACACAATTCAGCAAGTTACCAACAACGCGCTTACCTTGGGGAGGGCCAGCTCCAGGTTGACTTGCCTCTCCCTGTACCGCTACGTCTGAGAGATCATGATTAATTTTGTTGGTAACTTGTGAGCTTTGTAAATGGAAATCTATTAGTTGCATGTAGGAAAGGAAATTGATTAAGTTGCATGTCTATAGCTTTATGGGGATGATGCATGTTGAACGTAACTGTAGGAATAAAGGGGGCATAAGAAGATGGTCTTGGGAAAGGAATATTTTTTTTATATGTTTTGAAATTTAACACACATAGATATAAAGCAGCCTTGCATGGAAACATATGTTGTGTTGACTATTATCATTATTATTGTTATTATTATTTGTTATGAAGACTTGTGTGGTATACATGATAATGTGATAGTATGTATAACTGCATGAATTTGATTTAGTGTAAAATGAGTATGGTTTAAATGTTGTTTTCTAGGGAGGTACGTACAACATTAATGATAAGTTTGTTTGCGACGTGATCAATGTGAATATATTATTGTATATTTAATGGTATGTGATGAACGAAGATTCCGTGGGAGCATGTAAATACTCGTGTGTGAAGGTGTAGGAACGTGTTATACTTTAGGTGTCAAAGCCAAGTATTGATGTTTTAAGTTCGTAGTGTCGTGACCAAGGCAACCGCATGAAACTAGTCGATGACATTTAATTGATGTAATTAATAACAAACTGGCATTAATATCACGGCGTACCAAGCGTAGAGGCTTCTACACTTAATTTATTACTTTGTTGAGCACCCTAAGGTGAGTTCACGGTCCCTATTTAAAGTTTTGAAATCAGGGAAGGTAACACAAGCAAGTTGCGGTAATGTAACGCTCATACGTTAAAGATTATAACGCTTTTATTTAATAGAATATTGTTGTATTGTTATGTCACAAAGCAGCCTTATCACATGAAGTCCTTGTAACCTCGGACCGTTAGTATTGGGTTTAATAGCGGGGGAATTTTGAGTAGTACTACTGGGCCCGACAAGCCCCCACCCGACTAGTCGCGCTAGCTAGATCGGTAATGGTCATCGGGTGTAGAATTAGCCTAACTTACCGCCATGGTCAGTGATAGACCTGACAAACAAAGGCAACAACAGTCAGCTTCGGTTTCGAACTCTTTCGTGACGTAACGCGGGTTAGCTACCTAGAAATATAACAACAGTATATTAAATGCTCTTAATTACTATTAGAGTTGAATAGTGGGAAATTGTGAAATCAAAACATGTTAAATTGAAATTTGAATTTGTGAACTCACTCATCTTAATTGACTGATACTTATTCTTACGTGTTCTTTCCAGGTCGCTAAGGTACATTCCACGAATAGGAGCACCACATGACATCAAAAACATTTTTATTTCGTAAACATTGCATTTACTTATTAGTTTTCTAATTGGTTGGACGTTTGTTTTGACGCATGATTTACTTTACATTTGATTCGCTTCCGCATTACTTTTGAACCGTTAGTCTTTTGGTAAAACGTTTTCTTTTCATATAGAGGTCGTTCTACATGACTGGTGTATAGATCCTGATTTGTTACGTGTCTCGCGGTAAAACCCGCAGGTGGATTTTGAGGGTGTGACATATGAAGTCATGCCTATTATAAACACTTGAACTATATTAAGAAACCAACCTATCAAACTTGCACTTGAATTACTAATAAGCATACATACTTTAGGAAGATATATAGATTTTTTTTCATTTATTTGTTTATTTCTCTGGGAGAGTATCATTTTAAGAATAAATATTTTACTAACAAAATTTGTATACCCATGCATTAACTAATTATGATATCTTCAATCTTACAGATCATTGACCTATTCAACATTTATTAGAGATAGAAATGCATACTTATTGTAGAATCTTTATTGTTTTCAAGTGTATATGTTCAACAATTACGATTTCACATACCAGTAACAAAATATGAATTATAACACAAAACCAAAGATACAAGAATAACTCTATCAAGAGGCTAGAACATAAAATAGAGTCAGAGTTAAATCGAAATTGCACCCACTAATCCGGTCTAAAATATGCAAAAATCCAAAAGAAAGCATTTACCTTTTTATCTTCTAAAACTTGATCACTACATCTATGAGCATTGCCAAAAACAATATCCTTTTTCTCCTTCCAAATGAACCAAATATATGAAATAACAATTGCATACATCGGTCGAGATGACAGAACTTTAAAACTTCTTTAACCGAGTTACATAACTAGAAGAAATATTAACCATAATATAAATTCATGTGTTAATTACTAGGAACATAAACTTATGCGTGTTAGAACTGTGTCTTTCCAAATTAAAACATGCTTATTTCCTTATATTAAAGTTAAATTTAGTATTCATTATCTCAGCCATAATGACACCAACATCTAAATAAGGTTGTGTATCCATATCGATTATTTAATTTTCTAGTCAGTTTCTCGTCAACCTATTTTCAAAATAGTTTATTTTCATCTAGGTGTGTTACTTAGTTCGTTTAGGTTAGGATCGTGTTTTTGTGGCTACCCATGTTTTTTTATATTTTACACAAGTTAATCTATTTTTTTTTCTTTTTTAGTAAGCAATCGCCCACCCTTTTTTCATTTTCTTTTCCGGCCAACATTAACCCTAATCCTAATATATAATCTTAACCAAACTAAGGAAAGTCGTTGAAGTGAATTAATGTCTAAACAATGGTTGACTTTGCTAGATACGACAAATCTTCAGTTTCTTCGTATTTTCCTTGTTGTTTCTTTCTTTCAAAATTGGTCAATAAATGTTGTAATAAAAACTTTTTAAACTAAGAAAAAAAGAATATTCATCACAAATGGATGTTTTACATTAAGTATGTACAATTATCTCAATCGAGGAATAACCTTACCGTTTGCATGTTCATTCACAATTGTCACGACTTCACTAGGAGGAACATGCCAAACTTACGGCTGTTGCGCAAACTTTTTGATGACTCTATTACCTTGTCGGTGCACGTACAACTCAGGTTGATGTAAATTAATAGAACTAACATGTTGTTGCACTTAACCCATTTGACCCATCCTTTAACGGTGACACTAACCCATGTATCAAATCACTGTCAGTGGCGGAGCACATGTAAAGGTGGGGGATATTTTCTTAGTTGCTACACGAAATAGTGTATTTTGTAGGTAAAAATCTTGATCGCCCCTTTTAAAAGTTCGATTAAATCACCATATATCAAAATCACTGTCAGCGTACCCTAACAAAAACTCAGCCTTGTGATCGGGTATAAAGCCTCCTATGCTTGCTTTAGCGGTCTTTCATCCATCAAAGTTAAGTTTATTCATCCAGTCTCATGTTTTTTCCATGAAACCTTAGTCGGTTCTATTGCGAATCTCTCTGATGAAAACTCAGTTTAGAAAATGTGAATTATGAATATTTGCTCTTCATATGCATGATAGGTTACTTAATTCTTAAATTAAAAATACAATTAAGACTTGTTGATATATCTAGACCAAGGTTTCGTACATAGTAACAAATCTTACTCGTTATATGTTCAACATAGCATTGTTCTGTCCGAAATTAAAAATCACAATTATTATTTGTTATGCATTGGTTGAATGGTCGGTATGAGAGGTTAAAAGTTACAAATGGTGCCAGAGCTACACATGTTCTGTTATGTGTACGATGGGTCAAGCCTCAACAACAACAATGAGTCCCAATGAGGTGTTTATGACACTCTAAGCGAATTCCACATCGTTATGTTTAATCTTATATGTCTTGATACTAATTCACAAGAGTTAATAGTTAAGTAGAGCATTAAAAAACTATACAATAAACATGAATAAAGAGAAGAACCCCATTACCATTTGCCGTGTGTGGTGAAGTACAATCACTTGTTAACATTTTGTTACTTCAGTTTTTTCAACATAGTATAGTTAGAATTCATTGAAGAGAAAAGGAAAAAAATAGGTTCATGGTGGTTTGCTTAACGAGGAGAAAGAACCATAGGTTAGGCGTTTTAGAATATTAAGAAATGGTTCGACACGATACACGAAACATATTTCCATCTCATTTGAATTGAGTAACACGAACCGAAACCAACATAAAAAAAAACAGGTTAAAATTAAAATCGATCAACATAATTTGAATCAAGTAAAACGAACCAAAACCAATATGAAAAGTAACCACGTTAAAATGGGTCAATATAAAAGTAGTACGGGCAGGTACCAGTTTAGGTGCTGGTGTTACTATGACAAGACAATAAGCAATAAGCATCTTCTGATTTGTAAAGAGAAAGAGTTCATAACACACGCAATGTGTTGTTATTAAAGAACACATGAGGAGATATTATGTTAAAATTTCTTATAGCTAGATACTGGGTTTATATCCATTAGATTCACTAAATGATATCGATCTCTTGGTTTTATTTTTTAAGTTCATTTTATACGTCGCACTTTACTTCATATATATATATATATATATATAGTTTGAAATTTATATAGTGTGAATGGATATTAATTTAGTGAAATTATAATTTAGTAAAATTATAATTATTTACTAGACTCTTCATATAGATGATAAACTCTTAAGTAGAGTTTTTATATCAATTTATTTGTTACTATTAGAGTTTATGTCTCTATTAAATAACTAATTAAGTGAGACTTTTCATTAATTCTCAACTCTTGTAAAAATAGTAGGCTATGTGCCTCATTTTGAGATAGAGAAAAAAGTATAGAAAAATACAAGAGAAGGGATACAAGAAAAATACATGAATATATGGAGAGTTCTTGGAAAGAAGAAACACTTGAAGACCCATGTGTTTGGTACTTAGAGAAATATGTTTTCTCTATATGATTTCATCACCATCATATCATATTTTCCACAAGTTCTAACACTATAATTTTATCCAGTGCAACCTCGGGCGGTGAGCCATCTCCGGCAGTACATACTATTTCGGCTGTTGTACCCCGGGAAACAGACGCATCGTCTTTAGTAGATGCGCGAAATCTGTTTTAAGGGAAGCGTGTTGAACACGTGCCTCAGCCACAACCGTCAACATCAATTTATTTATTTTTTGCAGCCAAGAAGGATCGCACAGGGAGACATGGTTCAAGTTCTCGTAGTGGAAATTGTACAAGAAGATGTTTCTCAAGCTCTTGTAAAAAGAATGATTTGAATCGATTTATTTAAATATGTTGTATTTCAAATTTAATTTTGTATGGATTTGTTCACGGTATGGGTACTACAATTTTCTAAAATTATGTAAAGAGAGTATCTTTACAATTTTATATTTTTATATATATAATTTTTATTATAATTGTGACTCATGTCCTATAAACTTAAAACAGATTTTGTGAGATTGTTGCTACAATTTTAAAACCTTATTTATAAGGATTTTGGGTTCACGAAAGGATTTATAATAAAAAAATTTAGAGATTTGATCTTATAAATATTTTTTAGGAAATATGTATGTAGTACAACTTGTTGTGTTTGGATTTATTGAGATTGATATACAATCTTAAATCCTATACCGTGGTACAAAACGAATAGTTTTGGTTCAATCGTTTGGTTTTTGAAACGATTTTGGAATCGTTAATTTTTTCTAACCTTTGTGTTAGAACGGGTTTATTAGCGTAAACCATACGTTTTTTGTAAACGTTAAATTTCTCTAACTTGTGTGTTAGACCGAAATTATGGATGTAAACCATACGTTTTTGTATACGTTAAAATTCTCTTGAGTAGAATTTTAATGTCTTTAAATAACGGTTTTATGTTACTTGATTAGAGTTTTATGTCTCTAATTAAGTCTCTATTTAAAGTAGACTCTTCATCCATCCATGGATTTATAGCACATACTTTAGTGATTCTAAAACGAATGTTAGACTGGTTTATATGTATTTGATATAAACTAATATGCCTTAAAATGATTTTTATAATCATAGATTTCTAAATGAGCGTGTTAGAATTGAGTTTTATATATAAACTAATATGTTTTATAACGATTTCTGTAATCTTTTATTTCTAACGAGCTTGTTAGAACCTATTGGTACGATAATGACTATTATAATCATTTATTTTTAACAAGTATGTTAGAACATGTTTATTGATAAGATTTATAACAATTTTTGTAATTGTTTATTTCTAACAAAAGTGTTAGAAACAGTTTATAAAAAAAGCAAATGATATTTGTAATCAGTTGTCTTATAACATGCGTGTTAGAAACGGTTAATGAAAAATGTTAGAAATAGTTTTTTAAAAAATTCAATTGATTTTTGTAATCATTTGTCTTCTAACATGCGTGTTAGAAAAGGGTTCATGAAAAGTGTTGTTTGAAGCATTTTTAAGTTGTTTATTTTTAAACATGTGTATTAGAAGTGACTTATTTATATAACCACATATGTGTTTATAACAAGTCGAATTAACATTTAGTGGAAATGTTAATATTTCTAACGTGTGCGTTAGATTTTTTTCCATTTTAACATTGATTGTTAAAAATGGTTAGAATACAAACGCTTTGAAATGTTTTATGTAAACATTTTATACAAGTAATTTGTTGTAGAATTGATTTTAGTGAATATAAATACATTAACGCTTTGCATGGTTTAGAAAAAAAAGTCATACATTGAAGTTGATGTTTGATTGACTTCAAGAATTAAATCACCTAAAGTGATGGTGTTGTTGTATGGTATTTATCACTAACTTTAATTTGTGATTTCCAAATCCAAATGGTCACGTTATATATATATATATATATATATATAATGACTTAAATTTTCTAACACGTGTGTTAAAAAATGATGTATCACAAATACAAGGTTAGAGATTGTTCATTATATAAGCCATAATGAAGGGAAAATGTTTTATGTAAACATTTAATTGCCTATGTGTGCATTAAAATAATGAGAAATGGTTGATATTATTAATATAGTATATTGCAAAACTAATGAAATGTTTTAAAGTGAATTTTAAAACAAAGTTTTACATAGTATTGATGATTCAAATGGTTCGCTACTCTTGCTAAAAGTAGCATATGTGAACAAAGTAACAATCTTATGGATATTATTTGGTAGAAAACAATTTGGTGTTGTTATGAACAAATTTAGTTGTTCAAGTTCACTACTTAAATGTAGTCTTTGTAACAACTTGGTGTTGTTTTTATGTAGAATTGTCCAAGTTTAAAGTTTCAAGATGAAATGAGAAACTTGTACTTACAAGTGCATAGTAGTCTTATTGAGGGACTATCTTAAGACATGCCATGGGACGATATCGTTGAGAAGATTTCAGATTATAAAGTGTTGAAGATAAAAACACTTTGTTATTTGATGTCTACATATTGTCTATACTTCCGTTTAAATTTCAAAAGTGTTTGGCACTTATGCTTTAGTTTCCAATGTATTTTATTGTTTTGTGTTCAATATATTCGGATAACACATGCAATTTTTTTACAAATAAATAAATCACTAATGTTTGTGATGTATAAATCATTTTTGTAGAAAGTAATTATAACGTCAACATACATTGTTTAAAATAATATGGCTTTAAACGGATAGTACATAAAAATACTTGGACATAAACAACTTAAGAGTTGTTGCATTGATAAAAGTCAAAGACGAGACATCATATGTGTAACAACATCACGAGTGAGTAGTGAGTGTATTGAGATGAAATACACAAACGAGATTCATGTCGAAATACTTCATTAGAAGTCATTGAAAAATTCACAAGTTTGAATTCTAATATATGAAAGTAAAAGTACTATATGTTATTGTATACATTTAACAAATCTTGCAAGATTTATAGTAAAATGCGTCTACCACTTGAATATGGAAATTTTACCTTCGTTTAGGAGAGCATCCTAAATATAGATATCTCCTAATGAATAACAATAGATGTGTGCAAATCACTTATGGCAAAATTATGAATGCCATGTTGTTGAGTGTGGGACTAGTTACTCTATCTTCCACATAATAGTGATTGTAAACGAGGAACATTCATCTTGTTGGTGATGAGTGTGTTCACCAAGTGACTTGGATTGAGACTTATGTTTAAGTACTTATGAGTCAATGGTAAAGCGTTGGAGATCAAAGGTAAAAAAGTTATGTTCCTTAATTGAATGATAAAATTTAGTTATGTGCTATATACAATAATTTATGAAACCTCTATATTGATGTTTTAGGATTATCGAGTAAGTCTTATTATTTTGTATTAACAAGGGATGAATGTTGCAAAGTGATATTATGATATCCTTAGGGCTGTGAAGAATCAGAATGATGCATCTTCTGTTCACATGTTAAAGTATGTAGTCTAAAGCATGTTAGACTAGTACTTGGTTAATTATGGTCTTGACGGAGACTAAATAACTTTAAACATTCAAATGTGTATGAACACAAGAAGAATTTGTGTATAGACAAAGTTGAGGGAGAATTTCATTCCTATAAGGAAAAGACATGTAACTTTGAAGATTTTTTTCGAAAAGCTAATGAGGAGAACTCATTGTGTAGGCTTATTCTAGACGTTAAATTAGAATTATTCTAAGTTGGTGACAAACTTATTACAATGGCATGTGTTGCTTTGGTCAGCTCGAAAGCTTATGAAAGCTAATGCAATATGAGTTGAATTCACTGATATAATGAGGTTGATCTTGTTCAATCTTATGTGTATAAATGTCGTCATAAGTGAAGTTACAGAAATGTTGATCAAATGGCAAGAAATGTGTGGGAGGATCCATTTAAGAAAAACAACCCTAAAAGGGTATGTAGAAATAGTTTTCATTACCTCATCTGGATAAGAAATGGTTTTCATTACCCCATCTGGATGTTATCCAGTAACACTTAAAGGTGGGGGTGTCTTGCAATTGTATCATAATATTTTGGCAATAGGATTTTGTAATCCAATCTAACATTGCAAACAGACGACTAAGTGGAAGACACAAAGGTCATAGTGAATAATGGAGATGTGTTTGCCTTAATGTAATACCCTGTAAAATCGTGTCCAATAGTATAGTGACACGTGTTGTATTTTTAAATATAGTTTGTTGAAGACCAATAAGGACTAAAGGCGTCAACATGCTCAATCTGAGCCTCTGAGTGACGATCCGATGTCAACATGCATAAATAACAGCCTCTGAGTGATGATATGTACTGCAGCTCTGAGTGACATTGGTCAACATGCTTTCAAGCCTCTGAGTGACATTGGGATCAACATGCTTATCATAAGCCTCTGAGTGATCCTTTGTGAAGTCCTAAACTCTCATACGTGCCATTTGTTGGACGAGAGAGTTAAATTTTGTAAATATGTGAAAGTTGGATAACGGAGGGATTAAAAGTGTCAACATGTTAATTTATACCTCTGAGTGACCTTTTAAGAACCGAGAGCTTGACAATGTCCGGGCATAATCCCGGGTAAGCCAAATATTGGTTACGGAGGGCTAAAAGTGCCAAAAAGGTGTTTAAAAAGGTTTTTATAAGCTTTTTAAAGTTTAGGGGCTAAAGTGTCAAAATTTGAAAGTGGCCGGGAGGTGGTCGCGGGCCGCGAGAGACCAGGCCTGGGTCTCTCTCGGGACGCGAGAGAGCCTCCTGCTGAAAGTTTTGTTTGATCTCCAAGTAAAACACCAAAACCACTAATTCGAAACCATGGCTTCTCTAAATGCTATGCCACGTTTTGGGACACTTGTAAGCTTCTTCTTACACCCCTAAACACCTGGCTTCACCTCCTTTGAGTTCTCCAACTATAAATAGGTGTTCAAGTGCTTCATTCCAACTTGCACCTTTCTAAATCATAACTCTTCTCCCTCCTCTGGAAGTTCATAGCTGAAAGGAGCATTCAACTTAGTTCTCTGCATTGTAGGAACCTCTTGTAAGTGTTCCTTGCTCTTGCATTTTCGTTTATAGGCTTTTATAGCAAAAATCAAGCGTTTTAGTAAAACGCTTTGACTTTCGGTTAAGACTATTATGGTCCAGCCATTGTTCGAAATGAACATGGCTAAGTGATCGTAATAAGGTAGGTGTTAGTCCCTATAAAGGGCACCTCCTGAAGATCACGTTTGCTAGATCAATTACGGGTCAAAGTTATGAAAATAAAAAGTCAAACAAGCCATTTTTGGAAAAAATCATAAATTAATCTTATATATGTTATGAAACCTGTTTTGACACTTAAACAAGTTGGTAATAATTATTAGAATATGTAAGAACATGTTCGGCTCGTCAATTTTTCTGTTCTAGGGTCGGTTCGCAACCGAAAGTCGCGAAGTTTGACTTATGCTTTGACTTTTGATTCTGACCCGATTTAGATTGGTTACTTACTGATCTAAAGTTGCATTATGATCATAATATAATGTAGCATAACCCTCTGAGGTTATATTACATGATCATAATCAGAATCCAAGTTTATGCGCAAGTTTCATAATTATGCCATTTTGACCAAAATGCCCTTTTTACATAAAACAAGGTTTTAATGATAATAAACTTGAATATGAGTTTCCTACTGATGTAATATTATAAGTAGGATTATTTGGGATGTTAAACCAAGTTATAAACTGAGTTTTCAAACAAGTCCTTAAACTATGTCGATAAATGACGGTTTTAGCTCTTGTGGTTCATAAAATAGTTTTAATCGAATCATTTCAAGGAAAATCATTTACTTACTAATATGTTATATTAAATAACATATTTTAAACATTTAATCTGACCCTAATGTCAGTTTTCATTAAACATCGCATAAACGTCATTTTACGACATAAGCGTCGTCTGGGCGCATAGTATGGTTTTAAACCATATTAATGGACCAAAACTTGTTACCTACTGATTTTAAAACTTATTTTAACATATTTACAGTAAGCACATGTTATAAACTCAGAATCCCAAATAATTTATAAACTATGTGTAAAATGACCAAAATGCCCCTTGGTGCATAATTTGGTCATAAAAGATAATTTACACATATAATTGGTATCCTACTGATGTTATATCATAAATAAAGTATTTTTCCAGAAACCCTTATGACTATAACATTAAATTATATTCAAGTTCCTTTATTACGTATAAAATTACAAAAATGCCCTTATGAGGCATAATTTTGTTTTAAAACCTTAACGGGCATACAAGTTGATATCCTACTGATTATTTAAAGTTTAATGGCATATAGAACTTGTCCATGACTTATCCGGTTTCCTGATATCGTTGTTATGCGCACAGTTACGTATATGTAACTATTTTACGGAATTTAACCGAAACAGGTTTAACCTTGTCATTTAAGTTTCAAAATCCAGAATGTATATAGTTTACTCCATATTATACAAGTCAAGTACTTGTCGGGATTAAACTACATTCTATCCGATCATCGTTTAATCAAGCGTTATACGTAATGATCATGTACATTCGGTTTATAAGACCGTTAGTATTAGTTGGCTAGTTTATGCCATAATTCAGACCAGAGCCTTACCGGTAAATGCTATATGCACTTGGTACTTTTGTTTACGGCTGAGTTCAATTAAAAATAAAAGAAGAAGACTAGCTCAGGTAAATACTCTCGACTTACTTTCCCTATACGGGCGTGGGATACGGTAAGTTATTACCGCTTGGTCCAGAATGAGGTCAATCGAATGCCCGCTTGTGGCTAGTAAACCCCATATTTCGTTTTAATCAGTTTTGTTTGATAACTTAAACATCGGGGGTTAAATTACCGTGTCCTGGATATCCTCGGCTCAATACATTAGTTATTGGCCACGACCTTAGCACGGGGTGTAGGCATACACCTTTTGATGCTCATATGCAATGTTCCCAAGACGTTGGGGATGACTCCTTCGTGAGTCCTGAGTTGTGTGTATAATCATGTCTCGGTTTCTGTATTGGGCCCTGTATGTATTGACAAACATGTGAATCTGATACGAGGTTGCAAGGTCAACTTTCCCAAGTTAATAAAAGATTTTGTGCCGTTTTGCACTTAAAACCATTTTAAAGTTTTCAAAATGAGTCAATTGGGTGTATTTACCGGCGTAAGCTGACGTATCGTCCAAAGGCTAAACTGCAGGTACAATACGAAATAGGCTGGAAGCTGCTCAGTGGTGATAGAGGATCTTGCAAATCCTAAATCTGCCTAAAGTCTGTTTTGTATTCTTTCCATGTACATTTTGTGATCCGCCTGTGGATCTTCTATTACGAGCTTGTATATTATTTTGTATTTTCGAACATTCGGTTTGTAATAGTAATTTTACTCCAAGACTTCCGCTCTGCCGTGTTTAATTGACTATGATGATTATCAACTGACGTCACGATACTCCCCACCCGGGCCACCGGTGTATGGATTTCGGGGTTGGAAATCCGGGGTGTGACAGGATTGGTATCAGAGCCAACGTTTGAGAAAATTTAACACTAGTCTTTTATGTTTAGTCTCAAACTTACACGAGCACATTCCTTAGACTTCCCAGTCTAGGCATTGACCTAGGATTACTCATTTCATTATTAAGTTATTAGTATTGTTTTTAAATTGATTTCTAACGGAAAATGCCGCCACGTGTACAAGGATAAAGTGGACGAGGAAAAGGATCAATGAGAGGAGGACCATCGGGACGTATTCCCCCTCAACCTCATAACTCAGATGCATACCAAGAATCAGGAGATTCGTCTCCATGGCAACCAGCGAGACTTTCCGTCTCTAATAGACACTCGCCCTCACATTCCCAAAATTCTTACCACTTTCACCACTCCTATCATTCACACCATACCCATCATTCCCATTCACATTCTTACCATGAAGAATTTAACCCTAACCATTATTTTAACACGCCTCCAGCCGATCAAAATCAGTTGGACCAACCACACCCTATGGACGAGGACTCCGACCCGGAGATGCCGCCGTCGGATCAAATGTGCATCCCATTGAAATTTCGAGCGATTCAAACTCATATGCCGGATTGCCCTACCAAGGTCCTAATGAGTGGGACCAATACTGGAACCAATTCACCTTTGCCCACACACCTAACCATCACTCTCAACCACCTCCTTTTCAAGAAGATGTCCACATGGAACCGGTGGATCAACCTCAACCACCACCTGAACCACCAAGGAGGAAGCGTGGAGCACGTAAGTCGGTACGTGCAGGACAAAGGTCGGGATCGTAGCCACCTTTGCCCAACTCCTACCCCACATTCAAGAGGACCCACAAATGGGTGGACCCTCTAATGTTCCGCCTATAGTGGAACCACACCAACACCTTCTGTTCACCCACCACCATCGGGTTACACTAACCCAATCCCCACATATCCAGACACGTCTGGATATGATCCTTTTAACTCGTCTACACCGGTAGACTATCAAGCATGGTCGCAAGACCCCTACATGCAGGCAGTTATGCACAACGCACTTTACCCGTCTCCTTCCCCACCTACCTATCCACCGACTGGATATTCAACTTATAGGTACCAATATCCGGTTATGCCACAACCTCAACCACAACCTCCGCCACCACTAGAGGCCATTAATGAGGCCTTAGAAAGGATGAAAGAGATGCAGCAGCAGGCGGAGAAAACGGAGAAGAAGACGAATAAGTTCTTCAAGAAACTCTCCAAGTTGGTCAAGGGAAAGAAGGACGAGTGAAGTCTCTTCTAATTATATGTAGTCCCTGCGAGGACATTGTTGTTTCTTTTAGTCCCTATGTGGACATGTTTATTTCCTTTAAGTCCTTGCAAATTTATTTCATTTTTCTAGTATTGTAATTTAATGAAGTATTTTGGAAATATATATATATGTATTCATCCTCTTGAAAACGAGCGTCTCGATTTTACTCGAAATTTATGCTCTGCTATATAATTCCAAAAGATCTTAATGGTTTTGATTTGCCAAGTGGCATAGACCACATATTTGGCCAAATATATATGATAGTTAAGAACGGAGGGGTCTTCTATCAAGATAGTTAAGGGAAATTATCCTTCTATCCAGGGGTAAGTGACTAGGTCCAAACCTCCACGGTCGTTAAGGTTGAAGGTGACCGGGACCATTAATCAACCGTTAAGGTCCTTTTATGTTAACATTCAAGTAATGTGCATACTCATGGTAGTGTGACTTGAGGAACCACACTAACCTTCAAGATAATGGACTATGTCCTAACCTTATAAATAGCCCTTGTGATCTATTTGATCCCGGCTAAATAAGCCCTTGTGATCTATTTGATCCCAGCTAAAATAGCCCTTGTGATCTGTTTGATCCCGGCTAAATATCACCGGTGCGGTGATGAATAAAACATCCATTAGAGATGTATTTTATATAGCCCTTGTGATCTGTTTGATCCCGGCTAAATAGCCTTGTGATTGTTTGATCCCGGCTAAATATCACCGGTGCGGTGATGAATAAAACATCCATTAGAGATGTATTTTATATAGCCCTTGTGATCTGTTTGATCCCGGCTAAAATAGCCCTTGTGATCTGTTTGATCCCGGCTAAATATCACTGGTGCGGTGATGAATGAAACATCCATTAATGATGTATTACCCTTTTCGGGTTATGAATTATTTTAAATAGCCCTTGTGATCTATTTGATCCCGGCTAAATATCACCAGTGCGGTGATGAATAAAACATCAATTAATGATGTATTGCCCTTATGGCTATGATTTATTTTATATAGCCTATGTGATCTACCTGATCCCGGCTAACATCGCTAGTGCGGTGATAAATAAGACATCCATTAGAGATGTAGTGCCTATGTGCCATATTTTATGTCTGTTAGTGACAAGCCTTTGTGCCATATTTGATGTCCTTTGTGACAAGCCAATGTGCCATATAATTGTCAAATATGACAATGACAGTTGTGACATTGCGATCCCCTGTCTAGTAATAAATGGACTATGTCCAGATTGTAATTTGCCTATGATGGTCCTATTAAGACCTAGACCAAAATATAGTTATATTAAGCCTAAGAGTTGTGATGTTAATAACACTAGTGTAGGCCATGGATTTCCTTATATCCAATGTTTAAAAGCCGATATGGTTATTATACCATGGCTAAGAGAAATTTTATTTGGTATATAGAACCAAGGCTTTGAAGAATGGCTAACTCTAATGAAGCACAAAGTAGCCATCGGAACGTCAAGGATGCCGAAAATATAGACATAGATAATAATGACTTCCAAGCACGCATCGATGCGGCTGTAGAAAAGGCCATGGGTAAGGCCATAGAGAAGTTACGAGAGTCGAGTGCTACTTGCACTAAGCCATTATCAATTCCACCATCCTCAGCTCATAAGGAGAGCTCTGTTCACTCATCAAATGCGAAGAGTGAACCTAAGAGGATAGACTATGCTGATAGGTCATGTTCTTCTAAGGACGGATGCACCTACAGGTACTTTGTCTCCTGTAAACCCCGAGACTTTAATGGGGAAAAAGGAGCCGTAGAAGCCCTAAAGTGGCTGGACGAGATGGAGACCATAGTAGACATCAGCGGCTGTGCTGAAAGGGATGTGGTCAAATATGTATCACAGTCCTTTAAGGGCGATGCCCTAACATGGTGGAAGGCCATGATTCAATCAACAGGTAAAGTATACCTGTATAATCTAGGATGGTCCAAGTTTGTGGACCTTATTAAGGAAACCTACTGCCCACCACATGAGGTGGAGAAAATAGAAACAGACTTCTTGTCTCTATCAATGAAAACCTAGACTGTCGGAAGTATGTTTCCGATTTCAATTCCCTATCTAGGTTAGTATCCTATTTAATTACCCTGAATCCAAACGCATTGCACGTTTTATTAATGGGTTAGCGCCCGAAATAAAGGGCATGGTAAAGGCCGCACAGCCTACTACCTATAGGTCAGCTATAGACCTATCTCTCTCTCTCACCCTTGATCTTGTGAGACAAAAGTCAGTTAAATCTGAAACTGACTGAAAAAGGAAGAGGGAAGATGACAACTCCCATAAGTTTAATAAGAAAAATAAAGGGAGATTTGGGTTCAAAGGGAACCAAGGAAACTCGGCTGCGATGCCATTTTGCAAGACTTGCAACCGCAAACACTGGGGACAGTGTACTTCTGATCCACAAGCTAGACCTTGTGGCATATGTAAAAGGAGAGGGCATAAGACCCTAGATTGTAAAGATCTTAAGGATGCCGTTTGCTACATCTGCAACGAAAAAGGGCACATTGCAACTAACTGCCCTAAGAATTCAAAGAATAATAATCCGAAGCCTGGAGAGGCCAAGAAAGGGAATGCACGCGCCTTTTGGCTGATTGCTAAGGAAGCTGTTAATGACAATAACGTCATAACAGGTACTTTCCATTAATGATATTTATGCTAGAGTTCTTTTCAATTCGGGTGCGGATAAATCATTTGTTGATCTAAGTTTAGTAAACTATTAAATTTACCATAAGAACTCTAGATAAAATTTATGAGATAGAACTCACCGATGGAACCTTAGAAACTGCTTCTTCCATACTTGATGGATGCTCTATATCAATTAAGAATCATTCCATCCCTATATCTCTTTTACAATGAAATTGGCGGGGTTCGATGTTGTCTTAGGTATGGATTGGTTATCTCATAACAAGCCCACATTGCCTGCGATAAAAAACTCATCGAGATTAAGACCCCATCTGGTGAAATGATCACCATCCTGGAGACTCACACTATGGACTGCCAGACAAAGTGTCGTTATTTAAAGCATCCAAGTGTTTGAGAAGAGGGGTTGTGTCATCTATATGGCACAATTACCATAAATGAACCAAAGTCGAACCTTGAAGATCAACAGTTATCTCGGAGTATCCAATGTTTTCCTGAAGAATTACCAGGCCTACTTCCAGATAGGCAAGTGGAGTTCAGAATAGATATCATACCAGGACCAGCACCCATAGCTAGAGCTCCATATAGGCTAGCTACAACCGAAATGAATGAGCTAAGAGTTCATTGGACGAACTCTTGGAGAAAGGCTTTATCCAGCCTAGCTCCTCACCTTGGGGAGCTCTATTCTGTTTGTAAAGAAGAAAGACGGTTCGATGCGAATGTGCATCGACTACCGGGAGCTTGAACAAGCTAACCATTAAGAATAGATATCCTCTCCCCAGGATCGATGATTTATTCGACCAACTTCAAGGAACTAGTTACTTTTCTAAAATAGATTTGAGATCAGGATATCATCAACTGAAGGTTAGAATTGAAGATGTGCCTAAGACAGCCTTCAGGACCGTTATGGTCATTTTGAATTCTTAGTGATGCCTTTTGGCTCACAAATGCACCGCAGCATTCATGGATCTCATGAATAGAGTCTGCAAACCGTATTTAGATAAGTTTGTCACTGTCTTCATAGACGACATACTTATCTATTCTCGTAATCAAGCTGATCAATAGAAATATCTTCGGTGCATCCTAGAATTATTAAGGCAGGAGAAACTTTATGCAAAGTTCTCTAAATGCGAATTTTGGCTTAGAGAAGTCCAATTTCTTGGACACATGGTAAGTGAGCGTGGTATCCAAGTGGATCCCGCCAAAATTGAGGCCATAATGAATTGGGAAGTGCCCAAGACCCCAATGGAGGTTCGTAGTTTCTTAGGATTGGCTGGTTACTATAAGAGGTTCATTGAGAACTTTTCAAGGATAGCCACTCCTTTAACTTCCTTGACCCAGTATAATTGGGGTCCAAAGCAACAAGAATCTTTTGAGGTTCTTAAACACAAGTTGAGCAATGCTCCTGTGTTATATGTACCTGAGGGTATTGAGGAATTTGTAGTCTACTGTGATGCACGCACACTGGCATGGGATGTGTGCTAATGCAAAAAGGCATGGTGATTGCCTATGCATCACGACAGTTAAAGGTGCACGAAAAGAATTACACCACCCACGATTTGGAATTGGGTGCCGTTGTATTTGCACTAAAACTGTGGAGACATTACTTATATGGCACAAAGTGTGTTATATACACAGACCATAAAAGTCTCCAACATCTGTTCAATCAGAAGGAATTGAACATGCGGCAATGTCGGTGGATGGAAACACTTAACGATTATGATTGTGAGATTCGCTTACCATCGAGGCAAGGCAAATGTAGTTGCAGATGCCTTAAGTCGTAAGGAAAAGGTTAAGCCTATTAGGATTAACACTAAGAGCATTGAGCTCAGAAATAGCTTAAATGAGAAGCTACTAGATGCGCAAAAGCAAGCCTTATTAGAGGCTAATATCCCTAATGAGGGAGTAGGCGGAACTGTTGATCAGTTAGCGCCTGAAAAAGATGGAATCCTAAGATTTAATGTAGAATTTGGGTTCCGATCTTTGGAGGACTTAGAGATCTAATCCTCCAAGAAGCGCACAATTCAAGATATTCGGTTCACCCGGGAGGTGATAAGATGTATCAAGACTTGAAGAAGAATTATTGTGGATGGGTTTGAAGAAATCCATAGCCACTTATGTAGCTAAGTGTCTGACGTGTCGCAAGTTAAGGCTGAACATCAGAAACCGTCAGGACTACTACAACAATTAGAAATTCCCACTTGGAAATGGGAAATGGTAACTATGGATTTAATTACTAAGTTACCTAAGACCAAATGTGGTAATGACACTATTTGGGTCATAGTGGATAGGCTGACTAAGTCAGCACACTTCTTGCCAATAAAAGAAACGTATAATTCAGATCAATTGGCTAAGTTATATGGGGACAAGATATCTATTGTATCCGATAGAGATACTAGATACACGTCTCACTTTTGGAAAAGTTTTCAACAATCCTTAGGCACACGATTAAACTTTAGTACGACTTACCATCCGTAGACTGATGGTCAAAGTGAACGTACTATTCAGACTTGGAAGACATGCTTAGGGCATGTGTGATTGATTTAGGTGGAAGTTGGGATGACCACTTACCCCTAATAGAATTCTCCTACAATAACAGTTATCATACAAGCCTCAAGGCTGCTCCTTTTGAGGCCTTGTATGGGAGAAAATGTAGAACGCCCGTATGCTGGGAGAAGTTGGGGAAGCCCAACTATCAGGACCAGAGATTGTCCTGGAGACCACGGAAAAGATTGTACGAGTCCGTGATTGTCTCAAAATTGCCAGTGATAGGCAGAAAAGCTATGCTGACAAGAGGCATAAACCTCTTCAGTTCCAAGTAGGAGACAAAGTCATGCTAAAAGTATCACCCTGGAAAGGTGTGATGCGTTTTGGAAAGAAGGGCAAGTTAAACCCTAGATATATAGGACCCTTCGAGATAATCGAACGTATCGGCACTGTAGCTTATAAGCTCAGGTTGCCAGAGGAGCTTAGTGGAATCCATGATGTATTCCACATATCTAATCTTAAGAAATGTCTAGCCGATGAGTCGCTAGCAATGTCGCAAAAAGATGTGAAGATAGATGAAAACCTGAGGTTCGTTGAGAAACCAATTTCGATCGAGGATCGACAGGTTAAGAAGCTTCGAAGATAGATGATACCTATAGTAAAGGTTAAGTGGGACGCTTTTAGAGGTCCTGAGTATACATGGGAGGTTGAGTCCACTATGCAACAAAAGTCCCCCATCTTTTAAATAAAATCTCGAGGTCGAGATTTCTTTTAAAGGGGTGAGGATGTAACACCCTGTAAAATCGTGTCCAATAGTATAGGGACACGTGTTGTATTTTTAAATATAGTCTGTTAAAGACCAATAAGGACTAAAGGCGTCAACATGCTCAATCTGAGCCTCTGAGTGACGATCCGATGTCAACATGCATAAATAATGTAACACCGCAAAATATTAATTATATAAAATATATAGTGATGTTAGGTACTATGACAAAGTATCCTCACACATACAACTAATTTACTAAATTAAATTAATTACTTGTAGAAATCTAATAAAAACAATTAAGTATTGTCCTTGCATAATAAACAAAACATGAGGGACTGAAACTGGCAAGTAGGAAACTAAATAAAAAAAGATTAAAAGCCAAGAACACAATCTGGAATGTGTTCTGGGCGACAAAAGAAGCAAGAAGGAGAAAACCCTTCTTAGAACCAAAATCATCAAATCAGGATCAATTAGGAGCCAAAATTCGTGCATGAGCATAAATTTACGATCATCTAGATAAGGGAATCGTAAGGTATGTCGAATTTTGATGTTTGATGATATTATCTAATTTCATGAACACCATAAGTTCTAAAATTGAGTATCATTGTGTATGCCATAACGGAAATCGAGATGTATATAAGTCTAGAGATAAACCCTAGATGAACATTTAGAGATCAAATGTTGTGATTTAAGTGGTTGCATGATTTTAAATATTTGTGCTAAATGGGTTTTGATGATTATGATGAACACATGAGTTGTGATAGTGAGATTTTATTAATTGATGTTAATATGTTAGGTTCTAACTATCAAATGCCTGTTCTAGACATAGACACTTGAAATGGGTGGTAATACGTGACTAACAACTAAATCATGGAATTGATAAGAATAGTATAAAAATCTCACCCACAAGGTGCTCGATGTAATGCCTAAGTGATCATAAATTGTTGAAAATACGAAAGAATCATGTGAATGAGCTTTTCGATAAGTTACATGATATACATATATATATATATATATATACATATATATATTAGACTATAAATTGTAGATTGGGTTAAATATTATAGGCAAGTCGGACGAAACTTCGAGTGGCAAGGTCGGACTGGACACGCGTTTGAAAGGAAAACTCTAAGGTACGCGACCCAATCATTTCGAAAGATTTTTACTTATAATATTAGTAGTAATACATATGTTGAGAAATGCATAAAGTCCAAGCATGTACGGATCACTCATAAGAGATGAGTTTCACGTATATGAATTGAATAGAGAATCATTAAATATGAATTGTTTGAGTAGTAATAAAAGCGATGGATTTCGTTAAGCTAATCAAACGAGTCAAAGAGATTGACAAATGAAGGTTAAGATAAACAAAAGCGATGGATTTCGCTAAGTTAAGAATTCAGGTTGAATATTTCGAGTGATGTTAGTTTGATAGTATGAAAACGCTGAAATCCAAACGACCAAACAGATTAAGAAATAAAAGAGTAGAGGTTTGATTATATAAAAATGATGGATATCGTTAAAGTAATCAAACAGGGTGAAATTTAGTTGGAAACATACACTATAAGGCGTATTAACGCTATTTGGACATAAACTTAAAAAAAGGGTAGAATTGGAATCAAAACAAAAATATAATGATGGAAACATTTAGAATGCGCCTAAGTCATTTCTAAGATTTGAGCGTATTGATAAAATGATTATATGACTACGTGATATGGTTAAATGTGAGAACTTTTCAAGAAAACTATGAATGGGCCAAAATTTCGTAAAAAGGGTAGTAAGCCGAAGGCTTATGAATTTAAACATCGGGTAACTCGGACATTGTATAATGAGTGCATTTAGTAGAAAATCTCATTTTGACCACGTAGAAAGAAACGGGAGCTCAAACGTATAAGCGATTTAAGAGTTCCAAGAATTTCGCGACAAAAAGGACAAAAAGGAGAAAATCTGCAGCATACCACTGTAGCTTACGATAATCCACCATAGCTTAGGTGGGATGCTGCTGTTAATAAATTTAAAAATCATGACCGTAAGACAGATGGTTTCCACCGTAAGACTTTATGGTCTTGACCGTAAGCTACGGTGGTTGACTGTAGCTTACGGTGGGCACTGAAGTTAATTTTTGTTTGTTTAACTAAGCCAGGTTTGTCAAATGGTTATGTATGTAACATCCGTCAAAAAACGGATTTACCAAACCCGCTCCGTTTATCAACCGAACAGTCAGTCAAAAATTTCGTTGCGAATTAAATGCCCAAAATATTTTTAAACGATACGTAATCGATTATTATACGGGAATATATATTTAGTTTTTGAAAAACTGTTGAAAATCGCAAATATAAAATAAAAGTACTCTGCCGGGTTTCGAACCCGGGTCTGTACCGGTCCGGAAACATGTCTTAACTCACACACACAAACCACTGCGCCGCTTGTTTAGTTTGTTATATATTGAAATCATTTAATTAATATCATGACGTTACGAATTCAAAACCGGCGCCCAACAGTTCAGTCGTCGGAATCCCGGAAATCTCGCGAGCTTTTTTAACGATGTTTTCAGTTATAACGTAAACTATTATTAGGACATCGGTTATAACCGATGTTTGAAGTCCGCGACCAAACCATAACCGCCGGAGTTTTTATAACTTATGAATCCAGTCGGATATCAGACCAAGTTCTTCGACGATTTGCCCTATAAATTCACCCACAACCCACTACAAACATTTTCGCTCAAAACCATACCTTTTCTCGGCGAAAACTCTCTCGCCGGAATCTTTCTGTTCGTCGCCGGAAAACCGGTTTCCTCATTTCTGAACCTCACTAAGCCTCTGAGCTTATACCGGAGATACCCACACCCTTTGTAAGCTTCCTGGAGACTCGCTGCTACAAGGAACACGTCGCCGGAGGTGATTGCTGTCGCCGGAGTTTCTGCCGGAAAACAGAGGAAAACGAGTCGGTATACCTCACGCTTATCTTTCCTTCTTTATACTTATATCTCATCTATAATTAACCTAAAACGTTAAAGGAACCTGATTTAATCTTTGAACCAGTCGATTTCCGATTCTGGTTATAACTTGTTGAAGAAGACGATGTAACCGCTGTAACGTATAAGTATAATATAAATCAAGATATTACTCGGGTTAGACACACAGTCCAGCGGTGGACTGTGTGCACATTAAACATACAAACGTCTCGAGTTCGAATCCGGTTTCACACACGCTGCCTTAATAAAAATCATTTTTTTGATTAACTGAACCGGAGTCGCCACTGGTATATGTTAAGTATATTAATAACCGGAATAATAACCAAGTTAGACACACAATCCAGCGGTGGACTGTGTGTTTGTTTATATCACAGGTCACGAGTTCGAGTCCGGTCTTCTGCACCGACTCGGACAATTACCTATTCTTTTTAAATAAGGCAGAAAAGGAAATAACTAATTTGTATTTAAGTATAATAAAAATCGAATCATATAACATGTTAAACACACAGTCCAGCGGTGGACTGTGTGTTAGTTTAAATCACAGGTCCCGGGTTCGAGACCTGTGGAGTGCACGTCCGGTTCGCTTAAACTGTTTTTTTGAATAAAATGAATTTTCGGTTTAAACTAATTAATATATATATATATAATTAAAATCAGATATATAACGGGTTAGACACGTAGCTCAGTTGGTAGAGCTGCGTGCACGCGTACGGGAGGTCTCGGGTTCGAGCCTCACTCAGCGCACTTGTATACACAATTCGAACCGGTCAACGGTCAGGTCAACGGTCAACGGTCAGGTCAACGGTCAGAAAAATAAATTTTTTTATTTATTTTTATTTAATTATTTTAATTAAAAATCAATTAAAAATACTTAAAAATAACATTTTTAAGGTTAGAAAATAGCCTCAAACTCACAAAAATACACCCAACAATCCTACTAAAGTAGATTAATAAAATCCGTTTACTTACTAAACCATAATGCGATTTATCTAGGTTAAATCTCACTCGTGGTTAAAACCACTTCGCGTGCATTCAACATCATCAACCAAACGCACCCACTGTGAGTGAATCTTACAACTCCCCCTTTTAAATTACACGTTTTGGGGTGTGTCATGTGTTATGAAAATAATTAATTTATTTATTTAAACTTGTGCCATACCACATCATGACCTAAACTTAGATTGCTTATATGGTTGTGATTACTTATTTCCTTTTGTCAAATTATATGAAACTCAATCATTAGGCCCCTCAGTTCCTCGTGAGAGACGAGTTGAGCATCGCGTGCCTCTAAATATTCCATATTTGTTCATGTGTGTATCATTGAGATTATATTATTTGTAGTTGTGTCATTCATACTATCATGTTTATGCAATTCATTCATTAGGCCCCTCAGTTCCTCGTGAGAGACGAGTTGAGCATCGCCTGCCTCTAATTGTTCCATTATTGTTCATGTGTGTTTCATTTAATATCTTATGATTGTTGATTTAGTTACATCTATTTTTACTCATGTTTGGTTGTGCACATATTTCATAATCAATTTAAATAAATTTGTTCAAATGTTTTCCATAGGATTCACTCGCCAACATTATGTTGATCCAAAAACCCTTTTACACATGATACAGGTGAACAGGTTGAAGCAAGGAAAACGTAGGATATGCCTTAGAAGAGAACAAAGAAGTTTAGATTGTTAGTTAGATCATGTTGTAACATTTATTGTAAATTTCCATTTAATTTGTATTAATGAATATGAAACGCTTAATAAATGTCATGAGCTTTGATGATAACCCAATCATGCCCCGATCACCTTTTTCCGCTGCGGGTCGGGTGTGTGACAATGTATGTATATTGTTATAAATAATAATATAACTAAAACAAATAAATATTTGTTTTGTAGGTGAATCATACAAAAATGAATGTGGATCAAGGCTGAAGAAGAACCGAACACTTCCAAATTTCTAGCTTCCGCTTTACCTTTTGTTGTTAAGAAACAAACTTGTCTTAATTGTTTTCTGAATAACTTATGTATTTTAAATTACAAACTGGTCTGAATTAATTTGAAATCAATTGATTGTATCAACTGGATCAAACTATTTCATGCTTTTTACTAATTTCATTTATTAGTAAGTAGGGTGTTACAAGTTGGTAATCAGAGCTCAAGGTTAAGAATGAAAAGTGTTCGGTTCAAGGCTTGATCAAGACATTCGATAAAAATCAGTTATAAATTGAATTTCCCAACTAAACAATAGAAAGAAAAGCAATTTATAGTGTATGGGAAGGGGTGTATTAATACACTCAAACCCGGGAATTACACTAAATACAAACAGCGAAGCCAAGTTATACACTTGACTGAACGGAAAAAGAAAGATACACTACGGGTGCTATCAACTGAATAGAGTATATATCCATATAAAATATGGAAATTAGTAAATGAGTTGCTTACCGAAAATTACTATGAACATTTCAGCAAGAGAAATGTCGGAAGCAACAGGAGAAGATACAGTGTCTCTTATGACAGAAGAGATACGAGAAAAGATTTCCGAGGAAGTCAGAAAGGCATTAGAAGCAAGCCTACCTCAATTTATGGATATGTTACAAACTACAATCTTAACGGTTGTAGAAGAAAGGATGAATGAATTAAAAGAAAGTCTTGTACAAGAAAAAGACAAGACAAAAAAGAAGAAAACGTGTCCTTATGACAAGTTCATGGCATGTAAACCACCAACCTACAACGGAGAGCTAGACCCCATAGTCTGCCAACGATGGATAAGCGATATGGAAGGAGTCTTCAAACGGACTCATTGTGATGAAGCTGACTTTGTAGCTTATGGCACTAGGCAATTGAGAGGCCAAGCAAAAGATTGGTGGGATAATCTTAAAAAGGAACAAGGGGTTGAGGCCACGAAGGTTATGACTTGGGAGGAATTTAAAATACCATTTCTTAAACATCATAGCCCTAAAGTCGTAATAAACAAAATAAAGGAAGAGTTCATTCAACTAAGGCATAAGGGCGAAACTATAGATAAGATCACGGGGGTGTTCCTTGACAAATTGAGGTTTTGTGACGAGTTGGTGCAAACGGAAGAACAAAAGATCTATTACTAGTACAACATGTTGAGTGCTGAGTATAGAGAATTCATGACACCCTCGAAGTATGAAAACCTCACAGATATCATAAACGTTGCACGTGAACGTGAGATTGAATTAAAGAAACAAATTTAGAGGGGTGAACGAAGAGCGACGGATACAAATTCAAGTCCAACCAAAAAGCAAAAGATCAATGAAATTCCAAAGAAGGGAAGCTCAAAAGGAGGATCACCAAGTTGCAAAACATGTGGTCGTGCCCATAAGGGAGAGCGCTATTTCAAAAACAAACCGTGTGTTATATGCGGAAAAACGGACACATAGTATCAATTTGCCCTGGTAAAGTGTCGGTATGTTATAAGTGCTACCAACCCGGTCACAAGAAATCTGAGTGCCCAGAATTAAAAGGGAAGAATGAAGCATCCGACACAAAAATGAATTCCCAAGATCAAGGCAAGGTCATTCCACATAACTGCAGCAGAGGCCAAAATTGAACCCAATGTGGTTTCAGGTAAATAACTGTCAATTGTATTCCCGCACATGTTTTATTTGATATGGTGCAAATAAAGCTTTTGTTTCAAAAAATTTATTCAACACCCCTCTTTTACATTAATAAAGCTACACGTACCTATGAAAGTAGAAATAGGTAATAACGAAAGTTTTGTTGTCCATGAAATATGTCCGAATTGCAAATTGACATTGATGATGAGGATTATTTGATTGATCTGATACCCATGTCTATGGGGGAATTTCAAGTGGTGGTTGGAATGGATTGTTATCTCGCTACCACGCAAAAGTGATATGTTTTCGTAAGGAGATACAATTAACATCTCCGCGCGGGAGACGTGTCATAATTTATTGGGAAAAGAATGGTAACCCATATTATGTACAATGGCGGAAGCCCAAAGATTCGTGCAACATGGGTGTAAAGCATACTTAATTACGTATGTGATACGGAAAAAGAATTGCCAAGGATTGACGATGTACCCGTTGTAAAGGAGTTTGAAGATGTATTCCCAGATGACTTACCAGGAATACTTCCCAAGCACGAATTAGATTTTGGTATTGAACTGGTCCCAAATGCAAAACCGGTAGCTAAGGCACCTTATTGGCTAGCACCGTCGAAACTTCAAGACTTAATGTCGCAGTTGCAAGACTTATTGGATAAAGATTTATCCGACCGAGTGTTTCCCCATTGGGCGCACCGGTGTTATTTGTGAAGAAGAAGACGGAAGTATGCGCATGTGTATAGACTACGAAAATTAAACAAACTCACAGTAAAGAATCGATACCCGCTTCCAGAATCGACGATCTATTTGACCAATTACAAGGTGCAAGTTGGTTTTCAAAAATTGATTTAAGGTCTGGTTACCATCAACGATGAAAAATGAAGATAAACCTAAAACGGCATTCCCTACAAGGTACGGGCACTATGAATTCCTCGTAATGTCCTTTGGATTAACAAATGCACCCGCAACGTTCATGGACCTTATGAATCGGATTTGTAAGCTAATGTTGGATAAATCGGTAATAGTGTTTATTATGATATCTTAGTTTATTCAAAAAGCGAAACAGAACATGCGCGTCATTTGCGTGAAGTATTACAAACACTGAGAAGAGAAATGCTTTACGCAAAATTTTCGAAATGTGCCTTTTGGCGTCAAAAAGTACAATTCTTAGGGCATATCATCAGCGCTGACGGAATATTGGTCGATCCGTCCAAGATTGAAGCGGTGTCGAAGTGGAACCCTCGAAAAATCCTTCGGAAATCAGGAGCTTTCTGGGCTTGCGGGTTATTATAGGAGATTTATTCAGGATTTCTCCAAGATTGCTTCACCGTTAACTAAGCTAACTCGTAAAAATAAAAGTTTGCCTGAATGATGAACAAGAAAAAGCATTTCGAATGTTAAAGGAAAAGTAACCAGTGCTCCGGTATTAACCTTACCAGATGGCACCAATGACTTATTAGTGTATTCTGATGTGTCGCACCTAGGCCTTGGGTGTGTACTCATGCAACGGGGTAGAGTGATTGCTTATGCCTCTAGACAATTAAAGGTGCATGAAAAGAAATATCTAACTCACGATCTCGAACTGGCGGCAGTAGTATTCGCCTTGAAACTTTGGAGACACTACTTATATGGGGTGAAGTGTACTATTTTTACTGATCATAAGAGTTTGAAATATTTCTTTGATAAAAAAGAATTAAATATGAGACAAAGACGATGGTTAGAAACAGTAAAAGATTATGATTGTGAAATTCATTACCATCCGGGAAGGGCCAATGTAGTAGCGGATGCGCTAAGCCGAAAAGATGAATACACACCAATTCATGTGCAGTCGATGCAACTTATAGTAACCTCGGGTTTACTCGAACAAATCCGAATGGCGCAAACTAAAGCGATAAAAGAAGAAAATTGGAGAAAAGAACGTGTCAAAGTTCTGGTGAAATATATTGAAGACGGGGAAAATGGAATGAAAACCCGGTTTGGTAAAATTTGGATCCCAAACACTTGCGGTGTTAAGGATCTCCTACTTGATGAAGCTCATAAATCGCGTTATTCGATACACCCGGGAGCGACCAAAATGTATAAGGACTTAAAACAAAATTATTGGTGGCCTGGGATGAAGAGAGATGTAGCGAGGTACTTTGAAAAGTGTTTAACTTGTTTACAAGTAAAAGGGAACATCAGAAACCTTATGGCCAACTTCAACCGTTAGAAATACCAGTTTGGAAATGGGAAAATATTACCATGGATCTATTAACAAAACTACCGAAAACGGCTCGAGGATTTGATGCCATTTGGGTAGTCGTCGATAGACTAACAAAAAGCCCCACTTCATTCCAATTCGAGAGACCTATACCTCTGAAAAGATGTCGGAGGTATATGTGAATGAAATTATAGCACGCCATGGGGTACCAGTATAAATTGTATCTGATAGAGACACCCGGTTCACTTCGAAATTTTGGCGTGATTTTCAAAAACAGATGGGCACCAAACTATTAATCAGTACTGCATACCACCCCCAGACCGATGGGCAAAGCGAACGAACAATTCAAACCTTAGAAGACATGCTTCGAGCGTGTATTATTGATTTTGGTGGTAGTTGAGACACCTATCTACCATTAGCTGAGTTCTCTTACAATAACAGCTATCATTCGAGCATTGGTATGGCACCATACGAAATGCTTTATGGTCGAAAGGGTCAGACTCCAATATGTTGGGGCGAAGTGGGACCGAGAGAACTCGCTCATAAAAATGTTATTAAGGCCACAAATGAAAAGATTGATACGGTTCGAGCTCATTTAAAAGCGGCTAAAGACCGACAAAAGTCCTATGCGGATAAAAGACGAAGAACAATCGAGTTTCAAATAGGTGATAGAGTAATGCTTAAAGTACCCCCGTGGAAGGGAATCATCCGATTCACGAAAAGAGGTAAATTGAGTCCATTTATTGGCCCATTTAAAATTATTGATCGGGTGGGAAAGGTGGCTTACCGACTAGAACTTCTGGACGAGTTAAGAGGAATACATGACGTATTTCATGTATCTCATCTTCGCAAATGTTTATCGGACGAAGGAGCATACATACCATACAACGACATTGAGATCGATGACAGACTTAACTATATAGTTAAACCGATTCAAATTCTTGATCAAAAGGTAAAAGGGTTAAGGAATAAAGAAATCAATCAAGTAAAGGTCAAATGGGAGCACCGGAAGGGATCAGATACCACTTGGGAGTCGGAAGAGGAAATGACACGACTCTACCCTCTGCTTTTAGTAAGTATACGTGTTTCGAGGACGAAACCTTTTTAAGGAGGGTGGATTTGTAACACCCTAAAAATATTAAATTATATAAAATATATAGTAATGTTATGTACTATGACAAAGTATCCCTCACACTACAACTAGAGATGGGCATAAAAACCGGTTCCGAACCCGAACCGGTAGAACTGAACTAGACCCGGTTCCAGTTCCTACCGACATTAAGTAGAACCGGTTCCGGGTTCAAAATACCGTTGGTTCCAACCCGGGTTCCACAATTTTACCATTTGAATCAGGTCGTACCCGGTTCCTACCCGTACCCGGTTTCACTAGTACCGGTTCCACCAGTACCCGGAAATGCAGTTCTAGAAGGAACCGATTATACCCGTTATAATGTTACCGTTGGAACCGGTTATAGCCGTTATAATGTTACCGTTGGAATCGGTTATAGCCGTTATAATGTTACCGTTGGAACCGGTTCCTGACCGTTGGAACCGATTATATATATATATTGTTTAGAAATCTATTGTTTAGCACACAATTTCTCATATCTATTCTTCTTGTTACATTTCTTTCTTGTTCTTTTTCACATTCTAATCAACAAATGGCCTCAAAGAGTTCCAAAAAACGCAAATTCCCAATCCGTTAACAATGTTCCTCAAGATCAATCGGTTCCATATGTGGTTAGAACATTGTCTCATAATCGCAATAAGGAAGTTTGGAGCAATTGGGAGTTGGTCGAGATGAGTGACGGCTCGCAAAAAGCTCAATGTAAACATTGTGGATCGTTATTAGCCAAGGAATCAAACTCAACGTTAACGAAGCATATTAATATTACAAAGCTTTTAAAGGAAATGAATCCGGTCAAGTTCCACTATCCAAAGATGGTACCATTTTTCGTTATGAGCAAAAATTAGCTCGCGATCGGATGGCGAAGTTGGTGATACAAAAGCGTTGCCGTTTGGACACTTCGACGACCCCGATCTTACTAATCGGGAGACGCTACAACCTCGCTATAAACATGTAAGTCGTCGCACTTTAAAACGTCTTTGTTTAAGTTTATGGGAAATGCAAAAAAAGATTAATTGTTTTTTTTTAAGAATTTAAAAACTAGTGTAAACCTAACTAGTGATGTGTGGTCGGCTCCACATGGTTTACCGGAATCGTACATATGTGTCATCGCTCATTGGGTTGATCCCGATACATGGCAAATGATGAAGCGTACGATTGCGTTTGACGAGTTTCCTTCTCCTCATACGGGAGAAAATATTTATAAAATTACAAATGGCACAATAATTAAATATGGTTTAGAAGATAAAATGTTTTCAATATCCTTTGATAACGCTTCAAACAACACAACGGCGATTGAAAAATTAAAGTTGAAGTACAAACCAATACTTGATGGTGTTTTTTCCACACACGATGTGTTGCACATATTATTAACTTAGTAGTGCAAACCGGTTTAAAAGATCAATTTGTATCGGATTTTATTATAGCATTTAGAGCTATGCTCCAAGATGGTTTCAAAAGTGGAAAAGAAAGATATCAAGATATAAAAAACTTTGTAAAGATGTCAACCAAAATATTATTGGACCGAATTGGGATATACCGACTCGTTGGAATTCAACTTGTCATATGTTTGAAATAGCTACAAAGCAAATGGGCAATTTAAAATCTTTTCATACAACTTTAAGTGATGAGTACCTAGTCGTCCCCTTTCCCGACACGGCTTGGGAAAATATTAATAACCTAAGTACTTTTTTACAAGTTTTTAAAACTACAACGACTTTGATTTCCGGTGTTTATTATCCTACTAGTTCTAAAGTTGTGGACCAATTGTATTTGATAACAACTAATTTTAAAAAGTTTGAAAATTCTAGTGACATGTTAAGGAAATATGACGAGACCAATGATTCAAAAATTTAAAAAATATTTTTTAGAATTACCACCCGTTTTTCTATGTGCCGCCGCTTTAAATCCATCTTTAAGCGTACGGGTGTTGAAGCTTTAATTGATGAAATTTATGACAAGTTGGATATGCATGAGGAGGATCCAACTTTAAAAGCAAAAACAAAAAAAAATATTCAATGAGTGTATGGCCAAACTTTATGATCATTATTTTAAAAAATATGGTGAAAAAAATCATACAAATTTGTTGAGTCTCGGTCCACGGCCTCTAATGATGAAACAAGCGGGGATCCACTTATAACCATATTGAATGTTGTTAGAGACGAGACCGCTAGACAACAAAGGGGTAGTGAACCAACAACTTAACTTGGGAGATATTAAAAAATCAGTATTCGCTTACTATGACCACCGAGGAGTATAGGAAATTTGATGTTTTGGCATGGTGGAAATCGAAAGAATCCGAATACCCGATTCTAGCCACCATGGCTCGTGATATACTAACGGTCCAAGCTTCCACGATAGCTTCGGAAAGTGTGATTTCTCTTAGTGGCAGGGTTTTGTCAATTAGAAGAACAAGACTAACTCCGGAATCGCTAGAGATGGCAATATGCTTAAAGGACCATTTGGATGCCGTTGATCGTGTTCAACATAAAACTAGTCTAGAAGATGAAGTTGAGTTAGAGCATAAAATTGTTGACGAAGAGGAGGACGAAGAAGTGGAGACTAACGATTCGGACGACGATTGTACCGAGGTACCCGCACCTAAGAGAAACTCATCGGAAAGTGTTGCACCTGCCGCTAGTAAACGATCAAAGAAATAAAATCTTACTGGAACCAGTTCTGAGTAATTTTTTATTTTTTTTTAACCAGTTAATTTTTTTATATATTGTAACCGATTAATTTGTTTTTTAATTTTAACCGATTATTGTTACTATTTTTATTTATCAATGTAACTAATAATAAAAATCAAACATAACAAACACAATAGAAAGAAACATTACACAAACTTTATTAAAAACACCGAACCAAACGGGTTACATCAAACATTTGAAGAACCGGTGCCGGAACCTTCTCCCGTCTCATTTTTCTTTGCCTTCGTCAATGGGCAATGCCGCTCATGTGTTTCTTAAGGGTTGAGTTGGCTGCGGCCTTCATAAATTTTCCACAATTTTTGCATCTAGCCATCTCGTGGCTGTCGGACATTAAACAGAGATCAAAATTCTTCCATATAGCTGGGTTTCTTTTCGTCTCTAAGACCGTAACAACTTCGTCGTTGCATGCCATAGGTATTTTGCAAGAACTTAGAAGTTGATTGATTTTGTAAGTTGATGATGGTGAGTGTTAAGTTTAGAAATGGTAAGTAGGAAGGGTTTATATACAAAAAAAAACCGATTTTAATCAGAACCAGTTCCAACAGTAACATTTATCAGGAACCGGTTCCAACAGTAACATTTATCAAGAACCGGTTTTGAACAGTAAATGGCAGGTTTGACGGTCAGGAACCGGTTCCAAATAGTAAAATGGCAGGTTTGACTGTCAGGAACCGGTTCTGAACAGTAAAATGGCAGGTTTGACTGTCAGGAACCGGTTCCCAATACTACCAGAAACTGGTTCCGCACCATACCCGGTTCCACACCATACCCGGTTCCATAATACCCGTACCCGGTTCTACACGGTTCCATATTCTTGGGTGTGAACCCGGGTAGGAACTGGACCCGGTTCCACACCATACCCGGTTCCAATGACATCCAAGCAGAACCAGGTCCGGGTTGGAACCGGTTCCGGGTAATAATAAAACCCGATTATGCCCATCTCTACATACAACTAATTTACTAAATTAAATTAATTACTTGTAGAAATCTAATAAAAACAATTAAGTAGTGTCCTTGCATAATAAACAAAACATGAGGGACTGAAATTGGCAAGTAGGAAACTAAATAAAAAAAAGATTAAAAGCCAAGAACACAATCTGGAATGTGTTCTGGGCGACATAAGAAGTAAGAAGGAGAAAACCCTTCTTAGAACCAAAATCATCAAATCAGGATCAATTAGGAGCCAAAATTCGTGCATTAGCATAAATTTACGATCATCTAGATAAAGGAATCGTAAGGTATGTCGAATTTTGATGTTTGATGATATTATGAAATTTCATGAACACCATAAGTTCTAAAATTGAGTATCATTGTGTATGCCATGACGGAAATCGAGATGTAATAAGTCTAGAGATAAACCCTAGATGAACATTTAGAGATCAAATGTTGTGATTTAAGTGGTTTCATGATTTTAAATATTTGTGCTAAATGGGTTTTGATGATTATGATAAACACATGAGTTGTGATAGTGAGATTTTATTAATTGATGTTAATATGTTAGGTTCTAACTATCAAATGCATGTTCTAGACATAGACACTTGAAATGGGTGGTAATGCGTGACTAACAACTAAATCATGGAATTGATAAGAATAGTATAAAAATCTCGCCCACAAGGTGCTCGATGTAATGCCTAAGTGATCATAAATTGTTGAAAATACGAAAGAATCATGTGAATGAGCTTTTTGATAAGTTACATGATATATATATATATATATATATATATATATATATATATATATATTAGACTATGAATTGTAAATTGGTTTAAATATTACTAGGCAAGTCGGACGAAGCTTCGAGTGGCAAGGTCGGACCGACACGCGTTTGAAAGGAAAACTCTAAGGTACGCGACCCAATCATTTCGAAAGATTTTTACTTATAATATTAGTAGTAATACATATGTTGAGAAATGCATAAAGTCCAAGCATGTACGGATCACTCATAAGAGATGAGTTTCATGTATATGAATTGAATAGAGAATCATTAATATAATTGTTTGAGTAGTAATAAAAGCGATGGATTTTGTTAAGCTAATCAAACAAGTCAAAGCGATTGACAAATGAAGGTAAGATAAACAAAAGCGATGGATTTCGCTAAGTTAAGAATTCAGGTTGAATATTTCGAGTGATGTTAGTTTGATAGTATGAAAAGTTGAAATCCGAACGACCAAACAGATTAAGAAATAAAAGAGTAGAGGTTTGATTATATAAAAATGATGGATATCGTTAAAGTAATCAAACAGGGCGAAATTTAGTTGGAAACATACACTATAAGGCGTATTAACGCTATTTGGACATAAACTTAGAAAAAGGGTAGAATTGGAATTAAAACATAAATATAGTGATGGAAACATTCAGAATGCGCCTAAGTCATTTCTAAGATTTGAGCGTATTGATAAAATGATTATATGACTACGTGATATGGTTAAATGTGAGAACTTTTCAAGAAAACTATGAATGGGCCAAAATTTCGTAAAAAGGGTAGTAAGTTGAAGGGTTATGAATTTAAACATCGGGTAACTCGGACATTGTATAATGAGTGTATTTAGTAGAAAATCTTATTTTGGCCACGTAGAAAGAAACGGGAGCTCAAATGTATAAGGATTTAAGAGTTACAAGAATTTCGCGACAAAAAGGACAAAAAGGAGAAAATCTGCAGCATACCACCGTAGCTTACGGTAATCCACCGTAGCTTACGGTGGGATGCGGCTGTTAATAAATTTAGAAATCATGACCGTAAGACAGATGGTTTCCACGTAAGACTTTATGGTCTTGACCGTAAGCTACGGTGGTTGACCGTAGCTTACGGTGGGCACTGAAGTTAATTTTTATTTGTTTAACTAAGCCAGGTTTGTCAAATGGTTATGTATGTATATTGTTATAAATAATAATATAACTAAAACAAATAAATATTTGTTTTGTAGGTGAATCAGACAAAAATGAATGTGGATCAAGGCTGAAGAAGAACCGAACACTTCCAAATTTCTAGCTTCCGCTTTACCTTTTGTTGTTAAGAAACAAACTTGTCTTAATTGTTTTCTGAATGACTTATGTATTTTAAATTACAAACTGATCTGAATTAATATGAAATCAGTTGATTGTATCAACTGGATCAAACTATTTCATGCTTTTTACTAATTTCATTTATTAGTAAGTAGGGTGTACAAATAACAGCCTCTGAGTGACTGATATGTCAACATGCCCAGCCTCTGAGTGACATTGGGATCAACATGCTTATCATAAGCCTCTGAGTGATCCTTTGTGAAGTCTTAAACTCTTATATGTGCCATTTGTTGGACGAGAGAGTTCAATTTTGTAAATATGTGAAAGTTGGATAACAGAGGGATTAAAAGTGTCATCATGTTAATTTATACCTCTGAGTGACCTTTTAACGAACCAAGAGCTCGATAATGTCCGGGCATAATCCCGGGTATGTCAAATTTTGGCTACGGAGGGCTAAAAGTGCCAAAAAGGTGTTTAAAAGGTTTTTATAAGCCTTTTAAAGTTTAGGGGCTAAAGTGTCAAAATTTGAAAGTGGCTAGGGAGCGGTCGCAGGCCGCGAGAGAGCCTCTACTACAGAAAGTTTTGTTTGATCTCCAAGTAAAACTCCAAAACCATTAATTCGAAACCATGGCTTCTCTAAACTGCTATGCCATGTTTTGGGACACTTGTAAGCTTCTCTTACACCCCTAAACACCTTGCTTCACCTTCTTTAAGTTCTCCAACTATAAATAGTTGTTCAAGTGCTTCATTCCAACTTGCACCTTTCTAAATCATAACTCTTCTCTCTCCCCTTGAAGTTCCTAGCTGAAAGGAGCATTCAACTTAGTTCTTTTGCATTGTAGGAACCTCTTGTAAGTGTTCCTTGCTCTTGCATTTTCGTTTATAGGCTTTTATAGCAAAAAATAAAGCGTTTTCGTAAAACGCTTTGACTTTCGGTTAAGACCATTATGGTCCAGCCATCGTTCGAAATGAACATGGCTAAGTGATCGTAATAAGGTAGGTGTTAGTCCCTATAAAGAGCACCTCCTGAAGATCACGTTTGCTAGATCAATTGACGTGTCAAAGTTATGAAAATAAAAAGTCAAACAAGCCATTATTCAGAAAAATCATAAATTAATCTTATATATGTTATGAAACCTGTTTTGACACTTAAACAAGTTGGTAATAATTATTAGAACATGTAAGAACATGTTCGGGCTCGTCAAATTTTAGTTCTAGGGTCGGTTCGCAACCGAAAGTCGCGAAGTTTGACTTCTGCTTTGACTTTCGATTCTGACCCGATTTAGATTGGTTACTACTGATCTAAAGTTGCATTATGATCATAATATAATGTAGCATAACCCTCTGAGGTTATATTACATGATCATAATCAGAATCCAAGTTTATGCGCAAGTTCCATAATTATGGCATTTTAACCAAAATGCCTTTTTACATAAAACAAGTTTTAATGATAATAAACTTGAAAATGACTTTCCTACTGATGTAATATTATAAGTAGGATTATTTGGGATGTTAAACCAAGTTAAAAACAGAGTTTTCAAACAAGTCCTTAAACTATGTCGATAAATGACGGTTTTAGCCTCTTGTGGTTCATAAAATAGTTTTAATCGAATCATTTCAATGAAAATCATTTACTTACTAATATTTTTTATTAAATAACATATTTTAAACATTTTAATCTGACCCTAATGTCAGCTTTCATTAACATCGCATAAACGTCATTTTACGACATAAGCGTCGTCTCGGCGCATAGTATGGTTTTAAACCATATTAATGGACCAAGACTTGTTACCTACTGATTTTAAAACTTATTTTAAACATATTTATAGTAAGCACATGTTATAAACTCAGAATTCCAAATAATTTATAAACTATGTGTAAAATGACCAAAATGGCCCTTCGTGCATAATTTGGTCATAAAAGATAATTTACACATATAATGGTATCCTACTGATATTATATCATAAATAAAGTATTTTTCCAGAATAACTTATGACTATAACATTAAATTATATTCAAGTTCCTTTATTACGGTATAAAATTACCAAAATGCCCTTATGAGGCATAATTTCGTTTTAAAACCTTAACGGGCATACAAGTTGATATCCTACTGATATCTTAACTTATTTAAAGTTTAATGGCATATAGAACTTGCCCATGACTTATCCAGTTACCGATATCGCTGCTATGCGCACAGTTACGTATATGTAACTATTCTACGGAATTTAACCAAAACGGGTATAACATTGTCATTTAAGTTTCAAAATCCAGAATGTATATAGTTTACCCATATTATACAAGTCAAGCACTTGTCGGGGTTAAACTATATTCTATCCGATCATCGTTTAATCAAGCGTTATACGTAATGATCATGTACACTATTCGGTTTAATTGGCTAGTTTATGCCATAATCCAGACTAGAGCCTTACCGGTAAATGCTATCTGCACTTGGTACTTTTGTATACGGCTGAGTTTTAAAAATAAAAGAAGAATACTAGCTCAGGTAAATACTCTCAACTTATTTTCCCTATACGGGCTTGGGATACAGTAAGTTATTATCGCTTGGTCCAAAATGAGGTCAATCGAATGCCCGCTTGTGGCTAGTAAACCCCATATTTCGTTTTAATCAGTTTTGTTTGACAACTTAAACATCGGGGTTAAATTACCGTGTCCTGGATATCCACGGCTCAATACATTAGTTATTGGCCACGACCTTAGCACGGGGTGTAGGCATACACCTTTTGATGCTCATATGCAATGTTCCCAAGACGTTGGGGATGACTCCTTCGTGAGTCCTGAGTGGTGTGTATTTAATCATGTCTCGGTTTCTGTACTGGGCCCTGTATATATTGACAAACATGTGAATCTGATACAAGGTTGCAAGGTCAACTTTCCCAAGTTAATAAAAGATTTTGTGCTGTTTTGCACTTAAAACCATTTTAAAGTTTTCAAAATGAGTCAATTGGGTGTATTTACCGGCGTAAGCTGACGTATCGTTCAAAGGCTAAACTGCAGGTACAATACGAAATAGGCCGGAAGCTGCTCGGTAGTGATAGAGGATCTTGCAAATCCTAAATCTGCCTAAAGTCTGTGTTGTATTCTTTCCATGTACATTTTATGATCCGCCTGTGGATCTTCTATTACAAGCTTGTATATTATTTTGTATTTTTGAACATTCGGTTTGTAATAGTAATTTTACTCCAAGACTTCCGCCGTGCCGATGTTTAATTGACTATGATGATTATCAACTGACGTCACGATACTCCCCACCCGGGCCCACCGGTGTATGGATTTCGAGGTTGGAAATCCGGGGTGTGACACTTCAATTATAAATGTATCATTCTAAGACAAATATTATAACCAGATTCAGGTGGCCATTGAGATTATTGTCTTAGAAATTGACAATAGGCAATGCTAACTTTCGAGTTACGAACACGTCATTGAGAATTGATCCCAACTGCAAAATTATCTTCAGTGACTTGTCAATGACAAAGATAATGTTATGGATCCAACTACCTAAGGATTTATTAGAGATCAAGTTGTGGAATGAGACTAAAGCCCATGGTAAAAAGGTGTGTGAAGGAAACCTAACTTAGTTGAATGGAGATCCTAAGATCTAAGTTCAATAGGACAACGAATTCATATGCATAAGGGTGGTAACTGTGGGGGCATAGCTGATATGCATAAGCTAGTATATATGGTTATATATACCCCTAAACGATAAAAAGGGTGTTTAAATACGTCCTAGTTCATTCCTATGAAATTCAGTGACAAATTGTGAGGCTAAGCATATTATATGGTAAATGTTTTTGAGTAATCATGGTAACCATGATGCTTTTAATGGTTTAAGGAGAATCACATATGTTAGAGAGAAGTGGCGTCGCTTCAAATGGAATTGGGGCACAATTCCTAGAGCTCTCGCAGAACCTGGAAAGTGTTCCACGACCATTATTGGACACAACTATGAGGGGGTGACCCGGCTAGGGAGAGTAATGTGTGAAGTGTATTGTCGTCTACACAAATGGGGATTTGTTCAAGGACATCCGTCTACAAACCGCTAGGAGACTAAGTATGCTTCATAACGGAAAGTTCAAAGTGAACACCTACTTATCCGGCAAACTCAACTATCGAGGTTCCATAGAAAATTTTATGTGTTTTGGACGATCTCCATTCATGTGGGGATTGTTGGAAATTTATATAGTATGAATGGATATTAATTTAGTGAAAATTATAATTTGGTAAAATTATAATTATTTACTAGACTCTTTATATGGATGATAAACTCTTAAATAGAGTTTTTATTCATTTGTATATGGTTATGTCTTAATAAAATACTAATTAAGTGAGACTTTCACTTATTTCAACTCTTGTAAAAATAGTAGGCTATGTGCCTCATTTTGAGATAGAGAAAAAAGGCTAGAAAAAGTCAAGAGAAGGGATACAAAAAAATACATGAATATATGGAAAGTTCTTGGAAAGAAGAAGTACTTGAAGACCCCATGTGTTGGGTACTTAGAGAAATATGTTTTCTCTATATGATTTCATCGCCACCATCTCATATTTTCCACAAGTTCTAACACTATAATTTTATCCAGTGTAACCTCGGGCGCATGAGCCATCTCCGGCAGTACATACTGTTTCGGTTGTTGTACCCTGGGAAACAGACGCGTCGTCTTTAGTAGAGGCGCGAAATCTGTTTTAAGGGAAGCGTGTTGAACACGTGCCTCCGCCACAACCGTCAACATAAGTTTATTTATTTTCTGCAGCCAAGAAGGATCGCACAAGGAGACGTAGTTTAAGTTCTCATAGCGGAAATTGTACAAGAAGATGTTTCTCAAGCTCTTGTCAAAAGAACAATTTGAATCGATTTATTTAAATATGTTGTATTTCACATTTAATTTTATGTGGATTTGTACACGGTTTTGGTACTACAATTTCCCAAAATTATGTAAAGAGAGTATCTTTACAATTTTACATTTACATATTTATAATTTTTATTATAATTGTGACCCTGTCTTATATATATAAGGGAAAGTTAGAATACAATAGCCATTTACGTGCGAAGCATATGTGAGTAAATTACACATGCTATAAAAAATCAACCCCTAATCATGTATGAACAAACACACGTAATCACGCATGCATAATCTAAATCACGATTTGTTCAACAAAAAAATCACAAATTATTAAACCCTGATCACACATGCTATATGAATAATTACTAATGTTATTTGTTGCTTGTGTATCTTCGCACAATAAGTACTCTTGTATGTCTATGCATAGAAGTTACTATAATTCAACTCATAGTAAATATGCCACTTTAGGTATAATGTTATAGATCATTGGGGTTGATGGTTCAATGGCAAGACAAATCTTTCTAAAACAGTCAAGTGTACAATTTTAAGTTCAAGTCTCACAATAGTAAAAATTCACTATTCAAAAGAGGTACAATGTTATTATAGTTTTTAAAAGTAAAATTAAAAAAAAAATACTAGAGATTTATTAAAGAATCCAAAATTTGATTTAATTGTTTTCTTGGTAAATCTTAATTCCTTTGAATAAAATTTATTGATGAAATATTAATTGTTTAGAAGATATATTTGGAACCAAATGTTAAAAATTTAGAAATTTTAAAATATTGTAAGAATTATCGCATTTACATGATATTATTTCCATAAAGCAAAGTTAGTTTTTGTTTCACGTAATGAAATGATCTAGATGGAATTTAAATGTAAATTTTATTCTTTTATGTTGTTGGGTTCAACAAAAAAAGAAATTAAAATTGAACCTAAAACACTACTTAGTATTTCAAGATATTTACATTCAATTTCAATTCGAGTTCTTTATTTTATTAAAACAAATAACATAACAAATAAATCACTACTTGAAGTATTTCAAGATATTTACAATCAATTCGAGTTCTTTATTTTATTAAAACAAATAACATAAGAAACAAAACCAATTTTCCAATTTAATTCAGATTTTAATTCATTATATGAAACAAACATTACCAAAATACATACATAATTATTAGATTCCAGCAGACATTTAATATATTCTTTTAGTGCTCACATATTCTACTTAGGGATAATGTTTTTTATATAATTTTATTTATAAATAAATACAGCTTTTCATGGAAAGTAGTAAATGCCGTATTTAATACAAATTTCAAAAAAAAAAATAGTTTAAGAGATATATTTGGAACTAAAATAAAAAATTCAAGAATGTCAAAATATTGTAAGAAGTCTTTTAGGAAAAAAAAAATTTATAATTTTATTTATAGATCAATATAGTCTTTTTTCTTTTTATTTTATGGAAAATAGTAAATGTCGTATTTAAAACCAATTTAAAAAATGTTTAAAGATATATTTGAAACTAAAATAAAAAGTTCAAAAATTTCAAGATATTGTAAGAAGGATTGCATTCGCATGATTTTCATTTCATTAACACAAAACATGATGCATATTACTAGATTCCAACACATATTAAAAGACATTCTTTTTGTGATCACATATTCAATTTTGCGGAAAATGTGTTTTTTTTATGATAAATACAGTCTATTTATTTTATATTTCATGGAAAGTAGTAAATACTGTATTTAAAACGAATTTCACAAAAATATATTAATAAAATAACTAAAGTAACAAAATGTTAACAAGTGATTGTGTTTCGCAGGATATGGTAATGGGTTCTTCTCTTTATTCATATTTATTGTACAGTTTTATTAATGTTCTACTAAACTGTTAACTCTTGGTATCAATACATATAAGACAAAACATAACAGACAAAACATAACGACGTGGCTTAAAATGTCATAAACATCATTGGGACTCATTGTTGTTGTTGAGGCTTGACACACCATAATTTATATTTTTTTTTGAAATTCGTTTTAAATTTAGTATTTACTACTTTCCATAAAATATAAAATAAAAAGACTGTACCTATCATAAAAAAACACATTTTCCCTAAACTGAATATGTGCACACCAAAGAATGTCTTATAATATGTGTTGGAATCTAGTAATATGCATTATGTTTTGTGTTAATGAAATGAAAATCATGTGAATGCAATCCTTCTTACAATATTTTGGAATATTTTATTTTAGTTCCAAATATATCTTCTAAACATTTTTGTATAAACTCGTTTCAAACACGACATTTCCTAATTTTATAAAAAAAGATAAAAAGATTGTATTTATCTATCAATAAAATTATAAAAAAAAAAACTTTTTCCCTAAATAGACTTCTTACAATATTTTAAATTTTTTATTTTAGTTCCAAATATATCTTCTAAACAATTTTTGAAATTCATATTAGATACGGAATTTACTACTTTCCATAAAAAATGTATTTATTTATAAATAAAATTATATACAAAACATATTCCCTAAACAGAATATGTGGACACCAAAAGTATATATCATAATGTCTGTTGGAATCTAGTAATATGTATCATATTATGGTAGTGTTTGTTTCATAAAATGAAATGAAATCTGAATTAAATTGGAATATAGATTTTGTTTCTTGTGTTATACAAAAGTATATAAATTGGAATTAATATAACATGCGTAATTATCGTGTATCTTTTCACGATAAGGTACTCTAGTAAAATACAAAAGTACCTTATCGTGAAAAGATACACGAGCAACAAACAACATGCGTAATTATTCATATAGCATGCGAGATTAGGATTTAATAATGTGTGATTTTCTATTTTTTGTTGAACAAATGCGATTATGTGTGTTTGTTCATGCGTGATTAAGGTTTGATTTTTTATAACATGCGTAATTTACTCACGTACGTTTGCACGTTAAGGGCTATTGTACGTTAACCTTCCCTTATATATATATATATATATATATATATATATATATATAGGATGTGGAGGGTTCAAATGAGAAAAAAAAATTGTAAGAATAAAAAGAGTAAATTTTAAACCAATAGAAATTCGTCATTTACTTTATTTAATGTGTGTATTTATTATTATGAAAATGGTATATAGGTAAATCTATAATTGTCATTAGTTAGCTAATTAATTAAACTTGTAACTCATTTTTTTTAGTATACTCTTTCAAGATAAAATAATTTATGATAAGGACAATTTTCGACATGTGTAGGATAAATTTTAGTATGTGTAGGATAAATTTTGAAATGTGTAAGTTAAATTTACATGTGTGTAGGGTAAATTCCTGTAAGTGTAATACATATGTAGGATAAATTTTGAAATGTGTAGGATAAAATGTTTTTCTTTATTAATTAAAGATAACATAATTAATGAGAGGAGTTATAAACTTTAATGTTTTACTATTATGCACTTTCTTCTTTTTCTTCTCATATTAAATTTCTTGTCAAATGAACCTTCCCTTATATAGGATAAGGATCATTTGTGAATAGAATCTACATAGTAAACTGTGTGAACTAATCTGAACCATTGATCTCTTTTTAATTGTCAATGATAGGATTGTAATTTTTATTAATTTAGTTTTCCATCTATATTTTAAAAATTAGATTGTCAGTTACAAGATTCCTAACTAATAGTGATTATCAATTCAAAAAATCTTTTATCTTTTACATTGATATCAATTCCAATATTACGTAAATCACAGAGTTCATGAATTTATTCAATTCGGATTCATCATATTGATCCATAAAACAAAGAATTCAAAATCATTCGAACAGTTACATAATTCCCAGAATTTGATTTAGTTTTCGATCTTCTTGTCTCATTATCATGGAGGAACCAGTAAATAATACGAACAAGTCCGTCGAAAACGTTCATGAAGACAACGTTCAGATCAACGATAATGTTTTCGTTACGACATTGGATCGACCAGGTGTGATTTAGTATGTTCTTCAAGATTATTATATTTGTAGTTTGTTACAACTATTGATCGACATGTGTTGTTTTAAGTGTTTATCTAATTCTATTCGTATTCCATCCAAGATTTCCGTTTTTGTTTCTAATTGTACATTTAGTCGTTAAGAAGCTTGCAGAAACTCTAATTCATAAACAACGTATTTTTTGCAGATTTGCTGTGTTTTTATGTGTTCTGTAAATTTACTGTAAACGCCCATTGTTACAATTCAGTACATATGTGTATAGTTGTGAAGTATAAACCACGTTGTTGAAGTTTGCTTTTTTTTTGTACATTTTGAGTTTGCAGTTTTGCTGCAATTGTCAAGTTCGTTACATATTAGTACACATGTGCATAGTTGCATAGTATAAACCACGTAGTTGTTGTTTGCATTTTGTATATGTGAGTGTGTAGTTTTGCTGTAAGTGTCAAGTTGTTACATATCAGTATACATGTGTATAGTTACATAGTATAAACCAAGTAGTTGCTGTTTGCGTTTTGTATATGTGAGTGTGTAAATTTGTTGTAATTGTCAAGTTGTTACAGATCAGTACACATGTGTATAAGATGGTATAAAGTTTACAGTACACATGTGTATAATGTTTCAAAATGAACAGTTTTTATGTAAATCGGGGACGCAATTTTTTTTTACAGAAGTCCAGTTTACAATATACAGTACTCAAATGTGTAATCTTATTTTTTCATATGCAGTTTTTACTTTTTTAAATTAATGTTTGTAGAATCAGTTGCCAGGAACATATACGAAACTCCTAACGGAACTAGATACTGGACATCAACCGTCCCTCCCGGATTCAAACCATTTATTAAAGCTAGATTTAGTACCATTGAAGAAGCTATTGCAATGTATGAAGAGTATGCACAACTAGCAGGATTTGGAACCCGTCTTGGTACTTCGCAGAAGGAAAAAATAGGCGACATAATTGTTACTAATATGCGATATGTCTTATGTTCTAGAGCCAACAAACCTAAACAGAAAGATATTATGGCTGAACAAATAAATTCAAGTTCACCACCAAGACGGTCGAATGTTAAAGTTACAGACTGCAAGGCATGTGTTAAGTTTGTCCATATATAAAATTCATCTGAGTACGGGATTTATGACTTTGTAGAACAACACAACCATGGTTTTACTATCCCCGAAAATCTTGATCTATCACTGAAGCGGAGGAAGCTTGACTTTTCTACCCAAGAGTTCATAGCAAAATGCCGAAACGCTAATCTTGGCCCTACCAAGTCTCACAAGGTACATGTAGTTTTAAAAGGTGGTCATCATAACGTGCATGGCACAGTCGTCGACTACAAAAATTGCGGGCGTGATATCCGAGATTTTATAGGCGACAAAGACGCCTAGATGATTCTTGACAAATTCAAGGAACGTAGCAAAAACAAAGAAAATTACACGTTTAACATCCATATTGTTGATACCGAACTCCAGTTAATTTTTTGGTGCGATGTGGTTTCTAAATCAAAATACGACTCATTTGGTGATGTTATTGCATTCGATGCAACGTACACACGAATATGTAAGTCTTATATGAAAATTTTAATCAATTATTTTCATTTAATATACATACTAAACTATTTTTGCAAAACAGGTACGATATGATTTTTGTTCCTTTCACTGGAATCGATCATCACAAAAAGTGCACTATTTTTGGTCTGGGTTGCTACATAATGAGACTATCGAGTCTTATACATGGATTCTTAAAAAATTCCTTGAGGCACACAACGGGAAACAACCCCTTTTGGTACTAACTGATCAAGATTGTGCCATAAAACAAGCGGTGGGAAAAGTCTTTCATAAGTCAATTCACAGGTTGTGTATATGGCACATTATTCAAAAATTACCGGTGAAGGTAAGAATTCCGTACCCAAATTAGATAGTTGATACACATGTGCACACTTGTACAAATTATAACAAATTCTATACACATGTATAACAAACTGTATCATATTTACATCTAAATAACTTATTTGTTGTACATGTAGATCAAGGGGAACGACATGAGAAATGCAGAAATAAAACAAAAGTTCCATAAACTCGTTTGGAATGTTTACATCAAACCAGAAACATTTGAGAATATATGGCACAATCTCATTGCTAAATATGGTTTGGGAGACCATTCGTGTTGTCTGAGATGTATTCGATACACGAAAATTGGATTTCGGCCTATTTTTGCGAGATACCCATGTGTACCTTAATGAAGACCACTTCCAGGTGTGAAAGCGCTAACCACTTGTTCAAATCAAATTCTAGCTCTCATAATACATTGGTCTAGTTCATATTGTGTTACGAAATGACCAGCGGGAACTAACACATAAAACGGACACCACTAACCCGGAATTCAAAACCTCTTGGCCAATCGAACGTCATGCAAATGATATTTACACAAGGAGAACTTTTTTCGATGTCCAAAAGGAAATATTGAATGACAAGGAAAATTATTATATCGCTGAACGGTCAGTATCCGATGGTGTTTAGCAGCTTTGTGATTACTAACCAAGACCACACGAAAGAAGTTATAAATGAGTTCACGATTCGTAATAACATATAGTAACGTTTTATTTGTTATCTCATACACATGTGTAAATTAAATTCCCGATACATAAAAACTAACTTATCCCTTTTGCATCATTACATTACAGGTCACGTTTAAAAAACAAGATCTCGCTGTTTCGTGCTAATGCATGGTATACTAGAAACAGATATCTATGCCGGCATATTTTTTGCGTATTTGGACACCATAACGTACATAAGATACCAAGTCAGTATATTCACCTAAGATGGAGGAGAGATGCTTTGCCTACTAGGGTACATAGCGTTGAAAATAGGTTATCCGTTGGTCAGAGTCGTAGTGGAAGAATATGGCGTAGAATTCTTGAGTGTCGTGAAAGAGTGCGTGGTAGGCTTGATAAATTAGAGGAACTAGATGAGCAAGTACAATTGTTGAAAAGATAAGATTTTTAGTGATGTTCAACCGAATCCGGAACTTAAAAAGAAGGTTTTAGTTTACCTAGAAATTCTCGATCATTCTGAACCAGAGGAGGTATCATGTACGGCACCGAGGAAAATACGTAACAAAGGATGTGGCAAGCATAAACGTCCAATTGGTCCACGGGAAAAGGCTTTAACGAAATGCAAAAAAATAGAAGGAAATGAAATTATTGTGGCAATAGGATTAGAACGCATGATAAAAGAAATTGCCCACTTAAAAAAGGCAACATCTCAAAAGATGATTCGTCCATGGAAGAAGACGGTGAGGGAGATGATGGCGAAGCTCAAGAGTACGAGGATGGCACCGATACCGGTACTGATACGCATTTGGAAGAGAGCGAAGATGATGATATTGATCTTTAACTTTAACTTACAGAAACATAAATAATTCATGGATTGATTCAACACGGAGACTATGTTTTGAGCTTTTTGGCTTAATTTAATTTTTTACATCCTATTGTTAAAATTTCTAAACGTTGTTTCTGGATAAACGATCGCAAATTTTACAGGTAATATTTACTATAATTACATGGCGTACACATGTGAACCTTACTTTATATACAACATTCCTATTTTGTGTTCACGTAATATAAACTAGTACACATGTGAATCACATTTAGAAATAGAGTAGTACACACATGTACTACGATAACAAAAAAAAGCATCAACGTACTTGCAACATTATCGTATTAACGCAACTAACCAAATGTGTCCGTCTTTTAAGGTTCAGCGACATGAAATTTCGCGCTGCCTATAGTACACTTATGTACATAAATGAACTTAGTTCGGATGTGTACACCATTCGGGTGCAGCCTCATGAATACACGTTATAGCGATAACCATTGCAACAAACAAGTTAAAAAAACCAAATTCACCATCATAGCATAATATCATTCACACAGTTTATAAAACTAGATGTTTCTAACAGTAATATGAACATTTACCTTTAAAAGCTAACAACTTCCAACCATTAACGGAAATAAAACGACTTCTCAAACTCTTCTGCTTCCGCTAATATCCGTTCACGGTGAATGTTTGCACTAGAAGTCACCAACTTCACGGCGTATTTCTTACGTAACCTTGTCAACGTTGCTTTTTTGTGGCCAGGGTCTAGTGGGAATCCACAATCCCATTTTTCAACAGTGACACCAAACCAAGTTTCCATGTGCCGTATAACAAACACCCCACAATCGACTGAGCTGCCTAATGTCTTCCATTCAAGTTCCAGCTTTTCCGCCACAACATTTTCAAATTGTCTTGCTTTTGGGTGATTCACCAGTTTCATATACTTTGTAAATGTCTTTCTGAAATCAAATAACATGTTATAATTACATTATGTATTTTCAAAATTGAAAACAAAAAACCAAAAGTGTATTTAGAAGTGTCTTACAACTTTGTATGAAGTGCTATTCTTGAAAAAGTTTTCATCATGTATAAGTTGAATTGGGCTTTCAGATGCAGACATATTATCGATAACCGTTATCGATGGTTTTTCAAGATCAAAACAAACAAGATAAAAATGGCCGCACTCAAGAATTGGGAAGCAGATTACGCAATACGTGAACAAACTCATCAAAGATGGTTTTTTTTCTACAACAAGGAATAATGAACTTCTTAACTTTTCAACACGTTGCAGATCGCCATACGTTTCATTATGTAAGGTATCTTTTGTCTGTACCTTAAAAGCATTATATGATTTATAAAATGTTAGAAGAAACCAACAGTTAATAAATCTCAACATACAATTTCAAGCTTCAAAAAAAATATAAACAATTTTATGGAAAGTTCGATCAACTTACAAAACATTCTGTATGGCAAAACAAACGTGGCTTCGTCCCTTTCACTTTATCATCACCCTTAAAAACATTTTCTCCAGCAGTTCGTTGGTTCTCTTCATGATTGAGCATCGACGCAAAGCAATTTATTACTCCACAGTTAATCCAATGACTAGGTGGCATATCCTTCATCTGGAAATGGTACAGTCCAACCCCCGACACAGTTTCAAATACAAATCACCTGCTTAAAAAAGTATCTTATTACTTCACATACGTTACAAATTTATTTTGTACACAAAGAAATTTAGGTGTCAACAATACGTTCTTACATCAGTGCATAAAAAACTACTTTGAACATGCAGATGTGTCTACTGTTATGATCATACATTCCTATATACATACACATACTGTCATGATTACACATTCCTATATACAGTACACGTGTGTATACCCTCAAAATTATACATTCCTATATACATTCCTATATACATTACACGTGTGTATACTGTTTATGATTATACATCCCTATACATAGTTCTCGTGATTAACAGGCTCATACCTCTAACGACAACCAATCGTGAGACATTGTTTTTTCCCCGACGTCATCCTTCGAAATATCCGCCGCCCCTTCCTCGCTGTTGTTTTCCTCAACATCTTCAAAATCACATAATTCCCTTAACTCACCCAACCCAAAACCTCGGTTCTTTAACTCCTGATCCTTCCTCATATTCATCAAATCATGGGTCCAAAATTTTATGGGAGCTTCCCGACGTTCATCATCAAATCCAGGACATTTTGTTGAGTCCAGATACAACAACTAAGATAATTAAATAAAGAATCAAATACAACAAAAAAAAACAAAAAACATTATGTTCACTCTTTCATGAATACACATGTGTCTATTTACAATGTTACACATGTGTACTACAAATAAAAACTAAAAAAGGGCTTGAAAAATTAAGTTTAACACATTCACAACATACCACCAAATACGTGAGAGGTCCCCTGAAGTACACCTTCGGATCGCATCTGACCCAATCATCTTTGCAATTTTTTACGACATGGATCACGAATTGGCACCACTCGTGATCCTTAAAGTCCTTTTCATGATTAAATGCATCCAACATGATATACATGACACTCCCATTTTTCGTGCAACCTATCATTGTAGATATAAACAAGAGCACAAAATCTATTTTGAACATCTCCTTATCTTCATACGAATCTAACCTAATCTTATCCACTATATCTTTTAAACTAATTGGAACCTTCTGAAATCTTGAAACCCATTTATCCTTCAAAGGATGGCCCGGTTCATCTTTATTCCTCTTTGAAACCTTTATACTTCCGGATGGCACACCTAATATATTTCGCACCGACTCTTTGTCCACAATTATGTGTCTTTCTCCCAAACTAATCCTCATATTCTTTGTATCTAACATATCGATGACAAAATGCCCTAAATTGGCTGTAACATCACTCACCTGCAACATCAACACCTTACCAAAACCGATTTCCTTCACCATCTTTTTCTGCCATGGTTTCATCAGACGGATAGCTTCGTTAAGCTTTTTCGGTGAGGTTCGCACCTGATTCCTGCTAATCCTTCTTCAACTTTCTTCCATTTTTTTCCTTTGTACATTTCCTTTTTTCGGTTTCTTTTTCAGTTGCCTTTTCCGGTAGTTGAAAACTTCACCTGTTACATTATCAACCGAATCTTCATCGATTTCAAAAACTACACTTCCACATAGTTTATAACATAGCAAATTGTTATAGATACACTGTCAGAAAATTGCTTCAAAGGATAACTCTGGTTTCTTTATCACCTTCACTAACGTAATTCCGATCATCGTCCAAACTATCCTTGTTTTCCTTTGTTTCAATCACTGTTACCAGAAAATATATGAAATATAACTACACAAATCATAGTACACAGATGTATACTTATCAAAGCAAACCTTACATTCCCCTTCTACGCTTTCATGGTCACTAGTTACAGTACGACGGTTTCTTCCACGGTTCGTTGGCGTATCAACTTTCACATCATCTGATAACAAACCATTTTAATGAGTACAATGTTAGAAACCACTCTAATTACTTGAGAAATATACAGAAACCAATCAATGCTACATGTTATCAAACAATATAAAACAGTATTATCAGTTATATCATAAATCATAAATTTCCGAAATCATCGAAAAGACATTTGTGTAACATATACCTGTTACGTCTTCATCGGCTTCATACAAATTACGCGTATCGTCATCCATTTTTCCTTACTATCCGTTTTTTATGCATCACTACAAACAAAACTCAATATATTTAACACACCGTATCGCTTTAACCAGACGAATACTCTTGTTGTAGAACCATACCTGATGCTTCTTTTCTCACATACTCACCGGTTCTTTTAAGTCTTTTTCGTCTGTGATGCTTTAATTGACTAACTTTAACATCTACAACCAACCAAATAATTTAAGTGTCTTATTAGTTGCCCATATTTTTCCTTATTTTTATACATTCAGATGTTTCAAAACACAAAATGGAAAAACAAACAATCAAACCTTCTCTGTCGTCCGTGAAAAGGACTCGCACTGCTTGCACACTTTCTCTTTTTTTTTCTTCAATGATTTAATTTTTTCCTCCCCTTGATATCCGAATGCCTTCTACTAAGTTCCATATTATGCGTCTTTTGTTCCCCTTTGTTAATGCCCTTTTACCATCCTGTCTGTGCAGAGGTTTTTCAGCCTCACATCCTGTACTTAAAACACATTAACTATTACTAAAAATAACACATAAATCATCTGACATGTTCTAAACATCACCTTTACGTATCTCGTCGTCATTACCGACTTCATAGTGAACCTTATACACAACTTTTGTTTGCCTTTTGGTTACTATCGAAACAAAAAAAAACCCAACATTATTAAATTAAATTCCATTATCAATTAAACGTATTTTTCAATAATATTTTTTGGAAAAAAGTTTCGTCCACAAAATGTTAAAATTATCTTTACCTGTTTCCACTTTATCAGTGTTTGCTTCATCGTCTGAAAATTGAATTGGGTCATCTATAGTATTACTAAATCTACTCGCATTTAAACGTGCTATTCTTTCGCTCCTATGACCTACACGATTAAAACAGGAATATTAACGGTACTATACTACGAACGCGTAATCTAGTTATAAAAATATTTTTTACATCTTTAAATTAATAACTTACGTTTCCTCATTGCGATCGTAATTTGTATCCACAAACCAAATCAAATAGCCACTGACCAAATAACCAAATCTTATGAAAGCACTATTAAAGTTATAATGTATACACATTCAAAACAAAATACACATATGTAACAATCATGACATTGCTGGACAGTCAACAATCCTATTAACTAACCCTTAACTCCTCCAAAAACTGTAAAATGTATTATAATAATTATTTTCTAAACAACAATCATTCTAACAAGTTTCTAATTGCATACAATTTTGTCAACTAGTGATACTCTGTACCAGATCACAAAAACAGTTTGTTGATCAATATTTACAAATAAAATGCTTACACCATGATACACACATTGTCAAACCCAAGAAACAACTTACCTTACAAGATACACATATGTACACCAACAATCGGATATACAATAACAAACATCAATCACTTACGGTTACAGAGTACGAAAGCAATAACTTGTTTACCTAACTTACGCTAATAAAGATAATTATACATTCTTTATTAACAGCTTTTGGGTAAACCCCAAAACCGAAAAACCCAACAACATACACATGTGTACAACAATTGAAGTTAAAGGGTATGTGTTTGACTTTCGATTGTTAACAACGAGTTTTTTTAACATTTATAACTATAAAAAGGCGTTTTAACCATAGGAAATTCCTAAAGAGGAAAGGTGGAAGCAAGCATAGTAGGCGTTATACGCTATCACAAGGCTGAGTTTTGTTAGGGTACGCTGATAGTGGTTTTGATATATGGTGATTTAACCAAACTTTTAAAAGGGTCGAACGAAGTTTTCCTACAAATACACTATTTCTTGTAGCAACTAAAAAAAATATCCCCGATCCTTACATGTGACTCCGCCAGTGACAATGATTTGATATATGGGTTAGTGTCACCATTAAAGGATGCGTCAAATGTGTTAAGTGCAACATCATGTTAGTTATATTAATTTACATCAACCTGAGTTTAGTTGTATGTGCACCAACAAGTTAATAGTCATTGATAAGTTTGCGCAAATCGAGCATCAATTAGAGTGGCTGCAGATTTGGCATGTTCCTCCTAGTGAAGCCGTGACAGTTGTGAATGAAGATGCAAAATGGTAAGGTTATTCTTCGATTGAGATAATTGTATATAATTAATGTAAAACATCCTTTTGTGATGAATATTCTTTTTTTTTTCTAGTTTAAAAAGGTTTTCATATTCATACGAAGTCCAAGGATCATTTTGTTTTTTTTTCTATTTCAGTTTCGATTTTAACGAAAACTTTAGCTTTAAAATAATTATTATTGCGTGATGCTTCTTAAACTTTGATTGCAAAATCAATTATAAATACAAAAATGTGATAACTATGTAAATAATGAATAAAGAAATGTGATAATGGTGTAAATATTTATGCATTTCGACGGTAGTAATGTGATTCTCATGAAATACTAGCATCAGGGGTTTTAAATGTGTTTTGATAACATCTCTTAATTGGTGCGTCTTTTCAACCAAATATTATTAGATGATAGAGAATGACAATTAAATTAATTAAAAGATAATTCTTACATCCAAGTAGAGATGGGCATAAAAAACCGGTTCCGAGCCCGAACCGGTAGAACCGAACTGGACCCGGTTCCAGTTCCTACACGACATTAAGTAGAACCGGTTCCGGGTTCAAAATACCCGTTGGTTCCAACCCGGTTCCACAATTTTACCATTTGAATCGGGTCGTACCCGGTTTCACTAGTACCCGGTTCCACCAGTACCCGGAAATGCAGTTCTAGAAGGAACCGGTTATACCCGTTATAATGTTACCGTTGGAACCAGTTATAGCCGTTAAAATGTTACCGTTAGAACCGGTTCCTGACCGTTGGAACCGATTCTATATATATTGTTTAGAAATCTATTGTTTAGCACACAATTTCTCATATCTATTCTTCTTGTTACATTTCTTTCTTGTTCTTTTTCACATTCTAATCAACAAATGGCCTCAAAGAGTTCCAAAAACGCAAATTCCCAATCCGTTAACAATGTTCCTCAAGATCAATCGGTTCCATATGTGGTTGGAACATTGTCTCATAATCGCAGTAAGGAAGTTTGGAGCAATTGGGAGTTGGTCGAGATGAGTGACGGCTCGCAAAAAGCTCAATGTAAACATTGTGGATCGTTATTAGCCAAGGAATCAAACTCAACGTTAACGAAGCATATTAATAAGTATTGCAAAGCTTTAAAGGAAATGACATCCGGTCAAGTTCCACTATCCAAAGATGGTACTATTTTCTGTTATGAGAAAAAATTAGCTCGCGATCGGATGGCGAAGTTGGTGATACAAAAAGCGTTGCCGTTTGGACACTTCGACGAACCCGATCGTACTAATCTTATTCGGGAGACGCTACAACCTCACTATAAACATGTAAGTCGTCGCACTTTAAAACGTCTTTGTTTAATTTTATGGGAAAATGCAAAAAAAGATTTAATTGTTTTTTTAAGAATTAAAAAACTAGTGTAAACCTAACTAGTGATGTGTGGTCGGCTCCACATGGTTTACCGGAATCGTACATATGTGTCACCGCTCATTGGGTTGATCCTGATACATGGCAAATGATGAAGTGTACGATTGCGTTTGACGAGTTTCCTTCTCCTCATACGGGAGAAAATATTTATAAAATTATAAATGGCACAATAATTAAATATGGTTTAGAAGATAAAATTTTTTCAATATCCTTTGATAACGCTTCAAACAACACAACGGCGATTGAAAAATTAAAGTTGAAGTACAAACTAATACTTGATGGTGTTTTTTTCCACACACGATGTGTTGCACATATTATTAACTTAGTAGTGCAAACCGGTTTAAAAGATCAATTTGTATCGGATTTTATTATAGCATTTAGAGCTATGCTCCAAGATGTTTTCAAAAGTGAAAAAGAAAGATATCAAGAATATAAAAAACTTTGTAAAGATTTCAACCAAAAAATTATTGGACCGAATTGGGATATACCGACTCGTTGGAATTCAACTTGTCATATGTTTGAAATGGCTATAAAGCAAATGGACACTTTAAAATCTTTTCATACATTTTGGCTGCGGCCTTCATAAATTTTCCACAATCTTTGCATCTAGCCATCTCGTGGTTGTCGGACATTAAACAGTGATCAAAATTCTTACATATAGCTGGGTTTCTTTTCGTCTCTAAGACCGTAACAACTTCGTCGTTGCATGCCATAGGTATTTTGCAAGAACTTAGAAGTTGATTGATTTTGTAAGTTGATGATTGTGAGTGTTAAGTTTAGAAATGGTAAGTAGGAAGGCGTTTATATACAAAAAAACCGAGTTTTTAATCAGGAACCGGTTTTCAACGGTAACATTTATCAGGAACCGGTTCCAACGGTAACATTTATTAGGAACCTGTTCTGAACAGTAAATGGCAGGTTTGACTGTCAGGAACCGGTTCCCAATAGTAAAATGGCAGGTTTGACTGTCAGGAACCGGTTCTGAACAGTAAATGGCAGGTTTGACTGTCAGGAACCGGTTCCCAACACTATCAGAAACCGGTTCCGCACCATACCCGGTTCCACACCATACCCGGTTCCATAATACCCGTACCCGGTTCTACAAGGTTCCATATTCTTGGGTGTGAACCCGGGTAGGAACTGGACCCGGTTCCACACCATACCCGGTTCCAATGACATCCAAGCAGAACCGGGTCCGGGTTGGAACCGGTTCCGGGTAATAATAAAACCCGATTATGCCCATCTCTACATCCAAGTAGATACGAAAATAGTGATGGGCTTTACAATAAAATTAAACAAAATAATTTGAAAACATGGTCAGTGGCGAAGCTTAAGATTTCTGACTGGGTCGGAAGTCACCGAACCTAAAATTATACCATAAAAATTATAAAACTGGAAGGTCAAAACGTATAGACATAAAAAATTTTATACGAAAACCACATGCTGAACATTACTGAGCGAGGTGTGAGATGCCCCCCCCCCCCCCCCCTAAGTTACACCCTTGCACTTGGTGGGGAGACAACTAGTTTAGTAGTCTTTAGAGGGTTTTATCTAGTTGAACGTCTTGTCACCTTTTATGCAAGCGTAAGACCTATTGTAATAAACAACGGTCTGAATTTAGTGGGACAGAGCCTCTTATTATTTATTACATGCAATACATAACTAGTTTTATTCCTTCATTTTTTTATTTCTCCAAACCTCATGGCAAAGCAAATGAGTTAAACTAAAAAACTAAAATATACCAATAAAGACATTTCAATTATTTACACATACAACACATAACTAGTTTTAATCCTCCAATTTTTGTCTAATGTTTAGATTGCACGTTTCAAGACCCAAGGACATGGCCTTTTGACCAGAGTCCACAACCAAGTTTGAGCCAACTTTAAATTCAAACAAGTTCACAAATCACGATATTACTTCAAACAAGTCAAGTTGTCTAAAACTTAAGTATCAGCCGATAATTAAACTGAATATAAAAGTTGAAGAAAAGTATTTAGATCGAATAACTCTTAATCTTATTAATCATAAAATAACTCAAAACTGATTGCAGACTCTCAAACCAAAACTCGGTTTCTCTGTAGTCTCTTCTCTTATAATGTCTAACTCTAACTTGGTTTATATAGGCTAACCTTAACTTGGTGGTCAAGATATTACCATATTAGTTATAATGTAATTAGGAAATTTAACCTACTTGTCAAATTTGGTCCATCATGTTCACCAACCTATGACTTGAAGTCCGTATATTACCAACAATCACCACCGTAATTTCGGACTCAAAATAGGTAGGCCTTCAACTCTAAACATGTCTTCATTGCCTTGATTCTCTTGGAAGTTATCTCAATCTCTAACTGTGTTTTTTGGCTCCTACCTAGCTCGAACATTCTTGTGACCTTGTACTCGACTAGTCCCTTATCCACGACTCGTCATTCAGTCATAAGAACTCGCACAACATTTGACTCGGTTGCGAGCTTTAGTGAACACTAGCTTTCTTGGATCATTACACGTCCTTCCTTGGGTTTGAATCCGTTGCTTGACATTTTCTTTGAATTCTTGAACATTTTCCTTTGGATTTTGAATTTTAGGTTTCTTCAATAAATTTGGATTTTTGAGAAGATTCTGACTCCTACTGGGCGTATCATTTTTCAGTTCAATTTATTGTAAATCCCTACCTGCAAAATTCTATATTCCAATCATGCTAGCTTATGTGCCGGAACATGCTATCTTGAGGTTAATTTTGTACAAACGGTTCTTAGTCCTTGTCACCTTCATCATAAACTTACCTGTATCATTATGCATGATTAGCAAACTTTCGTTTCATGTGAATGTCACATCCACCTTCGGCTGCTTGACCAAGACTTATGATGTTGCTTTCTAGACTCGGTATGTAGTAAACGTTAGTTAACATGTGTTTCTCCCCCGTTTTCCCTTCTAGTAATACTGATCCCTTTCGCCATATATCAATACAAGATCCATCTCCAAATTTCACCTTTCCCGTGACACGTTCATTCAGTTCATAGAAACAAGCTTGATTACCTATCATGTGATTCGATGCTCCGTTGTCGAGATACCAAGTTTCTTTCTCCATTGGCTCAGTCTCGAAATGCTTTAGAATAACCCATTCATCATTTAGAAAAGTCGTCTCTTTATCACATCTCATCATAAATAATAATGGATCAAAATCATCGGTTTTAGTCAAGTTAGTTTCTTCCTGTCACAAAGTGATTAAATTTATCACAACAGTAACACTGGACTCGTGATCTATCCTTTCTTACTCTTTGACGATTAATGGTTCTTCCTTGACCCATGATCTTGCCATCTCGGCTTTGACTTCCATCTTGGTACTCATCAACCCAGTCTTGACGTTTACCTCAGTAACTTGAACCACCTACACCCTCGGGTATTGTAATAGGGTTTATGATTCGATGACAATTCACCATTGGCGAACATCTGATTATTTTGATTTTTTTGCTAAAGGCTCAATACCCTTAATCCTGTCTTCGAATGTCTTTAGTCCTACCGATTGCTTTCTGAAATGTCATGGCCTTTAAATCTGCGAATTGTTCAATTGATGCTACAATTGGAACACACTTCCCTGGAATTAAACATAACAATTTTCCCACAAGCGTTTTTTCTTGGTAGGTGGTTCTCAAACTTGGTTGCTTTGGTAACCAACCGATGTATCCTACATGCGAAAGAATCAATTGTCTCTGTTTATTTCATCCTTAAAGATTCGAATTCTATTTCCAGTTGTTCAATCTTTGCCTCTTGAACCCGTTCAATCTCAACATACCGTGTCTTCAATGCTTCCCATATTTCCTTTGCAGTCTGAAACTGAGCTACTTCCAACATGAGCTATTCAGGTATTGTCTGAAGTAGAAGTGCAACTACCATGTCATCCTTTTTGGCCTCTACCTCCTTTTCGCCTGGTTTTAAAGCTTGCAGTATTCCATGAACCTTGAATATTGCATTGATAAAAATCGCCCAAATATTGTAATTAGTTTTTGTTTACATTGGACATTGTGAAGTTGTGGTACTCTGATCCATAACATTACGATTACCGGTGGTGGTCTGTCCCCATCTACCATCGATTTCTAAGCAACTTTTTTTTTTGCAAATGAACTGTCCACTCGCAGGACTAATCACGCATTCCTCGTGAATCCGAATAAAAATATATCTTGTATTGAACCCGCGTATCCAACCCAAATAATAATAAATGAGTATTTAGAAAATTAAGAAAACAACTAAACCAAATTGTTTTTCAGTTTTTATTTTGTTTTCAAAAGCAGCTCTCTAAAGAAAGCATAAAAGAAAATGTGGTACTATTTGTCTTCCCCAATGTTTTCCTTTAAGAGCTGATCATAAAACAATTACATTCCTTTTGCCTTATATAAAATCTCGATAGTTGATCATGAACAATTAAATTCTTTTTGCCTTATATCAAATCCCAATGACGTATGACGTAAAGCGGAGAAAGACGTTACCCTTGCAGCCGCTGATTACAAGTCGGACCCCCCGCTGGTTCTGATTATGCCGCTGCTGATCCGGAACCCTCCACAAGAGACCGACGAACTCTCAAACGCCAGTTTCTTTCTATTAACAGCCCTGAGACCCGAATGAGAATTTAACTTTGACGGCTTGTTTTTGTTATGATGATTGAACTTGGCTTTGACACCAATTCAAGTCACAGTCGATAATCAAACTGAATAGGAAAGTTGAAGAAAAGAATTTTGATCAAACACCTCTCAAACTTATTAATCAAAATATAACTCAAAACTGATTGCAGACTATCAAGCCATAACTCGGTTTCTCTCGAGTCTCTTCTCTCAATAGTCTCTAACCCTAACTTGATTTATATAGGCTGACCTTAAATTGATGGCCAAGACGTTACCATATTAATTATAATATAATTAAGAAACTCAACCAATTAAACCTACTTGTCAAAATTGATCCCTCAAGTTCACCGACCTGTGACTTGAAGTTCGTAAATTACCAACATAAACTTGGACTTGGATTCGGGTCAAAAGGCCCGTTTGCTTTGCATCTTGAAACCAAACCAACAGTCAAAACTCTTTACATTAAAATGTAGGCTTCCCATACAAATATCGGTTTCGGGCAGCCTCTATGGAAGTTGACTTAAGATAGCTTTGACTTCAAAATTAATCAAATTATATCTCAGCTTGAGTCGCAGTTAAAGGGTATGTGTTTGACTTTCGATTGTTAACAACGAGTTTTTTTAACAGTTATAACTATAAAAAGGCGTTTTGACCATAGGAAATTCCTAAAGAGGAAAGGTGGAAGCAAGCATAGTAGGCGTTATACGCTATCACAAGGTTGAGTTTTGTTAGGGTACGCTGATAGTGGTTTTGATATATGGTGATTTAACCAAACTTTTAAAAGGGTCGAACGAAGTTTTCCTACAAATACACTATTTCTTGTAGCAACTAAAAAAAATATCCCCGATCCTTACATGTGACTCCGCCAGTGACAATGATTTGATATATGGGTTAGTGTCACCATTAAAGGATGCGTCAAATGTGTTAAGTGCAACATCATGTTAGTTATATTAATTTACATCAACCTGAGTTTAGTTGTATGTGCACCAACAAGTTAATAGTCATTGATAAGTTTGCGCAAATCGAGCATCAATTAGAGTGGCTGCAGATTTGGCATGTTCCTCCTAGTGAAGCCGTGACAGTTGTGAATGAAGATGCAAAATGGTAAGGTTATTCTTCGATTGAGATAATTGTATATAATTAATGTAAAACATCCTTTTGTGATGAATATTCTTTTTTTTTCTAGTTTAAAAAGGTTTTCATATTCATACGAAGTCCAAGGATCATTTTGTTTTTTTTTTCTATTTCAGTTTCGATTTTAACGAAAACTTTAGCTTTAAAATAATTATTATTGCGTGATGCTTCTTAAACTTTGATTGCAAAATCAATTATAAATACAAAAATGTGATAACTATGTAAATAATGAATAAAGAAATGTGATAATGGTGTAAATATTTATGCATTTCGACGGTAGTAATGTGATTCTCATGAAATACTAGCATCAGGGGTTTTAAATGTGTTTTGATAACATCTCTTAATTGGTGCGTCTTTTCAACCAAATATTATTAGATGATAGAGAATGACAATTAAATTAATTAAAAGATAATTCTTACATCCAAGTAGAGATGGGCATAAAAACCGGTTCCGAGCCCGAACCGGTAGAACCGAACTGGACCCGGTTCCAGTTCCTACACGACATTAAGTAGAACCGGTTCCGGGTTCAAAATACCCGTTGGTTCCAACCCGGTTCCACAATTTTACCATTTGAATCGGGTCGTACCCGGTTTCACTAGTACCCTGTTCCACCAGTACCCGGAAATGCAGTTCTAGAAGGAACCGGTTATACCCGTTATAATGTTACCGTTGGAACCAGTTATAGCCGTTAAAATGTTACCGTTAGAACCGGTTCCTGACCGTTGGAACCGATTCTATATATATTGTTTAGAAATCTATTGTTTAGCACACAATTTCTCATATCTATTCTTCTTGTTACATTTCTTTCTTGTTCTTTTTCACATTCTAATCAACAAATGGCCTCAAAGAGTTCCAAAAACGCAAATTCCCAATCCGTTAACAATGTTCCTCAAGATCAATCGGTTCCATATGTGGTTGGAACATTGTCTCATAATCGCAGTAAGGAAGTTTGGAGCAATTGGGAGTTGGTCGAGATGAGTGACGGCTTGCAAAAAGCTCAATGTAAACATTGTGGATCGTTATTAGCCAAGGAATCAAACTCAACGTTAACGAAGCATATTAATAAGTATTGCAAAGCTTTAAAGGAAATGACATCCGGTCAAGTTCCACTATCCAAAGATGGTACTATTTTCTGTTATGAGAAAAAATTAGCTCGCGATCGGATGGCGAAGTTGGTGATACAAAAAGCGTTGCCGTTTGGACACTTCGACGAACCCGATCTTACTAATCTTATTCGGGAGACGCTACAACCTCGCTATAAACATGTAAGTCGTCGCACTTTAAAACGTCTTTGTTTAATTTTATGGGAAAATGCAAAAAAATATTTAATTGTTTTTTTAAGAATTAAAAAACTAGTGTAAACCTAATTAGTGATGTGTGGTCAGCTCCACATGGTTTACCGGAATCGTACATATGTGTCACCGTTCATTGGGTTGATCCTGATACATGGCAAATGATGAAGTGTACGATTGCGTTTGACGAGTTTCCTTCTCCTCATACGGGAGAAAATATTTATAAAATTATAAATGGCACAATAATTAAATATGGTTTAGAAGATAAAATTTTTTCAATATCCTTTGATAACGCTTCAAACAACACAACGGCGATTGAAAAATTAAAGTTGAAGTACAAACCAATACTTGATGGTGTTTTTTTCCACACACGATGTGTTGCACATATTATTAACTTAGTAGTGCAAACCGGTTTAAAAGATCAATTTGTATCGGATTTTATTATAGCATTTAGTGCTATGCTCCAAGATGTTTCAAAAGTGAAAAAGAAAGATTCAAGAATATAAAAAACTTTGTAAAGATTTCAACCAAAAAATTATTGGACCGAATTGGGATATACCGACTCGTTGGAATTCAACTTGTCATATGTTTGAAATGGCTATAAAGCAAATGGACACTTTAAAATCTTTTCATACATTTTGGCTGCGGCCTTCATAAATTTTCCACAATCTTTGCATCTAGCCATCTCGTGGCTGTCGGACATTAAACTAGTGTCAAAAATTCTCACATATAGCAGGTTTATATACAAAAAAAACCGAGTTTTTAATCAGGAACCGGTTTTCAATGGTAACATTTATCAGGAACCGGTTCCAACGGTAACATTTATCAGGAACCTGTTCTGAACAGTAAATGGCAGGTTTGACTGTCAGGAACCGGTTCCCAATAGTAAAATGGCAGGTTTGACTGTCAGGAACCGGTTCTGAACAGTAAATGGCAGGTTTGACTGTCAGGAACCGGTTCCCAACACTATCAGAAACCGGTTCCGCACCATACCCGGTTCCACACCATACCCGGTTCCATAATACCCGTACCCGGTTCTACACGGTTCCATATTCTTGGGTGTGAACCCGGGTAGGAACTGGACTCGGTTCCACACCATACCCGGTTCCAATGACATCCAAGCAGAACCGGGTCCGGGTTGGAACCGGTTCCGGGTAATAATAAAACCCGATTATGCCCATCTCTACATCCAAGTAGATACGAAAATAGTGATGGGCTTTACAATAAAATTAAACAAAATAATTTGAAAACTTGGTCAGTGGCGAAGCTTAAGATTTTTGACTGGGTCGGAAGTCACCGAACCTAAAATTATACCATAAAAATTATAAAACTGGAAGGTCAAAACGTATAGACATAAAAAATTCTATACGAAAACCACATTCTGAACATTACTGAGCGAGGTGTGAGATGCCCCCCCCCCCTAAGTTACACCCTTGCACTTGGTGGGGAGACAACTAGTTTAGTAGTCTTTAGAGGGTTTTATCTAGTTGAACGTCTTGTCACCTTTTATGCTAGCGTAAGACCTATTGTAATAAACAACGGTCTGAATTTAGTGGGACAGAGCCTCTTATTATTTATTAATGCAATACATAACTAGTTTTAATCCTTCATTTTTTTATTTCTCCAAACCTCATGGCAAAGCAAATGAGTTAAACTAAAAAACTAAAATATACCAATAAAGACATTTCTATTATTTACACATACAACACATAACTAGTTTTAATCCCCCAATTTTTGTCTAATGTTTAGATTGCACGTTTCAAGACCCAAGGACATGGCCTTTTGACCAGAGTCCAAACCAAGTTTGAGCCAACTTTAAATTCAAACAAGTTCACAAATCACGATATTACTTCAAACAAGTCAAGTTGTCTAAAACTTAAGTATCAGCCGATAATTAAACTGAATATAAAAGTTGAAGAAAAGTATTTAGATCGAATAACTCTTAATCTTATTAATCATAAAATAACTCAAAACTGATTGCAGACTCTCAAACCAAAACTCGGTTTCTCTGTAGTCTCTTCTCTTATAATGTCTAACTCTAACTTGGTTTATATAGGCTAACCTTAACTTGGTGGCCAAGATATTACCATATTAGTTATAATGTAATTAGGAAATTTAACCTACTTGTCAAATTTGGTCCATCATGTTCACCAACCTATGACTTGAAGTCCGTATATTACCAACAATCACCACCGTAATTTCGGACTCAAAATAGGTAGGCCTTCAACTCTAAACATGTCTTCATTGCCTTGATTCTCTTGGAAGTTATCTCAATCTCTAACTGTGTTTTTTGGCTCCTACCTAGCTCGAACATTCTTGTGACCTTGTACTCGACTAGTCCCTTATCCACGACTCGTCATTCGGTCATAAGAACTCGCACAACATTTGACTCGGTTGCGAGCTTTAGTGAACACTAGCTTTCTTGGATCATTACCGTCCTTCCTTGGGTTTGAATCCGTTGCTTGACATTTTCTTTGAATTCTTGAACATTTTCCTTTGGATTTTGAATTTTAGGTTTCTTCAATAAACTTGGATTTTTGAGAAGATTCTGACTCCTACTAGGCGTATCATTTTTCAGTTCAATTTATTGTAAATCCCTACCTGCAAAATTCTATATTCCAATCATGCTAGCTTATGTACCGGAACATGCTATCTTGAGGTTAATTTTGTACAAACGGTTCTTAGTCCTTGTCACCTTCATCATAAACTTACATGTATCATCATGCATGATTAGCAAACTTTCGTTTCATGTGAATGTCACATCCACCTTCGGCTGCTTGACCAAGACTTATGATGTTGCTTTCTAGACTCGGTATGTAGTAAACTTAGTTAACATGTGTTTCTCCCCCGTTTTCCCTTCTAGTAATACTGATCCCTTTCGCCATATATCAATACAAGATCCATCTCCAAATTTCACCTTTCCCGTGACACGTTCATTCAGTTCATAGAAACAAGCTTGATTACCTATCATGTGATTCGATGCTCCGTTGTCGAGATACCAAGTTTCTTTCTCCATTGGCTCAGTCTCGAAATGCTTTAGAATAACCCATTCATCATTTAGAAAAGTCGTCTCTTTATCACATCTCATCATAAATAATAATGGATCAAAATCATCGGTTTTAGTCAAGTTAGTTTCTTCCTGTCACAAAGTGATTAAATTTATCACAACAGTAACACTGGACTCGTGATCTATCCTTTCTTACTCTTTGACGATTAATGGTTCTTCCTTGACCCATGATCTTGCCATCTCGGCTTTGACTTCCATCTTGGTACTCATCAACCCAGTCTTGACGTTTACCTCAGTAACTTGAACCACCTACACCCTCGGGTATTGTATAGGGTTTATGATTCGATGACAATTCACCATTGGCGAACATCTGATTATTTTGATTTTTTTGCTAAAGGCTTCAATACCCTTAATCCTGTCTTCGAACGTCTTTAGTCCTACCGATTGCTTTCTGAAATGTCATGGCCTTTAAATCTGCGAATTGTTCAATTGATGCTACAATTGGAACACACTTCCCTGGAATTAAACATAACAATTTTCCCACAAGCGTTTTTTCTTGGTAGGTGGTTCTCAAACTTGGTTGCTTTGGTAACCAACCGACGTATCCTACATGCGAAAGAATCAATTGTCTCTGTTTATTTCATCCTTAAGATTCGAATTCTATTTCCAGTTGTTCAATCTTTGCCTCTTGAACCCGTTCAATCTCAACATACCGTGTCTTCAATGATCCCATATTTCCTTTGCAGTCTGAAACTGAGCTACTTCCAACATGAGCTATTCAGGTATTGTTGAAGTAGAAGTGCAACTACCATGTCATCCATTTTGGCCTCTACCTCCTTTTCGCCTGGTTTTAAAGCTTGCAGTATTCCATGAAATTGAATATCGCATGGATAAAAATCGCCCAAATATTGTAATTAGTTTTTGTTTACATTGGACATTGTGAAGTTGTGGTACTCTGATCCATAACATTACCATTACCGGTGGTGGTCTGTCCCCATCTACCATCGATTTCTAAGCAACTTTTTTTTTTGCAAATGAACTGTCCACTGGCAGGACTAATCACGCATTCCTCATGAATCCGAATAAAAATATATCTTGTATTGAACCCGCGTATCCAACCCAAATAATAATAAATGAGTATTTAGAAAATTAAGAAAACAACTAAACCAAATTGTTTTTCAGTTTTTATTTTGTTTTCAAAAGCAGCTCTCTAAAGAAAGCATAAAAGAAAATGTGGTACTATTTGTCTTCCCCAATGTTTTCCTTTAACAGCTGATCATAAAACAATTACATTCCTTTTGCCTTATATAAAATCTCGATAGCTGATCATGAAACAATTAAATTCTTTTTGCCTTATATCAAATCCTAATGACGTATGACGTAAAGCGGAGAAAGACGTTACCCTTGCAGCCGCTAATTACAAGTCGGACCCCCCGCTGGTTCTGATTATGCCGCTGCTGATCCGGAACCCTCCACAAGAGACCGATCACGAACTCTCAAACGCCAGTTTCTTTCTATTAACAGTCCTGAGACCCGAATGAGAATTCAACTTTGACGGCTTGTTTTTGTTACGATGGTTGAACTTGGCTTTGATACCAATTCAAGTCACAGTCGATAATCAAACTGAATAGGAAAGTTGAAGAAAAGAATTTTGATCAAACACCTCTCAAACTTATTAATCAAAATATAACTCAAAACTGATTGCAGACTATCAAGCCATAACTCGGTTTCTCTCTAGTCTCTTCTCTCAATAGTCTCTAACCCTAACTTGATTTATATAGGCTAACCTTAAATTGATGGCCAAGACGTTACCATATTAATTATAATATAATTAGGAAACTCAACCAATTAAACCTACTTGTCAAATTTGATCCCTCAAGTTCACCGACCTGTGACTTGAAGTTCGTAAATTACCAACATAAACTTGGACTTGGATTCGGGTCAAAAGGCCCGTTTGCTTTGCATCTTGAAACCAAACCAACAGTCAAAACTCTTTACATTAAAATGTAGGCTTCCCATACAAAAATCGGTTTCGGGCAGCCTCTATGGAAGTTGACTTAAGATAGCTTTGACTTCAAAATTAATCAAATTATATCTCAGCTTGAGTCGCAGTTAAAGGGTATGTGTTTGACTTTCGATTGTTAACAACGAGTTTTTTAACAGTTATAACTATAAAAAGGCATTTTGACCATAGGAAATTCCTAAAGAGGAAAGGTGGAAGTAAGTGGTTAAACATATATGCAATATTAATCAATTCGTATCTTCAACCTCACCTAATTCAATACACCTGGAAAGGAAAGAAAAGTTAACATAACTTTGACCGTACCTCGCCGGTTTGACCATTTTTAGGTTTACCTCTTACCTGCCGCCTGATTGCAAACATAACTTCTATATTGCCTTATAAGGTATATTTGTAATGCAAACTGTTTATTTTTCTTCAGGATGGTATAAATGAAACTGAAGACATACTTGGGTGCAATTCAAAAATTTACAGATTTTTTCCACATCCTTGACGCTCTAAAATGATGAACTTAATGTTCCATATGTATCCTTAGGTTGTAGGGTATGGTGTGGAGGTGGTAGGGGCTCCAATGCGTCATGTATGCGTCACGTCAACCAGGAGACTCTATTGCTTTTCTCAATAACACCCATGGTATTGGATGGAGCCTCTTATTCATATTCTCCATCAATAGTACCCTCTTTATTTAATAATTCACACATACGCAATAGCTTGAGAATGCTCATTATTGCAATGGCTGGCAATCCATAGCGCCCTCCCCAATAGATTGCATGGTGTGGGGGAGGAAGCACTATTGATGGAAAAAATATTAAGGTGGATGTGTAATCACACTGCATACCCTACAACCTTAGCTATGTATTTCACAATGATAATCAGAAGGAATTGATTATTGTATTGGTTTGTATTTTTTCTAAAATGATTACAAGACAAGAAGAGGCCTTCGTAAATAGGCTAATACAAGAAAGCTATAAAAAGAAACAAATAATCTCGATGACTGATTTCTAGGAGTTGTGAGCTGGCAATGAATATAGGCCTTTGATAAATATGGATATGATGCTAACGAACCTATAATTCTCTCTAGAATAATATTCGTTATTTTTTTAGCACTCCCCCTCAAGTTGAATAGTGGGATCACCAAAATTCAACTTGTCCAGACAATGTGCAAATGTTCTTCCATTTGTGGCATTTGTTAAAATGTCAGCGAGCTGATCTTCAGATCGAACGTATGGAAGTTCTATGATCTGGGCCTCTAACATTTCTTTAATAAAATGTCTGTCAACTTCCACATGCTTGGTTCTATCGTGTTGTACTGGGTTCTCAGAGATCTGTATAGCTGCTTTATTATCGCACATGATCTTGGTTGCTTCACTTGGTAGGACATCTATTTCATTTAAGAGTTAATGTATCCAGAGTACCTCAGCTAGGCCTTGTGTAATCCAACCACCTTTAGTTTCTTACTCCTCCATGTAATGAGATTCCCTCCGACTAGAGTAAAGTATCTGGCAGTTGACCTTCGACTTTCTTTATCTCATGCCCAGTCTGCATCAGTGTATGCCTGAATCTTTAGGTGCCCATTTGGTTTGAATAAGACCCCATGGCCAACTGTCCCCTTAAGGTATCTAATGATTCTCCATACTGCTTCCATATGGGCTGCTTGTGGTTGATGCATGAATTGGCTCACTACTCCCACTGCGTATGCGATGTTGGGGCGGATGCGAGAAAGATATATCAGTTTTCCCACTAATCGCTGGTATTTTTCTTTTTCGGCCTATTGAGCTTCTTCTTCCATGTGCAGTTTCAGATTTGCTATCATTGGGGTATCCACAGGTTTACAATCAATCATCCCTGTTTCTGCCAATAAGTCAAGGATGTATTTTTCTGGCGAATAAAGATTCCCTGTTTAGACCTGAGGACTTCGATTCCAAAGAACTATTTAAGTCTTCCCAAGTCTTTCATCTCAAAATCAGCGAATAAATTTTCCTTTAACTTCTTCATCTCTTCTTTGTCATTTTCAGTGATAATCATATCATCAACATAAATAATTAGACATGTTATGAACTTACCCCTTCGTTTCAAGAACAAAGTGCGATCAGAATTACTTTGTTTGAAACCATACTTTTTAATGGCTATAGTAAATCTCCCAAACCAAGCTCTAGGTGACTGTTTTAGCCCATATAGAGACTTCTTAAGGTGGCAAACTTCATTATTCTCAAATTCTTCTGCAAATCCTGGAGGGGCTTCATATATACTTCTTCTTTTAGTTCACCATGCAAGAAAGCATTCTTCACATCTAGTTGATGGAGAGGCCAATCTTCATTAGCTGCTATTGAGAAGAGGACTCTGATTGTGTCAATTTTGGTGACAGGGGAAAAAGTTTCAGAATAATCGATTCCGTATGTCTGAGTGTACCCCTTAGCCACTAACCGGGCTTTGTACCGCTCAATAGTTCCACCAGGTTTGTATTTCATGGTAAACACCCGTCAACATCCCACGGGATTTTTTCCACGGGGAAGGACGCACTTTTCCCATGTTTCATTTTTCTTTAGAGCCTCCATTTCTGCTTGCATTGCCTCTATCCAATTTTTTGATTCCAATGCTTCCTTGATAGTGTTCGGGGTTTTTTCAGAAGAAATAGCAGACGAGAGAGCTTTGGCTTCTTCTGACATGTTTCCTTTGGCAACATTTGCCATGGGATATCTGGAACTCCTACTTTCTTTTTCAGGTGAGTACCTTTTTAGAGGAACACCTCTGTTCACTCTCTGTGGAAGGACATATCTCTGTGGTGCTTCTTCATTTCCATCTAGAAGTCGTTCCTCTTGCAATGAATCAGTTTCTTCTTCATGATCACCATGAGTAGCAAGGTTTTCAACATTACTAGCATCATTAATACTGAAATTATCAATATTGTCTTGAGCACCAGGTTGAAAAGTACTTACCTCAGACATCTGGTTGGGAGGATCATGTTCGTTACACTGAGAGTAGGTATCGTAGATGTAGGTGACTCAGCTTGGGTAGTATGACTGACTTTTTCTGACGATGGTACCCACCTTAGCCAACTTAATGTGTCATTATTCTCTCTCTCCCCCTGACCAGTGGGTTAGGTGAGGTAAAAATACTCAGTTTCAAGAAAATCATAGTGTGTAGTAGTGTACACATGGCGTTTTTTGGATTGTAACACCGGTACCCTTTCTTATCAACACCATATCCCACAAATACGCACTTCTCAGAACAAGGGTCGATTTTTGTACGTTTAGTCTTTGGTATGTGAACAAAGACAGTACTTCCAATAATGTGAGGCTCAAGTGTGAGGGTAGGGGGGATTTTAGTGAATTTGGATAGGGTTTGTAACGGAGTTTTAAACTTTAGAATCATTGTAGGTAGACGATTGATGAGATAAGAAGCCGTGGCAAGAGCTTCAGGCCAAAAGGTTTTTGGCACTTGTGATTCGATTATGAGAGCACGGGTAATTTCTAGAAGGATGTGATTTTTTCGTTCGGCTATGCCATTTTGTTCCGGGGTATGTGAACAAGAGGTTTGATGCACCATCCCTTTTGTTTCAAAAAATTGTTTCATGGAGGTGTTAACAAATTTTCCGCCATTATCGGAACGAAGAATTTTGATATCTCGTTGAAATTGAGTTTTAATCATGGGATGAAAAATAACGAATTTATCAAACACCTCGGATTTATTTTTTAAGAAATAAACCCAAGACATACGAGTGCAATCATCAATAAATAAAAGAAAATATCGAAAATTTGCTCCCCCCAATTAAACGGTGCAGGGCCCCACACACTCAGAATGAATTAAATCAATTGGGTAATCTACTCTAGTATTACTTGGTTTGAAGGTGTGTCTATGACTTTCTGCCAAGACACAAGTTTCACAGTTTAGAGGTTCATTCGAACAAAGAAGTTTAGGAAACAAATGACGTAAATACCCAGAAGACGGGTGTCCAAGTCTTCTATGCCATTACCATGCTTCTCTATTTGTAGTTCCATGAGCCAACACTGCAGTTCCTTGCTGAGTCACTTCATCTACATAATACAATCTTTGCCGCTCAGTGCCACGTCCAATAATCGTTCCCGTCCTTATGTCCTGTAATATACAGAAAGTGGGATGCATTAGAAGCGTGCAATTTAATTCTTAGTCACATGACTTATAGACAAAAGTTTATGAGACAAGGATGGTATATAGAGGCAATTTGGCAATCTCAGTGTTGGTGACAATTCTATTGTACCCCTCCATTTACAGGCACAATCTCGCCATTTGCAATTTATATATGTTTTTTGTGGGGTTTCGTTGTAGCACAAATGTCGGAAGGGTCGTATGTCATGGTGTCGATGGAACCACAATCGAAGATCTATGGCCCCGATTTCACATTGTTTACTGCCATATTGGCCATCCTAGCATTTGTGTTATTTTTACTGGAAGCATCAATATTAACAACTTTAGGGGTGTTTTTTGCAATATCACAAGAAAAATAAGAATGCAATGATGAAACTGAACAAGGGTTAAAAGAAACTCCCTCATTTCCACCACTTATACCGTTCATCTACACTGGTTCAGCTGCCGTTGCCACAAAGGCTCCGGTGAGGTTGTCTCCCCGCTGCTGGTGGCCTTCGGGTTGCCCACGGCGGCCGCTGCCTCCCTTTCTTCTTTCTTTCCTTTCTTGTGACCGTCACCCCACCAATCTAGATAACCCACTAACCGAAAACATTGCTCCTTGGTATGTTTCGTCATGTTGTAGTGGGAGCACTTTAGCTTTGATTTTTCAATCTTTGATGGAATTCCAGAAGTGTTGGTGCTTGGATTCGGCCTGCGTCGCGCGATGAATTCAACCCCTTCTGCCTCAGTTGTAACGAGACCGGTGGCGACCCCTTGTGTCAGTGACGAAATGGCCTCGAGAATGTTTTGGTGAGCCGTCTCTTTTCGCACATCAGCGTAGGTTGCCTCGGCTGTTGGTAAGGGATCCCATCTAAGAATTTCCCTTTTTATGGGATCGAACTTCGGGTCAAGGGCATTCAAAAATTGGAACAACTTTTCGTTCTGCCCGAATGGTGTTATAGGCGGTAATATCGGCGGCCCAGGTCATTGGATTCGGATCTCGTCTTTCGATTTCACCCCAGATTCTTTGCATCACTATCCAGAAATCTTCAAGAGGTAGGCCTTTTTGTTTAAATTCATTAGCTTTGACATGTAGATCAAAAGTCTGCAACTTGTCTTTTCCACTGCTGTATGCGACCCCCAGAGCATCCCATAGCGTTTTCGCTGTCGGGAACTCGGTAAGGTTGCTAGCAAGCGAGGGTTCAATGTTTTTGATTAGCCAAGCAAACACTACCAGGTCATTTTGTTCCCATTGTTCATATTTTTCATCTGTTTGGTTTGGTGGGTTCCAGAAAGGTGATTCAATAGGGCTTTTGATTTTCCGCCAATGGCAACACGGATCATCCTTGCCCAGAGGGCATAATTCTGGCTGTTCAGTTTAATATTGATCTGTAGACTATTGGATTCTTTATGGGTTGAGGTTTGGTTGTTGAGACTATTTTTGAGAAGGTTGGCTATTTGGGTTGAGAGGTCATCTTTTATGACCACATCACTGTCGTTAGACATGGTGCTCAGAAGGGTAAATGATGAGTAGGTTGTGAGGATCTCTCACTGCTCTGATACCATATTTCACAATGATAATCAGAAGGAATTGATAATTGTATTGGTTTGTATTTTTTTCTAAAATGATTACAAGACAAGAAGAGGCCTTCATAAATAGGCTAATACAAGAAAGCTATAAAAAAAACAAATAATCTCGATGACTGATTTCTAGGAGTTGTGAGCTGGAAATGAATGTAGGCCTTTGATAAATATGGATATGATGCTAACGAACCCATAATTCTCTCTAGAATAATATTCTTTATTTTTTAACAATGTGATTCATATAGAAAATACGTAAATCAAATGGACTAATAAGGAAAGTATGTTAGACCATTCACATGTAATCCCTTATCTTTATTCATGAAGTTACACTAAAAATTACTATTTTCTTTTTTCTTTTTTTCAATTAAATAATACTTTTTATTAATTTATCATTACTAGTTCTCTCTCCACAACTCATAACCACTTTTAAAATTATTAAAAAAATTATAAGGGTGAACAATGTTTCCGTATACTTACAGTTGAACAATAACATTTTATCTATCGTCCACTCAAAGCCATCACAAACATTCCTTATAATATAAGTAACTCACTCACTTAAAATACAAAAGATCCAATGTGAATGCTCTTAATTACAAGATAAAAGTAACTCCCTTATATTTAGAGATTTATTGTAAATGCTCTTAATTACATGATAAAAGGGTTGAACACATAATGTAGGCATTGTTGACCATCTGTTTGACTTCTATAAAAACCATCAAGCCATTTGGAACACCTAAAAGGGAATATAATCGAAGGGAGTACTAGAAACAACGGGTTTGGAAGTGAATAAATCAAAAGTAACGCACTGTGTATATACTTTAAACTTATCTCAAATATAAAAAAACCAAAGTACAACGTATTTAAGAAACTTTTGGTTTTATCATCCCAAGCTTTGCATTCATTGCACAATGCATCCCTGTCATCTACTTTTGTTAAATTGACATTTATCATGATGATGATCATCACGATAATGTTGTCCTCGCCAAACACTTGGACAAGCATCTCACTTCCAATCTATGCAATCAATACTTACAAGCATTCCTGAAAAGCCGTGTACACTTTCATGTACGTCGTATATTTGTTGAACATCACTAAAGGTAAGTTTTCTCAAATATCGTTTGCCATATACAACAATGATACCTTTAATTTGTTAATATTCACAAAAAAAAAACATAACAATAAAAAATAATAATATCAATAATATGTTAGCAAAAACGGTGGAGACTATCTCGAGAACATCTATGTATTTGACATTTGTGCAAAAAATCAGAAATGTTGTACGCGAGTTAATGAATTGCCGATGTACATTTGTAAAACGGTGAATCCAAGTAAACGTCTTATGTCTTCCCTTTGTTGGAAAAAAGTAAAGCGCCCCTCTAAGTCATTAGCAATTGGTACAAATAGTTTGCGACTCATACAAGAACGCTACTGAAATAAATCCGGGCCATACACCAGACTATTAGAAAAGTAATCATTTACCAAATGATTCTGAGCATCTTCATGGTTTCTTTCAAGCTTTTGTGTTCTTCTACGTGGTTTTGAACTCTCGCCTTGATAACTTAAACTTGCATACCCAACTTAATAGATTCGGTAATTATCTCGTCTTCAAGATCGGAATCGGATGAGTTGACCAACAATTTCATCAAAACAAAAATAAATAAGAATTTAAAGATTGAGATGGTGTGAGCGAAGTGGAAGAAATGTGTGAAGAAAGGGAATATATATTTGAGTTTATATTGGGTAAGAATAATTTTTTTTTAAAACAGTCAAGTGACCGTTGGAAAATCCAGCATGGCATCCACGTTGGTGCTGGTGCCACAACTGGAGAAAGTATTTAGTAAAATAGTGTTGGTTCAAAAATATTTAACAAAATAGTGTTTTAGTTGTCAAATCTAAAGAAAATCTCACTCTATAATTTCTGACTTCTAATCTTATTATTTTACTTCAATTTATTTAAAAATATCTGTTTAAATATTTTTTAATATAAAAATATTGCTAATCTCAATTATTTTTGCCATCCTCGTTCCAGAAAAAAATCACTGTTACGTACATGATTGTGAGCTCACAAATTAATTTGCATTTATCAATAAATGCTGATAAACAATAAATAAATAGATAATAAATAATATATATGTAATAAATAAAATTGTACGTATATTTTATAAAAATATAAAACTTGTATATTTTGACTTTGAATAATTTAGTTGGTTCGAAATTTATAGGTTCGATTCCGATGAAAAAACTATACTCGGATTCGATTTGAATAATCAACCCATTATAGGTCTTTGTTACTACATTAACCAACTCATTATACATTTTCATTTATATATTTTTCGCATTCAAGACGTTACAATCCTTTCTTGAAGTCAAATTGGGTTGTTTATTGTTCAAATCGGACAAATAACCTTGAAATTCGAATGAGCCGAATTCAACTAACAAAAAAACTATAAACGGATTGTTTATATGAGTTGAATTCAGCATTTGGAATCAATATATACAAATCCTATACTTTTATAAAAGATACATGTATATATTTATTAATTTTTGTTTACCGTTTCTCATTGATTATATATAAATAAAACACTTATAATTTACACATTCGTTTATATCTTGAGGTCGGATAGGAACAACATGTGAGGTTTACAATTTGCTTATTAAAAAAACAATATAAGTTAACTAATAAGATTAGGAGTGAGAAACTATAGAGTAAGATTTTCTTTGAATTTAACAACTAAAACACTATTTTAGTAAATACTTTCTCCACTAACACCACTTTGAAAAAAAAAACTCAATTTTTTTTATCTAAGACAGTCAAGTGACCGTTGGAAAATCAAGCATGGCATCCACGCAGGTGCTGGTGCCACAACTGGACCCACTCCCACCCTTCCACGGTGTACCGAGCCCGTTCAAGCTGGATCCGATGTCACACTGCCTAACTCATCACTCTTGGTCATCATGTCGTCAGCTTATGGTACCCGATTGACCACCTTCCAGGATCCGAGAAAGAGAGCGAGTGCGATTAAGTTCGCAAAGGGAAGTTTCTCGATCTATTTGTCACACCCCGACCCACAGCGGAATAAAAGTCGGAGCATGATTGGGTTATCACCAAAGCTCATGATATTTACTAATAAGTTTCATGTTTATTAAATTGAAGTTAAACTTCAAATGTTCAACACAGAATTCATACAAACACAAACAATAAACCAAAATATTTTTCCAAACGAATTAACTTGTTTATTCTTCTAAGGCCATACCTATGTGTTTCTTTCCTCAGCTTGGTCACCTGTATCATGCGTAAAAATGAAAATTTGGGTCGACAAAAGTTGGCGAGTGAACCTTGATAAACATTTAAATAATTGAATTATATTTTAAAAAAAATTGTGCATGAATCATATGTGAACAAATGTATATATATAACCAATCACAAACCACATTGAATGAACACATGACATGATGAATGATGTATTTTGAGATCAAGGCTAAATCAAACGGAGCCGATCTAATGAGGCACCTGATGCTCAACCCGTATCCCACGAGGAACTGATGGGCCTAATGAAATGATTGCACTGAAATAATGAAATGTATCCACAAATAAACCACGTAACAATTATACACATTCGATCACGAAAATGATATTAGCACAAGTGTTAAATAAGATGAAAGAAATTGTACGACACATGATACACCCCAAAACATAATTAAAACGGGGAATTTGTAGAGATTCACTCACATTAGGTGCGTATTCTTGGTTGAAGATGAGAGCACACGAGTTGGGAATTTAACCGATCAAAGAGTACTAACCTAAAATAATAACGCGTCAAACGATAAATAAATATTTAATGTTTTAGGATAAAAACTTTTGTTTAGAAATTTTAGGTTATTTTTGTGGGTGTTATTGATATTTTAAACCCTTGAATATATATATATATATATATATATATATTATATATATATATTTTTAACCTATTAGTTGATTTATTTCTCATTTTTAAAAATAAATCATAAAGTAAAATATATATATAGATTAAATAATAATAAAAAAATGTTGTCAGTCTGACAAGGGCTCTTGTCAGACCGGTTTCGACTGAATTACAGGCGCGCGTGTGTTGAGACTCGAACTCGTGACGTCTCGGTTGCGTGCACGCAGCTCTTCCAACTGAGCTACGTGTCTAACCCGAAAGAATCTGAATTTTAATTAACTTTATACCTCTATTAAGTTCATCCGAAAATGATAAATTTTAAAAAGTTTTTAAATGGTCCGACCGGTTGAGGAAAGTAGGACTCGAACCCGTGACAGCACGTTGGTTTGCACCCAGCCCAACCAGTTGGGCTGGGTGTCTAACCCGTATATTGTAGGATTGTTATTAAATTTAACAACTTACTGAAAGATATCATAGTTTAGTTTAAAAAAGATATTTTTTTGTTATATCAGAGAATCGGTGTGGCTGCAGGAATCGAACTCGGTATCAATAGTGTACAATGCACACAGATGTGTCTAACCCGATTAAAACACCTAATTTTATTTCTCATATAAATTTAGCGACTTCATCTTCTCTGTTTAAACCCAAAACCTTACCCGCCTGAATTCTTGATTCACTGCTTCCGTTTTATTAATCGATTGTATAAGATATTAAATCAGGAATGCTTAAAAAAAGAATTCAAAAAGCTACCGTTTGAGCAAAACCGGCGAATGGTGGTTCCGGCGCTTGCAGAACTCCAGCGACTGGAAGGACTCCGGCGACGACTGCGTCACTTGATCAGAGAGTAGGATAGGTTTCGAGAGAAGATGAGCGAGTTTGGTACTAACTCTAGCTACGTATTTATAGGCTACCGTGGGCTAGGATTTTGATTTGTGAGATCCGAAAGTTTTGGTGATTGATCTTCAAGGATTTGATTGAAGATTTGGTCGTTGATTGCCAGCTAATAGCGAACATGAAAGATTGATTACCAATTTACCAAAACAATGGTGGTTGTCATTGCTGGGTTGCTTGAATATTGCGGATGACCCGCGTGAACTACTATATATTAACTGATTTCGAAGTTAATCAATAACTATGTGTGTCCTAGTGGTGTTTGATGTGTGTGTAGAAGTGGGTGACCCGGGTTGATCCCGGTTCGCTTCTTTTTTTTGGCTTTTTCTTTACTTTATTAATTATTAAGTTTATTAAATCATTTATTCATTATAATTATTTAATTATTTGATTAATTATTTATTTTATTTTATTAAGATTAGTTTTAAACATTTGTTATTAATATATGTATATATTTTAATATATAAAACAATAAACAAAAATGTTAAAATCAACCGACATAAATAAATACGCTTTGATTGATAATTTGGGCCGGGTTTTCGAAGCCCGATTTACACGGATGTTACAGTATTTCTTTCACTTCACTTATCTGCTACCAAATTCCGTTTGATCGATTGCGTTTCTGCGGTTTTTGATCTCGATCTGATCCGTTTTTCATGCTATTGATGTAACAGCGAGTCAATGATATAATCAGATTGTATGTATACTTTATTAATAAGGATGTTACGATTAAGCAAAATTTGGATTTTGATAATGTGTGTGTAAGTCTGACGTGATTTAATCCATCTGGTGGTTTGCTTTATGCTTCGGGCAAATGATTAGAATTGTTCTCTGATCCACTTATTAAGTGTGTTTTGTGTTTAAATTTTGCTTCTACGGTGTAGTGATCAAGCAATACTATGATTTTGCCCTAAGATTAGGTTCATGAGAACCATAGATTTACTGATCATAAAATTTGTAATAAAAATTCAACACGAGAAGGTACTCTAGACTTTTTAAATTTTCTATTGATTCTATGGTGTTCTTGTATCTACTTCACTTTTTTTGTAACTGTTGAAATAATCTGTAATCATAACAAGTCAAAAGCGAAGCTTCTGTTACATGATTGCCACATCCTTCTTTTACGGTATAATTTTTCCTCTTCCTGGTAAAGATATCTCATTTATAAAGCAATTTGCGTATTTACATGGTGTTATATAATTGTATGCCTTTAAATAATTTGCCACATAAGTGTTACTGGTTTTCCTTTTCATCTAGCTACCATGTCTATGCCATTTAAAGTTCTATAATGTATCTGCTCTAAATCAATTCTTCCCCTGCAAGTGCTGCTAAGGTAATATGGGGGAAAGTTATTCTATAAATAAGCAGGATACAAAGACATAATGAATCGTAAAACATAACATAATGTAGAGCAAAATATAACACAATGCGGAAAAATATAACACAATGTCCAAGAAAAAGACACAATGAGTCACAAAAAAACACAATGACGCAAATATAGAAACTACACAATGATAAATAAAAAAAACATAATGATGTAAACAAAAAGTCATAAATTTACAAGCTAAACTAAAAACAAAAACCTAATATCTCATATCGTAGAGTTCGATGAGACGGTTTCAATGCCGCTTGATACCCTTCTTATTTTTAGGAGACTTTGTATTTCATCGTAACCCAGTAATCTGATCTATTCATACATGCGTAAATATATAACATCTTTACAAGCTGTGGACATGGCACAAAAATGAGCAAATGCCAACTGCAAATGTAAGAAAATTAGCATTTATGATATGCTTATTTTATTAATTTATTATGATATCCCGTAGGCTTCAAGTTACAAGTGTGTTTGTTTTTAGTAGGCAATTGCCGATGTGGCACCACAAATGTGAAATGTGACAATGTGGTGCCACATCAGCAATTGCCTACTAAAAACAAACGTACTTGTAAGTGAAGCCTAAGGAATATCATAATAAATTAATAAAATAAGCATATCATAAATGCTAATTTTCTTACAGTTGCAGTTGGCATTTGCTCATTTTTATGCCATCTCCGCAGCTTGTGAAGATGTTATATATTTACGCATGTATGAATAGATCAGATTACGATTGGAGATGCTAATATGGAAGATACAATTCCTACCTTATGTTTTGTTAGCATCAGGGGAAAATGTCATTGTTTAACCCAACTACCAGCATCTACATGTCCGGTTTTTTAGGTTTTTTTTTTTAGAAGGACTTGTGAATTGTATTGATTCACTAACATCTTCACCTCATTTAGGTTGTTCTCACGAATAGGATGACCGGTAGCCTTGACAAGAATGTTGACCTGCATTCAAAAGAGGAAATGTCATTGGGTGTTTCAAAATACGACAACTTCCTTAAATTCTATAAAAACTAAAGTTAACAGATATTACAAAGTCAGCACGTCATATGTATGGATACGTAAACTCAACACGATAGTTACATGAAAAAGACATCATATAGGGTTGTAAAGAATCAGATATGAAACAATTAGCATGGAAAGCTCCAAACTTTGTTAACGGAGCATGAATACCGAACAATACAGCACAAGCAATACAATAATATGAAAACAGAAGGTATTGACCCGTTCGATCCATCCTAAAACTCCACTCGCATTGACATGTTACCCAACAGGCCGACCATTTGACCTACTCTATAGACTGTTTAGATCCTTAGCCCCTCACCCCAACCTGTCCCGACCCAGAAAACTACCCGCTTTGACCCATTATCTAAACCACCCAACTAATTCGACCTGCCCCCAACAATTTATCTGTTTTGACCAGATAACTTTACCTCTTTTGACACATTAAACCTAACTGACCGCACCCTTTTGTCACCTTCATATATGAGTAACAAAATAGGGAAACGAAAACAACTTAAAAGTTATAATTCTTCTCTAATAAAACATTTAAGAACACTAAATCAAAGAATTAAATAACATCACATGATAACAAATTAATTCATAAAAATCAATAACCTAAAGGCATAAAATAACAAATTTTAGATATGAAAAACAACCTTTAAAATAATAAATTTAGAAGTTATTACCTTTGTCTAAAAAACAGGTAAAAAACACAAAATCGAGGTATTAAATAATATAGCATGATAAGTAACAAATTAATTCATAAAAGAAACAAAATCGAGGCATTAAATAATATAGCATGATAAGTAACAAATTAATTCATAAAAACTTTAATGCATAAAATAACAAATGTTAGGTATGAAAAACAACCTTCACCGCCGGAGCAATATCCAATCTACCCATCTGCAAATCAACAACAACCGGTTCTCCACTCTCCAATTTTACCCTTTTACCCCTCTTCCCAGTTACATTGGAGACAGAAACATCCTCCGATGATTCTGTCATCTTTCTCTTATTACCACGTTGTACAGGTGCATTGGAATCTTGCTTCAGGTGATCCAGCACCGGCTGCCATTTCTGCCGGAGTTGGGCTTGTTGCATGTGTGCTGAACAGTAGCCTTTACCTTCTGCTACCGTTCGTTTGCACCGCCACCCTATGCCGTTAGATCTTTTGCACTTCTTTGAGTCGGTAACGTCAGCCATTTGTTTAGAATTATTGATGGAATTTGAAGAATTTTGTGAAGGGAAAGAGGAAATTAAGAATTTTGGTTGGTGAATTGTAAAGAAGGGGTTGAGAAATATATAAGTGAAAATGTATCTCATTACATGTGTTGGATTCTTGTAATATATAGCATATTCTATCTAATGTGATATGCAACTGAAAATCATGTGAATGTAAATGCAATACTTTTTACAATATTTTTAGGTTTTTAAAACTTTTAATGTTTATTGCAAATAGTATTTTTTCTATTATGGAGTAGTTAATGTTTGATCACAAAATTTGTTCAAAATAATTAAGATTTACCTAAAGTGAAAAGACAATATTAAGTTTAAATTTTTATTATTTGAACCACTGTGAGTTTTTGAAAGCTATAAAGTGATGTTTGCAATCTTAGTAAAACATATCTAAATTAAAGAATAACGTATATACAGTATTTGGATGAAATACAACAAAATACACTAGGTCTCAAGCGTGTCATGGGTTTCTTTTAGAAGTGAACTTTCTCGATTTCAACAAAACAAACCATTGGTGATCTCACTTTCGAAGAAGAATAGAAAGCGTCTGACTAAGATTGTTGTTTTCGATGCGATCTGAGGGATAGCACAAGGGTTTAAGTCATTGATAAATATCTTGGTGTTTGTATCACTATATTAGGTTCATAGATGACTCATAGATGAACTGTTGTGGGACGTAACAAGTATTAGGTCACATTAATGACTCGAAGATGAGTCTTTTTAGGAAGTGCCAAGTGTCGTGACTCTTGGTTGCATGTATGTGAGACGTACACGAGTTTTGTATCTCGTAGACGATGTTTGTTAGGGCTCAAACAGAACTATTGTGTATGTATTAAAAGATTAAGAAAGTGGGTTAACATTATGTGACACTCACAAAAACAATGCTAATGGCAATGCAAATGTAGATGGTCTTATAATACATCTGTATGTGTGTTTTCTATGGCTTTCTTTAAACCTATTTAAACATTCTAAGCAATTTCGGTAGACGTATATAAGTTTTAGTTAAATTATGTCAGGGAATTATATAGGAAATTATATTATGAAGTAATGCTTATTACAAACACGTCAACTATGTTGAGAAACCAACCTATCAAACTTGCACTTAAAACTACTAAAATGAATGCATACTTTTGGAAGATATATAGATTTTTTCGTCTATTTTATTTATATGAGAGAGTGTCACGTTTTAGAATAAATCTTTAACTAACAAAAATTTGATACTCATGTATAAATGAATTGTGATATCTTTAATCTTTCAGATCAATAACCTATTGTATACTAATTAGAGTCTTTATTGTTTTCAAGTGGATATGTCTACGGGTTATAATTTCACATACCAGTAGCAATATATTAAATTATAAAACAAAATCAAAGATACAAGGACAACTCTACCAAGAGGATAGAACACAAATACAGTCGAAAAGTCAAATCAAAACTGCACCAAATAATCTAGTCTAACATATGCAAAAATCCAAATGAAAGGATTTGTCTTTTTTATTTTCTTGCCCTAAACCCTAAACTTGATCAGCAAGTCTATGAGCATAGCTAAAAATCCTCAAGTTTCTCCTTCCAAGTGAACCAAAAAGATGATAAAACAATTGCATATAGCATTTTTTTATAATCCATATTACCCTTCAATTCTATAAAAACTTTAGAACTTTAGTGCTTCAATAACTATAAGAAATATTAACCATAATATCAACATAGGTGTTAACTACTAGAAACATACATTATACGTGTTTTGAACTCTTCATCTTTCCAAATTAGAACATGCTTATTCCTTTGTATCAAAGCGATTATTCATTCATTATCTTGTCATAATGACACCAACACATAAATAAGGTTGGGCCCACGTTGATTATTTTATTTTCTTGCCAATCTATTTTCAAAACACTTTATTTTCATCCGGGAGTGTTAATTCGTTTGCTGGGATCGTGTTTTTGTCGCTACCCATGGTTTTTGACATTTTACACAACTTAACCTTTTATTTCTCTTTGTTCTCAATAAGCAAACTACAATCCTCCACCCTTTTCTATCTCTTTTTTTTTTCCGATGAACATTAACCCTAATCCTAATTTGACACCTTAACCTAAGGAAAGTCGTTGAAGTGATCTCATATCTAAAGAGTGGTTGGCTTTACTAGATACACAAACTATAACAGTGGTTCTTCGGTTTCCTCATATTTCTCCTATTGTTTCTTTATTTTTTGTAACACTTGGTGAATTAGTATGTATCAAAAAAAATTGTCATGTATTTATACGCTATCCTCATTTTTTTATGTTTAAAAATCTACATACATATTTGCATGTTGCTAGAAAAGACTTCACATTGAAATACTGTTTTTAGAGCACTATAAATTCACCCGTGGCATATACTAATAAGCCTTAAATAATATATTCCAAAAAAAATTACATGCATCTGTGCATGTTACTAAAATATTCTATAGAAAAAGAAGAAATTTACAATTTATTGTAGCCTTTTTATAATTATTCTTTACTTTACGTTAACGTTTACCTCGTTCATTAGACACTACATGCTAAAGGGATTGGTTAGTTTTTTTTTATAATATTCTATTTATATCTTTTGAAATTCGTTTTAAATGTGGCATTTACTACCTTGCATTAAATAAAAAGACCGTATTTATTTGTAAAGAAAGACATATTTTCCCCAAGACCATCCTATCCTTAATGGTTAATGTCCTATAAGAGATATTTTCGCTATATCAGCGTTATACCCCCAGTAAAAAGTGTGTAATAAATATCACCCTTTAACGTCCTTTCAATTATTACTTTCCAAAAATTTTTTCTCCACATTTGGAGCTATACTAGAAATATCCTCCCTCGATGCACCTATAATGCCAAAAGAAGCGGTGCTGGATGTGCTATCAAGCCTCATTACACCCCTATAATGCCCATTACCCCATTACCCATTTCTAATTAGAAGTTATAAGCACAGAATGTCTTATAATATATGTTGGAATCTAGTAATATGCATTATGTATTATGGAAAGGGAAAATCATGTGAATGGAATACCTCTTACAATATTTTGATTTTTTTAATATTTTGTTTTAGTCCGAAATACATCTTTTAAACAAGTTTTGAAATTCGTTGTAAATACGACATTAAAAGATTAAGAAACTAACATTACATTTTGTAAGGGTAACAAAAACAATGCTAATATAGATGGTCTTATAATAGAGCAATATGTGTGTTTTCTATCAATTCCCTTAAACCTAGCTATCTAAACATTCTAAGTAACTTTGAACAACATATAAAACTTTTAGTTAAATTATCCCAGGGCAAATATATGAGTTATGAAATTATGCCTATTACAAACACGTCAACTATTTGAGAAACTAACCTTTCAGAGTTGCATCAGAAATTACTAAAACGCATACATACTCTTGGAAGATATATAGATTTTTTTCATTTATTTATTTCTCTGATAGATTATCATTTTTAAGAATAAATCTTTTACTAATAAAATTTGTATACCCAGGTATTACCAAACTATGATATCTTCAATCTTTCATATCAATAATTTATTTAACATTTGTTTTCACGTTGATATGTTCACCAGTTACATTTTTTCTTGACCGGCATCAAAATATGAAATTATAACACATAACCAAAGATACAAGGACAACTCTATTAAGTGCGTGAACACAAAATAGAGTTAGAAAGTTAATAAAAAAACAAAAAGCCAAATCAAAATTGCACCAACTAATCTAGTTTAACATATGAAAAAAAATCCAAATGAAAAAATTTTCTTTTTTATCTTCGAAAGCTTGATTAGCTCGATGAGCTTTACTAAAAATCCTCATGTTTTCTCCTTCCAAATGAACCAAAGAGATGACAAAACTATTTCATATATCATATTCTTGTAAACCTAATTACCCTTCAAATAGATGACAACTTTAGAACTTCTTTAAACCAGGATACACAACTATACGAAATATTAACCATAGTATCAATTCATGTGTTAATTACATACATTAAGTGTGTTATGTTCGGTATAATTTTTCCTCTTACTGGTAAAGATATCTCATTTATAAAGCAATTTGCTTATTTACATGGTTTTATATAATTGTATGCCTGTAAATAATTTGCCCAACATAAGTGTTACTGGTTTTCTTTTTCATCTAGCTATCATGTCTATGTCATTTAAAGTTCTATAATGTATCTGCTTTAAATTAGTTCTTCCCCTACCGTTTAACGCTCTAAATCATTAACTTATTATACTAATTAGAGTCCTGATTGTTTTCAAGTGGATATGTTAACCGGTTATAATTTCACATACCCTCAGCAAGATATGAAATTATAACACAAAACCAAAGATACAAGGATAACTCTATCAAGAGGTTAGAACACAAAATAGAGTCGAAAAGTCAAATCAAAATTGCACCAAGTAATCTAGTCTAAATGCAATACTCCAAATGAAAAGATTTGCCTTTTTAATCTTCTTGCCCTAAACTTGATCAACACATTTATGAGCATAGCTAAAAATCCTCAAGTTTCTCCTTCCAAATGAACCAAAGAGATGACCAAACAATTGCTATATTATTATTATTATTATATATTATTATTTATTATTATTATTAATTATTATTATTATTATATATTATTATTATTATTATTATTATTATTATTATTATTATATTATTATACCTTTCAAATCGATGAAAACTTTAGAACTTTAGAGCTTCTTTTAATCGAGTTACATAAATATAATATAAGAAATATTAACCATAATATCAACTCTAATGTTAACTACTAGGAACATAAATTATGCGTATTTGAACTATGCATCTTTCCAAATAAGAACATGCTTATTCTGTTGTATCAAAGCCACTATTCATTCATTATCTTGTCATAATTACACCACACATAAATAAGGTTGGGTTCACAAGGATTATTTTATTTTCTAGCCATTTTTTTGCCAATATATTTCCAAAACACTTTATTTTCATCCGGGTGTGTTACTCAATTCATTTAGGTTGGGATGGTTTTTTTTGTGGCTACCCGCGGTTTTTGACATTTTATACAACTTAACCTATTATTATTTTCCTTTCTAAGTAAGCAAACTATAATCGCCCACCCTTTTTTTAAGTTCTTTTCTTTTTCGACGAACATTAACCTTAATCCTAATGTGTCAACTTAACCTAACTAAGGAAAAAAGTCGTTGAAGTGATCTAATATCTAAAGAGTGGTTGGTTTTACTCGATTCGACAAACTATAACAACGCTTCTTCCGTTTCTTCATATTTTTCCTATTGTTTCTTTATTTTTTGTTTTTCACAATGGTCTATAAATTTTGTAACACTTGGTAAATTAGTATGTATCAACATAAAATTGTTGTGTATTTATACGCTATCCGCATCCTTCTTTTTTGTGTTAAAAATATACATAAAAATTTGCATGTTGCTAGAAAATGACTTCACATTAACACGTTGAAATACTTTTTTAGAGAGCAATAAATTCACCTATGGCTCATACTAATAAACCTTAAATAATATATTTCAAAAGAATTACATGCATATGTGCACATGCGACTAAAATATTGTGTACTAAAATATTGTGTAGAAATAGAAGAAATTTACAATTTATTATAGTCTTCTTTATAATTTAATCTTTACTTTACGTTAACGGTTTAGCTCGTTCATTGGACACTGCATGTTGTTAGATTTTTTATATTATTCTATATATATTTTTTGAAATTCATTTAAATACGGTATTCTTACTTTGCATAAAATAAAAAGACTATATTTATTTGTAAAGAAAAAACTCAATTTCTTTGAGACCATCCTTAATAGTTAATGTACCCTTAGGGGTTTTTCGCTACATCAACGTTATAACACCCCCTTCAAAAAATATATAATGGTTAACGTCTTTAATTCCTTTCAATTATTAGTTTTCAAATATTTTTCTCCACATTTGGAGTTATGCTAGAAATGTCCCCCCTCTTCATGCACCTATAACGCCAAAAAGGGGCGGTACTGGGTGCGTTAACAAGCCCCTTTTACGCCCCTATAATGCTCATTACCCCATTATCCATTCTCTAAAGAGAAGTTGTAAGCACCAAAAGAATGTCTTACAATATATGTGGAATATAGTAATATGCATCATATTTTGTATTATGGAAATGGAAATCATGTGAATGCAATCCTTCTTAGAATATTTTGAAAATTTTGAATATTTTGTTTTAGCTCCAAATATATCTTCTAAACAAGTTTTGAAATTCGTTTTAAATACGTTATTAAAAGATTAAGAAACTGACATTAATTATGTGACGGTAACAAAAACAATGCTAGTATAGTTGGTCTTATAATATAGCAATATGTGTGTTTTCTATTGCTTCCCTTAAACCTAACTAAACATTCTAAGCAAGTTTGGAAAATATATATAACTTTTAGTTAAATTATCCCAGACCATATTAAATATCTGAATTATGAAATCATGCCACACGTCAACTATTTTGAGAAACCAACCTATCAAAGTTGCACCAGAAATTATTAAAACACATACATACTCTTGGGAGGTATATAGATTTTTTTTATTTATTTATTTGATAGATTATCCTTAAGAATAAATCTTTTACTAATAAAATTTGTGTACCTGTATTATCGAATTATGATATCTTCAATCTTTCATATCAATAATTTATTCAAATTTGTTTTCACGTTCATCAGTTATATTTTTTTCTAGACAGGCAACAAGATTTGAAATAACACATAACTTATAAGTACAACTCTATCAAGTGCTTGAACACAAAATAGAGTACCAAAGTTAAGAAAAACAAAAACCAAATTAAAATTGTGTTGGAAATTTGTTGAATGGATATTTAATATATTTATAATTTAATGAAATTATAAATATTAATTATAATCTTCATGTGGTGAATAAAAAAGAAACTCTTGAATAGAGTTTCTTATGACATTTAATTAGTTTTATTAGAGTTTTTAATTATCTAATTAAGTGACTAATTAAGTGAAACCTTTTAATAATCCTTAACTTATGTACAATTAGTAGGCTATGTGCTCTTTTGTTCTTTTGTGTATATAAGAATATGGTATTGCTTGAGACAAAGAGAATACTAGAAGGAGGATGAACACTTGAAAAACCAACTAAAGAGAGAAGTACTCTTACTTCTTTTATACCACCATCACATCCTTATTTGTTTCATAAGTTCAAACACTACAATTACCCGGTGTAACCTCAGGCGCGTGAGCCATCTTCGGCGGTACATACTGCTTCGGCTGTTGTACCCTGGGAAACAGTCGCGTCGTTTTTAGTAGAGGCGCGGAATCTGTTTTAAGGGAAGTGTGTGAACACGTGCCTCAACCAAAATTGTCAACGTTTTAGTGTGCTCTTTGTTGTAGTCTAGGATGCTATAAAGTGCAGGTGAAGGACCCACCAGAGATGCGGCTTGAATCAAGATTAGTATATATAATTATATTTTATATTCTTTTTATTTAGTTATCGTAACCGATATTGTACTATGATATTTCCTATGGATAACGAGAGTCTCGTTATTGTATATTTTTTAATTATATTTTATAAAAGTGAATGTAGTTCCTACAAACTTAAAATAGAATTCGAGAGATTGTTGCTACAATCTTAAAACCTTATTTATAAAGATTTTGGGTTCATAAAAAGATTTATAATAAAAATAAATAAATAAAGAAAATATTTTTAGATATTATGATCTTATAAATATTTTTTAAGGATATATGTATGTAGTACAACTTGTTGTGTTTGGATTTCTTGAGATTGAGTTACAATCTTAAATCCTATACCGTGGTACAAAACGAATAGTTTTGGTTCAAACCGTTTTGTTTTTTGAAACGATTTTGGAATCATTAATCTTTCTAACTTTTGTATTAGATCGTGTTTATTAGTTAAACCATACGGTTTTGTAAACGTTAAATTTTCTAACGTGTGCATTAGACCGGCTTTATTTTTATAAACAATACGTTTTTTGTAAACGTTTCATGTTCTAACATGCTTGTTAGAAATGATCATATTATTTATTTAATATGGTTAAAAAATGAGTGTTAATTAATAAGTCTATTTTATATAAACTAATAAGCCTTATAATGATTTTTGTAATAATTTATTTCTAACATGTGTATTAGAAACGTATGAATAGCGTTAGTTTGGAAGCAATTTTTTTAATTGTTCATTTCTAACGTGTGTATTGGAAAATGACTTATTTATTTGAACTATCTATGTGTTTATAGCAAGTCGAATTAACATTTGGTGGAAATGTTAATATTTCAAATGTGTGCGTTAGAATTTTTTTTAATTTTAACATGATTGTTAAAAATGGTTAAAATATAAATGCTTTGAAATGTTTTATGTAAACATTTTATATAAGTCTTTTGTTATAACATTGATTTTAGTGAACCAAAACTTTTATATTATGCTTTGTATGGTTTAGAAATAAAAGTTCATACATTGAAGTTGATTTTTGATTTACTTCAAGAATTAAATCACCATAAAGTGATGGTTTTATTATTTATATAAAGTTAGTGAGATTATAATTATTTTCTAGACTCTTCATATGGAAAAAAATTCTTAAGTTGAGTTTTATGACAATTTATTAGTTTTTATTAGAGTTTATGTATCTAATAAAATCTCTAATTAAGTGAAACTCTTTTCATCCCATGTCTCTTGTATTAAAGTAGGCTATGTGCCTAACTTGATGAGATTGGAAAACTAAAAGAGTAAAAATACAAGAATTAAATTACCATAAAGTGATGGTGTAGTTGTGTGGGATTTATCACTAAATTTAAATTGTGATTTCTAAATCCAAATAGTCCATGTTTTATGTATATAAAAATGACTTAAATTTTCTAACACGTGTGTTAGAAAATGTGTATCACAAATACAATGGTAGAGATTGTACATTGTATATGGCAATGAATGAAAAGGTTTTATGTAAACATTTAATTGCCTATGTGTGAATTAAAAATGATGAGAAATGATTTATTTTATAAACTTTAACATTGGAAAACATTTTATGTAAACGTTTTTCAGTAATGTGCTCATTATAACATTTTTTAACATGCGTGTTAGAAAACGTTTAGTACATGCGTAGTAAGACCAAACAATATAAAACTATTTGATATTTTGGGTTTTGATTTATGTTATCATAAACTCTAATTGATATTATGAATATTGTACATTGCAAAACTAATGAAATATTTTAAAATGATTTTTAAAACAAAGTTTGGCATAGTTTTGAAAATTCAAATGGTTTACTACTCTTGCTAGAAGTAGCATATGTTGAACAAAGTAACAATCTCGTGAATATTAAGTGAGACTCTTTTCACCCCATGTCTCTTGTATTAAAGTAGGCTATGTGCATAACTTGATGAGATTGGAAAACTAAAAAGTAAAAATACAAGAATTAAATCACCATAAAGTGATGGTGTAGTTGTGTGGGATTTATCACTAATTTTAAATTGTGATTTCTAAATCCAAATAGTCATGTTTTATGTATATAAAAATGACTTAAATTTTCTAACACGTGTGTTAGAAAATGTGTATCACAAATACAATGTAGAGATTGTACCTTGTATATGGCAATGAATGAAAAGGTTTTATGTAAACATTTAATTGCCTATGTGTGAATTAAAAATGATGAGAAATGGTTTATTTTATAAACTTTAACATTGGAAAAATTTTATGTAAACGTTTGTTTCAGTAATGTTCTCATTATAACATTTTTAACATGCGTGTTAGAAAACGTTTAGTACATGCGTAGTAAGGCTAAACAATATAAAACTATTTGATATTTTGGGTTTTGATTTATCTTATCATAAACTCTAATTGATATTATGAATATTGTACATTGCAAAACTAATGAAATATTTTAAAATGATTTTTAAAACAAAGTTTGGCATTGTTTTGAGAATTCAAATGGTTTGCTACTCTTGCTAGAAGTAGCATATGTTGAACAAAGTAACAATCTCGTGAATATTATTTATTGGAAAACAACTTGGTGTTGTTGTGAACAAATTTAATTGTTCAAGTTTACTACTTAAATATAGCCTTTGTAACAACTTGGTGTTGTTTTGAGCAAAATTGTCCAAGTTTAAAGTTTCATGATGAGATGAGGAACTTGTACTTACAAGTGCATAAAGTCTTATTGAGAGAGTATCCCAAGACATGCCATGGGACGATATCTTTGAGAAGATTTCGATCAGATTATAAAGTGTTGAATATATAAGCACTTTGATATTTGATGTCTAAATATCGTCTATGCTTTCATTTAAATTTTAAAAGTGTTTGTCACTTATGATTTAGTTTCCAATGTATTTTGTTGTTTTGTGTTCAATACCTTCGGATAACACATGCAATTTTTTACAAAGAAATAAATCACTAATGTTTGTGACGTATAAATTATTTTGTGGAAACTAATTATAACGTCAACTATACATTGTTTAAAAGAATATGGTTTTAAACGGATAGTACATGAATGTATTTGTACATTAACAACTTGAGGGTTGTTGCATTGACTGAAAGTCAAAGACGAAATATCAAATGTATAACCATATTATGAGAGAATAATGAAATAACGTACTCAATGTATTGAGATGAAATACACAAACGAGAACCGTGCCGACATACTTCATTAGAAGTGATTGGAAAATTCACAAGTGTGAATTCTAACATAATAAAGAAAAAGTACTATATGTTATTGTATACCTTTAATAAATCTTGCGAGATTTGTTTCGAGTGATATATACGTAGATACGTCTACCACTTGATTATTGTTAGAACTATATGGAGATTTTATATTGGTTTGGGAGTGCATCCTAAATATATATATCTCATAATGAATAACAATAGATGTGTACAAATCACTTATGGCAAAATTATGAATTCCATGTTGTTGAGTGTCGATCTAGTTGACTCTATCTCACATATAATAGTGATTGTAGACGAGGAACATTCATCTTTTCGGTGATGAATGTGCTCGCCAAGTGACTTGGAGTAAGACTTATGTTTAAGTCCTTATGAGTAAATGGTAAAGCGTTGGAGATCAAGGTAAACAAATTATGTTCCTTAATTGAATGATAAAAATTAGCTATGTGCTATATCCAATAATTTGTGAGACATTCCTAAATATTAATGTTTTAGGATTATGAATAAGTCTCATTATTTTCACTTAACAAGGGATGAATGTTACAAAGTGATATTATGATATCCTTAGGGCTGTGAAGAATCAGAATGATGCATCTTCTGTTCACATGCTAAAGTATTGTAGTCTAAAGCATGCTAGACTAGTACTTGGTTAATTATGGGTCTTGACGGAGACTAATTAACTCCAAACATTCAAATGTTTATGAACACAAAAATAATTTGTGTACAGACAAAGTTGAGGGAGAATTTTCATTCATTATAAGGAAAAAACATAAAACTTTTGAAGAGTTTGCTCGAAAAGCTAATGACGAGAACTCATTGTCTAGGCTTATTCTAGAAGTTAAATTAGAATTATTCTAAGTTGGTGACAAACTTATGACAATGACATGTGTTGCTTTGGTCAGCTCGGAAGCTTATGTAAGCTAATGCCATATGAGTTGAATTCACTGATATAATGAGGTTGATCTTGTTCAATCATTGTGTATAAATGTCGTCATAAGTGAAGTTACGGAAATGTTGATCAAATGGCAAGAAATGTGGGGGAGGATCCATTTAGAAACAACCCTATAAGGGTATGTAGAAATGGTTTTCATTACCCCATCTAGATGATATCATATAACACTTAAATGTGGGGGTGTCTTGCATTTGTATCATAAAAGTTTGGCAATAAGGATTTTGTAATCCAATCTAACATTGCAAACAGACGACTAAGTGGAGGACACAAAGGTTGTAGTGCATAATGGAGATGTGTTTGCCTTAAATGATATATCTATCTTAGAAGGACATATATTATAACCAGAGATGGCCACTGAGGTTATAGTATTAGAAGTTGACAATGGGAAAATTAACTTGCGAGTTAAGAACACATCATGACAACTGATCTCAAAGTTATTTGTAGTGACTAGACAAAGTCAAAGATAATGTTATGGATCCAACAACCTGAGGGTTTATTAGAGATCAAGTTGTGGAATGAGACTAAAGCCCATGAAAAAGGGTATGTGAAGGAAACCTAACTTAGTTGACTAGAGATCCCAAGATCTAAGTTCAATAGAACAACTAACTCATAGGCCTAAGGGTGGCCACTGTGGGGGCATAAATGATATGCATAAGCTAGTATATATGGTTATACATACCCCCAAAGTATAAAAGGTTGTTTAAATACGTCCTAGTCTATTCCTATGATATTCAGTGACAAAGAGTGAGGCTAAGCATAATATGTGGTAAATGATTTGGATAAATCACGATAACCACAATGCTTTTAATGATATAAGGAGAATCACCTATGTTAGAGAGAAGTGGGGTCGCTTCGAATGTAATTGAGGGCACAATTCCTAGAGCTCTCCCAGAACCAGGAAAGTGTTCCACGACCATTATTGGACACGACTATGAGGAGATGTCCCGGCTAAGGAGAGTCTTGTGAGAAGTGTATTGTCGTCTACACAAACGATAGACGAGTTCAAAGACATCGATGTCTACTCAGAGCTAGTGGGCTAAGTGCATTTCATGAGCGAATGTTCAAAGGGTAGCACCTACCTATCGTATGCAAAACTCAACTGTCGAGGTTCCTTTGGAAATTTTATGTGTTTTGAATAATCTCCATTCATGTGGGGGATTGTTGGAAATTTGGTGAATGGATATTTAATATATTTATAATCTAAAGAAATTATAAATATTAATTAGAATCTTCATGTGGTGAATAAAAGAGAAACTCTTGAATAGAGCTTCTTATGACATTTAATTAGTTTTATTAGAGTTTTTAAGTCTCTAATTAAGACTAATTAAGTGAAACCTTTCACTAATCCTTAACTTATGTACAATTAGTAGGCTATGTGCTTCTTTTGTGTATATAAGAATATGGTATTGCTTGAGACAAAGAGAATACTAGAAGGAGGATGGGCACTTGAAGACCAACTAGAGAGAGAAGTACTCTCTACTTATTTTCCACCACCATCACATCCTTATTTGTTCCATAAGTTCAAACACTACAATTACCCAGTGTAACCTCGGGCGCGTGAGCCATCTTCGGCAGTACATAGTGTTTCGGCTGTTGTACCCTGGTAAACAGTCGCGTCTTTTTTAGTAGAGGCGTGGAATCTGTTTTTAGGGAAGCGTGTTGAACACGTGCCTCAACCAAAATCGTCAACGTTTTAGTGTGCTCTTTGTTGTAGTCTAGGATGCTATAAAGTGCAGGTGAAGGACCCACCAGAGATGCGGCTTGAATCAAGATTGATATATATATAATTATATTTTATATTATTTTTATTTAGTTATCGTAACCGATATTGTACTATGATATTTCCTATGAATAACGAGAGTCTCGTTATTATATATTTTGTAATTATGTTTTATAAAAGTGAATCTAGTTCCTACATTTGCACCAAATAATCCAGTTTAACATATGAAAATATCCAAATGAAAGCATTTTCTTTTTATCTTCGAAATCTTGATTACCTCTATGAGCATTACTAAAAATCCTCTTGTTTTCTCCTTCCAAATAAACCAAAGAGATGACAAAACAATTGCATATATCATATTCTTATAAACCTTATTACCCTTTAAATCGATGACAACTTTAGAACTTCTTTAACCGTGTTACACAACTATACGGAATGTTAACCATAATGTCAACTCATATGTTAATTACTAGGAACATGCATTAAGCTTGTTATGAACTCTTCATCTTTCCAAATTAGAATATGCTTATTCCCTTGTATTAAAATGTAAACTAGTATGCATTCATTATCTCGTCATAATACCACACATAAATTTAAGGTCATGTCCACATTGATTAGTTTATTTTCTAGTCAGTTTCTCGTCAATCTATCTTAAAACTGTTTATTTTAATCTTGGTGTGTTGCTTCATTCGTTTAGGTTAGGATTGTAATTTCATGGAATCATGGGTCCAAAATTTTACGGGAGCTTCCCGACGTTCATCATCCATCCAGGACATTTTGTTGAGTCCAGATACAACAACTAAGATAATTAAATAAATAATCAAATACAACAAAAAAACAAAAAAACATTATGTTCACTCTTTCATGAATACACATGTGTCTATTTACAATGTTACACATGTATACTACAAATAAAAACTAAAAAGGTGATTGAAAAATTAAGTTTAACACATTCACCACATACCACCAAATACGTGAGAGGTCCCTTGAAGTACACCTTCGGATCGCATCTGACCCAATCATCTTTGTAATCGTGATCCTTAATGTCCTTTTCATGATTAAATGCATCCAACATGATATACATGACACTTCCGTTTTTCGTGCAACCTATCATTGTAGATATAAACAAGAGCAAAAAATCTATTTTGATCATCTCCTTATCTTCATACGAATCTAACCTAATCTTATCCACTACATTTTTGAAACTAATTGGAACCTTCTGAAATCTTGAAACCCATTTATCCTTCAAAGGATGGCCCGGTTCATCTTTATTCCTCTTTGAAACCTTTATACTTCCGGATGGCACACCTATTATTTTTCTCACCGACTCTTTGTCCACAATTATGTGTCTTTCTCCCGAACTAAGGCTCATGTTCTTTGTATCTAACATATCGATGACAAAATGCCCTAAATTGGCTGTAACATCACTCACCTGCAACATCAACACCTTACCAAAACCGATTTCTTTCACCATCTTTTTCTGCCACGGTTTCATCAGACGGATAGCTTCGTAAAGCTTATTCGGTGAGGTTCGCACCCCGATTCCTGCTAATCTTTCTTCAACTTTCTCCCATTTTTTCCTTTGTACATTTCCTTTTTTCGGTTTCTTTTTCAGTTGCCTTTTCTAGTAGTTGAAAACTTCACCTGTTACATTATCAACCGAATCTTCATCGATTTCAAAAACTAAACTTCCACATAGTTTATAACATAGCAAATTGTTATAAATACATTGTTAGAAAATTTTTTCAAAGGATAACTTCAGTTTCTTCATCACCTTCACTAACATAATTCCGATCATCGTCCAAACTGTCATTGTTTTCCTTTGTTTCAATCACTGTTACCAGAAAATATATGAAATATAACTACACAAATCATAGTACACAGATGTATACTTATCAAAGCTAACCTTACATTCCCCTTCTACACTTTCATGGTCACCAGTTACAGTACAACGGCTTCTTCCACGGTTCGTTGGCGTATCAACTTTAACATCTGATAACAAACCATTTTAATGAGTACAATGTTAGAAACCACTCTAATTACTTGAGAAATACATATAAACCAATCAATGCTACATGTTATCAAAACAATGTAAAACAGTATTATCAATTATATCATAAATCATAAATTTCCGAAATCATCGAAAAGACATTTGTGGAACATATACCTGTTACGTCTTCATCGGCTTCATACAAATTACGCGTATCGTCATCCATATTTTCTTTACTATCCGTTTTTTATGCATCATTACAAACAAAACTCAATATATTTAACACACCGTAATGCTTTAACCATACGAATACTCTTGTTGTAGAACCATACCTGTTGCTTCTTTTCTCACATACTCACCGGTTCTTTTAAGTCTTTTTCGCCCGTGATGCTTTAATTGACTAAGTTTAACATCTACAACCAACCAATAATTTAAGTGTCTTATTAGTTGCCCATATTTTTCCTTATTTTTATACATTCATATGTTTCAAAACACAAAATGGAAAAAACAAACAATCAAACCTTCTTTGTCGTCCGTGAAAAGGACTCGCACTGCTTGCACACTTTTCTTTTTTTTTTCTTCAATGATTTAATTTTTTCCTCCCCTTGATATCCGAATGCCTTCTACTAAGTTCCATATTATGCGTCTTTTGTTCCCCTTTGTTAACGCCCTTTTTACCATCCTGTCTGTGCAGAGGTTTTTCAGCCTCACATCCTGCACTTAAAACACATTAACTATTACTAAAAATAACACATAAATCATCTGACATGTTCTAAACATCACCTTTACGTATCTCGTCGTCATTACCGACTTCATAGTGAACCTTATACACAACTTTTGTTTGCCTTTTGGTTATTATCGAAACAAAAAAAACCCAACATTATTAAATTAAATTCCATTATCAATTACACGTATTTTTCAATAATATTTTTTGGAAAAAAGTTTCGTCCACAAAATGTTAAAATTATCTTTACCTGTTTCCACTTTATCAATGTTTGCTTTATCGTATGAAAATTGAATTGGGTCATCTATAGTATTACTAAATCTACTCGCATTTAAACGGGCTATTCTTTCGCTCCTATGACCTACACGATTAAAACAGGAATATTAATGGTACTACTACGAACGCGTAATCTAGTTATAAAAATATTTTTTACATCTTTAAATTAATAACTTACATTTCCTCATTGCGATCGTAATTTGTATCTACAAACCAAATCAAATAGCCACTGACCAAATAACCAAATCTTATGAAAGCACCTTTAAAGTTATAATGTATACACATTCAAAACAAAATACACATATGTAACAATCATGACATTGCTGGACAGTCAACAATCCTATTAACTAACCCTTAACTCCTCCAAAAACTGCAAAAGGTATTATAATAATTATTTTCTAAACAACAATCATTCTAACAAGTTTCTAATTGCATATAAATTTTGTCAACTAGTGATACTCTGTACCAGATCACAAAAACAGTTTTGTTGATCAATATTTACAAATAAAATGCTTACACCATGATACACACATTGTCAAACCCAAGAAACAACTTACCTTACAAGATACACATGTGTACACCAACAATCGGATATACAATAACAAACATCAATCACTTACGGTTACAGAGTACAAAAGCAATAACTTGTTTACCTAACTTACGCTAATAAAGATAATTATACATTCTTTATTAACAGCTTTTGGGTAAACCCAAAACCGAAAAAACCCAACAACATACACATGTGTACAACAATTAAGTGTAATAATATCAAACCGCATGAACTTAGTGTAACTCAGAACAAACAACGAATTGTTAACTAATATGTAATAACAAAAAAAATACCTAAACCATGAATATAAACAAACAGTTTTAACCCCCTAAACACTTATAAAATAACATAATACACATGTGTACAATAACATGTTCTTGTAAATCTGCAGCTGTCATCGTGTTTAATAAACAGATAACAATCAACATTGTCATATACACAAAATTATACATCAGAAGGTAAATATCATTCTGCACAAATGCTACTAATTGATAAATTGCAAACCCTAGCTAACGAATGTTTGTTCTTGATGTCGGCAGAATTCTAATATACTAGACAACGATGAACGAATCATCACATAAACTACAACATCAACTACAATTACCTCTTCTGCGGTCGATTGAACTTCCCAATGCGTACACACCGTTCACCCAATCCTCTTTGTACTTCTTGATATACGGAGAAACCGAGAGCCTTAGTATTTTGGGGGAAGAATTCGGTTGAAAGGAAGATTTTTTGGATACAAGATTCTTTAACACAATCTACGCGATTTTGGAGGACTGTGAAATAGGCGGCTTGGTAAGGCAACGTTTCATGTTTTTCTAATTTAAAAAATTTGTCCATTTTAAAATTACAAGTCTACCCTTTTTATTTAATTTTAAAGTTGAAAAGATATCTAATTAATCACAATCATGTCACTAATAAAAAATTAAGGATGATGAAAATCAATGGCCTAGATCAGTTGGCACAGTTCACTCTTATAAAGTTGTTTACTCTAGATCCCTACCCTATATATATAAATAAATGAATATATATATATACATATATTTGAATTAATGTGCGACGTATAAAATGAACACAAAAAATAAAACAAAGAGATCGATATACTTATCATTTAGTGAATCTGATGCATGAACGAAAAAAAAAAAAAACTAAGAGATAGATGTAAGTATCTATTAGTGAATCTAATGGATACAAACACCAATTACTTACTATAAGAAATATTAACATAATATCCCTTCTGTAGTCTTTAATATGTGTTATGAACTCTTACTATTTACAAATCAGATGATGCTTAAGTGCTTATTGTCTTGTTTTAAAACTAAAACTAATATACATTCATCATCTTGTCACAGTGACACCAACACCTAAAGTGGGTCATGTCCATATCGATTACTCAATTCATGTTGGTTTTGGTTTGTGTTGACCCATTTTAACACGGTTAATTTTCATATTGGTTTTGGTTCATGTTACTCAAGTCAAATTATGTTGACTCTTTTTAACTAGGTTACTTTTCATGTTAGTTTAGGTTCGTATTACTCAACTCAAATGAGATTGAAATATGTGTCATGTATGGTGTCGACCCATTTTCTAACATTCTACAACGCCTAACCTACCCTACCGTTCTTTCATTTTTGTTAAGCAAACCACCATCACCCTTTTTTTCCTTTTCTTTTTAGTGAACCCTAATTATAGTATGTTGAAAGATCTAAAGTAACAAAATGTTAACAAATGATTGTACTTCGCCAACAAATGGTAATGAGGTTCTTCTATTTATTGTATAGTTTTTTAATGCCCTACTAAACTGTTAACTCATGTGAATTAGTATCAATACATATAAGACAAAACATAACGATTTGCAATTAGCTTAAAGTGTCACAAACACTCCATTGGGACTCATTGTTGTTGTTGAGGCTTGACACATCGTAAACATAGCGGAACATGAGTAGTTCTAGCATCATTTTAACATTTAACCTCTCATACCAACCATTCAACCAATGCATTAACAAATATTAACTGTAGTTTTTAATTTAGGACAGAATATAACGAGTAAGATTTGTTACTAGATACGAAACCTCGGTCTAGATATATTAACAAGTATTGACTGTATTTTTGAATTTAAGAAATAGTAATTAACCTATCATGCATATGAAGAGCAAATGTTCATAATTCACATTTTCTAAACCGAGTTTTCGTTAGAGAGACTCGCATATAGAACCGATTAAGGTTTCATGAAAAAACCTGGGATTGGATGGAAGAAACTTAACCTTGATGGACCATGCAATTGAAAGACCGGTAAAGCAAGCATAGTAGGCGTTATACGCTATCACAAGGCTGAGTTTTGTTAGGGTACGCAGATAGTGGTTTTGATATATGGTGATTTAACCAAACTTTTAAAAGGGTCGAACGAAGTTTTCCTACAAATACACTATTTCTTGTAGCAACTAAAAAAAATATCCCCGATCCTTACATGTGACTCTGCCAGTGACAATGATTTGATATATGGGTTAGTGTCACCATTAAAGGATGCGTCAAATGTGTTAAGTGCAACATCATGTTAGTTATATTAATTTACATCAACCTGAGTTTAGTTGTATGTGCACCAACAAGTTAATAGTCATTGATAAGTTTGCGCAAATCGAGCATCAATTGGAGTGGCTGCAGATTTGGCATGTTCCTCCTAGTGAAGCCGTGACAGTTGTGAATGAAGATGCAAAATGGTAAGGTTATTCTTCGATTGAGATAATTGTATATAATTAATGTAAAACATCCTTTTGTGATGAATATTCTTTTTTTTTTTCTAGTTTAAAAAGGTTTCATATTCATACGAAGTCCAAGGATCATTTTGTTTTTTTTTCTATTTCAGTTCCGATTTTAACGAAAACTTTAGCTTTAAAATATATTATTATTGCGTGATGCTTCTTAAACTTTGATTGCAAAATCAATTATAAATATAAAAATGTGATAACTATGTAAATAATGAATAAAGAAATGTGATAATGGTGTAAATATTTATGTATTTCGACGGTAGCAATGTGATTCTCATGAAATACTAGCATCAGGGGTTTTAAATGTGTTTTGATAACATCTCTTAATTGGTGCGTCTTTTCAACCAAATATTATTAGATGATAGAGAATGACAATTAAATTAATTAAAAGATAATTCTTACATCCAAGTAGTTACGAAAATAGTGATGGGCTTTACAATAAGATTAAACAAAATAATTTGAACACTTGGTCAGTGGCGAAGCTTAACATTTTTGACTAGGGGTCGGAAGTCACCGAACCTAAAATTATACCATAAAAATTATAAAATCGGGAGGTCGAAACGTATAGACATAAAAAATTCTATACGAAAACCACATGCTGAACACTACTGAGCGATGTGTCAGAACCCCCCCCCCCCCCCCCCCCAAGCTACACCCTTGCACTTGGTGGGGAGACTCAACTAGTTTAGTAGTCTTTAGACGGTTTTATCTAGTTTTAATCCTCCATTTTTTTATTTCTCCAAACCTCATGGCAAAGGAAATGAGTTAAACTAAAAAACTAAAATATACCAATAAAGATATTTCTATTATTTACACATACAACACATAACTAGTTTTAATCCTCCAATTTTTGTTTAATGTTTAGATTGCACGTTTCAAGACCCAAGGACATGGCCTTTTGACCAGAGTGCACAACCAAGTTTGAGCCAACTCAAACAAGTCAAGTTGTCTAAAACTTAAGTATCAGCCGATAATTAAACCGAATAGAAAAGTTGAAGAAAAGAATTTAGATCGAATAACTCTTAATCTTATTAATCACAAAATAACTCAAAACTGATTGCAGACTCTCAAACCAAAACTCGGTTTCTCTCTAGTCTCTTCTCTTATTAATGTCTAACTCTAACTTGGTTTATATAGGCTAACCTTAACTTGGTGGCCAAGATATTACCATATTAGTTATAATGTAATTAGGAAATTTAACCTACTTGTCAAATTTGATCCCTCATGTTAATCAACCTATGACTTGAAGTCCGTATATTCAACAATCACCACGTATTTCGGACTCAAAATAGGTAGGTCTTCAACTCTAAACATGTCTTCATTGCCTTGATTCTCTTGGAAGTTCTCTCAATCTCTAACTGTGTTTTTTGGCTCCTACCTAGCTCGAACATTCTTTGTGACCTTGTACTCGACTAGTCCCTTATCCACGACTCGTCATTCGGTCATAAGAACTCGCACAACATTTGACTCGGTTGCGAGCTTTAGCGAACATTAGCTTTCTTGGATCATTACATGTCCTTCCTTGGGTTTGAATCAGTTGCTTGACATTTTCTTTGAATTCTTGAACATTTTCCTTTGGATTTTGAATTTTAGGGTTCTTCAATAAACTTGGTTTTTTGAGAAGATTCTGACTCCTACTGGGCGCATCATTTTTTCAGTTCAATTCTTTGTAAATCCCTACCTTCAAAATTCTGTATTCCAATCATGCTAGCTTATGTACCGGAACATGCTATCTTGAGGTTAATTTTTTACAAACGGTTCTTAGTCCTTGTCACCTTCATCATAAGCTTACCTATATCATCATGCATGATTAGCAAAATTTCGTTTCATGTGAATGTCACATCCACCTTCGGTTGCTTGACCAAGACTTATGATGTTGCTTTCTAGACTGGTATGTAGTAAACATTAGTTAACATGCGTTTCTCCCCTGTTTTCCCTTCTAGTAATACTGAGCCCTTTCACCATATATCAATACAAGATCTATATCCAAATTTCACCTTTCCCGTGACACGTTCATTCAGTTCATAGAAACAAGCCCCCTCCAAGATTTACTCTAGTATTACTTGGTTTGAAGGTGTGTCTATGACTTTTTGCCAAGACACAAGTTTCATAGTTTAGAGGTTCATTCGAACGAAAAAGTTTAGGAAACAAATGACGTAAATACCCAGAAGACGGGTGTCCAAGTCTTCTATGCCATTACCATGCTTCTCTATTTGTAGTTCCATGAGCCAACACTGCAGTTCCTTGCTAAGTCACTTCATCTACATAATACAATCCTTGCCGCTCAGTGCCACGTCCAATATTCGTTCCCGTCCTTATGTCCTGTAATATACAGAAAGTGGGATGCATTAGAAGCGTGCAATTTAATTCCTTAGTCACATGACTTATAGACAAAAGTTTATGAGATAAGGATGGTATATAGAGGCAATTTGACAATCTCAGTGTTGGTGACAATTCTATTGTACCCCTCCATTTACAAGCACAATCTCGCCATTTGCAATTTATATGTGTTTTTTGTGGGGTTTCGTTGTAGCACAAATGTCGGAAGGGTCGTATGTCATGGTGTCGGTGGCACCACAGTCGAAGATCTATGCCCCGATTTCCCATTGTTTACTGCCATATTGGCCATCCTAGCATTTGTGTTATTTTTACTGGAAGCATCAATATTAACAACTTGAGGGGTGTTTTTTGTAATATCACAAGAAAAATAAGGATGTAAGGATGAAACTGAACAAGGATTAAAAAAACTCCTTCATCCCCACCACTATATCGTTCATCTCCACTGGTTCAGCCGCCGTCGCCACAAAGGCTCCGATGAGGTTGTCTCCGACGCTGTTGGTGGCCTTCGGGTTGCCTACGGCGGCCGCTGCCTCCCTTTCTTCTTTCTTTCCTTTCTTGTGACCGTCACCCACCAATCTGGATAACCCACTAACCGAAAACATTGCTCCTTGGTATGTTTCGTCATGTTGTAGTGGGAGCACTTTAGCTTTGATTTGTCAATCTTTGATGGAATTCCAGAAGTGTTGGTGCTTGGATTCGGCCTGCATCGCGTATGAATCCGACCCCTTCTGCCTCAGTAGTAACGAGACCGGCGGCGACCCCTTGTGTCGGTGACGAAATGGCCTCGAGAATGTTTTGGTGAGCCTTTCGTACAGCAGCGTAGGCTGCCTCGGCTGTTGGTAAGGGATCCCATCTAAGAATTTCCCTTTTTTATGGGATCAAACTTCGGATCAAGGGCATTCAAAAATTGGAACAACTTTTGTTCTGCTCGAATGGTGTTATAGGCGGTAATATCGGCGGCCCAGTTCATTGGATTCGGATCTTGTCTTTCAATTTCACCCCAGATTCCTTGCATCACTATCCAGAAATCTTCAAGAGGTAGGCCGTCTTGTTTAAATTCATTAGCTTTGACATGTAGATCGAAAGTCTGCAACTTGTCTTTTCCACTGCTGTATGCGACCCCCAGAGCATCCCATAGCGTTTTCGCTGTCGGGAACTCGGTAAGGTTGCTAGCAAGCAAGGGTTCAATGTTTTGGATGAGCCAAGAAAACACTACCAGGTCATCTTGTTCCCATTGTTCATATTTTTCATCTGTTTGGTTTGGTGGGTTTCCAGAAAGGTGATTCAATAGGGCTTTTGATTTTCCGCCAATGGCAACACGGATCATCCTTGCCCAGAGGGCATAATTCTGGCTGTTCAGTTTAATATTGATCTATAGACTATTGGATACTTTATGGGTTGAGGTTTGGGTGTTGAGACTATTTTTGAGAAGGTTGGCTATTTGGGTTGAGAGGTCATCTTTTATGACCACATCACCGTAGTTAGACATCGTGATCAGAAGGGTAAATGATGAGTAGGTTGTGAGGATCTCTCACTGCTCTGATACCATATTTCACAATGATAATCAGAAGGAATTGATAATTGTATTTGTTTGTATTTTTTCTAAAATGATTACAAGATAAGAAGAAGCCTTCATAAATAGGCTAATACAAGAAAGCTTTAAAAAGAAACAAATAATCTCGATGACTGATTTCTAGGAGTTGTGAGCTGGCAATGAATGTAAGCCGTTGATAAATATGAATATGATGCTGACGAACCCATAATTCTCTCTAGAATAATATTCTTTATTTTTTTTAACAATGTGATCATATAGAAAATATGTAAATCAAATGGACTAATAAGGAAAGTATGTTAGACCATTCACATGTAATCCCTTATCTTTATTCATATAATTACACTAAAAATTATTATTTTCTTTTTTCTTTTTTTCAATTAAGTAATATTTTTTTATTAATTTATCATTAATAGTTCTCTCTCCACCACTCATAACCACTTTCAAAATTATTAAAAAAATTATAAGGGTGAACAATGTTTCCGTATACTTACAATTGAACAATAACATTTTATCTATCGTCCACTCAAAGCCATCACAAACATTCCTTATAAAATAAGTAACTCACTCACTTAAAATACAAAAAATCCAATGTGAATACTCTTAATTACAAGATAAAAGTAACTCACTTATATTTAGAGATTTATTGTGAATGCTCTTAATTACATGATAAAAGGATTGAACACAGAATGTAGGCATTGTTGACCATTTCTTTGACTTCTATAAAAACCGTCAAGCCATTTGGAACACCTAAAAGGGAATATAATCGAAGGGAGTACTAGAAACAACGGGTTTGGAAGTGAATAAATCAAAAGTAACGCACTGTGTATATACTTTAAACTTATCTCAAAAAAAAAAAAAAGCAAAGTACAACGTATTTAAGAAACTTTTGGTTTTATCACCCCAAGCTTTGCATTCATTGCACAATGCATCCCTGTCATCTACTTTTGTTAAATTGACATTTATCATGATCATGATCATCACGATGAAGTTGTCCTTGCCGAACACTTGGACAAGCATCCCACTTCCAATCTATGCAATCAATACTTACAAGCATTCCTGAAAAGCCGTGTACACTTTCATGTACGTCGTATATTTGTTGAACATCACTAAAGGTAAGCTTTCTCAAATATCGTTGCCATATACAACAATGATACCTTTAATTTGTTAATATTAACAAAAAAAACATAACAATAAAAAATAATAATATAAATAATATGTTAGCAAAAACGGTGGAGACTATCTCGAGAACATGTATGTATTTGACACTTGTCCAAAAAATCGGAAATGTTGTACGCGAGTTAATGAATTGCCGATGTACATTTGTAAAACGGTGAATCCAAGTAAACGCCTTATGTCTTCCCTTTGTTGGAAAAAAGTAAAGCGCCCCTCTAAGTCGTTAACAATTGGTACAAATAGTTCGCGACTCATACAAGAACGCTACCGAAATAAATCCGGGCCATACACTAGACTATTAGAAAAGTAATCATTTACCAAACGATTCTGAGCATCTTCATGGTTTCTTTCAAGCTTTTGTGTTCTTGTACGTGGTTATGAACTCTCGCCTTGATAACTTAAAACTTGCACACCCAACTTAATAGTTTCAGTAATTATCTCGTCTTCAAGATCGGAATCGGATGAGTTGACCAACAATTTCATCAAAACAAAAATATATAAGAATTTAAAGATTGAGATGGTGTGAGCGAAGTGGAAGAAATGTGTGAAGAAAGGGAATATATATATTTGAGTTTATATTGGGTAAGAATATTTTTTTTAAAACAGTCAAGTGACCGTTGGAAAATCCAGCATGGCATCCACGCTGGTGCTGGTGCCACAACTGGAGAAAGTGTTTAGTAAAATAGTGTTGGTTCAAATTTAGTGTGATTTGTGTTTAAATTCTGCTTCGATGGTGTAGTGATCCAGCAATACTATGATTTTGCCCTAAGATTAGGTTCATGAGAACCATAGATTTACTGATCATCAAATTTGTAATAAAAATTCAACACGAGAAGGTACTCTAGACTTTTTTAAATTTTCTATTGATTCTATGGTGGTTCTTGTATCTACTTCACTTTTTTCATAACTGTTGAAATAATCTGTAATCATAACATGTCAAAAACGAAGCTTCTGTTACATGATTGCCACATCCTTCTGTTACGGTATAATTTTTCCTCTTCCTGGTAAAGATATCTCATTTATAAAGCAATTTGCGTATTTACATGGTTTTATTGAATTGTATGCCTGTAAATAATTTGCCCGACACAAGTGTTTAGTGGTTTTCCTTTTCATCTAGCTACCATGTCTATGCCGTTTAAAGTTCTATAATGTATCTGCTCTAAATCAATTCTTCCCCTGCAAGTGCTGCTAAGGTAATATGGAGGAAAGTTATTCTGTAAATAAGCAGTGTACAAAGACACAATGGATCGTAAAACATAACATAATGTAGAGCAAAATATAACACAATGCGGAAAAATATAACACAATGTCCAAGAAAAAGACACAGGGAGTCACAAAAAAATACAATGACGCAAATATAGAAAATACACAATGATAAATAAAAAAAAACATAATGACGTAAACAAAAAGTCATAAATTTACAAGCTAAACAACTAAAAACAAAAACCTAATATCTCATATCGTAGAGTTCGATGAGACGGTTTCAATGCCACTTGATACCCTTCTTATTTTTAGGAGACTTTGTATTTTATCGTAACCCAGTAATCTGATCTATTCATCCATGCGTAAATATATAACATCTTCACAAGCTGTGAAGATGGCACAAAAAATAGCAAATGCCAACGACAAATGTAAGAAATTAGCATTTATGACATGCTTATTTTATTAATTTATTATGATATCCCTTAGGCTTCTTAGTAGACAATTGCCGATGTGGCACCACAAATGTGAAATGTGACAATGTGGTGCCACATCAGCAATTGCCTACTAAAAACAAACACACTTATAAGTTGAAGTCTAAGGAATATCATAATAAATTAATAAAATAAGCATATAATAAATGCTATTTTTCTTACATTTGAAGTTGGCATTTGCTCATTTTTATGCCATCTTCACAGCTTGTGAAGATGTTATATATTTATGCATGTATGAATAGATCAGATCACGATTAAAGATGCTAATATGGAAGATACAATTCCTAGCTTATGTTTTGTTAGCATCAGGGGGGAATGTCATTGTTTAACCCCACCACCAACATCTACATGTCCGGTTTTTTAGGTTTTTTTTGAGAAGGACTTGTGAATTGTATTGATTCACTAACATCTTCACCTCATTTAGGTTGTTCTCACGGATAGGATGACCGGTAGCATTGACAAGAATGTTGACCTGCATTCAAAAGAGGAAATGTCATTGGGTGTTTCAAAATACGACAACTTCCTTAAATTCTATAAAAACTAAAGTTAACAGATATTACAAAGTTACCATGTCATATGTATGGATACGTAAACTCAACAAGATAGTTACATGAAAAAACATCATATAGGGTTGTAAAGAATCAGATATGAAACAATTAGCATGGAAAGCTCCAAACTTTGTTAACGGAGCATGAATACCGAACAATACAGCACAAGCAATACAATAATCTGAAAACAGAAGGTATTGACCCGTTCGATCCATCCTAAAACTCCACTCGCATTGACATGTTACCCAACAGGCCGACCATTTGACCTACTCTATAGACTGTTTAGATCCTTAGCCCCTCAACCCAACCTGTCCGGACCCAGAAAACTACCCGCTTTGACCCATTATCTAAACAACTCAACTAATTCGACCTGCCCCCAACAATTTATCTGTTTTGACCAGATAACTTTACCTCTTTTGACACATTAAACCTAACTGACCACACCCTTTTGTCACCTTCATATATGAGTAACAAAATAGGGAAACGAAAACAACTTAAAAGTTATAATTCTTCTCTAATAAAACAAGTAAGAACACTAAATCAAAGAATTAAATAGCATCACATGATAACAAATTAATTCATAAAAATCAATAACCTAAAGGCATAAAATAACAAATTTTAGATATGAAAAACAACCTTCACAAATAATAAATTTAGAAGTTATTACCTTTGTCTAAAAAAACAGGTAAAAACACAAAATCGAGGTATTAAATAATATAGCATGATAAGTAACAAATTAATTCATAAAAAGAAACAAAATCGAGGCATTAAATAATATAGCATGATAAGTAACAAATTAATTCATAAAAACTTTAATGCATAAAATAACAAATGTTAGGTATGAAAAACAACCTTCACCGCCGGAGCAATATCCAATCTACCCATCTTCAAATCAACAACAACCGGTTCTCCACTCTCCAATTTTACCCTTTTACCCCTCTTCCCAGTTACATTGGAGACAGAAACATCCTCCGATGATTCTGTTATCTTTCTCTTATTACCACGTTGTACAGGTGCATTGGAATCTTGCTTCAGGTGATCCAGCACCGCTGCCATTTCTGCCGGAGTTGGGCTTGTTGCATGTGTGCTGAACAGTAGCCTTTACCTTCTGCTACGTTCGTTTGCACCGCCACCCTATGCCGTTAGATCTTTGCACTTCTTTGAGTCGGTAACGTCAGCCATTTGTTTAGAATTATTGATTGAATTTGAAGAATTTTGTGAAGGGAAAGAGGAAATTAAGAATTTTGGTTGGTGAATTGTGAAGAAGGGGGTTGAGAAATATATAAGTGAAAATGTATCTCATTACATGTGTTGGATTCTTGTAATATATAGCATATTCTATGTAATGTGATATGCAACTGAAAATCATGTGAATGTAAATGCAATACTTTTTACAATATTTTTAGGTTTTTAAAACTTTTAATATTTATTGCAAATAGTATTTTTTCTATTATGGAGTAGTTAATGTTTGATCACAAAATTTGTTCAAAAGAATTAAGATTTACCTAAAGTGAAAAGAAAATATCAAGTTTAAATTTTTATTATCTGAACCACTGTGAGTTTTTGAAAGCTATAAAGTGATGTTTGCAATCTTAGTAAAACATATCTAAATTAAAGAATAACGTATATAGAGTATTTGGATGAAATACAACAAAATACACTAGGTCTCAAGCGTGTCATGGGTTTCTTTTAGAAGTGAACTTTCTCGATTTCAACAAAACAAACCATTGGTGATCTCACTTTCGAAGAAGAATAGAAAGCGTCTGACTAAGATTGTTGTTTTCGATGCGATCTGAGGGATAGCACAAGGATTTAAGTCATTGATAAATATCTTGGTGTTTGTATCACTATATTAGGTTCATAGATGACTCATAGATGAACTTTTGTGGGACGTAACAAGTATTAGGTCACATAAATGACTCGAAGATGAGTCTTTTTAGGAAGTGCCAAGTGTCGTGACTCTTGGTTGCATGTATGTGAGACGTACACGAGTTTTGTATCTCGTAGACGATTGTTTGTTAGGGCTCAAACAGAACTATTGTGTATGTATTAAAAGATTAAGAAAGTGGGTTAACATTATGTGACACTCACAAAAACAATGCTGATGGCAATGCAAATGTAGATGGTCTTATAATATATCTGTATGTGTGTTTTCTATGGCTTTCTTTAAACCTATTTAAACATTCTAAGCAATTTTGGTAGACATATTTAAGTTTTAGTTGAATTATGTCAAGGAATTATATTATGAAGTGATGCTTATTACAAACATGTCAACTATATTGAGAAACCAACCTATCAAACTTGCACTTAAAACTACTAAAATGAATGCATACTTTTGGAAGATATATAGATTTTTCGTCTATTTTATTTATATGAGAGAGTGTCACTTTTTAAAATAAATCTTTAACCGACAAAAATTTGGATACTCATGTATAAATGAATTGTGATATCTTTAATCTTTCAGATCATTAACCTATTTTATACTAATTAGAGTTTTTATTGTTTTCAAGCGGATATGTCCACCGGTTATAATTTCACATACCAACCACAAGATATGAAATTATAAAACAAAACCAAAGATAGAAGGACAACTCTATCAATAGGTTAGAACACAAATAGAGTCGAAAAGTCAAATCAAAACTGCACCAAGTAATCTAGTCTAACATATGCAAAAATCCAAATGAGAGGATTTGCCTTTTTTATCTTCTTGCCCTAAACCCTAAACTTGATCAACAAGTCTTTGAGCATAGCTAAAAATCCTCAAGTTTCTCCTTCCAAGTGAACCAAAAAGATGACAAAACAATTGCATAAAGCATTTTTTATAATCCATATAACCCTTCAAATCTTTAAAAGCTTTAGAACTTTAGAGCTTCTTTTAATCGAGTTACATAACTATAAGAAATATTAACTATAATATCAACATGGTGTTAACTACTAGAAACATACATTATATGTGTTTTGAACTCTTCATCTTTCCAATTTAGAACATGTTATTCCTTTGTATCAAAGCGATTATTCATTCATTATCTCGTCATGATGACACGAACACATAAATAAGGTTGGGCCCAGTCGATTATTTTATTTTCTTGCCAATCTATTTCCAAAACACTTTATTTTCATCCGGGTGTGTTAAATTCATTTTTGCTGGGATCGTGTTTTTGTCACCACCCACGGTTTTTGACATTTTACACAACTTAACCTATTATTTCTTTTTGTTCGTCAATAAGCAAACTACAATCGCCCACACTTTTTTATCTTATTCTTTTCCGATGAACATTAACCCTAATCTAATTTGACACCAAAACCTAACTAAGGAAAGTCGTTGAAGTGATCTCATATCTAAAGAGTGGTTGGCTTTACTAGATACGACAAACTATAACTGGCGGTTCTTCGGTTTCCTCATATTTTTCCTATTGTTTCTTTTTTTTTTTGTAACACTTGGTAATTAGTATGTATCAAATTAAATTGTCATGTATTTATACGCTATCCTCATTTTTTTATGTTTAAAAATCTACATAAATATTTGCATGTTGCTTGAAATTGACTTCACATTGAAATACTGTTTCTAGAGCACTATAAATTCACCGTGGCATATACTAATAAGCCTTAAATAACATATTAAAAAAAAATTACATGCATCTGTGCATGTTACTAAAATATTCTATAGAAAAAGAAGAAATTTACAATTTATTGTAGTCTTTTTATAATTTAATCTTTACTTTACGTTAACGTTTAGCTCGTTCATTAGACACTACATGCTAAAGGGATTGGTTAGTTTTTTTTTTGTAATATTCTATTTTATTTTTTGAAATTCGTTTTAAATGGGCATTTACTACTTTGCATTAAATAAAAAAGACTGTATTTATTTGTAAAGAAAAACATATTTTCCTCAAGACCATCCTATCCTTAATGGTTAATGTCTCTTAAGAGAACATTTTTCGCTACGTCATGTTTTGTATAAAATGTTTCTTTAACTATTTAATTCAAGCCATTTTGGTAACTATTTAAGTTTAGTTAAATATGTCAAGGAAATATTTTGAAGTATGTTATTAAACGTCACTAATATTAGAACCAACCTATCAACTTGTACTTAAAACTACTAAATGAATGCATACTTTTGGAACTCTTAGATTTTTACGTCTATTTATTTTATAGAGAGTGTACACTTTGAAAATAATCTTTAATGACAAGAAATTAGGATACTCATGTATAAATGAATTGTGATATCTTTAATTTTCAGATCATTAACATATTGTATACTAATTAAGTTTTTAAATTTTTTTCTAAGCGAATATGTCACCGTATAATTTCTACAACCAAGTTATGAAATTATAAAACAAAACAAAGATGTAAGGACAACTCATCAATAGGTAGAAACAAAAAGTCGAAAGTCAAATCAAACTGACAAGTATTATCTAAATATGCAAAAATTCCAAATGAAAAGATTTGCCTTTTTTATCTTCTTGCCCTAAACCCTAAACTTGATCAACAAGTCTTTGAGCATAGCTAAAAATCCTCAAGTTTCTCCTTCCAAGTGAACCAAAAAGATGACAAAACAATTGCATATAGCATTTTTTATAATCCATATAACCCTTCAAATCTTTAAAAGCTTTAGAACTTTAGAGCTTCTTTTAATCGAGTTACATAACTATAAGAAATATTAACTATAATCTCAACATGGGTGTTAACTACTAGAAACATACATTATACGTGTTTTGAACTCTTCATCTTTCCAAATTAGAACATGCTTATTCCTTTGTATCAAAGCGATTATTCATTCATTATCTCGTCATGATGACACCAACACATAAATAAGGTTGGGCCCACGTCGATTATTTTATTTTCTTGCCAAGCTATTTCCAAAACACTTTATTTTCATCCAGGTGTGTTAAATTCATTTTTGCTGGTGGGATCGTGTTTTTGTCGCCACCCACGGTTTTTGACATTTTACACAACTTAACCTACTATTTCTTTTTGTTCTCAATAAGCAAACTACAATCGCCCACACTTTTCTATCTTATTCTTTCCGATGAACATTAACCCTAATTATAATTTGACACCAAAACCTAACTAAGGAAAGTCGTTGAAGTGATCTCATATCTAAAGAGTGGTTGGCTTTACTAGATACGACAAACTATAACTGGCGGTTCTTCGGTTTCCTCATATTTTCCTATTGTTTCTTTATTTTTTGTAACACTTGGTGAATTAGTATGTATGAAAATAAATTGTCATGTATTTATACGCTATCCTCATTTTTTTATGTTTAAAAATCTACATACATATTTGCATGTTGCTTGAAATTGACTTCACATTGAAATACTGTTTCTGGAGCACTATAAATTCAACCGTGGCATATACTAATAAGCCTTAAATAACATATTCAAAAAAAATTACATGCATCTGTGCATGTTACTAAAATATTCTATAGAAAAAGAAGAAATTTACAATTTATTGTAGTCTTTTTATAATTTAATCTTTACTTTACGCTAACGTTTAGCTCGTTCATTAGACACTACATGCTAAAAGGGATTGGTTAGTTTTTTTTTTTTTTTTTTTTTTTGTAATATTCTATTTATATTTTTTGAAATTCGTTATAAATGGGCATTTGCTACTTTGCATTAAATAAAAAAACTGTATTTATTTGTAAAGAAAAACATATTTTCCTCAAGACCATCCTATTCTTAATGGTTAATGTCCCTTAAGAGATATTTTTCGCTACATCAGCGTTATACCCCGTAAAAAAATGTGTAATGTTTATCACCCTTTAATGTCCTTTTAATTATTACTTCTCAAAAATATTTCTCCACATTTTGAGTTATACTAGAAATATCCTCCCTCGATGCACCTGTAATGCCAAAAAGGGCGGTGCTGAATGTGTTATCAAGCCTCTTTACACTCCTGTAATGCCTATTACCCTATTACCCATTTCTAAAGAGAAGTTATAAGCACCAAGAATGTCTTATAATATATGTTGGAATCTAGTAATATGCATCATGTATTATGGAAATGGAAATCATGTGAATGCAATACCTCTTACAATATTTTGATTTTTTTTAATTTTTTGTTTTAGTTCGAAATACATCTTCTAAACAAGTTTTGAAATTCGTTTTAAATACGAGATTAAAAGATTAAGAAACTAGCATTACATTATGTAACGGTAACAAAAACAATGCTAATATAGATGGTTTTATAATAAGTGAAGAGTTCAAATGAAAAGAAAAATTTTATAAGAATAAAAAAATAATAATTTTTAAACCAATAGAAATTGTTCATTTACTTCATTTAATGTGTGTATTTAATATTATGAAAAAGAGCATATAGGTAAATCTATAATTGTCATTAATTAGCTAATTAATTAAACTTGTAACTCATTTTTTTCATATACTTTTTCAAGATAAAATAATTTATGGTGTAGGACAATTTCCGACATGTGTAGGATAAATTTTAGTATGTGTGTGATAAATTTTGAAATGTGTATGGTAAATTTACATGTGTGTAGGGTAAATTCTGGTAAATGTAAGACATATATATGATAAATTTTGAAATGTGTAGGATAAAATGTTTTTGATTTATTAATGAGAAATAACATAATTAATGAGAGGAGTTATAAACTTCTTAATGTTTTACCATTATGTCCTTCCTTCTTTTTCTTCTCACATTAGATTTCTTCTCAACCTTTCCCTTTATAATAAAGCAATATGTGTTTTCTATCAATTCCCTTAAACCTAGCTATCTAAACATTCTAAGTAACTTTGAAAAACATATTAAACTTTTAGTTATATTATCCCAGGGCATATTAAATATAGAGTTATGAAATTATGCCTATTACAAACACGTCAACTATTTTGAGAAACTAACCTATCAGAGTTGCATCAGAAATTACTAAATGTCACCCTAACCTCGAAATCCAAACACCGGTGGGTCCGGGTGGAGAGTATCTTGACAACAGTTTCATTTCATTCCATGAAACGAACGCTACATAATAGGAAACAAACTTAAAAATTTTTAAATGAAATTAATATATGACATATAAAATTCAGATTTCTAAATCACAAACATAATGGGCTTAGCTATTAGGTGTCACAGAGGCATTGACCATAGTCCTCTTTCTCATCTTCCCTACCTTGTAATTTAAAATACAAAAAAAAAACAAAATTAGTGTGAAAATGGCATCATGATACCTCTAGAGTCTAGACTGTGAGCATGTAGTAAAAGACCATCATAATCAATTAAACACGGCACAGCGGAAGTCTTGGAGTAAAATTACTATTACAAACCGAATGTTCGAAAATACAAAATAATATACAAGCTTGTAATAGAAGATCCACAGGCGGATCATAAATTGTACAAAGAAAGAATATAAAACAGACTTTGGGTAGATTTAGGATTTGCAAGATCCTCTATCACTACCGAGCACTTCCGGCCTATTTTCGTATTTTATTTGCAGATTATTCTTTTGAAAATACGTCAGCTTTCGCTGGTAAATACACCCAACTGACTTATTTTGAAAACATTTCAAAAATGTTTTAGGTGTGTATCAGCATAAAAATCTTTTTATAACTTGTGTTAATTGACCGTCCAACCTTGTTAACATATTTACATGTTTGTCATACATACGGGGCTCGGCAAGAAAACCGAGACACAATTAACGTACACACCACTTTGGACTCCGAAGGAGTCAATTCCTCATAACCTTGTGGGAATGCATAATTGAGCGTCTATCGGGTATATGCCTACACCCACGCTAAGGTCGTGGCCAATTCGATTGTAATGAGCCGAGGATATCCAGGACACGGTAGTTAACCCCCGATGTTTAAATTATCAAACAAAACTGATTAAAACAGAATATGCGGATCTCTGTCCCGAACCAGCGTTCGATTAATCCCATTTTCGTCCAAGCGATAATAATTTACCGTAACCCAAGCCCGTATAGGGGAAATAAGTCGAGAGTATTTACCTGAGCTAGTCTTCTTTAAATTTTTAATAACTCGGCCGTACACAAAAAGAACTAAGTGCAAATAGCATTTACCGGTAAGTCTCTAGTCTGGATTATGGCATAAACTAACCAACTAAATACTAACGGTCTTATTTAAGTCATAGACTTAGACCGACTAGCGTACTTGATCAAAACGTATGACGCTAGATTAAACGATGATTGGATAGAATGTAGTTTAATCCCAACAAGTACCTTGACTTTGTTTAATATGGGTAAACTATTAACATTATGGATTTTGAGACTTAAATGACAAGGTTAAACCCGCTTCGGTTAATTTCCGTAAAATAGTTACATAAACTTAACCGTGCGCATATTAACGATATCGGGTAACCGGATAAGTCATGGACAAGTTCTATATGCCATTATACTTTAAATAAGTTAAGATATCAGTAGGATATCAACTTGTATGCCCGTTAAGGTTTTAAAACAAAATTATGCCTCATAAGGGCATTTTGGTAATTTTATTCCGTAATAAAGGAACTTGAATATAATTTTAATGTTATCGTCATAAGTATTCTAGAAAAATACTTTATTTATGATATAATATCAGTAGGATGTCAATTATATGTGTAAAATATCCTTTATGACCAAACTATGCACCGAATGGGCATTTTGGTCATTTTACACATAGTTCATAATTTATTTGGGATTCTGAATTTATAACATGTACCTACTATAAATATGTTTAAATAAGTTTAAAATCAGTAGGTATCAAGTTTTGGTCAATAATATGGTTTAAAACCATACTAGGCGCCGAAACGACGCTTATGTCGTAAAATAACGCTTATGTTGTTTGGATCAGATTAAAATGTTTAAAATATGTTATTTAATATAACATATCAGTAGGTAAATGATTTACCTTGAAAAGATTGATTAAAATCACTTTATGAGTCACAAGGACTAAAACCGTCATTTATCGACATAGTTTAAGGACCTGCTTGAAAACTCAGTTTATAACTTGGTTTAACATCCCAAATAATCATACTTGTAATATTACATCAGTAGGAAACTCATTTTCAAGTTTATTATCATTAAAACATTGATTTATGTAAAAATGGCATTTTGGTCAAAGATGGCATAATTATGGAACTTGCGCATAAACTTGGTTTCTGATTGCTACATTATATTACAATCATAATGCAACTTTAGATCAGTAGATAACTAATCGAAATCGGGTCAGAATCGAAAGTCAAAGCAGAAGTCAAACTTCACGACTTTCGGTTGCGAACCGACCCTAGAACTGAAATTGACGAGCCGAACATTTTCTTACATGTTCTAATAATTATTACCAACTTGTTTAAGTGTCAAAACAGGTTTCATAACATATATAAGATCAATTTATGATTTTTCTGAAAATGCCTGTTTGACTTTTTAATATTATAACTTTGACCCGTCAATTGGTCTAGCAAACGTGATCTTCAGGAGGTGCCCTTTATAGGGACTAACACCTAACTTATTATAATCACCTAGCCATGTTCATTTCGAACAATGGCTGGTCCATAATGGTCTTAACTGAAAGTCAAAGCGTTTTCCGAAAACACTTGACTTTTGGCTATAAAAGCCTATAAACGAATATGCAAGAGCAAGGAACACTTACAAGAGGTTCCTACAATGCAAGAGAACTAAGTTGGATGCTCCTTTCAGCTAGGAACTTCCAGAGGAGGGAGAAGAGTTATGTTTTAGAAAGGTGCAAGTTCAAATGGTGAACCTGACACCTATTTATAGTTGGAGAACTCAAATGAGGTGAAGCCAGGTGTTTAGGGGTGTAAGAAGAAGCTTACAAGTGTCCCAAAATATGGCATAGCAGTTTAGAGATGTAACATCCGTCAGAAAATGGGTTTCCAAAACCCGCTTTGTTTATTAATCGAATATCCAGTTAAAAATTTTCGTTGCTCATTTAGTGCTCAAATTAATTTTAAACGATACATAATTAATAAATAAATTAGAATTTAAAATCTATAATTGAAAATTAATAATAGATAAGGAATAAATAAATAAAAGGGGACGCCGGGTTTCGAACCCGGGTCACCCGGATTAACAAACGCACAACAAACCACTACACTACACGTGTTTTGTTGATTAAATCGGAAACATATACCTTATATAGCCGAGTTAGAATATAAAACCTGCAACTTCAGTTTCAACTTCCGAATTCACTCGTCAAGATCAAATCGCGGAAATTAAGGAAGAAACGACTTCTGTTTGATTGCAAATGGATATAACTGATGATAAACATCAGTTATAACCGAAGACTCAAATCAATTTCGTTCATAAACCGTGATTTCATAACCAAAACTTTAAATCACCTCTACCTATAACTAATTCTTATCAATCATTCTAAACCCACACTTTCAATCATTCTCGAGATTACACTGATTAAGTCCTCTGTTCTTATCGGAAATTCGATTCTGTTTCGCCGGAACTCAAGTTTTATTCGCCGGAAGTTATCGCCAGAACTCTACGATCGTCGGTAAAATTCTTTTTAGTATTCCTATAGATTATTAATATCATGTTTAGAGTATAAGCAGCACACTAACAACATTCTTTTAATCAGTCAGAATCAAGTTCAGTATTGGATTATTTTTAAATGAAGAAGATGAGTTTCGAGTCTGTGTATAAGTATATTTAAAATCGGGTTACAACCGGGTTAGACACACAGTCCAGTGGTGGACTGTGTGCATAATTTATATATATGTCCCAAGTTCGAGTATGAATCAAGCCCTTATTGCCAAAATAAAAACCGGTTTTTCTTTTTAACTAAATGCGGTAACTTTCAGTAAGTGGTTAAGTATAATAGGAAATCTGTTTTGAACGGGTTAGACACCCAGCCCAACTGGTTGGGCTGGGTGCAAAACAAGTTGCAGACGCGGGTTCGAGTCAAGTTATAAGCAGCCGGTGGTTCATTTCGAAATCTTTTTAAGTTAATCAATTTTTGAAATATTCTAATAAGCATATAAATATAATTAAAATCAGAAATATTTCGGGTTAGACACGTAGCTCAGTTGGTAGAGCTGCGTGCACGCGTACGGGAGGTCGCAAGTTCGAACCTCACTCAGCGCACATAATTAACACGGTCCGACCGGTCAACGGTCAACGGTCAACGTTCAAAAAGTCAAAAAATTTATTTTCTTTTTATTTATTTATTTTATTTAAAAATCAATTAAAATCACTTAAATATAATATTTTTTGAAGTTAGAAAATTCCCTTAAACTCACAAAAATAAATCTAACAATCCCACTAAAAACTCTAATTAAAAATATTAATCTCAAATAAAAGTTTATTTATTTATCGAATTATTATGTTATTATTTAGGTTAGTTTCTCTCGTGGTTAAATTTCTCAAACTCATATGCTTAGTCAATCAACTCTGTTTATCCTTGTTCCGCATTCTTATACTTTAGGCATCAAAAAGCGATTCCTGTAGCAGGGTATTCAACCCTAACCAAGAACGTTACCGCCTCAAATAAGATTTACACTCTCACCCTCTTCTAATTATGTAATTGTCAAATTAAAACATCCTCCCTTCAAGTCAAATATACTACTACTACTTAAATTTCGGGACGAAATTTCTAAAAGTAGGGGATACTAACATCCGTCAGAAAACATGTTTCCAAAACCCGCTTCGTTTATTAATCGAATATCCAGTTAAAAATTGTCGTTGCTCATTTAATGCTCAAATTAATTTTAAACGATACATAATTAATAAATAAATTAGAATTTAAAATCTATAATTGAAAATTAATAATAGATAAGGAATAAAAAAATAAAAGGGGACGCCGGGTTTCGAACCCGGGTCACCCGGATTAACAAACGCACAACAAACCACTACACTGCACGTGTTTTGTTGATTAAATCGGAAACATATACCTTATATAGCTGAGACTATCTCGTTGAAAAGTTCTATACATCTGCCCTTTCTCAACGCATTTCTTTAGACAAAGACTCCGTTTTTTCCTCTTTTCGGATGGTAAATATTTCTCAGAACATGGAGTGTGAATCAAACCCATGTTTGAATTGAAATTGAGATACTGATACAAGTTCTTCCCTTCTGAATCAGATAGATTCATATCTGAAAGAGGTTGACAATAAGTTCTTTCAAAATTGAGTATTTGTCCCTCTGTTAGAGGTGTTCCAGAAATGTCTGCGATCGAGTAAATAGCTCTACGAACAAATGGATTAGATCGACTTGGAAAATGGAAAGATTTGTACAAGTTATACGTTTCGTCACCACTTGTGGAAAAGCCTTAGGTATGAATATGTTAGATACCTGTGACTCAATTGCTGAAATAGTATCACTCCCCCAAAAAGCATGTTTTTTTTACCGACGCACAAAGAAAATATTTTGTTGCGAATGAACAAGATATTGAGGAATTGTCCATACGTAAAATCATAATTATTGATACGGGCCTTTTCCACATAAAAGGGGAATCTTTTGTTACAATAGAAGCAGAAGTGATGTGGATTATTCAAGAATCGAAGTTGATTTCCTTTATAAAAAGAAGATCTCAATGAACTTCTATGAAATGATTTCACGGGATTCAGCCAATTGTATTGATCGTGGAATATCATTGAGAAATAGGAATCCGTGTTATCAAAGGATTTCCTGCGATTATTTCTAGTATGGAATGAGTCAATCATCCACTTTGGTATCTTATTGAACAAAAATGGTGATATTGTTCCTCCATTGATCAAGAATTTCGATTTTTGGCAAGTCTCATGATCATCCAATAAGAAGGGTTTCAATTTTTTCAAATGAACGATTTGAAGACCTATTGATTTTAAAAACTGTGGATCGTTCGGACCTTTCAATTGATAGATGTAGATCTCAGACCTATGAATGGGGATATTCCCGAAACTGACAAACAAAAAAGGAAGTGAGTTAGACAAAAAAAGAAGCAACTTGGACAAAAAGAAACGAAGTGGCTTAGACAAATCTTTTTTGTCGATAACCTCAGACCAATCAATCGAATATGGATTAATACGTAATCGATCGAACACAACTTGCAAACGGCTCTTCTGCTCAGAAACGAAATGTTCCAAATGTTCTACCTGCAACTTCAGTTTCAACTTCCGAATTCACTCGTCAAGATCAAATCGCGGAAATTAAGGAAGAAACGGCTTCTGTTTGATTGCAAATGGATATAACTGATGATAAACATCAATTATAACCGAAGACTCAAATCAATTTCGTTCATAAACCGTGATTTCAGAACCAAAACTTTAAATCACCTCTACCTATAACTACTTCTTATCAATCATTCTAAACCCACACTTTCAATCATTCTCGAGATTACACTGATTCAAGTCCTCTGTTCTTATCGGAAATTCGATTCTGTTTCGCCGGAACTCAAGTTTTATTCGCCGGAAGTTATCGCCAGAACTCTACGATCGTCGCTAAAATTCTTTTTAGTATTCCTATAGATTATTAATATCATGTTTAGAGTATAAGCAACACACTAACAACATTCTTTTAATCAGTCAGAATCAAGTTCAGTATTGGATTGTTTTTAGATGAAGAAGATGAGTTTCGAGTCTGTGTATAAGTATATTTAAAATCGGGTTACAACCGGGTTAGACACACATTCCAGTGGTGGACTGTGTGCATAATTTATATATATGTCCCAAGTTCGAGTATGAATCAAGCCCTTATTTCCAAAATAAAAACCTGTTTTTCTTTTTAACTAAATGCGGTAACTTTCAGTAAGTGGTTAAGTATAATAAGAAATCTGTTTTGAACGGGTTAGACACCCAGCCCAACTGGTTGGGCTGGGTGCAAAACAAGTTGCAGACGCGGGTTCGAGTCAAGTTATAAGCAGCCGGTTGGTTCATTTCGAAATCTTTTTAAGTTAATCAATTTCTGAAATATTCTAATAAGCATATAAATATAATTAAAATCAGAAATATTTCGGGTTAGACACGTAGCTCAGTTGGTAGAGTTGCGTGCACGCGTACGGGAGGTCGCAAGTTCGAACCTCACTCAGCGCACATAATTAACACGGTCCGACCGGTCAACGGTCAACGGTCAACGTTCAAAAAGTCAAAATTTTTATTTTCTTTTTATTTATTTATTTTATTTAAAAATCAATTAAAATCACTTAAATATAATATTTTTTGAAGTTAGAAAATTCCCTTAAACTCACAAAAATAAATCTAACAATCCCATTAAAAACTCTAATTAAAAATATTAATCTCAAATAAAAGTTTATTTATTTATCGAATTATTATGTTATTATTTAGGTTAGTTTCTCTCGTGGTTAAATCCAAATTCGTGCGCATTCATCATCAATCCAAGAAACGCAACCACGGTGAGTGAATTCTTACAAATTCTCATTTTTATTCATGTTTTTAGGTGTATCATGTGTCGCTATAATTATTACATTTATTCATACTTGTGCTATTACCATTACATGACCTAAACTTATGATGTAAATATTGTTTGTTGTAATACGTGTTTACATTTTGTCAAGTTGCGTGCAAAACATTCATTAGGCCCATCAGTTCCTCGTGGGAGACGAGTTGAACAACGCGTGCCTCATTCGATCGGCTCCGTTTGATTGAGCCTTGATCTCATTTTTCATTCATTTGGTGTGTGTGCTTGTGCATTTATTGATATTATGTGTTTTGTGATTAAGTTTACATTTACGTTTATTCATATTTGGTTATGCACGATTTTATTCAAATAACCAATATAACTAATCCTTTCAAATATTTAAATAAGATTCACTCGCCAACTTTTGTTGACCCAAAACCCTATTTTACACATGATACAGGTGATCCAGTTGAGAAAAGAAACACATAGGATGGCCTAGAAGAATAAACAAGTTAATTGCCTCGGAATAAATGTTTAGTTTTGTTTTCCTTTGTAATTGTACTCTAGTTTGTAATTTGAATGAAAATGTATTTGAGCATGATGTATTTGTATGTTTATTGTAACTTCTTCTTTAAAGAGAAATAATAAATATGAAACTTTATAGTAAATGTCATGAGCTTTAATGAAACCCAATCATGCCCCGATCACCATTTCCGCTGCGGGTCGGGGTGTGACAGATTGGTATCAGAGCTTTTGACTATAGGGATATAGGATAGGTTATTAGACCCTTAGAGCCTATACTATAGTTGATTAGATTTTAATTGTTTATGTGGTTACATGCAAACTCATGATGTTTATTTGTTTCGTATTTATTACACACACAAATGCATGCAAACACTTCCACTATCATATTGTGTGATATTTAATGAGTTATACTTATTGTCAAACATAACAAGCTTACATATACATTCATCACGCCTATTTCAATGTTCACATATTCAAGACATCCTCATATTCCTTTATTCAAGATTTTATCGCATTTTCGTTTTTCAATCTCATCAAAGTGAGTTCTACGACGGGCATGTAGTAACTGTAAGGGTACAAGTACCGGTAGTCGGAACGTCCTGTCTAGGTTGGCATTCGTAAAATCCAATATAACGGACCAGTTTGCCTACCTGGGGACTAACGATGAGAGTACGAAGGACCTATTAGGCCAAAGCATGCCACACCAAACGTCGTTCGAACTAACCCCACTTTGAGGTGTCACCGTGTCCACACCTGGATGCACTCCGAATATCATACGTTACATACATATTTCTCGATTTTCTCCGGGTTTTAGTGTACGTTACCAGGCTAACACATGCGAACCATATGAAAGACCCGGTAATCATGGGGCCACATGATTACGAAGGTGAAGTATGGCGGCATGCAAGGCCCAATTACGAGCAAAGCCCAAGACATCCTATGGATGTAGTAAATTTATTATTCTTCATTTATTTTATGAATGTTCATTCCTAAATACGACACATGATCCCTAAAACGTCCAACTCATACTCTTGATACGTATTTCTTGTAGATGTCTTCTAGCCTCTCTCGTAGAAAAATGAAATCAGGAAAATCCCGCGAGCGCATGGCTGCCCAAATCGCTCAACAAATGGCTGCCGTAATACCCAACATCATGGTTCAAGTTCAACAAGCTCTTACCGCTAATCCCGTCAACCCAATCAATCAAGAAGATCAAAACATTGTCAATCCTCTCCCAAAAGCCACTAAATGCACCTTCAAGCATTTCAAATCTTGCGATCCTCCAAAATACGAAGGGACTGAAGGTGTCACCGCTCTCCTCCATTGGTTTGAGGAGATGTAAAACACTTTTCTCAATTGCGACTGTCCCGATGATCGGAAGGTGCGATATGCTACCGGTCGTTTGTTTGGAGTAGCACTTACATGGTGGAATACAGAGAAGGCCAAGCGAGGTACTGAGAATGCTATGACTTTGACTTGGAAGAGCTGAAAGAAATCATGACAAAACGGTTCTGTCCAAGAAGCGAAATCAAGAAATTGGAAGATGAATTCTATTCTTTGAAACAAAAAGAGGGCAACCACACCACATACAACAAGAGATTCCTTGAGTTAAATCAAATGGTCCCCAACTTGTTCACTCCCCTCTACCGATTGATCGAGCACTACATTCGAGGTCTTCCTTCAAAAATTCAAGACCCTGTAATAAGTACCACACCTGCAACTTTGGAAGTAGCAATAGAGTTAGCTACAGAGCTCACCGAAAACCGCATACGAAATAAAGACTTCACGAAGGAGAAGAAGAAGGATAAAGCATCAACCGAAACCTCCAACCCAATCCAGACCGAATCCTTTTCTCAAACCACTCCTAAGAGAAAATGAGATGGGCAAAATTTCGCTATCACCCAAGGCAATCAACCAACTTCACAAGCCGTACCCCTCCAAGCTATCCCAATCACTCAAGTAGCACCCAACTCTACTTACCCAAACAAGAAACCTTACATTGGACCTCACCCTCAATGCAACACATGTTTTTATCACCATCCATCTACCGTACCTTGTCGACTGTGTGCAAATTGTGGGCGTTATGGTCATTGGAGCAAAACTTGTCGTGCCCCTTAAAACCAAGCTTCACCCCCTACTCAAAACATGATCCAAACATATCAACAACCCCAATACCCCATGTTCCCATATGTTCGAGCTTGTTTTAATTGTGGCGACCCTACCCACTTTAGAAACACGTGCCCTCGATTGGTTAACATCATAAACGCCCAAGCTCAAGCAAACCCAGTTAACCAAGCAAATCAAGCCAACCCAGCTCCACCACCAGCAAGAGGAAGAGCTTACAACATCAATGTCACACCCCGACCCCAGCGGAATAAGAGTCGGGGCATAATTGGGTTATCACCAAAGCTCATGATATTTACTAATATGTTTCATATTTATTAAAGTCAAAATTACATTCCCAATAATCCAAACATGTCCATACAATACAAAGAAAATAACCAAACAAAACAATTCCAAGCTCTAAATCATTTTATTCTTCTAGGCCAGTCCTATGTGTTTCTTGCTGCAGCTGGTTCACCTGTATCATGTGTAAAAATGGGGGTTTTTGGGTCAACATAAGTTGGCGAGTGAACCTTGTTAGATAAACATTTATTATTGATTTTCTTGTTAGTTTATCAATGAAAAATTGTGCATAATCATAAATGAGCAAATGTAAATAATCAAACAGCAGCAATAGCAATCACAACTATAACATACAATAACATATGATAGCATACATTAACATACCAACATCATACAATAAATAACATGAATGAAACCGTGCGATCAAGGCTCAATCAAGCGGAGCCGATCGTATTGCATGTACTGAAAATGATAAATGTCTGTGCGATCAAGGCTCAATCAAACGAGCCGATCGTATGTTGGCACGCCAGGTTCACGCTCATACTGTAATGGGGAACAAGCTCAACGCTCATAATGTAATGGGGAGCGGCGGCCTATGAAATTGCATGTACTGAAAATAATAAAATTTAATCTAAAAATAACCACTCAAACAGTTGAAACAAACTGAATACACATTTGTTCATGATATAATGTATGCACGATGATTTAAATATATTAAATAGAAGACACATGATACACCCCAAAAACGTGATTAAAACGGGGAATTTGTAAAGATTCACTCACATTGGGTGCGTTTGATTGGAGGTGGTGAGATGTGCACGAGTTGGAAGAGCGGAACAACAGAATTAACTAACCTAAATAATAACGGAAAGTAATAGTAAATGAGTGGATTTTATTAAGGATTTTAATAGAATTTTTAGATATATTTTTACGAGTTTAAGGCTATTTTCTATCTTTAAAAACATTATTTTTAAGTATTTTTAATTGATTTTTAAATTAAATTTAAATAAAATAAAAATATGTTGACTTTTTGGGTTGACCGTTGACTATTTTGACTTTGACTGTTTGACCGGTTTATTGTGTGACTGAAATGCGCTGGGTGTGGCTCGAACCCGAGACCTCCCGTTCGCGTGCACGCAGCTCTACCAACTGAGCTACGTGTCTAACCTGAAATAATTCTGTTTTTAATTATATTTATATACTAATTAGATTAATCCGAAAATCATTTATTTTAAAAAGATTCTAACGTAACGACTCGGTGCACTCCACAGGTCTCGAACCCGGGACCTGTGGTTTAGTTTGGCACACAGTCCACCGCTGGACTGTGTGTCTAACTTGGTAAATATCCTAGTTTTTATTATACTTAACATATAACGGAGTTAACCCGGTTCAGTTTTAAACAAAAAAGATTTTATTACTGCGAAGGTGCGTGTGTCAAGAATCGAACTCGGGACGTATGCGTGTTTTTGTTCGTAACACAGTCCACCGCTGGACTGTGTGTCTAACCCGTTCAAAATACCAATTTTAATTATCCTTATAATGTTATCACAGTTCATCTTCTTCGTTAGTTTTTACAGGCAGTAGATTACACCATTATATCTTGTTTAATTCGATTGATAAACATTGCACAGACTAATATGAGATGGCAGAGACGATATTTAGAAGTAAACATACCGGTGAACGATTTATTTCAGAATTCCGGCAAGGCGTCGGTCTCTGTTTTTATGAACTTCAACTGAGCAAGACAATTAACCGTTTTGATTAGCTAATCGTTGAATTGAAGTGATAAACAAACGTTAACAGAGTGTTTGAATGTCCTTACCGATTCACAGATGAAAATAAAGATTTCCAGAAATTTTCCGGCGAACTGGAATTATCCGATAGCAACGTCTGAATTTGATTTCAATTGAAAGGTTCGAGTTAGAAATAGCTTAACAATTGATAGACTACGACGGTATTGAAAGACTTACCGTTTTGGTGAAGAATACGGTTTTCCGGCGGACTTGCAGAAATTTTCCGGCGAGTAAAATAAACTTTTCTGATGAACTGAAAGTGTGACGAAAATGAAATGGCAAGTTTGTGGAATGTTTCTGAGTCGCGAGAAAGATCTTTGATTGCAGTAATTCAGATTATGGGATATCTTCGGTTATAAAACCGATCATCATCAGAATTTAAGTCAATTCAAGTCTGAATTGATTAGAATCGTCGGTGCATCGGTTATAAACCAGAATTCGCGATTATTCAAACGTTTTAGACGGTTGAATAGCCGATTACGGTTTTCAGTTGGCGCAACCGGTTAATCTATGTTTGTTTATAAGATTTATTTGTTTCCTAGAGTTGACAGAAAACAAACAAGTGGCGGAGTGGTTATGCGTGTGAGTGTTAAGTCTTTGGAGTTCACAACCTGGCTGACCCGGGTTCGAGTCCCGGCAGCCCCATTTTATTTTTAATTACTTTATTTATACTTTTTATCAATTATAACTTTTATGGTTTAGTTTGTTTATTAATTATGTATCATTAAAAATTAAAATAAACATAAATAGGCAACGTCACATTTATAACTTGATATTCGATTACAAACGGAGCGGGTTTGGTAAAAACTCGTTTTCGACAAATGTTACAATATCCCCTACTTTTAGGAATTTCGTCCCGAAATTTAAGTAGTAGAAGTAGTAGGAAAAAGATGCGGGTATTTTTCACGCATTGAGTCTTCACGTTCCCAAGTAAACTCAAGTCCCCGTTTCGACTCCCAGCGTACCCTAACAATTGGAATACGACTTCGTCGTAGACGTTTTTCTCTCCGAAATCCATGATCTCTACTGGTCTCTCAATAAAATGCATAGATTCATCAATCTGTATATCTTCCAGAGGAATGTGGAGGTTTTCATCAGCGAGGCACTTCTTCAAGTTAGATACGTGGAATGTGGGATGAATCCTGTTGACTTCTTCTGGTAGATCAAGCTTGTATGCTACAGGTCCTACTCTTTCGAGTGTCTTGAAAGGTCCTACGTAGCGTGGTGCTAGCTTGCCTTTTTGACCAAAACGAACTACTCCCTTCCACGGTGATACTTTTAAAAGTACATGATCACCAATGTTAAACTCTAAAGGCTTCCGTCGTTTATCTGCATAACTCTTTTGACGACTTTCAGCCGCTAGAAGATTGTTTCGAATTTGATGGATCTTGTCTGTGGTTTCTTGAATCAATTCCGGACCAGTGATTTGAGCTTCCCCAATTTCGTGCCAACATACTGGAGATCGGCACTTACGACCATATAAAGCTTCAAAAGGTGCCATGCCGATGCTTGAATGATAGCTGTTGTTGTACAAAAATTCAGCTAATGGTAGATGAGCGTCCCAATTTCCCTTGAAGTCTATGACACATGCTCGAAGCATATCTTCAAGAGTTTGAATGGTGCGTTCAGATTGTCCATCAGTTTGAGGATGATAGGCGGTACTGAGATCTAATCGTGTACCCATAGCGGCTTGTACTGCTTGCCATGTTCGTGAAGTGAAACGACCATCACGATCAGAAATAATGCTTAACGGTACACCATGTCGGCTTACGATTTCGCTGATATAAATACGAGCTAGCTTTTCGTTCTTGAAATCTTCGCGGATAGGAATAAAGTGAGCTGATTTTGTAAGTCGGTCGATTATTACCCATATAGTGTCATACCCACCAGAAGTGCGAGGTAACCCGGTAATGAAGTCCATGGTTATATTTTCCCACTTCCATACAGGTATTTCAGGTTGGACCAGAAGTCCTGAGGGTCTTTGGTGTTCAGCTTTCACCTTGGAACATGTAAGGCACTTAGAAACAAAAACAACAATATCCTTTTTCATTCCAGGCCACCAATAGGTATATCGTAGGTCTTGATACATCTTATCGGCTCCTGGGTGTATAGAGTATCGCGTTTTGTGAGCTTCATTCATAAGAATTTCACGAAGATTGTTGTGGTCAGGAATCCATATACGATCTAGATAGTACAGAATACCGTCAGATTTAGTTTCAATTTTAAGTTCAACTCCACAGGACAGCTCCTTTCGTACATCATCTTTCGTTACTGAAACATGTTGGGCTTCTCGAATTTGATCTTTAATGTCAGTTATGATTTGCGAACATAGAAGACGAATGGAGTTCGCATAACCCTTTCGACTGAGTGCATCAGCCACCACATTTGCCTTGCCAGGGTGGTACCGAATTTCACAGTCGTAGTCATTTAGAAGTTCGACCCATCTTCGTTGCCTCATGTTTAACTCCTTTTGATTGAAGATATGTTGAAGACTCTTGTGGTCCGTGTATACTTCACACTTAGTACCGTAGAGATAATGTCTCCATATCTTAAGAGCGAACACAACGGCTCCAAGTTCTAGGTCGTGGGTGGTGTAGTTCTTCTCATGAGTCTTGAGTTGTCTCGAAGCATAAGCTATAACTTTTCCTCTTTGCATCAAAACGCAGCCTAATCCTTGCCCTGACGCGTCGCAATAGACCACGAAATCATCACAACCTTCAGGAAGAGTGAGGATTGGTGCATCACAGAGTTTTTGTTTAAGGGTTTGGAAGGCTTCTTCTTGCTTGGGTCCCCATATGAAAGGTTTTCCCTTATGAGTTAAAGCCGTGAGTGGTACAGCAATGCGAGAGAAGTTTGAAATGAAACGACGATAATAACCAGCCAAACCAAGAAAAGATCTTACTTCAGTTGGTGTACGTGGAGCTTGCCATTCTTGTACCACTTTGATCTTTGAGGGGTCGACATGTATTCCCTTGTCATTGACTACATGTCTGAGGAATTGCACCTCTTTTAACCAGAATTCGCACTTGGAGAATTTGGCGTAAAGCTTTTCATTCTCTAGAAGTGTAAGGATGAGTCGAAGATGACGCTCATGATCAGACTTAGACTTTGAATAAATAAGAATGTCGTCGATGAAGACTATAACAAATCGATCAAGATAAGGTTTGCAGACTCTGTTCATTAGGTCCATGAAGACTGCTGGAGTGTTGGTTAAACCAAATGGCATGACCATGAATTCATAATGCCCTATAACGAGTTCGGAATGCGGTCTTTGGGACGTCTTCTTCATGTACTCTAAGTTGATGATAACCAGATCGAAGGTCGATTTTTGAAAAGCAGCTGGCACCTTGAAGTTGGTCAAGAAGATCATCAATGCGAGGTAATGGATAGCGATTCTTGATTGTTAATTTGTTGAGTTCTCTGTAGTCGATGCACATGCGAAACGATCCATCTTTCTTCTTTACAAAAAGGACAGGTGCACCCCAAGGTGAGGAGCTAGGACGTATGAATCCCTTGTCAGTCAACTCTTGTAATTGACTGGCTAGCTCTTGCATTTTAGAGGGGGCTAACCTATAAGGAGACTTTGCAACTGGTGTAGCACCAGGTATAAGATCAATATGGAATTCGACTTCTCTAACTGAGGAAGTCCTGAAATGTCGTCAGGAAAAACTTGCGGAAAATCTTTTACTACCGGGATGTCTTCAAGTTTCTTCTCCATGGTCCCCTTTTTGATGATATGAGCTAAAAACGCGACATAATTCTTGCGAAGATATTTTTGAGCTTGAAGACAAGACATTAAGCCGAGCCCTTTCGACGAGGTTTCTCCAAAGATTCGAAGAGTTTGACCGTTTGAAAGAGGAATACGTATAAATTTTTCGCGACATACAACTTCTGCCTGATGTTGACTGAGCCAGTCCATACCAATTATGATATCAAAACTTCCTAACTTCATAGGAAAAATGGTCAACTGAAAAGTCGTGGTCGTTTAAGGTGAGTGTACAGTTGCGTATAATAGAGTTTAATGAGACCGGTTTCCCGTCTGCAACTTCTACTGTTATGGATTCCATGAGCTTATCACGATTTTGGTTTAAGATAGGTTCAAACCTAAGGACACAAAACTTTTATCCGCGCCAGTATCAAACAACATGGATGCATATCTACCATTTATAAGGAACGTACCGTTAACCACATTGCCGTCAGCTCTAGCCTGATTAGCGTTGATGTTGAAAGCTCTTCCTCTTGTAGGTGGAGGAGCTTGGTTCGCTTGATTCACTGGATTGGCTTGGGCCTGAGCATGAATAATGTTTACCAGCCTTGGACAAGTGTTTCTAAAATGGCTTGGGTCTCCACAATTGTAGCAAGCCCGCATAGGTTGTACCATAGGATAGTTGGGTTGGTAATATGTTTGGGCTAAATGTTGGGTGGGTGGTAATAGTAGGGGTTGTTGGGCTTGACCCATTATTTGTTGGTGGGTTTGGGTTGAAGGCTGGTGGCGGTTCGTTCGTTGAGGCATGCGGCAGGTTTGAACAGTATGACCTACGCGACCACAGCCGGTGCAATATTGGCAAGGATGATCAGGAGAATGGTGGTATTGGCAACGGTTGCATTTTGGTAACGGGCCAGAGTATGGTCTTTTGTATGGTGCAGGTGAAGGGGCGACTTGGGTAATGGGTGCAGCAGGAATAGGGAAATTGGTTTGAGTGACAGCGAAGTTTCTGGTGTTGCGCTTCCTCTTGTTAGCAAACTTAGAGGAGGAGATGGAATGGTTTGAGGTTTGACCCTCAACAGGGGCTTTCTTTTTCTCTTCTTTGAACTTACCGTTGCGAATTCGATTCTCGGTCAGTTCAGTCGCTAGTTCCATAGCAGCTTCAAGCGTTGCTGGTGAAGTGCTGAGAACTGAATCTTGAATTTTCGAGGGAAGTCCTCGAATATAATGCTCGATCAAACGATAAGCTGGGGTAAACAAATTAGGAACCATTTGGTTCAACTCTAAGAACCTCTTGTTATAGGTGGTATGATCACCCTCCTTTTGCTTTAAAGAATGAAATTCGTCCTCCAATTTTTTAATTTCACTCCTAGGACAGAAACCCTAGTTATGATTTCCCTTAACTCCTCCCATGTTAAGGCCATTGCATCATCAATTCCCCTCTTCCCCTTTTCAGTATTCCACCAGGTGAGAGCTACCCCAAATAGTCTCCCGGTGGCGTATCGAACCTTGCGATCCTCAGGACAATCACAGTTGAGGAAGGTGTTTTCCATTTCCTCAAACCAATGGAGGAGAGCAGTGACACCTTCGGTCCCTTCAAATTTAGGAGGATCGCAAGACTTAAAATATTTGTATGAGCACTTGCTGGTAGGAGGGTTGCCGATGTTCTGGTCATGTTGTTGAGGAGGATTAGTGGGATTTGTGGCGAGAGCTTGTTGTACTTGAACCACAATGTCGGGAAGTACCGCGGCCATTTGTTTCGCAATTTGTGTGGCCAAACGTTCGTGAGACCTTCCTGATCTTTTACCCCCTCGTTGTTGTCTAGCCGACATCTACAGGAACATACATAAGAAGATTGTGAGTTAATGGAGTCTTTTTAGGTGTCATGTGTCTTTAAGAAAATGAAAATAACATAAATATCAATAATGCAAGCACATCCATAGGATGTCTTGGGTTTACTCATGTTGGGCCTCAAATGTCCCCCGTACCTTCACCTGTATAGTCATGTGGGCCCCCATGACTATTGGCTTGGTAGGATTCACATTATTATTGGCGATTTAACACTCGCATCACCCGAATGCAAACCACAAAATATGTTTACGAGATGTATGGTCAGAATGTGTCCAGGTGTAGACACAATGACAACTCAAAGTGGGGTTAGCTCACACGACGTTTGGTATAGCATGCTTTGGCCTAATAGGTACTTCGTACTCTCATCGTTAGTCCCCAGGTAGGCAAACTGGTCCTTTATTTTGGATTTATATGAATGCCAGCCTAGACAGGACGTTCCGACTACCGGTACTGGTACCCTTCCAGTTACTACATGCCCGTCATGAGAACTCACTTTGATGAGATTTGAAAACACAAAAATCATTGTAAAAGCAATCATGAAAATGATGTGGTGTGTGCTTTCTTGGATATGATATGTTATGAGAATATGATTCATGATAGGCATTATATGATAATATATACTTATGAACATGCTTGTATAACATTGAATGTAGCATTTAACTTAAAACATATAAACATCATGAAATTTGGCATGTAACACACAAAAATCTTAAAATTTCTAATCAACTATAGTATAGGCTCTAAGGGTCTAATAACCTATCCTATATCCCTATAGTCATGGCTCTGATACCAATCTGTCACACCCCGACCCGCAGCCGAGTAAGAGTCGGGGCATAATTGGGTTATCACCAAAGCTCATGATATTTACTAATATGTTTCATATTTATTAAAGTCAAAATTATATTCCCAATAATCCAAACATGTCCATAATCATAAATGAGCAAATGTAAATAATCAAACAGCAGCAATAGCAATCACAACTATAACATATAATAACATATGATAGCATACATTAACATACCAACATCATACAATAAATAACATGAATGAAACCGTGCGATCAAGGCTCAATCAAGCGGAGCCGATCGTATTGCATGTACTGAAAATGATAAATGTCTGTGCGATCAAGGCTCAATCAAACGGTGCCGATCGTATGTTGGCACGCCAAGTTCACGCTCATACTGTAATGGGGAACATGCTCAACGCTCATAATGTAATGGGGAGCGGCGGCCTATGAAATTGCATGTACTGAAAATAATAAAATTTAATCTAACAATAACCACTCAAACAGTTGAAACAAACTGAATACACATTTGTTCATGATATAATGTATGCACAATGATTTAAATATATTAAATAGCAAGACACATGATACACTCCAAAAACGTGATTAAAACGGGGAATTTGTAAAGATTCACTCACATTGGGTGCGTTTGATTGGAGATGGTGAGATGTGCACGAGTTGGAAGAGCGGAACAACGAGAATTAACTAACCTAAATAATAACGGAAAGTATAGTAAATGAGTGGATTTTATTAAGGATTTTAATAGAATTTTTAGATATATTTTTACGAGTTTAAGGCTATTTTCTATCTTTAAAAACATTATTTTTAAGTATTTTTAATTGATTTTTAAATTAAATTAAATAAATAAAAATATAAAAATATGTTGACTTTTTGGGTTGACCGTTGACTTTTTGACTTTGATTGTTTGACCGGTTTATTGTGTGACTGAAATGCGCTGGGTGAGGCTCGAACCCGAGACCTCCCGTTCGCGTGCACGCAGCTCTACCAACTGAGCTACGTGTCTAACCTGAAATAATTCTGTTTTTAATTATATTTATATACTAATTAGATTAATCCGAAAATCATTTATTTTAAAAAGATTCTAACGTAACGACTCGGTGCACTCCACAGGTCTCGAACCCGGGACCTGTGGTTTAGTTTGGCACACAGTCCACCGCTGGACTGTGTGTCTAACTTGGTAAATATCCTAGTTTTTATTATACTTAACATATAACGGAGTTAACCCGGTTTAGTTTTAATCAAAAGGCATTTTATTACTGCGAAGGTGCGT